>CM042473.1:60490217-61690217 GCA_023621385.1 Quercus gilva | reverse complement strand
GTGAATTTCAAAACCATGACCTGAGAATACCTTTAATCTTCATCTCAATTCCACATGGTGCCCAAGATGTATGGTCTTTTTGTACATAGATTCTCAAAGAAAATTCTTCTTCTTCTCATCGTGGAGAAAAACTTATTTCTTTTCTTTTCATCATATGTACGTTATAACTACCTTAGTAGTTTCTTTATTTAATAACTCTTATTAAATAAAAACTGATTATCTAATTGGGTTAGCCTTTTGGGTCTACCCAATGGGGCTTTTGTTTATGGCTTGAGATGGGACCAAAGGGAATAAATAAGACTCTAGCTCCAATGGGAATTGAAACTCTTGACAAATCCAAAGTTACCATTAATTATATTCAATATCACTATAAGAATAAATTATATCCCAAGACTTTATTATATATACAATCCCTTCATTAAAATATTTGTAGTAATACAAAGTCATGAATGTAGACTGCCACTTTGAAGATTACTACATCTTAATTCTTGAGTACATGGTTTAATCCTTTATGTTATTCATCATATATTTACGAAATCCAATTTCATATATATATATATATATATATAGGGCCCAAATATTTAGCAACCCCGGCCCATTCCATATCGGGCCCAAGGTTCATGCCAAGGAGAGTACAGAATCCGAGGATGAGTGGGAGGAGCCCAAGTCATCAAAGGACTTCGCCGATGATGCCCACATCCTTGGCAAACCGACATTGAAGAAAAGAAGCTGTCACTCACCCATTAAATGCACGCCACCAACACTTTGACCGCATCAATGGCAAATTGACTAGCAAATAGTGTCGCCTTGGTTACTTCAACTAATAGAAAGCCTGCAAAGGCGGCTGATGGGATAAGCCCTCAGACACAAGTCCAGATGGCCTACAAATGGACGGCAGGGATCAACTAAACAAGGATATATAATAGATAGAATCCCCAAAGTAAAGGAGGCCCTTTCGGGGGGGGGGGGGGGAAGGGGAGAGTTTTCCTTTCTTTTAGGGTGTTCAAAGGACAACCCTTGTATTCATTAGTTCTAAGGAAAAGAGCTCCTCGGACTGGGCCGAGGATGAACTTTCCTCAAGAACACTTAGTCATATTTTAGTTGTTCTTCTTGTAAGCCCATGTCGACTGTTGTCTTTCTTGCTAGTGCCTGGCCCTTCTATCCACTCTCTACAAATTTATTGTATGAGGGTTGCCCGAAATGGGTCACTATAATTGGCACCGTTTGTGGGAAGGACTTGTGCACTAGCAAGTGCGATGGTTGGTGTGAAAAGATCAAGGGCAATATGTCTTTCAAAAAAAAAAAAAAAACAATACAATCTACAGCAACAATACTCATTCAGAAGGTAACTATCACAAGAAATGAAAAGAGGCAAGAAATGAAAGAAATGAAGTGGGTCTACTTCTTTATTAATATAAGAAGAAGTTACATTTTACAGTAGATGCCCATGCAGGCTTGTTCTAAAACTAACTACAAAGACAGATGCCTATGCAGGCTTGTTCTAAAGCTAACTACAAAGAAAAACGCCTAAACAGGCTTGTGCTAAAGCTAAAAGAAAAGGAAAGGGTGAGAGGCCTAGGCAGGCTTG
Source organism: Quercus gilva (assembly GCA_023621385.1). Taxonomy (NCBI): domain Eukaryota; kingdom Viridiplantae; phylum Streptophyta; class Magnoliopsida; order Fagales; family Fagaceae; genus Quercus; species Quercus gilva. The sequence continues at coordinate 61,688,629 of CM042473.1, read as the reverse complement.
TTTTAAAGCCAAGCCCAGCGTTGGAGGGAGAGGTGGAGATAGACCTATGTTAAAGCCGTCCATAGCTCCCCAACCAACACTTGCGGCGCAAGGAAGGAGAAGGAAGAAGAGGCTGCAGCGCCTAACGGTTCCACCTTAAGGTTCCACCTGGTTTCCCTCCCAATCCCACAACAATTGGGAGTCGACGAATCACTATCAGCTTGGAAGGCTGACAGATCCAAACCCGGAGGAGAAACGTTATGTTCCTTTCGGATCCCCCTCCGAACTACAAGAGGAGTCCCATCTCTAGCTAGGTTGAAGAGAAGGAGGATCTTCAGTCTCCTCCTACCCCACCCCCAACGTGATGTCTAGGGTCGGGGTGCCATCCTCGGCTCCTGAAAGGGGCTCGGCCTCCTTATCACCGCCCTTTCCAAGGGCCACTTTGTTTCGTGGGGCACAAGCTACTATTTTGGCAAAGCCCTTGACACGTCCAGAGAACAGTGCATTTATGAGATCTGAACTCAAATGTTTGTGAAGTTTGAAAAAAAGAATCATCCTAGAAATGCCTTATATAGAAGGCAAAAATTGGTGAAAGCCAGCCCGTACAGAATCTTAAGGAGAAATTACCGGAGGCAATAACTCCGCCCAATTTTCAAGAGGCTTATTAGCTGCTGGATCCTCGTAAATTTGCAAGGACATTAATGAGGAGGCGCCTCGCGCACCGAAGCGTCAAGCGCGTTACTTGAATAGCCCAAAGGACACCTCGTAATCAGAAGAGGCATGCCAGACGAAGAGGCTAGACCAAAGAAGGGTCCCCTCCTCAGCGGAGCAGGTCCAAGACAAGTACTAGATAGAACCAACGCCTTGCATAGTCCTCGGACTCAAGCCTATGGGAAAACTAGTTACCTCAGAAGACAAGTGTTAGACAGAACCTAGGCCTTGCATGGTCCTCGGACTCAAGCCTATGGGGAAACTAACTACTAAAGAAGAACTAGATACTAGACAGAACCAAGGCCTTGCATGGTCCTCGGACTCAAGCCTATGGGGAAATTAGTTACTTCAGAAGACAAATGTTAGACAGAACCTAGGCCTTGCATGGTCCTCGGACTCAAGCCTATGGGGAAACTAGTTACCTCAGAAGACAAATACTAGACAAAACCAAGGCCTTACATGGTTCTCGGACTCAAGCCTATGGGGAAACTAGTTACTTTAAACAAGTGTTAGACAAAACCTAGGCCTTGCGTGGCCCTCGGACTCAAGCCTATGGGGAAACTAACTACTAAAGAAGAACTAGGTACTAGACAGAACCAAGGCCTTGCATGGTCCTCGGACTCAAGCCTATGGGGAAACTAGTTACTTCAGAAGACAAGTGTTAGACAGAACCTAGGCCTTGCGTGGCCCTCGGACTTAAGCCTTTGGGGAAAACTAACTACTAAAGAAGACTAGGTACTAGATAGAACCAAGGCCTTGCATGGTCCTCGGACTCAAGCCTATAGGGAAACTAGTTACCTCAGAAGACAAGTATTAGACAGAACCTAGGCCTTGCATGGTCCTCGGACTCAGGCCTTTGGGGAAACTATTCGCCTTAGGAGAACCAAGCCAATGGAGAAACCATCCCCCCTACGAAATACCAAGTGTAAAGCAGAGCCTGGGTCTTGTCTGTTCCTTGACATCAAACCTATGGGGAAACTGGCTGCTTTAGGAGAACCCAAGTATTAGATAGAACCAAGGTCTTGCATGGTCCAAGGACTCAAACCTATGGGGAAACTAATCACTTTAGGGGGATCTAAGCACTGGACAGAACCAAGGTCTTGTGTTGACTGCAAGCCCAGACCTACGACAAAGCTGACCACTTTGGTACTAGTAGTGAGCGCTACAAGGGATGACGATCAGTGTAGTCGGCCGAAGCGCAATTGAAGCCATTATCATACAAGTGGTGTATGCATGTATATATAATATAATACAAACAAAGCGAATAAAATGAAACAAAATATGCACTTTACTGAGTCTTTAAAAAGGAGTTGTACAAGGCAAGTATGTTATCACAATAATATAAAAAAAAAAAAAAAAAAAAGAACTGAAAATAGGGCAAAGACGTAACAGGGGATCACTCTTTCGGCTCCATCTCAACTCCCCCCCTTAGGGGGTTAGGCAGACGAGGTCTCAGAATCCTTAGGGCCTTCGCCTGGGACTTCAGCCTAAGAAGGTTCAGCTGGGTGAGGTACCTCTTCTACAAGGGGTGCTTGGACATCAGTTGAGGAGTCTGCAATCTTTCCAGGCGCATCAGCAATGGGACCCTGGCTTGCCCCAACGTTCCTAGGAGGATCAGCTTCCTTGGTGGGCTCGCCCGAAGTAAGGGCAGCTGGGGTGCCTTCCTCAGAAACAACCCTAACACCCTTGGCAGCCACCTCAGCCTCAGAACTTAGAGGGGCAGTCTCACGAATGGCAGGAGGATAATATACGTTCTCCGCCCTCCACAAGTCGGACGAGACGTCGACCCCTGCCTGTGTAAGGGTCTCATTCCAAACCTGGGAGCAGTAAAGTCTGCACATCCCAGGCACTTTGGTTTTAAGGCTGTCTTCTGTTTCAGCCGCCCTTTCCTCAGAGGCATCCTACACAGCCTTGTCTTTGGAGGCCTCAGCCCCAGCCTTGGCAGATTCAGCCTCCTCCTTGGCTTTCAAAGCTTCGTCCCTGGCAGACTTCGCAGCACCTCTAGCCTTATCTGCCTCAAGCACCCTCTCCTTCAGGGTCGCGATCTTCTCTCTGGCTCCCTTCAGCTGATCCTTTGCCTTGAGCAGGTTGCCTATTTGATCTAGAGCCATTTTTTCAGCAGCAGCAAGGGCTGACTCAGCGGTGTCCCGAGCCGCCTTCATCTCCCCCAACTGGTCCATCGCCTTCTTAAGATCGGCCTTGGAAGCATTGAGGGCCCGCACGGTGTCCGACAGCTTGGTACGCTCTGAGCCAGCAACTTGGCTCTGGCTACTGGCTATGTCCTCCAGCCTAAAAGTAGCCTGAATAGCCTGCCAATTGAAACCATTGTGCAACAGATAAGGAGCCACGGAAGGTTAAGAAAATCACAAGCAATCAGAAAACTTACCATGCCTAAATATTGCTTAAGGTCGAGGAAGACCTCCTCGCTCCTCAAAGCCTCCAGCTGGGCCATATCCGGAGGGAGTAGCAAGGACCTCTCCAATGCGTCAGCTACGAGTGCACCCTCACCCCCTTGAAGGTTCCTGAGAGAGGCATTATCCATCAGAGGTTCCCCATGGAGCATAGGGGTAGGAAGCCAAGCCTGGGCCCCAGCCTGGATAGAGGCCTGCTTCTCTTGGCCTCGATGCCCTATCTTTAGCTATTTTGATGACGGCCGACCATTGCCACCACCTCGGGGGGGATCAGACTCTTCGCCCCCCTAGGTCTCTTGCCTTTGTCCTTCTTCAGCGGAGGACTAGTGGGCTTGGACTCAGGCGTCGAACTTTGTTGGGGTGGGGGAGGGGGAAGCTCGGAAGGAGGAAGCTCAGGAGGAGACTTCCCCGACGCATCCCTCTGTGGCTGCCCCTCAATCAGTGCCAGCAAGCTCTTCTGAGGCCGCTTCTTGAAACTCATCTTTAACTGAGGAGTGGTTTCTTCAGACAGAAATTCCGCTTCAGTTAGACTAGGGTCACCCTAATCACCGGCAGGGTCCTCAGGCGAATGGGGCTGGTTGAACACGCCAAACTCGTCCCTGGACGAACTTGAGTCAGCAACCTCCTCTTCCTCTTTAACCTCGACAGCTTGAGTCAACGAAGAAGTACCTACCAACGGTACGCCCTCGGGAATGGGAGACCCTTCGGGGATGAAAAATCCGTTCTCGATTACGGTGATGCAACACAACCGAGGATCTCCAGCTCGAATCACGTGCCTCAGAGCCGAGAATGATTTTTGGATCGGGACGTACCCTAAGACCACATGAGCGGCTTTAACTTGGTTGTCGTCTCTATTCACAAAAATCTCCGACCTCAGCACCGTCTCCAAGTCTTCCTTATTAACTTGGCTGGAGTGATGCTTAAAAGCATGCGGATCTACATAAAAGAAAGCAAAGTTCCTGTCAAAATCCAAGTGAAGTAGGACACTAAAGCACAAAGAACTGAAAACGCTCTCCTAGTCTGGATGCCCCACCTGGTGTACACTCCACTGTTGGGCACGGAAGGCCCTCATGCCATTCCCTAGACACAATGAGGAAGTCTTTGTTCAGATTGTTGCTGGACTCAAGGAGGCACTGGATGAGCTGGACCCTATCGTCCCTCGTCCTCATGTAATAAGACTTCTTTTTCAAGCGCTGGAGTTTGTAGCACCAGTTCACATCATGATGGGTTAGGCTCAGCCCCATCTTCTCATTCAAGGTATCCATACAGCCTAAAATCCTAAATACATTAGTAGTGCATTGAGTGGGAGATAGACCGAAGTGCCTAAGATAGTCCCTCATCACCGGCCCCATGGGGATCCTTATTCCGCCCTCCAGAAAGGCGATTATAGGAATCGCCACCTCACCTTCTTTCCTACTTGAACTCCATTCCCCCTCTTCGCAGTACTTCAAACCCACCGTAGTGGGGATCTTATGGTCGGCGACGAATTTGTCCATTAACTCCTCAGACTCAACTAACTTCTTAAGCTTACCCATCCTACAGAACTAACAAGGAACTCAAGTGAACAATACGAACTAGAGAGAGAAGAAGACTTACGGAAACAAGGGAAAGCTCCTCGGGCAGGCTTTTTGTGCTATGGAGAGTTGCAAGTACAGTTGGAGATATGATCAAATTCAGGGTAGGTGCACAGGATCTCTTGAATGCAAAAGTGAAATGACGAATCAGTTCAACTGGGTATATATATATACCCCCAATTAAAAATAACTGCATGGACTTTCCCGCCCAATGGGCCAGGAGCATCCCCACCGTCTATTCATCATCACACCGTTGAATGTAGGAAGCATAGAGCCACCGAAATTTAATGAAGGCACGCTCCAAATATTGAAACGCCAGGAACGTCCCCTAGGGAGTTGAAAGGATTGTGACACTGATAGAAAGATAAAGCTCAACAGGCCAGGACATTGGCCCGAGAACATCAAAATCCTCCTCCCTTTCCGACAGGCCGGGCAGCAGAATTTTGAGGGGCTATTGTGGGGCCCAAATATTTAGCAACCCCGACCCATTCCATATCGGGCCCAAGGTTCATGCCGAGGAGAGTACAGAATCCGAGGAAGAGTGGGAGGAGCCCAAGTCATCAAGGGACTTCGCCGAGGATGCCCACATCCTCGACAAATCGACATTGAAGAAAAAAAGCTGTCACTCACCCATTAAATGCACGCCACCAACACTCTGACCGCATCAATGGTGAATTGACCAGCAAACAGTGCCCCCTTGGTTACTTCAACTAACAGAAAGCCTGCAAAGGCAATTGATGGGACAAGCCCTCAGACATAAGTCGAGATGGCCTACAAATGGACGGCAGGGATTAACTAAACAAGGATATATAATAGATAGAATCCCCAAAGTAAAGGAGGCCCTTTCGGGGGGGGGGGGGGGAAGGGGAGAGTTTTCCTTTCTTTTAGGGTGTTCAAAGGACAACCCTTGTATTCATTAGTTCTAAGGAAAAGAGCTCCTCGGACTGGGCCAAGGACGAATTTTCCTTAAGAACACTTAGTCATATTTAGTTGTTCTTCTTGTAAGCCCACGTCGACTGTTGTCTTTCTTGCTAGTGCCTGGTCCTTCTATCCACTCTCTACAAATTTATTGTATGGGGTTGCTCGAAACGGGTCCTTACAATATACATATACTTTAGTAACTCCTTACTAAGGTGGTTGGGCCCAACACTCTGAATAATCAAACTCATTAAACTTATTTCAAGGGAATATTTTATATCTCCATTAAGAGATTATGAATTCCATATTGAGAATATATGTTCCATCAACACTAAATGCGGCTGCCCAACATACTGAGATTTTAATCGTTTCTTATAGATCTCACTCCCAATATATCAAAGCAACCTATATATCAAAGCAACCTATATCTCATAATCAGTTCATTTTTCTCTTAAGATTTAGAGTTGATGTAAATAGAAGTTGTGAGATTTATTATTCATTTGACAATCTTTAGGAAAATAATAAATCTCACAGCGGTTCAGTTCAATATGTCTTAACTCTTAAAACATATCAACATATCAACTAGAAGTTTCCACTTCCATAACCAAGACTGATGGAAATAAAGATGAACGCTGTGGAAAAATAAGTTTAAAACAGATCTACTTCATTCGATATTGATAACATGCACTAAGTAAATTTCAGAATTTGAGAACAAGAGATCATACCTTGAAGTTGTAAATTTCAAAACAAAGATCGAAGTACTTGGGAATACTTTTAATCTTCACTCCAATTCCACTAACGCCTAAGATGCGTGGTCTCTCAATTGGTAACAAGGGGATGATTAGAGAGTGACATTCACTCACTTCCACTTTCAGAATGATGTTACTTGTCTATAATATTTTGAACATTTTTTCCCTTTGTATCTAACCAATTATCTAATTGGGCTGGCCTTTTGGGCCTTTCCAATTGGGCTTAAGTGTATGGCTTGAAGTGGGACCAAAAGGGACCAATAAGACACTAGCTTCAATTGGCCTTGGGCTTTTCTATCAACTCTTGACAAGTCCAAAGTTACCATTAACTATATTTAATACCACTATATAAATATAGTTGCACTCTAGGCCTTATCTATAAATTATATCCCAAGACTTTATTATACACGTAACTCCTTCATTAAATATTCGTAGTAATACAAAGTCATTAATGTAGACTGCCACTTTGTAAATTACTACATCTTGATCCTTGAGTACCCGATTTAATCCTTTAACTTATTCATCATATATTTATGAAATCTAATTTCATAAATATATACTTAGCAACTACTTACTAAAGTGGTTAGGCTTAACTCTCTGAATAACAAACCCATTAAACTTATCTCAAGGGAATATTTTATATCTCCGTTAAGAGATTATGAATTCCATCTTGAGAATATATGTTCCATCAACACTAAATGTGGCTACCCAACATACTAAGGTTTTGACCATTACTTTAGATCTCACTCCTGATATATCAAAGAAACCTACTTCTTATGATCAGGTCCATTATTCTCTCAGGATTAAGAGTTCATGCAAATGTAGGTCGTGAGATTTATTATTCATTTGACAGTTTTTAGGAGAATAATAAATCTTACAGCGGTCCAGTTCAATATGTCTTAACTCTTAAAACTTATTAACACATCAACTAGAAGTCTTCACTTCCATGATCAAGACAAATCATCGTAGTTGATATGTTATAGTCTTCGCAGATGAAATGCCCAATTTCATCATCGACTACGAACTATAATTCTGAGTTTACAAAGAACTTGTAATTTATATCTTTTGTGACTTTTCACATAAATAACATACTATGCATCTCATGGATTATATGATAATGTCCAAATATTTATGTTACCATTATTTTAGATATTAATAAAACAAATTTATTAAACATAATATTAAGTCATACATAATGTCATACAGAATGTCACACTTAATATCATACATAGTATCATACAATAGGATTTAAGGGCACTAATCCTAACAATCTCCCACTTGCCCTAAAGACTATTGTGCACTAATCTAACTCCCATTCTTTCCAAATGTGACTCGAAAGTTCATTGAGGTAAGGTTTTGGTAAATGGATCTGCTAGATTATTTGCACTTTCAATCTTTGCTACCACCACATCTCCACGAGCAACAATATCTCGAATGATATGGTACTTCCTCTCAATGTGTTTTCCTTTCTTATAATTCTTTGGATCTTTAGATTGTGCAACTGCTTCATTGTTGTCACAAAACAATGTGATTGGAAGCTGCACCATTCTTATTACACCAAGATCATAAAGGAATTTCTTGAGCCATACAGCTTCCTTTGCTGCTTCACAAGCAGCAACATATTCTGCCTCCATGGTGGAGTCTGCAATACAAGATTGCTTAATACTCCGCCAACTAATGGCTCCACCTCCCAAGGTAAAAACACATCATGAAGTAGATTTTCTAAAATCTAGATCCGATTGAAAGTCTGAATCTGTATAGCCAATGGAAATCAAGTCCTCACAATGGTAAACAAGCATATAATCTCTCGTTCTCCGTAGATACTTGAGAATATGCTTTACAGCTTGCCAATGTTTTGGTCCTGGATTTGATTGATATCGGCTGACCATGCCAACTTAATAGCAGATATCTGGTCTAGTGCAAAGCATGGCATACATGAGACTTCCTACTGCAGAAGCATAAGGAACTTGTCTCATCATATCTTCTTCCTCTTGAGTCTTAGGCCTTTGGTCATCAGACAGAGGAACTCCATGTCTGAAAAGAAGCAATCCTTTCTTGGAGTTTTGCATGCTAAACTGTTCTAGAACCTTGTCTATATATCTAGCTTGTGATAAGCCTAACATCTTATTCTTGCGATCTCGCCAAAGGTTGATCCCTAGAATAAAGTTAGCCTCACCCAAGTCCTTCATATCAAATTAGCTTGACAACCAAACCTTTACTGATGACATTACCCCTACATCATTTCCAATGAGTAGAATATTATTAACATAAAGCACTAGGAACATTACTACTTTATCTTGATGTCTTTTGTACACAAATGGTTCATCAAGATTTTGTTCAAAACCAAATAACTTGATTCCTTGATCAAATCTGATGTTCCATGACCTAGATGCTTGCTTAAGTTCATAAATGGACCTTTTCAACTTGCATGCCATATGCTCTTGGTTCTTTGCTATGAAACCTTCTGGTTGCTTCATATAGATTTCCTCTTCAAGATTGCCATTAAGAAATGTAGTCTTGACATCCATTTGCCAAATCTCATAATCAAAATGAGTAGCAATGGATAAGAGAATTATGATAGATTTAAGCATTGCTATTGGAGAAAAGGTTTCATTATAATCAATACATTCTTTTTGTGTATACCCTTTCGCCACTAGCCTTGCTTTAAAGGTTTCAACCTTTCCATCTATCCCTCTCTTTCTCTTGTAAACACATTTGCAACTAACAGGTTTCATGCCGTTAGGCGCCTTTACAAGATCCCAAACTTGATTGGAATATATGGAATCTAATTCAGATTTCATAGCTTGGACCTAATGATGTGCATCTATATCATTCATTGCTTCATCATATGTGTAGGGATCCGATTCAACCTCTTCTGAGATAGCTTCATATGTTTCTCCCAAACCTATGAATCTTATAGGAGGCCGAACAATTCTCCCACTACGACGAGGCACCTGAGTACTAGACATGTCATGAGTAGTATCTTGTGGTGTATCTAATACAGCCACATCATCCCTAGTTTCATCTATTGGTTGTTCATTTACAGGTTCATTCATTTTAGCCAACACAACTCTACTTCTAGGAGTATAATCATTCATATAGTCATTTTCCAAGAATTTGGCATTTATGCTAACAAACACTTTATTATCTTTATGACTATAGAATAAACCTCCAACAGTTCCTTTTGGATACCCAACAAAGAAAACCACTTCTATTTTAGACTGTAACTTGTCAGACTTTCCTTTTAACATATGTGCTGGACAACCCCAAATATGGAGATGTCTCATACTAGGCTTTCGCCCATTCCACAACTCCACAGGTGTTTTAGGAACAGACTTCGAAGGTTCTAAATTCAAGAAATACATTGCTGTGTTTAAGGCATATCCCCCAAAAAGAAATAGGTAGAGTTGAATAACTCATCATGGACCTAACCATATCTAAAAGAGTCTTATTCCTTCTTTCTGCTACACCATTTTGTTGTGGAGTTCCAGGTGCAGTCAATTAAGATATAATCCTATTCTTAGTTAAGTAATCCTTAAAATCCCCAAGAAGGTATTCGCCACCACGATCAGATCAAATGGCCTTTATGCATTTACCTAATTGATTCTCAATTTCAGCCCTAAACTTTTTGAACTTTTCAAAGGCTTCAGACTTCCGTTTCATTAGGTACACACAACCAAATCTTGAGTAATCATCAGTGAAAGTAATGAAATACTCATAGCCACCTTTTGCCTGAATTGACATAGGACCACATACATCAGAATGCACTAGCTCTAGCAAATCTTGGGCTCTTCTACCTTTTGCATTAAAAGGTCGTTTGGTCATTTTACCTTCTAAAGAAGACTCACAAACTAGAAATTCATCAAAATCCATAGGCTCTAAGAGTCCATCTTTGATCAGTCTTTGAATCCTATTTTAATTAATATGACCTAAACGCAAGTGCTAAATATATGCATCACTAGTAGAAGGAAATTTTCTCTTTAATGATTTTACATGAGAGTCATTATCTATTTCAGAATTATATAATTCATGCTTATCAGGAGTTAAAATATAAAGACCATCCACAATATTGTAAGAACAGATAAACACTTTATCCTTCTTTATTACAATATTGTCTTTTAGGATAACACAATATCCATGTTTACCTAAGTAAGTAGCAGAAATTAAATTCCTACGAACATTAGGTACATACAAACAGTCTTCTAATATTAGAACTCTAGATTCAAAACATAAATTATAAACACCAACAGCTACAACTGGAATCTTGCTCCCATCAGCCAAAGTAAGAAACAACTCCCCTTCTTTAAGCTTTCTGGTCTCCTGGAACCCCTGTAAGGAAGTGCAGATATGATTAGCACAACCTGAATCCACACACTAGGAATTCGTGGGATTCTGTACCAAACATATTTCAAGAAGGAATGTGTTATTCATACCTTTATTCTTGGCAGCCTTAAATATTAGACAATTCCTCTTCCAATGTCCTTTCTCACCATAATGGAAACACTTTCCTTTGATCTTCTTTCCTTTATCAGCAACCCCTAAGACAATTTGTTTACCCTCTTGTTTGGTGAAGTCATTCTTCTTCTTTTTCTTACCCTTACCTTTCGACTTAGGTTGAGAAGTAGAAGCTTCACCAACATTGGCTTCAACATTGGAAGTACCAAGAATGCCTTCTGCCGCTACCAATTCATTCATTAATTTAGACAAGGTATAAATCTTTTTGTTCATATTATAGTTAAGTTTGAATTCCTTGAATGATTCTGGTAGTGACTGGAGTATCATATCCACTTGGGATTCTCCATCAATATTGGCACCTAAAACTTCCAATGTATTCAAGTTAAAGATCATTGTAAGACAATGCTCTCTCACTGAATTACCCTCAGCCATTTTGGTATTATAAATTTCCTTCATGGTCTCTTGCCTTGCAGAACGGCCTTGCTCACCAAACATCTCCTTCAGACTTAGCATGATGTTTAAAGCTAGTTCTACATCCTGCATTTGATGTTGTAAAACATTTGAGATAAATGCTAGGATGTAGCACTTGGCCATTTCATTAGATTTCTGCCAACGATCATATCGTTTTTTTTTTCCTCAAGAGGAGCATCTAATGAAGGAAAGCTAGAACATGATTTAGTAAGCACATATTTGTGCTCTTCAGCAATGAGAACTATGTCCAAATTTCATTTCCAGTCAACATAGTTGGATCTAGTCAGTTTGTTTTGATTAAGAATAGTTACAAGTGGGCTAAATGATGCCATGTTCAAATCTGAAAACAATAAACATGAATATAATAAGTAAACTGGACATTATCAATTTTGCATATAAACATATAGTATGGAACCTTAATAAAACCCTAATATAATATATGCAACAACAACCCAATCCCATATTCAATATCCCTCAGCATAGAGTGAATATAAAACATTATGATTGATTGAGAACTATTCTCATTATTAGTGATATCATGATAACTCTTATCAAACACTAATAACATGCCGTTATACATTTGGCCTCTAAATAATGATAGTAAGAACTCAGCATAGAGGATACTATAATATTTAGTCTAGTGTATACCATTGTCTAGAATTATGTGTAGCCATATTTCATCCCCTTAACAGGCTTATTTTGTAGTACCATGATACAAAACACCCTCCGCATGGAATGCAAAGCTCGAGGCAAGGACAAGGTGTTTGATCAAACCACTATAAACCAAGAAATTCAATCTTGTAGGACCATGAAATAAATACTCTTCGCATGGAATGCCAAGCTCAAGGCAAAGACAAAGTATTTATTCCATACTACTATGAACCGACAATGGAGACCGTGAGATCTAACCCTTGTATCTCCCTCCCACTAGATGTTTTAAAAGAAAGGTTTTTAGTTTTAAAACATGCATAATCTAATTACACAGTCTTGCCGCTTTTACATGTGAAAACACTTAGAAAAAATTTCTGATTTTCTTTCTTTCGATCGATTGAAAGTGCCCCTCGATCGATCAAAAAAATTAAGAAATTCAAACTTGATCATCCGACTCCTTCGATTGATACTCGATTGCCTCTCGATCAATCGAAAAACAAATTCGATCTATCAACTAGCAATCGAAATTCAATTGATCTAAAAAGTCTGATCACTATCTCATTCAATCGATCAAAAGTGATTTTCGATCGATCGAAAATCACGAAATTCGAATTTCCAGAATTTTCCTAAGGCAATTTTCTTCGTTTTTCATGAACAAACATTCAACATATGAACATTACAGACAGAGATTGATGTCAAAACAGAAATTCATTGATGCTATTGCCTTAAGATTCAATTTAACATACTTAAATTTAAATTTAAACAACATCATAACATCAATTTCAGTCTTCATCAAATCATAGTTTCAACAACATGCAGAAAATTAAAAAAACATAATCTTCTAACAATATGAAACTATCATCTCTAATTCTAAAACTCACAAAACATGTTATACAATACGAAATTGAAGACCGCTTTGATACCATTTGATGGAAATAAAGATGAACGCAGCGGAAAAATAAGTTTAAAACGGATCTACTTCATTCGATATTGATAACATGCACTAAGTAAATTTCATAATTTGAGAACAAGAGATCGTACCTTGAAGCGGTAAATTTCAAAACAAAGATTGAAGTACTTGGGAGTACTTTTAATCTTCACTCCAATTCCACTAATGCCCAAGATGTGTGGTCTCTCAATTGGTAACAAAGGGATGATTAGAGAGTGACATTCACTCACTTCCACTTTCAGAATGATGTTACTTACCTATAATATTCTGAACGTTTTTTCCCTTTGTATCTAACTAATTATCTAATTGGGCTGGCCTTTTGGGACTTTCCAATTGGGCTTAAGTGTGTGGCTTGGAGTGAGACCAAAAGAGACCAATAAAACACTAGCTCTAATGGGCCTTGGGCTTTTCTGTCAACTTTTGACAAGTCCAAAGTTACCGTTAACTATATTTAGTACCACTATATAAATATAGTTGCACTCTAGGCCTTATCTATAAATTATATCCCAAGACATTATTATACACGCAACCCCTTCATTAAATATTCGTAGTAACACAAAGTCATTAATGTAGACTGCCACTTTGTAAATTACTACATCTTGATCCTTGAGTACTCGGTTTAATTCTTTAACTTATTCATCATATATTTATGAAATCTAATTCCATAAATATATACTTTAGTAACTACTTACTAAAGTGGTTAGGCCTAACTCTCTGAATAACAAACCCATTAAACTTATCTCAAGGAAATATTTTATATCTCCATTAAGAAATTATGAATTCCATCTTGAGAATATATGTTCCATCAACACTAAATGTGGCTGCCCAACATACTAAAGTTTTGACCGTTACTTTAGATCTCACTCCTGATATATCAAAGCAACCTACATCTTATGATCAGGTCCATTATTTGTTGGAAAAATCTAGTTTTGTATCTCATACAAAACACACAGCGGAAGCAACAAACATGGATCTATTTCATTCACGATTGATAACTTGCATTATGTAAATTTCAGAATTTAAGAACAAGATAGCGTACCTTAATGTAGTGAAATTTAAAACAAAAGATTAGAAGTACTTGGGGACACTTTTAATCTTCACTCCAATTCCACTTTACGCCCGAGAAATGTGGTCTCTCAATCAGTTTCTAAGGGAGATTAATCGAGTGGTTTCACTCACACATACACACCATTTCACAATGGTGTCTCTCTTTTTTCTTTTTTAATGAAAAAATTCTGTATGTTTCTCCCTTTATAACTAACTGATTATCTAATTGGGCTGGCCTATTGGGCCTTTCCAATTGGGTTTTAGTGTGTGGCTTAGAGTGGGACCAAAAGGGACTAATAAGACACTAGCTCCAATGGGCCTTGGGTTTTTCTTCAACTCTTGACAAGTCCAAACTTACCATTAATTATATTTAATACCACTATATAAATATAATTGTACTTTAGGCTTTATTAATAAATTATATCCCAAAACTTTATTGTACATGTAACCCCTTCATTAAATATTCGTAGTAATTTAAAATCATGAATATAGACTGCCACTTTGAAGATTACTACATCTTAATCCTTGAGTACCCGGTTTAATCCTTTTAAGTTATTCATCATATATTTATGAAATCCAATTTCATAAATATATATTTTAGTAATTTCTTACCAAAATGGTTAGGTCTAACTCTCTGAATAACAAACCCATTAAACTTATCTCAAGGGAATATTTTGTATCTCCATTAAGAGACTATGAATTCCATCTTGAAAATATATGTTCTATCAACATTAAATGTGGTTGCCCAACATACTGAGGTTTTGATCGTTACTTTAGATCTCACTCTTGATATATCAAAGCAACCTACATTTCATAATCAGGTCCATTATTCTCTCAGGATTAAGAGTTCATGCAAATATAAGTCGTGAGATTTATTATTCAATTAACAGTCGTTAGGAGAATAATAAATCTCACAGCGGTCCAGTTCAATATGTCTTAACTCTTAAAACATATCAACATATCAACTAGAAGTCACCACTTCCATGATCAAGACAAATCATCTTAGTTAATATGTTATAGTCTTCGCAGATGAAATGCCCAATTTCTTCACCGACTACGAACCAAATTTTGAGTTTACAAAGAACTTGTAACTTATATCTTCTGTGACTAAATCACATAAATCACATACTATGCATCTCATGGACTATATGATAATGTCCAAATATTCAAGTTACCATTATTTCAGATATTAATATAACAACTTTATTAATTACAATATTAAGTCATACATCATGTCACACATAATGTCATACATAATATAATACATAGTATTATACAATAGGATTCTAGGGCACAAATCCCAACATTATTTTCTCAGGATTAAGAGTTCATGCAAATGTAAGTCGTGAGATTTATTATTTATTTGACAGTCTTTAGGAGAATAATAAATCTCATAGCGGTCCAATTCAATATGTCTTAACTCTTAAAACATATTAATACATCAACTAGAAGTCTCCACTTCCATGATCAAGACAAATTATCGTAGTTAATATGTTATAGTTTTCGCAGATGAAATGCCCAATTTCATCACTGACTACAAATTATAATTCTGAGTTTACAAAGAACTCGTGATTTATATCTTCTGTGACTTTTCACATAAATCACATATTATGCATCTCATGGACTATATGATAATGTCCGAATATTCATGTTACCATTATTTTAGATAATAATAAAACAAATTTATTAAACATAATATTAAGTCATACATAATGTCATACACAATGTCATACACAATGTCACACTTAATATCATACATAGCATCATACAATAGGATTTAAGGGAACTAATCCTAACAAAGACAAATCATCTTAGTTGATATGCTATAGTCTTCGCAGATGAAATACCCAATTTCATCACCGACTACGAATTAAAATTCTAAGTTTACAAAGAACTTGCGATTTATATCTTCTATAACTTTTCACATAAATCACATACTATGCATCTTATGGACTAAGATAATATCTCATTAGTTCATTTATAGATAGTCTCATATAATTAAACTATTTAATTATTTATGACATGCCAAGAAATTGAATTTTAGGGCATAAACCCCAACAATCTCCCACTTGCCCTCAAAGACAATTTACCATATATCTGACACTCATCTCCTTTTAGAGTAATTCATAGTCACTTTAAGGCAAGGTTTTGAAACAAGGTTCAGCCAGATTTATTGCATAAATTATCTTTTCTACTACTACTTTTCACGTACTCATATCTATATAATGAAATGATACTTACGCTTAATGTGTATCTTCACCACCTAGGATGAACACATATCTTGAAGTCCAACTTCATGAATCACAATCAAACTACAAGTTAGTATTTGTACATCCAGTAACCATCAAAACTTTCACTTTTGTGGACAAGCATATGATCCTCATTTTCCTAAGATATTTGAGTATATGCTTTACTCCCACTAAATTAAGTGATCTTTGATTCAATTGATATTTGCTTACCATGCCCACTGCAAAATAGATATTTAGCCTAGTATATGGCATAGCATAAAGACTTCCTATTGATTTAATATAAGGAACCGTCTTAATATGCTCTTCCTTTTATATATCTTAGGACTATATTCTTATATAAAGGAACTTCAAACTTAAAAGGAAAGAATCCTTTCTTGAAGTATTACATGCTACACTTGGCTAGAATCTAATTTACTTAAGCAGTTTAAGATAGACCCAACATCCTAATTTCTGAATTTTAACAAAGTTGTAATTCTTAGGATGTGACTAGTCTTTCCCAAGTACTTTATATCAAACTGGACTAGACAACCAAAACTCAATTGATGACAATAACTCTACATCATCCTAAATGATTAGAATGTCATCAACATACATTAATAAATTTATTATTCTATATAGCTTTTACACACTTAAGGCCTTTTAATACTTGATTAAAATAAAATAATTTGATTGCTTGATCAAAGATGATATTTATGACCTAGATGCTTGCATTAGTCCATAAAGGACTTTAAGCAACTTGCATGCTAATCACCATTGGTTCTTTGCTGTGAACAAGTCTAGTTACATCATATAGATGTCTTCCTCAAGATTGCTACTAAAAATTTCTTAATGTATGACCTAGATGCTTGCATTAGTCCATAAAGGACTTTAAGCAACTTGCATGCTAATCACCGCTGGTTCTTTGCTGTGAACAAGTTTAGTTACATCACATAGATATCTTCTTCAAGATTGCTACTAAAAGAAACTTTCTTGATATCCATTGCCATATTTCCACCAAATAAAATATAATGAATAAGAGAATCTAGATAGAGTCAAACTTGACTATTGGTGAATAAAACTTTTCATAATCGAACAATTTCTTTTTGAATAAATCTTTTCGCCACTAGTCTTGACTTTGAAGGTTTGCACCTTAAAATCTATCAATCTCATTTACTTGTAGACCTATTTGAAAACAATAGGCTTAATACCATTAGGCGTCTCTACAAGTTCTAGACTTTAAATAGAATCTAATTCTACTGACATAACCTTGATCCAGTAATCCATATTCGTATCATCTATTGCTTTTACGTAGGACCGAGAATCAAATTCATATCCTTGTGGAATAACTACAAAATTTTATTCCAAAAAGTATGAATTTATTTGGTAATCCTCCCACTACAATATCATACCGATGTAGTAGTTATCTACAGAATAACGTCTTGTGCTATATTTAATACAACCATCTCATTTCCAAATGTATTTTATAGTTGTCCTACAACAAATTCTGACATTTTTCTTATAGAAAAATCTACTTTTAATAGAGCCCTATTCTTCCTTTATGTATTTACTAACTTAAAGAAGTCATTGGAACTTTATTCCTTTACAAAAAGGAACCCTAGATCTTATTATCCTCTAAATAGAATTCATAGACTAAGAATATAATAAAATAATGGTTCTAAAAGCCCATCTTTCACCAACCTTGAATATCATTTAGATTAATAAGATCTAGACATAAGTGTCAAAAACATTCAATTACAAAGGATGGAAACTTTCTCTTTAAAAGTAAAACATGTAAATTTCCATCTAGAAGACAATCATGGACAATGCTTAGCTTTACCAAAACAGAAATATTTTCTTTTTGGTCATACTTTTGAGTCTAATTTCCTTTTGGCAACTACTAGGACAACTAGCTTGTCCAACTGTTTGGTATTATAATTCTTCTTCTTACCGCCCTTACCTTTCGATTTAGGTTAAGAATTTAAATCAAATCATATGGATTCTAGATTTAGCTTTTAGGATGTCTTCCGTTGCATAGAACTTACTTATCAATTCAAATAATATAAAAAATATATATATATTTTCAAAACAATTTGAATTGATTAAATGATTCTAACAAGGACTTGTGGATCATATTCAAATGAGATTAACATTTAATCTTTACATCCAAGAATTCCATTTCATTTTAAAAAATAAAATATTTTCATAAAATGATTTAGAATTGGAACTCCTTATGCTTTTCTTAGCACTCAATATGATTCATACCAAGTATCTCATTTAGACTTAATATAAAGTCTAAGTCTAGTAC
The DNA here is from genome assembly GCA_023621385.1 of Quercus gilva. Lineage (NCBI taxonomy): Eukaryota > Viridiplantae > Streptophyta > Magnoliopsida > Fagales > Fagaceae > Quercus > Quercus gilva. Next base: position 61,670,181 of record CM042473.1, on the reverse strand, counting down.
TAACTCTTACATCTCATGTTGTAGCACAATTGAGATAGAAGCCAATGAAACATTTTAGCATTTCAATGGAGACTATGATCATATCATAAGCTATGTTCCATTAAATGCATCATGTATAAGAAATTATGACAACGCTGAATCGTAACATAAATATGTACTTCAACTCCTTTAAAGCACCATGTCCAAAATTATTTCTTAGTTAATGTGATTCAATAAAATAGTAGTTAGAGAACAAAGTTTATGACAACTTTATTTTGAGACTATGAACTTAAATACTAGGACATTATATTTTGCATCCATAACCATATAATATGGAACCTGAAAAACATACTATATTAGGTGCAACGATAACCTAATCCCGCAATTAATATTCCTTGGAAGCGAGGTCATACCAATCACTATGATCAGGCGAGAATTATTCTTATTATTAATGCTATCATGGTAACTCTTACCAAACAAAAATAATTTGTCGCTTTTCCTTTAGCCTCTAAGTAATAATGACATAGCTCCGAAGGGAGGTTAACATTACACTTAGTCTAATGTACACCATTGCCTAGAACCAATGTGAGTCACCAAGTAACTCCACGGAAGCGTGGTCGTTCTCAATATAAAATCACACTTCATCTATCATTAAGAAGTTTAATCTGTAGTACCATGAATTAAACACCCTCCAAAGGGAGCAAGACATATACGCCAAGGCGAGGTGCGCCTAATCACACTACTATAAACCAACAATGGAGGCCGTGAGAATCAACCCTTGAATCTCTCTCCCACTAGAAATTTTAAAACAAGTGGATTGTCTTGAAATCATTGTGATCTAATCACAATTGTAACCCTACACATCAAATGTGTTTAATTGTTTAAATTCAATGTGATGTAACTAAGTCACGTCACAATAGCATAACGAACATTCGCGCAATCACAAAGAAGTTTAACCTTGTAATTTGTGAAGTAAATACCCTCCGCATGGAATGTAAGACTCGAAGTCAAGACAAGGTATCTATTCACATTACAATAAACTTAACAAAAGGGTTATTTCAGCACTCCCACTCATTATTTGGGTTTTTTTTTTAAATAATTGTGATCTCATCACAACTAATAACCTTGCACTTGACTAAGACTCTAATCTCATTTGAATCACTAACTAAAATGAAAGTCCTAAACTATTTAGGATTCCTTAAACACTAATGAATAAAAAATTAGTTATATAAAACTCTATCCTTAATTTACTAAATAAAGTATTCTAATCTCATTAGAAACTATATAACTTTAATTAGAATTTTAATCTCAATAAAAACCTCTAATTAAAATAAATTAAGGACTTTTAATCATAAAAAAAGTTTAGGACTAAGATTTCTATCTAACTAACATCTTTGATATCATTAGGTCTTTTAGTTAAATAATGATTAATAAATGTCCTTAACTTTTAAGGACTATAAAATTAATCACATAGCTTTGCTTTTAATGAAAGTTTCAACACTTAGTAAAAAACAAGTGAAAATTCAAAATTCAGTGCCTTCTTTCATTCAAACCTTTAGCCTTAGAAGCATTTTCGTGAGAATCTCACGACTAAGCTCTTCTAGCGAAAATGGGCTAAGGCTAAATTGTGAAAACACAAAAAATTTAGACAGAAACTTTCGTGATTATCTCGCTACTGTTTCGCAAGTAAAGCTTACCCGCGAAAAGTTTTGTACTTTAGAGGCCTTTTTTGCGAGTAGCTTTGTGGGAAGTTAACCCGCGAAAAATACGTGTTTTCAGTTTTTCAAAAGGCAAAACTGAATTGTTCTAGAATTTTCAAGTAACCGTTTTTGACATCTTCATTGTTCTTCCATCAAAAACACTTTTGATTTTATCAACAAAGTTTTATAGATCAAACATTAGGGTTTTCAATATCTCGATCAAGAACCATAATAATGCTAGAAACTTTAAAAACATAATCCTAATCTCATTAGGAATAAAATTCATAATCCTAGCATTTACATGTGAGCAACAATTTCAATAAACAGAAAAAGAATATCACTTGAAGTTTACATATATACCTTTCCCAGAGGAACAACATGCCCACGGCCAAAATTAATATATATATATATATATATATATACAGATTCCAAGAATGCAAATATTCAAAGAAATTAAATTAAAGTGGGCCATATCATTCACTAATATTAGCAATAGACATTTACATGTTCATTACTAAAACAAAGACTATCAAATGCATTCCAATGAGACAAGAGTACTATCGTGTTCATTCCTAAGACAAATACTATCAAATGCATTCCAATGAGACAAGAGTACTATCGTGTTCATTCCTAAGACAAATACTATCAAAACACGACACCATAACTTTATAGTCATGGGCCACTTCGAACAAAACAAGAGAATATTTATCCTGATAGTGAACCCGATATCAACATGTCTCACATAAGTGAATGGCATAGGAGACGGTTATCGAATAAAATTCAACTGCCAACTATATCCAAGAAGTGCAGACCAAAATGCTCATGCTTGACCAATATACTAGTTTCATTTACATTCTTTAAACCTTAATCCATGTCTTTCACAAAAGAGTACAATCAAGGACACAATTATGCAGAAACTTTACTGCAGAAAATTAAATCACCAAGAAAACTTTTTCTTTGATTCTAAAACTCAATCACATGTTATACAAGCATGATATTGAAGACCGCTATGATACCATATGTTGGAAAATCTGGTTTTGTATTTTATACAAAACACACAGCGGAAGCAACAAACACGAATCTACTTCAATTATGAAAGATAACATGTAACCCTAAATTCTAGAATAAAGAATAGAAAGCGTACCTTGATGCAACGAATTTCAAAACCATGACTTGAGAATACCTTTAATCTTCATCTCAATTCCACGTGGTTCCTAAGATGTGTGATCTCTCAATCAGTCTTTTTGTACATAGATTCTCAAAGAAAATTCTTCTTCTTCTCCTTGTGGAGAAAAACTGATTTCTTTTCATTTCATCATACGTACGTTATAACTACCTTAGTAGTTTCTTTATTTAATAACTCTTATTAAATAAAAACTGATTATCTAATTGGGTTAGCCTTTTGGGCCTATCTAATTGGGCTTCTGTTTATGGCTTGAGATGGGATTAAAGGGAACAAATAAGACTCTAACTCCAATGGGCCTTGGACTTTTCTGTCAACTCTTAACAAGTCCAAAGTTACCATTAATTATATTCAATACCACTATAAGAATATAATTGCACTCTAGGCCTCATTAAGAAATGATATCCTAAGACTTTATTATATATACAACCCCTTCATTAAAATATTCGTAGTAATACAAAGTCATTAATGTAGACTGCCATTTTAAAGATTAATACATCTTAATCCTTGAGTACATGATTTAATCCTTTATGTTATTCATCATATATTTATGAAATCCAATTTCATATATATATATATATATATATACACTTTAGTAACTCCTTACGAAAGTGGTTGGGCTCAACACTCTGAATAACCAAACCTATTAAACTTATCTCAAGAGAATATTTTATATTTTCGTTAAGAGATTATGAATTCCATCTTGAGAATATATGTTCCATCAACACTAAATGTGGTTGTCCAATATACTAAGGTTTTGATCGTTACTTATAGATCTCACTTTTGATATATCAAAGCAACCTATATCTCATGATCAGGTCCATTATTCTCTCAGGATTTAGAGTTGATGTAAATAAAAGTTGTGAGATTTATTATTCATTTAATAGTCGTTAGGAGAATAATAAATCTCACAGCGGTCTAGTTCAATATGTCTTAACTCTCAAAACATATTAACATATCAACTAGAAGTTTCCACTTCCATGATTAAGACAAATCATTTTGTACCCTGTATTTTATATGGGATTTCATTGTAAGGGTATGTGTGTGAGAGAGAGTGTGAAGACTCAAGGCAAATTGAAGACCAAAGAAGTTTTTATGGGTAGCTTGCAAGAAGCCTTCCTGCGAAGTGAAGCATGTGCTCTGAAAGTTCAGTTAGCGTATAAAACACCAATGAACATTTAAACCCCCCAAATACAAAAATACCAACACAAGCTTATAAGCTATATCCAAAATGGTAACACACTCTAAACCATAATTAATTACAAGCACAGCAGCAATTAAAAGGTAAAGAGAAAGGAAAGAGAGATGCAAACACAAAGACAACACGGTGATGTGTTATCGAAGAGGAAACCAAAGTACTTGGCGAAAAACCTCTCCACCGCCCTCCAAGCGGTCAATAATCCACTAGAGAATGAAGTTGGGATAAATGAATAGGAGAAGACCCTCCAAGCCTAATCTACCCAGTGCGCCTAAGCCCTCCAAGCTTCTTGCTCCCACAGGTTTACGCTGAACTTTGTCTTCTCTAACTTACCGGATCCTACAATAAGCCCATTGCATCAACTAAATGAATTGGTCATCTCTGAATTGCTTCCCAAGCACCAAAACACCTCCTCACTGATATGGGTATGGTGAGATAAGGATTTGGCAAATGTACCTTTCAAGGATATGTCAATGGAGGGGGTGAGAGTAGAGGAATTCGGAGAATCAAATGATAAAGATTGTGGATAAGTCAATCCTATTTTTCTCTAGGATTTCTCTCTCAAAATTCTCTCTAAAAGCTTTCTACATTTCGTAGGTATAAGGGTATTTATAGTAGTGGTGTATGAGGAATGCGAAAAATCAGTTTTTATCAAACAGGGCATTCTGACAACTTAATCTCGCGACTGGAATGAGTCGCGAGCTTGAGTCGCGAGCTAATTGGCTGGCCAGACTAGAAATTTTATCATATAGTGCTTTAGCTGTCGCGACCCTTTAGCTCCCCTACATGCTTCACATATATGCCATCTTTGGCAACTTGCTAATCACGAGCTAGTCGCGAGATCCAGTCGCGAGGCTCTTCTTGAGTGCACACATCTTGAGTTTTCTTCACACTCTCTCACACACTACCCTTACATAAATTCTACCTAAATACAGGGTATCTAATTGCTAAATTATAAGCAAATTTGGCACGGAATAAAGCCAACACATGATTGAATAAATTCAACCTTACAATCTCTCCCTTTGGCTATTTCATGACAAAACCCTAAAACAGACTCTAGACTTAACATGTGAGTTGAGAATAGTTGCCAAAACTCACTCACACCTAACTCTAGAAACTGTGAAACTCTTGAACCATACGAACAAGTTTTTCCTGAAAACAATAACACAAGACAATCATTGTAAGCAGAAATCTTGAAATGCATATGGAACAAGCACAATGCAATCAAGTAGAAACGAATATAGCAATAAAGCATGGCTTAACCAAACAAGAACAATCACTATAACTAGTGATCACAATGATCATTCACACAAGGAATGAACATCCGGACATGCAAGCTAATATGCTTAATGCAAAATATCATTTGCATGTCCAACACTCAACCGATACAAAAATACAAAGTAATTGCATCAAGGATATAAAATCTAACAATGGCACAAGAGTGAAGTACTAAAGAAAATGCATAACATTACTAAAAGTACTGAGCTACAAAGCAAAGGTACATAACAAAGTACTGAATATGAACTGAAAGATTTAAACCAATGTATCAAAAGCTTTAAACAAAAGCAATAAAAAAAAAAAAAAAAAGAGTTAATAAACTGAAAACTAGACTAGCCAAGACAAAGTACGTGTGTGTGTATCAGCTCTCTCCTCTTAAGCTCACACAACTCCCCCTTTCAATATGCACACTCTTGTGTTGCTCTCCCTCATACTATATGCTGTCATCCAATCTATAAAAATAAGTTGCTCTCCCCCTTTTTGGCACGAATAGCTAAATGTTCTCCTCTAGTTTGCATTGAATAACATCCAACTGTTGGTGGAGTGGAGCACATTTTCAAATTCAGAATTATGCTGATGCAAACCCTCAATCAAAGTGTGAGTGTTTAGACCCCTTAAAACATAATTGGATTAATATAGTTAACAAGCCAAGTTATTACTTAGTCAAAATTCCAGATCTAGGTCAGCACAAAAATAATCATATCAATGCAAAGTGCGGAATATAAAGAACATAAAAATATAATGACCCAGGAAAACCAAACCGGTAAAAAACCTGGGGAGGATTTAACCTTGCTATCCTCAAGGTAAACCTAAATCCACTATGAAAGAATCGAAGTTTTACAATAGCGACTTAGACCACTAACATCCTATTGCTACCTCATGTAGAAAACTTACTGACACGACCACGTGCAAGCTCCGAGACCACAGACTCCTTCTTTCTTGGATTCTCCAGATCTAATGCTAAGCATGTGTGAAGGCAACCACCTCTCAGATCTCACAAGAGATTTACACACATAGCAAATAGAGCAACCTTAGAGAGCTTTTTGGTACAAAATCCTAAATACAAAAAGAGACACAAGAAGCACTCTTCTCTCTAAAAATTATATAAAAATGTTTTAGGGTTTTCCTTATATATAGGAGTGTTTTACTTCAAACCCAATACGTTTAGGTAGAGTTTAGGTTGAACTGGAATTCTGTAGAAAAATAAATCTACACGTGGTTCGATCGATCGTGTATAATTTTCGATCGACCTAGCCTTGTAGATTTAGTCCAATAAATTCTGCAATCTCTTTATTCCAATTTTACAAATAAATATACTTTGAGCAAGCCTAAACTTAGACTCAATGTTTTGATCATGGTTTGCCAACATAATACAAATTGAAGTTCTAATACATTAGTTCCTAAAGTTTTAGAAACTAACAATCTCCCCCTTTGGTTATCCGTGACAAAACACATCACAAACATGAAATGCTTAAAGTTACAAATAGCCCAAAAACAATTCAACCTAACTCCTATCTATCAATTGCAAGTGTAGACAGCAGCACGACTGAATCAACCTGTAGATTCCTAAAACACTCAATAAATGTATAAACGCATGTGTGGAAAATACAAGTAAAACAAAAATAATAAAACAAAAAATATGCAAACTAACTCTCCCCCTAAGTTAGATACATAAAAAAAATTATTTTCTCCCCCTTTTAAAAACAATTTCAACTCCCCCTAAACAAAACAAACAGGTTTCCCACAACAGGTTTCCCACATTTCATCCAAAATCTCTCCCTTTTTGTCACGTATTGACAAAGACAACTCATTGTTGCCCAAATTAAAAAACATACGCAACAAAAGTCAAGAGAAAATAGAGAATTAAGAGAACACAAAATAATTCAACTCTATAGAAAATAGAGACAACTCTCCCTATGAACAACAAAGGGTAAAAACAAGATTCTCCCCCTATAAAAATAGGAAAAACAAAATAAGTTTTGGGAAAAACAGTTTTTGGGAAACTTTAGGAGGTGGGGAAAATAAAGACACATAAACCAAACTTAAAAACTAAGTTGATAAGGTGAGGATACACATGAAAAAAAATATTCTCTCTTTCAATAAATGCAAACTTGGTACTATGTGACCCATAAACAGATGGTGTTTGAACTCAAATCAAGTAGAGAAAATATTTTCACATTGATTATCCATCATATCTCTTAAGAAAAATATTTTCTGCAGTTCACAAATAAAAATAGTATATACTAAAAAGTATATAACTCAAAAAATTAATCAATCAATTTTTAGATCAAGTTTAGTATCCAATTTAGCAAAGTGTATGCATGTTATGTGTGAAAACAATGAAAGATATTACTGCAAAACTGCAAGATGGATATAGAAAACAATGCAATAAATGTGAATCCCAAACATAAATGATGCATGAAAAAAAATTTGGTCAAAAACTTAAAAACTAAAAATTTTTCAGTTTCGATCGGTCGAGCATCAATTGAATACCAATCAAGCCAGGCAGATTCATACCAAAAATTTAAACGCAATTTCGATCAGTTGAGAAACAGCTTCAATCAATCTAAAATCTGGAAAAATGAATCTTTGAAAAACAGAGCAAATTAATGCAGAAACTCCTCAAAGCACAATATTTTATGAATAAAATGTATGAGTATGAGATTAAAAGTTTTTCAAAAACACTTGAATTCAACCTAGATCTTCCAAAAACAAGTTTTTCAACCAATTTGTTTCCAAAACTCAAACATTAAACACATTTTGCATCAAAATCAAGGAACATATAATCTTGGATGGCCACAACAAGATCACACACAATACAATATACCAAGTTTAGTAAAGAGTAACTTGTGTAGTGTGTACAACTAACAAAAACTTGAGATACATGTAAGGTGATATGTGAATAGTAAGCAATCACAATCTCTACAAAATTCATTACATAAATTTGAAAGAGACTATCACCTAAAGAGTTACATCATATAACTCTCACATCTCCTAGAAAATAAGTTTGCAATCATGTAAGTTTCTTGATTTGCCTCATAATGTACACACCAATTTTATTTAATTTGAAACTTATTAAAATAGCCAGGATAATGTACACACCAATTTTAATTGATTTGAAGTTATTATAGCCCAATAATGTACACACCAATTTTATCAATTAAACCGAGGCTACACTTTATATTCTTTTCGTGTATGTACTACACTTTCTCGAGCACAAAATCTTATGATATGCATTAAGGTGTTCATGATTGACTAGTAAATAGTAGTGAGATGGTTATTTATACCTTTTTCAATAAGATCAAGTTTGACAATCAAAGGCATGTGACTTCAAGATCAAGACAAAGTGATTAAGAACTATAAACATCTTCCTACACAGCATGCACTACAAAGCTCAAACTAGTAAAGCGCAATAAAGTAAGCTCATCTAAGCTAAACAAGGTACATAAACATGTTATGTAAAGATAATATGGCCAACCTTGAGTATAAATCCAACATCTATAATACAAAACACAAAACCTTTTTGGTTTAAAAAAAATTTATGACCAAGGACAAAAAAACACACATTGTACTAAATGAACAATGCAAAGCTATGCATGATAGTGCTTAACTAAGCTATAGAGGGTACACAAATAAGAAATATCAATTTCTTAATTAACCATGAGTACATGTACAAACTAGTACATACTCACACAAAATCAAAAATAGCTTAGCACTTATATAACACATACTATTCAAGTTTCTCCATAATATCAAGCATGTTTTAAATCAAGAGAGAGATATCATAATTCATGTAATCCTCAAGAAAAATAAAACAAGACACAAAATAAAATATTTGTCTTTTTGAAAATTTTCAATGTTTTTAGATTTTTTCAATAATCAAAACAACCTAAGAAAAAAAATAAAACAACCAAAAATAGAAACAAAACATGTCCATAAATAATTGAAAGAATTAAATCAAGGACAAGTCAACAACACTCACCTTAAAGGATCTTTTCTCACCCATATAGCATGATTCTTCGGCTTTGTAGGTGAAAATCCATGATAAGCAGAGTGTATTTGAAGAATTACACCAATCTTCTAAGAAAGACTGAAATCCTACAAATTCCTTTCATAAGCCAACAAGCTCAAATTTTTCAAAATAATATGAAACAATTGATATGGACTTATAGCAGGAAAAATATCATCACATATCCTAGATTGAAATATATAATGCTTAAATTTCAATTTATGACAATTATGACGAATGTGACCAGAGACACCACAAAAGTGACAAATAGGAACAAATTTAGGAATATCAGTATTCCTAACAACAAATCTAGTCTCAGATTTTGGTTTTTGCCTCAACAAAGAATAATTTGGTCTAATATGACCAACATCACCACAAAGGTGACAAGTAGGCACAAAAACAGATTTATTATGCTCTCTAACGGTAGGTTTAGACTTAGGTTTAGAAACTTCAGCGTCTACATCAAAACTTTTACCTTTGTCTAACCTAACAAAATAAGCATTTTCTTTATTATTCCTCTTAAAATGAGGGATATAAACTTTCTCAGTTTTAGGCTTAAGAGAAACAGAAACACTTCTATTATCAACATCAAGCATGGTATTAGTCAAATTTTCAATTTTAGCTTTAGATTCAACTAACTCTTGTTCCAAGCTTTTATCTTCTCATCTTGAGAGGAAATTTGATTTCTAAAAAATTCATTCTTTTTATTAGATTCATCTAATCTAACAACCAATTCTTCTTTTTCAAGATTAGCCAATTTTAACTCTTCCTTGAATTTCTTAGCAATTTTCATATATTTCAATAATTCCTTACGAAGAGTTTCACAGGCATCAATAAGATCAACAGAAACAACAACATCTTCTTTATTCAAATTATCACAAACATGAGTAGAAAGATACTTCAAATTATCCATGATAACAGTGATCAATGATCAATTCTTAGATCAAAAGATCTAAAACAAAAGAATTAACCTGCTCTGATACCACTTGTGAGTTTTTAGACCCCTTAAAACACAATTGGATAACCTAGTTAACAAGTCAAGTTATTACTTAGTCTAAATTCCAGATCTAGGTTAACACAATAACAATCATATCAATGTAAAGTGCAGAATATAAAGGACACAAAGATATGATGACCCAGGAAAACCAAACCAGTAAAAAACCTAGGGAGGATTTAACCTTGCTATCCTCAAGGTAAACCTGAATCCACTATGAAAGAATCGAAGTTTTACAATAGTGACTTAGACCACTAACATCCTATTGCTACCTCATGAAGAAAACTTACTGACATGACCACGTGCAAGCTCCGAGACCACGGACTCCTTCTTTCTTGGATTCTCCAACAAGTACAAGCACTCCCACTTGTGTATCTTTAAGCTCTTATTGCAGCAACTAAATGATCATCAAGCTCTCAATGAAATCTCCTTCTTGATAATTCTAAGCATGGGTGAAGGCAATCACGTCTCAGATCTCATAAGAGATTCACACACACAGCAAATAAAGCAACCTTAAAGAGCTTTTGGGTACAAAACCCTAAATACAAAAAGAGGCACAAGAGGTACTCTAATATCTCTAAAAATTATATAAAAACATTTTAGGGTTTTCTTTATATATAGGATTGTTTTACTTTAAACCCAATACGTTTAGTGGAGTTTGGGCTGAACTGGAATTCTGTAGAAAAATAAATCTGCACGTGGTTCAATCAATTGAGTCTAATTTTCGATCGATCGAGCCTTGCAGATTTAGTCTAATAAATTCTGCAATCACTCGATTCCAATTTTACAAATAAACATACTTTAAGCAAGCCTAAACCTAGACTCAATGTTTGATCATGGTTTGCTAACATAATACAAATTAAAGTTCTAATACATTAGTTCCTAACGTCTTAGAACCTAACAATCTCCCCCTTTTTCCTTTTGAGCTCACACGACTCCCGCTTTTAACATGCACACTTCCCTTCATGTATTGCTCCCCCCCCCCCCCTTACTATATGCTATCATCCAATCTATACAAATGAGTTGCTCTCCCACTTTTTGGCATGAATAGCTAAATGCTCTCCTCTAATTTTCTTTGAATAGCATCTAACTGTGTCTCAATGGTTGTGAGACGCATTTGAACTTGCTTGTTGGTGGAGTAGATGACATTTTCAAATCTTGAAATACACTGATGCAAACCCTCAATCAAAATATTCAAATTGTCAACTTGAGAGCTAGATTGTCTGGGCTGAGTGCTAGTCGTCTATAACTTAGGAGTGTGAGGAGATGCAGCCTCGATATGCCCAAGTGTAATGTGAGCAGCTGAGCCATGACCGGAAGGAGTGGCATGAGGTAAAGGTTCACTCTTTGGTACTTTGGAAGAGTGACTTTTGCTCATTTAGAGGGACACCATGGATATTGGGCGATGACGAACTTGTATCTTTCCATCTCTTGGTGGATGAACACCTTTATGTACCATGATTTTCATGATAAGACTACAAAAAGGAAGACATGTCCGTGGTGCTGTACGTGTTACTGTTTTCCCTATTGTTTGGAAAATGTGAGCACAAATATCAATTGGAATTCCTGTGATGAGTCACATAAGAACTGTGCTCTTCCAAGATTGATGAATCCAGTGTTAGACAGTGGATAAAGTTTTGAGAACATGATCAGTGTGAGAGTTTTCAGTTCAGGTGCAAACTTTGCAGTTCCATTGGACATGCCTTTGGATGAAATCTCATGATTAGGTCTAAAAATTTGAAGAATGTTTGTCACTTGAGGAAGTCTATCATCAAATGGAGAGATGTCCACATTTGCTGGTCTATTGATTCGAAGGACCTTTGCAATGTAATTTGGAGTGATGATGAATTCCTTTCCTCGCACCTAACACTTCGGTTCAATTTCGATGAATCTAGCATTCGAGTAGAACTCTTTAACTAATTCATCAGTTGGATCCTCGAAATTCCCGAATAGATTTGCCCGATCTTTATCCTAAAAAATCCTAGGAATAAAAGTTGATCCCAGGGCATCAAACCGCACAATCCGTTCCACCACAGTAGGAGCATCCTGAAAAATGCTGGAAAAGGTCTGAAAATCTAGGGAAATCTTGAATCTCTCACTGTTGGAATCACTGGATGAATGTTGGGTCTATTTTGAAATAGGGGATGATGAAAAATCAATGACAGGTTCTTTACCATGAGAGGAATGGTGAGACATCTGCAAAAAAAAAAAAATTGACACAAAGTAGAGAAACAAGTGCAAAAACACAAGACACAAACTTGATTAGATCCAAGTTAGTCCATGAAATAAGCACACAATCATAAACATAAAGAAATTTCACACAAACATGTTAAATGATCCAATTATGTAATACCATGTAGCAAGCATGCTTGAGATGCAAACACATGACATGTGTGCAAATATGTGCAACAAAGGTGCATATGGTGTGCAAATGTGATGCATGTGTAGGCATGGAAAAGCACGTTGTATTCCTTGAAGCCCTCAGAAACACAATAAAATATCTATGAGACATTTTACCATGAGCATGATATGCATAACACAACACAAACATAAACAAGGTATAATGCTAAAAAATGAGAAGTAAACATGAAAAGAATGTATTATAGGCATTATACTACCAAAACTAACAAAACCCAAACATCAAACTCAATAAAATATCCATAAACCATATTCAACATCATATTTTCAAATATCAACAAAAACACACAATCTAAGAAATCAAGGGCTAGAAACATGAAATACTTTGAGAAAAAGAAAGAGCCCATACCTTTTCTTGAAGATTGATGAAGAAATGATGAAGAAAAATGGAGGTTTTGAGAGTGAGAACGGTGAGTTTCGAAGAGGGTGAGACAGATAAGACAATGAACAGTCACAAAATGCGAGGGAAAAATGAAAAGTTTTTGAAAACTACCTTGGAAGTAAACCTCATTGTGCAAAACATGCATTTTTCGCAACTGGAATGAGTTGCGAACAAGTCGCCAACAATTGAAAGTTCAAATAGCGTATATAACACCAATGATCATTTAGACCACAATTACAAAAATATCAACGCAAGCTTATAATCAAACAGTATATGTGCAGAAAATGAAATATAAGCTATAAGCAAATTGGTAACACACTCTAAACCATAATTAATTACAAACATAACATCAATTAAAAGGAAACCAAAGATAACATGCCGATGTGTTATCAAAGAGGAAACCAAAGTATTTGGTGAAAAACCTCTCTGCTGCCCTCCAAGCGGTAAATGATCCATTAAAGAATATAATTGGGATACATGAATAGTAGAAGATCTTCCAAACCTAATCTATCTAGTGCACCTAAGCCCTTCAAGCTTCTTGCTCCAATAGGGTTACACCGAACCTTGTCTTCTTTAGCTTACCGGATCTCACAATAAGCCCATTGCATTAACCAAATGAATTGGTCCTCTCTAAACTGCTTCCCAAGCACCAAAACAACTCCTTACTGATATGGGTATGGTAAGATAAGGATTTGACAAGTGTACCTCTCAAGGATGTGTCAATAAAGAGGGTAAGAGTAGAGGAATTTGGAGAATCAAATGATAAAAATTGTGGATGAGTCAATCTTGTTTTTCTCTAGGGTTTCTCTATCAAAATTCTCTCTAGAGGCTCTCTACATTTCGTGGGTATAAGAGTATTTATAGTAGAGTGTATGAGGAATGCGAAAAGTTAGTTTTCATCCAAACAAGGCATTCTGGCGACTCAAATCATGATTGGAACAAGTTGCGAGTTTGAGTTGTAAGCTAACTACCTGGCCAGACTGGAAGTTTTGTCCTGTAGTGCTCCAGCTGTCATGACCCTTCAGCTCCTCTACATGCTCCACAGGTGTGCCACTTTGGCCACTTTCCGATCGTGAGTCAATCGCAGAGACTCCTTTAATTTGTACACATCTTAAGTTTTCTTCACACTCTCTCACACATAACCCTTACATAAATCCCACCTAAATACAGTGTTTCTAATTGCTAAATTACAAGCAAATTTGGCATGGAATAAAGCAAACACATGATTGAATAAATTCAACCTTACAAAAACATTGCACATTTTCATTTAATGGAGCAAAAGAAACATTTTAGTTATATTTTCACTTCTTTATTAGTGTTGTGTTAAGAGGTTTATAGAAAATTAGGGACACAATGTTTTGACTCTTGTCAAGTAGTTACAAAATATCAAACAAAATTTTTCACAAACGCACCCTGCAATCCCTCTCTCATTCGCTTTTCTCTTCACCCAGCCCCTCTCATCAGTTTCTATCTTCATCTCTGCCAAAACCTATAGTTTAAACTCTTTATCTAATTCTCACTCGCATTAGCCGATACTTTTAGTTTTTTTAATCCGAACTATTTAAATTGGGGCTGTTGACAACATTGCCATTGAAGGCGAGAGTGGCCTCCATGATCATCTCCTAGCCTATCCATTACTCCGACCCAAAAGACTGAGCCTTCCTTCACAATGATTTAAAGGATGCCCAACAGGTTTATAACTCCAAAGATCAAAACTCTTTTTTTTCTTCTTTTTGTTTGGTGGGTTTCGTTGAAATTTGCTATATGAATGAAATGTCCTATTTCTAAATGTGGGATTTGAAAATTTTTACTTTTTTTTGTAGTATTACATAATGCCCAATTTGTGGATTGCACATTTTCATAGTGTTGTTTCTTTTGCATGTACACAAACTGTTTGATAAAATTCTAAGTGATGTTTTGTTGGCTTTTTTAAAAAATGGCATTTTCCATGCAATATGACAAATGCTGCCAACAAACGCTTTTATTTGGATTCTGCTTCTCCAACTTAAAATGAATTATTGGCTTCTATGGATTGTAGCTATTCTTTGAACTTGATTTTAGGTTTCTTTTGATTCTATTCTTTTAGAAAACATGTACATTTTCCACACAAAAAAAAAAACACTTCTTTCTTCTGTCTCTCTATACACACATCTCTTTCTCTTTCTCTCTTTCTCTGTACTTTATTTCCTATTCAACTTTGAGACAATTTGTCCATACAAAATTTGTCCTATTTTGTAGAAATACTTGCAAGACTTCTCTTTACAGCAACATTGGCCAGCAAAGTGCCAAGCAAATCCAAAGATCCACTGTTAGCCCTAAAATTAATTGTTTTTTGCAATTATCTAATGCAAGTTTTGGTTTGGTGAGAGACTAAGGGAAAAGTGAATGGAAAAAAGGGTTTTATGAGATCTTAGGTCTCATTTTTATTAGTTTTTAATTGTTCAAGATTGTGTTTGGTTCTAAAGGGATGGTTTCTATCTCTACTATTCGATGAAATTAGTTTCATTTATTTATTTTTATTATTTTTTTAATCTTGGGTCTCATATTGTGTGTAAAGTTTTGATTTAAAACTATGTATTTATTGGCTTTAATTCTGTGTGAAATTTTATTGTATTTCTGTTCAATCATTTCCCTGTATTTTTGTGGGATTTAGTGTAAGGGTTGTGCGTGAGAGTTTGGTGAAGAATCTGTGAAGAAGTGGTTTTTGCGACTTGACTTGCATTATAAAACCTTATTACCCATGAAATGTAAAGAAGAAGGAGTATTTTCTAAAGAAACTTTTGAGAGAGAAACCCTAGCCAAACACTTGAAAGCTAGAGATTGTTTTACCCACAATCCTCTACATCATTTCTCTAAAGTTTTCATCTACTCCCACCTCTCTATCTACACATCATTGAGAGGTTCTTAGCCCAAAAACTTACCTCATCCATTCTGAGTGTTCAGAGAAGTTTTGGTGCCTTTGGGAAGCATTGGAAGAAGCCATTGAATGGTGGATGCAATCGAGCAGAATTGCAAGATCCGGACAACTAGTAAAGACAAGACTCTGAGAAGTTCGTTGGTAGCAGGAGCTTGGAGGGCTCAAGTACATTGGGTAGATTAGACTTGGAGGGTCTTTTTAATATTTGTATAATCCAACTTATTCACTAGTGGATCGATTTCGGCTTAGAGGGCCGCGGAGAGGTTTTTCACCGAGAACTTTGATTTCCTCTTCAATAACACGTCTCGGTGTTATCTTGTGTTTGCATCTCTCTTCCCTACTCTTTAAGCTTTACATTTATTGCTTATTGTACTTGCTTATGGCTTAGAGTAGTGTTTCGGTTTATTACGCATGCTTTACTCTTGTTCAACACTTAGATGAGTTAGAGTAAAAGCAATTAAGCCGTAATTTAAAATTGGGAGTCTAAACAAGCATTAGTGTTTTCACACTAATTGAGCTTTCATTGTGTTTCTCATTGCTCAATCAAAATGTAAAATTTCAATTTAAAGGTCATCAAGGTTGTTGGCCAGTATTCTGTACTCATGGGCCTATTTGTTAAGAGCGTAATGGCTAGATGAGATGAAACGATTAGTGTTTTTTCTTGAATCATCTTTTAGGGTTGCCTTGAATTAACCTATTCTATAAGTGTTCTTTTGGTGTTGCATGACATATGCTTGATGAAATCCCTTTTAAATTTAATGTGAAATTTTTTCATTCAAATTTTTTTCCCTCCTCATGTAGTGATAAATCTAAGTAGCTATACTATGGTTGTAAAAAATTTAATTTATTATGGAAAGTATTAATTTGATTATAATAGAAAATTTCCTGATAATATTTATTTAAATCTAAAATTACATGTTCTTTTTGTGTTGCATGATATATGTTCGATGAAATTCCTTTTAAATTTGATATATGATCATAAATCTATGTAGTAATAATTATACTATGGCTGTTTAAAATCAATTTTATATGGAAATGAATAATTTGGTTATAAATATGGAGAGCATGATTCTTCCTTTACATATGACATAATTAATTTTTTCTGTGATTGTAGACAACTTAACTACTTTTATGACTCCATGAATTGACTAATATGTCATTTACTTTGATATACAACAAATTTTGTGCATGTTGTTAATAGGTTTAATTTTCTTTTTTTCTTGCTTTGTACTTCCTGTGCATGGTTTAATTTTTTTTTTTTTCCCTACTTGCTTTGTCTAATTTTTCTTTTTGTTTACTTCTTCAAAGAGTAGTATTACCAACAAAAAAAAAAAAAAAGAAAAGAAAAAAAGAAGAGAAATGGAGAATTGAGGCTGTGGTTCCTAATATGTAGGCTTTATATTTATTTATTTTATATTTTTAAATGCATTTTTTGTGAGTTTATGAGATTGTTCTGCCCCTTTGTAAATAATTAGTTATTTGTTCTAACCTCTAAATTTGGAATGATGTCCTAGGACTATATAATGGTTGTTGGAGCATGCAAACTGTAGTGGCTGATGCAAAAAGGTTTTGTAGTATAAAAAAGTAGAATGTTATCAAGTTTTATTTAGTTTTAATTATTTATAATGTATAATTTGTGTTTCACATCCTTGAGCTTCTGAAGTGTTGGGTAGTGCTTATGAACTATCTGTTAAGGTGTTAGTTAATAACTTGATTGGGCCTGCACTTATAAAATATGTGAGTATTTTCATTTAATTGTTGTTACATAATGTGCATTTGCAGTAACCCAAATGGGCTAAACCCAGTTGAACACAGAAGGTGTGGCTTCTTATAAATCTTATAAAATATGTGAGTATTTTCTTATAAATCTTATTTTTCCATATGCTAATTAGTTTCTCACAGTCCCAAAAAACCAGAAAAACCCCTAACAGAGGAAAAAAAAAAATTTCCAAACAAGTGCTAATAGCCGTGAGTAGTGGAAGCTATGGTTGGTAAGTGATTTTACTGATAAGCTTTGGCTTTGGGATTGTTTTTTTCTTCTAACATGCATTCAAATCAAAATAAATCAGGGATTCTTTAATTTTTTTTTTAATTTATAAATTTTACGCAGCCACCAGCCATTGTAGGTTCATCGGTATTGCTATCTTTGTGTTTGTTTAAATTTCTCAGTGAATACAAAGGACATGCTGCTGAATATATATATTGTGAGAAAATGTCAGTACTACCTTTGAAGATCTTAATTTGAATTTCTTTGACATTGTTTCCTTCATATTCAGAATCAAGAACGACTAGGACTCTCCTCTATGTGTTGGACTGAACTTTCAGCTTTTGCTCACAAATTTATTTAGCAATCCTCAAATGTTTGTTCTCTACATTTAAATGGTACTTTTAAACTGATTGTGTATGACCTCCAAAGTTTGCAAACATATTTTCTACTATGCATCAATTCTAGATAATCCATAGGAGTTATTTTTTCCTGTTGGAATAAATCTATTAGTATGGGGATTGTTCAAATTTATGGTAATTTTCCTATTGTTATAATATGCAAAAATAATCCATTGGTGAAAAGTGAAAATTGGAAATAGTCGACACCGATATTGAATCCATCAACGAACTTATTTTGATCATTTACTTCATTAGCTTCATCTACAAAACTATTTACATGTGTATTGAATACTCTTAGAACAAATCTAAAAAAAAAAAAAAGAATGAAAAAATTTTTCCTTTAGTTTTTATAAAATTTCTATTTTGTTTAGTTATGTGCAAAGCTTTTCATTAAAAATATGTTTATGATGATTCAACCTATGATCCTCCAAATTAAGGAGGCGACATGGAAATTTCTTTGGTAGTGATGTTGCTTATGGTTAAAGGAAAAATGAGAGTGACTCTCCTAACAACTCAAAATGTAAGTCCCACAAGTCCCTTAGTGACTCACACAGATTCCAACACTGTTTCCACAACAAATAGCATAGTGACGCCTTCAATGACTTTGACGAGTCCAAACAAGTTCCTGTAAGTACAATTTGGTGAGATTTATTATCTTTAAAGAATTGGCATTAAAATTATTATGGGATTTATTATAGCATAGGCATTGTAAAGCAATTTGCTATAAATTATTATTGCATAGCTATGAATTTTGATTCTATATATCTATTATACTAAGCAATGATTGATGCTTTTTAATGCTTCAAGTTTAGGCTATTCATGATACTCAGATTTAGAGTTTGAACTTTTAGATTAAGTTTACTATAACTGATTGCATTGTTGTGTTGCCCCTCGTTGCTTTAAGAAGCAAATTATGACTTGAATGAAATAAGATGCATGTGGCACTGTTGTCAATTGCCATTACTCTGTATTCTATACTATTCATTAACTATACAAATGACATAGCTCTTCATTATGATGAATGTTCTTGGTTTATGAAAGTGGAAAAGCATTGTAGACATAAATAGAAATGACTATCTTTATTTTGAACTCATATGTGCTTAGTTAGGATTGATCTATATTAGACTGTGTGAGCAAAGAAAACAGAACTTATTTTTTATTTTGTACACATGCAGGCAATGGATATGTGAATAGTGAAAGCTCAAATTAGTGTGTAAACACTAGAGCTTGTTTAGACCCCAAATTAAAATTATGGCAAGATTGCTTTTACTTTAACTTAACAAAGTGCGGAACAAAAGTAAATATGCGCAATGAACCAATAACACTACTCTAAGCCATAGCCAACCACAATGAACAATAAAAGTAAAGCTTAAAGAGTAGGGAAGAGAGAAGCAAACGCAATATAACACCAAGACGTGTTATCAAAGAGGAAACCGAAGAACTTAGCAAAAAACCTCTATGCAACCCTCCAAGTTGAAATGGATCCACTAGTGAATATAATTGGAGTATACAAATAACAAAAGACCCTCCAAGCCTAGTCTATCCCATGTACTTGAGCCCTCCAAGCTCCTGCTGCTAACGGACTTCTCAGATTCTTGTCTTCACTAGCTTTCTGGATCCCGCAATTCAGCTCGATTTTATCCGCCACTAAATGGCTCATTCCAATGCTTCCCAATAGCACCAAAACTTCACTCAACATTCAAATTGGGTGTGGTAAGTGTTTGGGGGTAAGAACCTCTCAAGGATGTAGAGATGGAGAGCTAGGAGTAGAGGAAAACCAAGAGGAAATGTGTAGATGATTGTGGGTATAACAATTGTGGGTAATGAGCGTATTTATTGTATGGGTAAAGAATTTGGTAAAGCAACTTATCTTGTTATCAAACAGAATATTTCGCGAGTATCTCGCGAGATGGCCTTTCTCACGAAGTCTTCGCGAAATGACAGGCTAGCATGACTCTTCAGCTTCTAGTCATGTGCTTCACATGTAGGTTTTTCGCGGGTTACTTTCTCGCAAACTAGTCGCAAACTACATTGATTCTTCTTTCGACGCTTGATTCTTCACCAATCTCTTAGACTGTGAGAGGCCACGAAAATGCCTCTAAAAAAAGAGAGAGATTGATTTTGTGTGCTTTTTAGGGCACCTCTTTTCTAGGGTAAATGGTATGGAGTCGCTACTTATTTTTTATACAAAAAATAAGAAAAACTATATACAAAAATACATGACTGAATAATTCCTTTATTTATTAAAAAAAATACATTTGATATATTGAAAATTACAAGGCTTTGGGTCCTAGTTACAATCTACCCAAAATTAAGATAAAGATAAGGCCAAAGTCTACCTATCCAAAGAAACTAGATTCAGAGGCTAGGTTACAAAATGGGAAGGTGTTAGGCATTGTAAGGTTGAATTTAATCAACCATTTTGTTGGCTTTATTCCTTGCCAATTTTCTTGTAATTCAGCAATTAGAAACCCTTATATAAGTGGGAATCATGTAAGGGTAGTGTGTGAGAGAGTGTAAAGAAATGCAAAAGAGTGCACTCATGCAGGGCCTTGCGACTGGATCTCACGACTGGTTTGCGGCTGGCAAGTCGCCAAAGCAAGCACACGTGCGAAGCATGTAGGGGAGCTGAAGAGTCACGCCAGTTGTTGCACTACAGGACAAAAGTCTCAGGCTGGCTAAGCAGTTAGCTTGCGACTTAGACTCGCAACTTAGTCAAGTTGCGAGGCCAAGCTGCTAGTACATACTATTTGGGAAAAACTGACCTTTCGCATTCCAAACACACACCAGTATAAATACCCCTTATACCCACGTATTGTAGAGAGGTTCTAGAGAGAATTTTGAGAGAGAAACCCTAGAGAAAAACAACATTGACTCATCCACAATCTTCATCCTTGTTTCCCCAAATTCTTCTACTCTCACCCTCTCCATTGTTACATCCTTAAGAGGTACATTAGCCAAAACCTTTTCTCACCATAACCATATCTGTGAGGAGGCTATCTGGTGCTTGGGAAGCAGTTAGAAAGGGACCAATTGATATTGGTTGATGCTATGGGCTATAACGGAATCCGATAAGCTAGAGAAGACAAAGGTTTGGCGCAACCTCGTTGGAATAAGAAGCTTAGAGGGCTTAGGTACACTGGGGAGATTAGGCTTGGAGGGTTTTCTGTTGTTCATGTATCCCAACTTGATTCTCTAGTGGATTATTGATCGCTTGTAGGGCGGCAGAGAGATTTTACGCTGAGGATTTCAGTTTTCTCTTCGATGACACATCGCTATGTTGTCTTTGTGTTTGCATCTCTCTTCCCTTAATCTTTGCCATTTAATTTCTATTGTGGATGTGATTTTATTTGGTTTAGATTATGTTATCAATTCTGCTTTAGCTTATTTACATTTTCCGCATGTACATTGTTCGTTAATAAGCTTGAATTGGTAATTTGTATTTTGGGGGTCTAAACATTTGAAGTGTTTTACACTCTAATTGAAATTCAATTATTATCAGAGCGGGTGCACTTTTTGTGGTTTAATTACCTTAGTGTGATCCTTGACCTCGTTTGAGATGGACTGGTCTCAATCTTTAAATGCTCCACCATATTTTGATGGTAGTAACTATGCCTTTTGGAAAGTCCGGATGTAGGCATTCTTGTGTTCAATTGATGATACAGTTTGGGATGCAGTAGATGTAGGATGGACTAGGCCGGAAGCCGCTAAATCCACTTGGGATAAGGCAGCACTTGCGGTTGCTAACGCTAATAGTAAAGCTTTGAATGCTATTTTCTGTGGTGTTTATCCAAATGAGTTTCACAGGATATCACACATAACAGTTGCCAAGGAGGCGTGGGAGATATTGGAGACCACCTATGAAGGAACGAAGAAGGTGAAGGATACTAAGTTGCAGATGTTAACCACTCGACTTGAAGAGCTGAAAATGAGTGAAGATGAGTCATTCGACTCATTCTATAGCAAGATGAATGATGTGGTTATTGGCAACTTCAACTTGGGTGAGAAAATGGAGGACTTAAAGGTAGTGAGGAAAATCCTTCGATCATTGTCGGAGAGCTTCCATGCAAAAGTTACAGCAGTTGAAGAGAGTAAGGACCTTGATGATATCAAAGTTCAAGAACGAATTGGCTCACTTCAAACTTATGAGTTGTCATTGCCATCATAAAAGAAAAGCAAATCCCTTGCTCTTAAGACGATCAATGAGAGGGTAGATGCTCATGACTCATTGGATAAGGATGTTGTCGATAAAGATGTGGCATATCTTGTGAAAAATTTCCGAAAGTTCTTGAAGTTCAAGAAAAATGGAAAGTTTGCTGAGAAGGGAAAATTTCAAAATTTTGGAAAGGAGAAAAAGGATTTCAAGAGGAAAAATGGGATAGACTCTCAATCTTTTCAAGGAATCACGTGCTTCGAGAGTTTGAGTCGTGAGCTAACTGCTTGGCCAGACTTGAAGTTTTGTGCTGTAGTGCTCTAGCTATCATGACCTTTCAGCCCCCCCTGCATGCTTAACATGTGTGCCATTCTAGCGATTTGCCAGTCGTGAGCCAATCTCGAGATCCAGTCGCGAGACTCCCTAGAATTGCACACTTCTTGAGTTTTCTTCACACTCTCTCACACACTACCCTTACATAATTCCCACCTAAATACAAGGTATCTAATTGCTACTTTACAAGCAAATTTTGCACAGAATAATGCCAACACATGATTGAATAAATTTAACTTTACAATCTTCCTCTTTGGCTATTCAGTGACAAAACTCTAAAACAAACTCTAGACTTAACATGTGAGTTGGGAACAGTTGCCAAAACTTACTCACATCCTAATTCTAGAAACTGTGAAGCTCTTGAACCATTCGAACAAGTATTTCTTGAAAATAACAACACAATGTGATCAAGTAGTGAATGACTTGACTAAACAGGAATAATCACTATAAATAGTGATCACAATGATCATTCACACAAGGAATGAACATCCGGACATACAAGCTAATAAGCTCAATGCAAAGTATCAATTGCATGTCCAACACTTAACCGATACAAAACACAAGGTAAGTGCATTAAGGATAAAAAAATCCAACAGGGGCACAAAAGAGTGAAGTACTAAAGAAAATGCATAACATTAACTAAAAATACTGAGTCACAAAGCATATGTACAAATTATAAAGTTTTTGGATAAAGCAAGTGAGTCACGAGTAAGTCGCAAAAGCTTTTGGATGAACTCGTGACTTGCGTTGCGTGACTGGCGAGTTGAGAGATGAGTCACGAAAATTTTCGCAAGTCACGAGTGAGTCGCGAAAAACTCTGATACGTATTTTTCAACACAGAATATGTTTAAACAATGAAAAACAAAGTAAGCACTAAACATGAACACAAAGAGAGATAAAAATAACTTCCAAATACATATAAAATGATCAAAAATCTTTTTGGATTGATCCATATAAAGTTGAGCATGCACACATCACATTTAAACAAGTTCAAATGAACAAATGAATAAGGCATTCATTGAACATTAGGCATGTGTGTTGTGTATGTGTATCAAATGTGAAATAGTCCTTAGTCTAGAGTGAAGCTTCAATGATCAATTCAATCAAGTCATACACAACTACTACTAAGTCAAGTGAACTATCTCAATTATAGAAATGAACATATATGACCTCCCACAAGAAAATGATTACATATCTTTAAAGCTTTTCATTTGGCTTATTTACAATTCATAACATATGATCATTTTTTATCTTTACATCTCTTTTTGATATCGATGCCTGAAATTTTTTATATTTCAATTTGATGAATAAGCTTTTGGCTTTTTGGGGCATCATACATTTTCATAAAAGTCGCTTTTCCTTTTTCCTAGTCAAATACTAGTATGTGCGATGGCTTTTGCAGCTCATTATCTCTTTTTTATTTTGAGATTTATATTGGTTGAGCCCTTTACGCAAAAAATAAAAGAGTGGGAAGATATATAGGTACAAGTCTACGCATATATCAAAACCAACAAAACTATTGACCAATCATTCATAACAAGTTTGAAGATTGATTTACAATAGTCACACGTAGATTTCAAGATTTTTCCCACAAAAAAATATGTGCATACAAAACAAACTAAGCTCGTAAATGCACTACGCCATTAGTACGAAGGTACTAGGCCGAACTCACATTTGATATGTGCTCAAACATATACAATCAAACTTTTTGAATTTTTCACTTTTTATGTGGTTTTGGATTTTTTACACACACAAAAACAAAAGCATAAAAGTAAGATCAAATGCAAAAACAACAAAAACAATGCATAGAGATGCATGATGCACCAATGCATGACAATAAAGCATCTAATGCATAAAGGGTCCTACAAAGATCGAAAGAATTAGATCAAGGACCAAAAGAGCAAAAGTTCAACCATAGGAACTCTTCCTCATCCAAACGGAACAATTGTTTAGAATGAGTGTCTCATGAGAAGAGAGACGAGGTTTGGAAGAATGAGAACCGGAAATGTGCATAGAAAAAGAGTTAAGAGCATTAAACACTTTCTTTAACAACATGCTATTTTTATTCAAATCCGGTTTACCCTTTTTAGCACAATTTCGAAGGAGCTCAAGTTTCTCTTTTCTTTTGATTCTTTTAAGAACATGAAACTTAAAGCAATGAGGTCTAAGATGACCAAAGGCACCACAATGGTGACAAACAATGTGTTTAGGTCCACTAAGCTCTTTAGAAAGGGATCTTGCAACATGGTTTTGTTCGCTCTTCTGCTTATGACGTTGAGGTCTTATATGAACAATCATACCACAATGGTGACAAGTTAGGACAAACTTAGATCCATCCAAAACCTTAGGTTGAGACCTAAACAGAGGTTTTGACTTAAGAGTCTTTCTCTCCACCTTTTGATTTCTTTTGTATTGAGGAATGTACACTGATTTGTCCTTTGAGGTAGAACACACAATAGGCACAAAATGGGGTACCACAACATGATTGCAACAAATATTTTCATCCTTTTTAACAGTAGGTTCAGCAATCAAACGCTTAGCATGCCTCTTAAGAGATTCATTTTAGCATTTTAACTCATCAACAAGTTTGTTAGACAAAACAAGTTTAGCATCTAAGTCCATATTCAAACATTCAAACTCTTTCAAATTTTCAAGAGAATTTTCAGCAAGTTTCTTATATTTCTTAACCAATTTGTTGGATTCATTGAGCTTAACAATCAAATCATCATTTTCACAAAATAGCTTGCTTAAATTCTTTTGAAACTTCTTAAGCATTTTTCTTTAAGAGTTTGATGTTAGGAATATCAACAACACCCAAAGATTCATATAACGTAGTATCACAATCATAAGGATTATCACTCATAGAGGCATTTTCACAAACACATGGCATGTTACATTCATCAACATACAAAACATGCATAGAGGCATACAAAGCACTATCCATGGCAAATAGCATAAAGGGTTAAGGATCACACTTAGGTAATGAAACTATAACAAGTGCACCACCTCTGATACCAATTGAGAGTTTAAATAGCGTGTAAAACACCTATGAATATTTAGACCCCCAAATTTAAAAAAAAAAAAAAACACCTATGAATATTTAGACCCCTAAATTAAAAATAACAACATAAGCTTATAATCAAACAATATATGTGCAGAAAATGAAATATAAGCTATAACCAAATTGGTAACACACTCTAACCCATAATTAATAACCAACACAACAATAATTAAAAGGTAAAGAGAAAGGGAAGAAATATGCAAACACAAAGATAACATAGCAATGTGTTATCAAAGAGGAAACCGAAGTACTCGGCAAAAAACCTCTTCGCCGCCCTCCAAGTGGTCAATAATCCACCAGAGAATAAAGTTGGGATACATGAATAGCAGAAGACTCTTTAAGTCTAATCTACCCAGTGCACCTAAGCCCTCCAAGTTTCTTGCTCTAATAGTGTTATGCCGAACCTTGTCTTCTCTAGCTTACGGATCCCGTAATCTCCCATTGCATCAACCAAAATGAATTGGTCCCTTCTGAGCTGCTTCGCAAGCACCAAAATACCTCCTCACTGATATGGGCATGTTAAGATAAGGATTTGACTAAATATACCTCTCAAGAATATGTCAATAGAGAGGGTAAGAGTAGAGGAATTTGGAGAATCAAATGATGAAGATTGTGGATGAGTTAATCTTGTTTTTCTCTAGGGTATCTCTCTTAAAATTCTCTCTGGAAGCTCTCAACATTTTGTTAGTATGGGGATATTTATAGTAGAATATATGAGGAATGCGAAAAGCCATGTTTCAACCAAACAGGGCATTCTGGCGACTCGACCTCGCGACTAGAACGAGTCACAAGCTAACTGCCTGACTAGACTAGAAGTTTTGTCCTGTAGTGCTCTAGTTTTCATAACCCTTTAGCTCCCCCTGTAAGATTCACATGTGTACCATTCTAGCGACTTGCCAGTCACGAGCCAGTTGCAAGATCCAGTAGCGAGACTTCTTTGAATTGCACACTTCTTGAGTTTTCTTCACACACTACCCTTACATAATTCCCACTTAAATACAGGGTATCTAATTACTAAATTATAAGCAAATTTGGCATGGAATAAAGCCAACACATGATTGAATAAATTCAACCTTACAACTTTCTCGCGAGCTTCTTGCGAGCTAGTCGTGAACTACACTAATTCATCTTTTGACGCTTGATTCTTTACCAATCTCTCACACTTATCCCTTACAAATAAACCCACATAAATACAGGGAAATGATTGAAAAAATTACAATCAAATTTGGCACAGAATTAAAGCCAACATAGGGTAGTTGGAAATCACAACTTTACAAACAGGATGGCTTCATTCAGTTTGCCAAATAATGTCTTCCAACTCCTTTTCACATTGCTTCATTGAATTAACATCTCGTGCTGATGGTGTTTGATGATGTGTAATGTTATAAGATGTTGAAACATAAGAAATTCTAGGATCTTTTGTTTTTGGTTTTGCATGGTAAAAGCATGCAACTAAAAAAGGCAAAATCCAGACATACACAGGACTATAGTGTAGGGTGTGTTAGGCTGCATAGATTTTTCTTCTCCAAAAAGGAAAAAAGAGTGCTTAGATTTTGGGAAAATGTGACTATTATTTAATCGAAATCATTGGCTAAAACCTTTTCACTTAAAATTGTTCATATGCAGGTTTAAAGAAAAGAGATGGGACTCTAGAAGGAGGATGCTTGGGTGAAGATTGTTAGGTGAATGATCTCCAATATACATTTAAGTGTAGAATATATTCATGCAATGAGGTTTATTTATATGTAATAATTTATAATAAAAAATGACATTAATTTATATGTAATATGAAGTTGTATAGATTTGTTGGTGCAAAAGTGAATGTAGATTTTGCATAAAGTTTTCCCATTTCCTTGAATTTTCTTTTTTCTTTTTTTTTTAATTATTTTCTTTATTTTTATATTATACTCCCTTTTTTCTTTTAGTTTATTCTTGTTGGGCTAAGTAGACTCTTATTGAAATTTGATTTCCTTTAATCTCATTTTCCATGTTAATTAGAATTTAGAGGTGCATGTTTAAAAAGAATAAAAAGAATAGATGGAATTCTAGAATGATGTTTATGTTAAAATTAGAAAATCATTATTTTTTATGATGGCTTAATAGTGTTTTGGGTCTAACTATAGTTAATAGCATGCTTGATCCTAAGAAGTCACCATTATTATTTATTAGACCTTACTGGTATCAAATTGGTCTCTTCAACTTTTGGGCCATTTTTCTAAAATCCTTTCTAAGCATTTAGATTCATTTATATTAATTTATCTTTAATGCAATCACACATTTGTTTTGTTTATGTTATTATACACATATGTGATTTTAGATTTAACTATTCCATGCATCGCACAGGTTAACGACTAATAATAACTAATAGCTGAAATGTTCGACTTTTTATTGACTGCTTCTCATTGCGCCATGTGGCTACAGAAATTAATACCACGCATAGGTTTAAAAAACACCGAACAATTGTGCATTTTCATTTTTTTAATTGACACTTTTTTATTCAATAGGAACTTTTTCTAATCAATAGGCACTTTTTTATTCAATAAGCACATGCATTTCATTCAGTGGGCATAAAGAACCTATGGTGGTGGGAGCGAGGAAGCCACTTCTATAATTCTGACTGAAAGTTGTCTGCTTCTCTCTATTTTCGATTTACCTACTAATCTGTACCACTGAAGATTTCTTTTAGGGTTAGGGCTCTCAATTATGCCAAAGATAATTTTTCACTTAGATTGTATACCAAAGACATCAAGTCTCAACTCTATGCCCAAAAATGATACGAGAAATAAGAAGAATTCCTACAACAACATACAATTGCTTTAGTTGCAACGTGATGTTCGAATAAGAATCAGTGGCGACTCTAGGAATTTTGTTGAAGGTGTTCCTTAGGAAGCATAAATTTACACAATCTTAATTCTTTTTAGCCTTTAGGTAATTAGGTTTGATTCAATATTATTAATTCCATTTCGTTCCAGCCGTAACGCCCAGAAAATATCATGCCAGTAAACAAACCAGAATAGTAACCCACCCTATTACACTTCGGAAAAAATTTCAGGTCATTCTAGTCTATTTCAGGTGTTTTGGGGTGTTTCGGTAAATACCGGCTGAAATTCAAGATTCGGTCGGCATGAAGTTTGTGCTTAAAAAAAAAATTTCTTAAAACCAAAACAAATTTGCATTCTGTAAATCAAAAAACCTCAAAAGGAAAAAAAAAATGAAAAGAAAAAAAATGAACAAAGGTACCTATACAACTAAAAAAAAATCGTATTGAGAAATTTGAGACTTAAATCTTGAGAAGAGGCACTGTCACACTGGTACTGGTAGAAGACACAGAAGTTACTAACAAGGAGAA
Organism: Quercus gilva; assembly: GCA_023621385.1. Classification (NCBI taxonomy): domain Eukaryota; kingdom Viridiplantae; phylum Streptophyta; class Magnoliopsida; order Fagales; family Fagaceae; genus Quercus; species Quercus gilva. Next base: position 61,640,842 of record CM042473.1, on the reverse strand, counting down.
AAGCAAAACGTAGAGGTAAAAGTGTAGATGAAGATATGATAAAATTTAAAAGTATGAAATGTAAAAATCGTGGAGACAAAAGACGTGTGTGGTTAAGAATAAAGAAGAAAAAATAATTAAAAATGGAAAGTAAGTAATATATGTCTGGTGAGGAAAAATAATATTGTAATAAAAAATAATAAAAGGTTGAAAATTGTGTCGTATAGGGCAGTGTGCTTAGTTGAAGGAATCAGGTCACTGCCTAGCCTGTCGTAGTTTTATCATAATTTTTTTTTTTTTTTTAGATTTTAGTTCAAAAAAAATTTTTTTTTTTTTTAGTTTTTCCTTTTTGCTTGAAAGACTGCACTATATTGTTAAGTTGCTCAAATTATGGACCAAAATTTAATTTTATTGGCATAAAAAAAATTCAAGGTGGTCCCAAAAAATTTTTTAAAGGTAAATAAATATAAAATTTTAAATTATTATATATAATTTTTTTTTTTTTTCAGGTCAAGGTGGTCTTAGGATCACCCTGGCCACAAGGTGGCGCCCCCACTGATAAGAATGCCTTTTATTTTATTTTTTTCATTTTGGATTAAGGATGTAACTCTAGGTAAGTCATTAAAAATCCTCCAAGAAATTCCACGATTTCTCAACAAGCAGATTATACTTTGCAACTATCTTTATGATCATATATACTTCATGCATCAATAGTGTAGAATATAAAGGAAATTAAGAGGAAATAGATTTCCAACTTGAAATCTTTCAATATTTCACATTCAAGAATACAAATAATGAAATTCAATTTCCAAGATTATTTTACTGAACATATTTGAGATAGTAATTTTGTTCATTCATATGTGAAAAAACGCTCTTTTACTAACAACCAAACCGAGCAATATCAATACTACTCTTGACGATATTGCAAAAATAAGAGATAAATTTAAAAAAGAACAAGCATTTAATCCACTTGTATGTAATACCTTTCGTTTTAAAAAAAGAAATTGAATTGATAACTAATAAGATATGAAAAATCCGTCGTGCTTGAATGGTATTTAAGATCCAGTCACTTACATAATTTTCAACTACAACAGAAACAATATTGTAGTGAATAGATGTTGTCATTAAGGTTTGAAGAACGACTTTCTGCCGAGCTCTTCCACCATTTAAATTCACTTCACTGCCATGATCAAGTAATATGCAGAGTATGATGAAAAGGTAAAGTTGGAATCAGGATAAGATCAATTACAATAAGAAGAAAAAGCATATAATGAGTTATGTGAGATTAGTCTAAATACCCAAAATCAAGAAAACCCACAAGATCCCAAGATACAACCAAGTTTATTAGGTTCTACAAATAGCAATTTTGAAGAAGAATCATAGAATTTTTGTGTTTCTAAGAAAGATGGAAAGAGAAGAAGTTGAAAAGAAGTTACTAAATGAATATGAACCAATATTTATATCCAAAAGATCATGACCCTTCAATAGGCACCATTTTCATTCAATATGCACCTTTAATATATGTATAATATGAAGGGTTATAAGTTTTCAATAGGCACCTTTTGGGATGAAAAGTTATGATCTTTCAATAGACACCTTTCGGTATTTCCAATATAAATGGTTATGACCTCTCAACAAGCACCTTTTAGTATGAAGGGTTATGATTTTGCAAGACACATTTTTAGTATATCCAATATCAAAGGTTATGACATTTCAATAGGCATATTTTGGTATGAAATGTTATGACCTTTCAATATGTACCTTTCGATATATTCTGAAAGTTCAAATAGCGTATAAAACACCAATGAATGTTTAGACCCTCAGTTACAAAAATACCAACACAAGCTTATAAACAAACAATATATGTGCAAAATTAGAAATATAAGCTAAACCCAAATTGGTAAAACACTCTAAACCAAAATTAATCATAAACACAGTAGTAATTGAAAGTTAAAGAGTAAGGAAAAGGAGATGCAAACACAAAGATAGCACGGTGATGTGTTATAAAAGAGGAAAACGAAGTACTCGACGAAAAACCTCTCCACCGCCTTCCAAGCGGTAAATGATCCACTAAAGAATATAGTTGGAATACATGAATAGCAGAAGACCCTCTAAGCCTAATCTACCCAGTGCACCTAAGCCCTCCAAGCTTCTTGCACCAACAGGGTTACGCCGAACCTTGTCTTCTTTAGCTTAGTAGATCCTGCAATAAGCCTATTGCATCAACCAAACGAATTGGTCCTCTTTGAACTGTTTCCCAAGCACCAAAACACCTCATCACTGATATAGGTATGGTGAGATAAGGATTTGGCAAATATACCTCTCAAGAATATGTCAATGGAGAGGGTGAAAGTAGAGAAATTTGGAGAATTAAATGATAAAGATTGTGAATGAGTCAATTTTTTTTTTCTCTAGGGTTTCTCTCTCAAAATTCTCTCTAGAAGCTCTCTACATTTCGTGAGAATAAGGGTATTTATAATAGTGTGTATAAGGAATGCAAAAAGTCAGTTTTCATCTGAACAGGGCATTTTGGCGACTCAACCTCTCAACTGGAATGAGTCACGAGTCTAAGTCGCGAGCTCACTGCCTGGCCAGATTGGAATTTTTGTCCTGTAGTGCTCCAAGTGTTGTGATCTTTTAGCTCCCTGTATGCTCCACGCGTGTGCCTCCTTTGGCGACTTGCCAGTCGCGAGGCTTTTCTTGAGTGCACACTCTTGAGCTTTTCTTCACACTCTCTCACACACTACCCTTACATGATTCCTACCTAAATACAGGGTTTCTAAATGCTGAATTACAAGCAAATTTGGCACGAAATCAAGCCAACAAAATGGTTGATTAAATTCAACCTTACAATCTCCCCCTTTGTCTATTCTATGACAAAACCCTAAAACAAACTCTAGACTTAACATGTGAGTTGGGAACAGTTGAAAAAAACTCACTCACACCTAACTCTATTATCTGTGAAGCTCTTGAACCATACATACAAGTATTTCCTGAAAAAAAACAACATAATATGATCATTGTATGCAGAAAACTTGAAATGAATATGGAGCAAGCACAATGCAATCAAGCAAAAAGAAATAGTAATAAAGCATGGCTTGACCAAAAAACGAACTATCACTATAAATAGTGACCACAATGCTCATTCACACAAGGAATGAACATCTGGACATGCAAGCTAATAAGCTTAATGTAAAGTATCATTTGCATGTCCAACACTCAACCAATACAAAAACACAAGGTAATTGTATTAAGGATATAAAATTAAATAAGGCCACAAGAGTAAGGTACTTAAAGAAATGCATAACATTAACAACAAGTACTAAGCTACAAAGCATGGGTACAAAAACAACATACTGAATATAAACTTAAACATATAAACCAAAGTACCAACAGCTTTAAACAGTAGCACAATGTAAATACCAAGAGTTATAAAAACTATAAACACATAAGCACAAAACAAGTTAAAAGTAAAGAATGTATGTATCAATATTCTTCTTCTATGCTTGCACAACTCCCCTTTTCAATATGCACACTTCCCATTCTTGTGTTGCTCCCCCCCTTACTGTATGTTATCATCCAAACTTTTACAATGAGTTTGCTCTCCTCCTTTTTGGCACGAATAGCTAAAGGTTGTCCTCTAGTTTTTGTTGAATAACATCTAACTGTGTCTCAATGGTTGTGAGACTCATTTGAACTTGGTTGTTGATGGAGTATAGAACTTTTTCAAATCCAGAAATATGCTGATACAAATCCTCAATCAAAGTGGTCATCCTATCAGCTTGAGAGGTAGGAGGTGCAAGCTGAATGCTAGTCATCCGCAACTTAGGAGTGTGAGGAGATGCAAACTCGGTAGGCACAGGCGTAGTGTGAGTGGTTAAGCCATGACCAGAAGAGGTAGAATGATGGAAAGATTCACTTTTAGGTGCTTTAGAGGAGTGACTCTTATTTGCTTGAAGAGATATCATGGATAATGGTCAAAGACGTGGCAATATTTTTCCATCTATTGGTGGACAAACACCTTCAAGGACCATGATTTTCATGAGAAGACTATAGAAAGGAAGACATGTTCATGCTGCCGATCGAGCTGCTGTTTTCCTAATGGTCTGAAAAATGTGGGCACAAATGTCAATCGAAACTCCAGTGATGAGATCACATAGAAATTGCGCTCTCCCAAGGTTGATGAATGCAGTGTCTGAGAGTGGACACAAGTTAAAGAACATGATCAATTTGAGAGTTGTTAGATTAGGTGCAAACTTTGTTGTTCCAATGGACATGCCTTTGGATGAAATCTCATGATCTGGCCCAAGAATTTGAAGAATATCTTGAACCTTAGGAAGTTTGTCATCATATGGAGTGAGGTCTACATTTTTCGGTCTATTGATTCAAAGAACCTTCGTAATCTAGTCTGGATTGATGCTAAACTCCTTTCCTCTTACCCAACACTGCAACTCAACTCTAGTGTATCTAGCATTTGAATAGAACTCCTTAACCAATTCATCAATCAAGTCCTCGAAGTTCCTGAATAGATCAGCCCAATCTTTTGCTTCAAAGATCCTAGAGATAAATGTTGTTCTCAAGGTATCAAACTTTACAACCCTTTCTACCATAGTAGGAGTCTCTACAAAAATACTTGAGTAGGTCTGTGAATCAAGCAGAGTCCTGAACCTCTCACTATTTGAAACTTGAGATGAACGTTAGGTCCAGTTTGAAATAAGGGATGATGGAACATCTGTTACAGGAACGACAAGACATCTACAAAATGACATACACATATTAGAAAACCAAGTGCAAAACCACAAGACACAAATATAAACTTGATTAGATCCAAGTTAGTCCATGAAATAAACACACATTGTTATAAAGAAAGACATATCACTCAAACATGGTAAATGAACCAAGTATCCAGTATTTAAGCAAGTATTTAAGCATGAGCAACACTAATGTGTGCGGTGTGCAGAAGTGATGAGGGTGCAAGCACAACTAAGCACAATGAAATCTATGAAATCCACAAAAACACATGTAACTGCCTTTGAGACTAAATGTTCAAAATGTGTGTAAAACACCTATGAATGTTTAGACCCCCAATTTACAAATTACCAACACAAGCTTATTATCAAACAATATATGTGTAGAATATGAAAATAAGCTAAAACAGAATTGGTAAAACAATCTAAACCATAATTAATCACAACCACAGCAGTAATTAAAGGGTAAAGATTAAAGAAAGAGAGATGCAAACACAAAGACAACCCAACGATGTGTTATCGAAGAGGAAACCAAAGTCCTCATCGTAAAACCTCTCCGCCGCCCTTCAAGTGGTCAATAATCCACTAGAGAATAAAGTTTGGATACATAAATAGCAAAAAACCCTCCAAGCCTAATCTACCCAGTGCACCTAAGCCCTCCAAGCTTCTTGCTCCAATAGTGTTACATCGAACATTGTCTTCTTTAGCTTACCGGATCCCGCAATAGCCCATTGCATCAACCAAAATGAATTGGTCCCTTCGTAACTGCTTCCCAAGCACCAAAAGACCTTCTCACAGATATGGGTATGGTGAGATAAGGATTTGGCTAATATACCTTTCAAGGATGTATCAATTGGAGACAGTGAGAGTAGAGGAATTTGGAGAATCAAACGATGAAGATTGTGGATGAGTCAATCTTGTTTTTCTCTAGGGTTTCTCTCAAAAAATTCTCTCTAAAAACTCTCTAGAATACGTGGGTATAAGGGTATTTATACTGGTGTATGTTTGGAATGCGAAAGGATAGGTTTGTTAGAAACAAAGATATCTGTAGACTTGACCTCGCGACTAGAACGAGTCGCGAGTCTGAGTCGCGAGCTAACAGAATGGCCAGACTGGAAGTGTTGTCCTGTAGTGCTCCAGCTGGCATGATTCTTTAGCTCCTCTACATGCTACACACATGTGCCTCCTTTGGCGACTTGCCAGTCATGAGCCAGTCGTAAGATCCAGTCGCGAGGCTCTTCTTGAATGCACACTTTTGAGCTTTTCTTCACACTCTCTCAAACACTACCCTTACATGATTCTCACCTAAATACAAGGTTTCTAAATGTTGAACTACAAGCAAATTTGGCATGGATTAATGCCAACAAAATGATTGAATAAATTCAACCTTACAGAGACAAATTACAAAGAGCATGATCTGCATGGCACAGTACAATCACGATCAACTACTCAAAAATGAGAAACATGCACGGAACATGTATATCAAGCACCATATTATCAATGTCAAAAAAACCCAATAAACAAACTCAAACAAAGTACCCAAACCATATTCAAAACTCAAGTTTTTCAAAACTCACCAAAAACTCAAAATCCAAGCATTTATGGGTTATAAACATGAAATACTTTGAGAAAAATGAAGAACCCATACCTTTTCTTAAAGATTGATGAAGAAATGATGAAGAAAATGGTAGATTTTTGAGTGAAACATGGTGAGTTTGTGAGGGTGATGAACAGACAAGACAATGAACAGTCAAAATGTTCGAGGGAAAATTGAAAAAATTTTAAAAACTGTCCTTAAGACAAAATTTTGAAAAATTTTCCTAAGTGTTTTTAAGAAAATTTTTCCCAACTAGAAGTTCACTCGCAAGTAAGTCGCGACTTGAGTTGCCAAACTTTCTGAGTACCCCTTTCGGCTAGAGCTTCCACTCACGAACAAGTTGCCAAACAGAGTCACGAGAAATTTAAAAATCCAAATATTTGGAAAAAATTCTAGGTCTTTTTCACAACTGAGACTTTGACTTGCCGAGGAGTCGCGAAAACCTTCTGAGTAAGCTCGCGACTGGGCAAGCGACTGGCTTGACCCGTGAGGCAAGTCGCCAGAATAGGGTTGCACAATTTTTAAATTTTTGACATTTTTCAAAATAGAAACATTTTCCAAAAACAATTAAAACACTCAAAAATATTTTTGTGTTTGATCAACATATAATTGAGCATGTGCAACATATTTAAACAAGTACAATCACACAAATGAATAAGGCATTCATTGAACATAGTCATGTGTGATGTGTGTGGGTACCAAAGATGAGATAGTCCTTAGTCAAAGATGAAACTTCAATGATCAATTCAACCAAGACATACACTATTAGCATGAGGAAAAGTGACCTATCTCAATTATAGAAATATGCATATATGACCTCCCACAAAACTTGATAACATTATTTTGAAGCTTTTTATTTGGCTCCATGTACATCATAACATTTGATCATTTTGAATTAATACATCTCATTTTGAGATCAATGCTTGAAATTTTTGATATTTCAATTTTATGAACAAGCCTTTGGCTTTTTGGGTATCATACATTTTTCATAAAAGTCGTTTTCCCTTTTTCCTAGTCAAATACTAGTATGTGCGACGACTTTTGTAGCTCATTATCTCTTTTCATTTTAAGATTTACATTTGTTGAGCTTTTTAAGCAAAAAAAAAAAAATAATAATGGGAAGATATATAGGCACAAGTCTATGCAAGTTTCAAGTGTTGGAAAATAAGGTTTTGCATCTCATACAAAACACACAACTGAAGCAACAATCACAGATCTACTCCATTCATGAGAGATAACATGTAACCTTAAATTCTAGAACAAAGAATAAGAAGCGTACCTTGATGCAGTGAAATTCAAAACCATGACTTGAGAATACCTTAAATCTTCATCTCAATTCCACATAGTGCCCAAGAAGTGTGATCTCTCAATCAATCCTTTTGTACGTTGATTCTCAAAGAAAGTTCTTCTACTTCTCCTTATGGAGAAAAATTGATTTCTTTTCCTTTCATCATATGTACGTTGAAAACTACCCCTTGTAGTTTCTTTATTTAATAACTCTTATTAAATAAAAAACTAATTATCTAATTGGGTTAGCCTTTTGGGCTTACCTAATTGAGTTTTAGTTTGCGACTAAAGATGAGACCAAAAGGAACAAATAAGACTCTAGTTCTAATGGGTCTTGGACTTTTCTATCAACTCTTGACAAGTCCAAAGTTACCATTAATTATATTCAATACCACTATAAGAATATAATTTCACTCTAGGCCTTATTAATAAATTGTATCCCAAGACTTTATTATACATACAACCCCTTCATAAAAATATTTGTAGTAATACAAAGTCATGAATATTGACTGCCACTTTGAAGATTACTACATCTTAATCCTTAAATACTCGGTTTAATCATTTATATTATTCATCATATATTTTGTGCAATCTAATTCCATAAATATATACTTTAGTAACTCCTTACTAAAGTGGTTGGGCCTAACACTTTGAATAACCAAACTTATTAAACTTATCTTAAGGGAATATTTTATATCTCTGTTAAGAGATTATGAATTCCATCTTGAGAATATATGTTCCATCGACACTAAATGCGGTTACCCAACATACTAAGGTTTTGATCGTGTCTTATAGATCTCTCTTGATATATCAAAGTAACCTACACTTTATGATTAGGTCCATTATTCTCTTAGGATTTAAAGTTGACGAAAATAGAAGTCGTGAGATTTATTATTCATTTGACAGTCGTTAAGAGAATAATATATCTCACAGCAATCCAGTTCAATATGTCTTAACTCTTAAAACACATCAACACATCAACTAGAAGTTTCCACTTTCATGATCAAAACAAATCATCTTAATTGATATGTTATAGTCTTCGCAGATGAAATGCGCAATTTCATCACCGACTACAAACTAAAATTTTGAGTTTACAAAGAACTTGTGATTTATATTTTCTATGACTTTTCACATAAATCACATACTGTGCATCTCATGGACTAAGATAATGTCCCATTAGTTCATTTATAGATAGTCTCATGTAATTAATCTATTTAATTATTTATGACTTGCCAATAAATTGGATTTTAGGGCATAAACCCCAACATCAAGATCAATAAATCCATTGACTAATAATTTATGACAAGTTTGAAGATCTATTTACAACAGTCACATAGATTTTAAGTTTTTTTCCACAATGATATGAGTGCATAAAATACAAGCTACGCTTGTAAATGCACAAAGCCATTAGCATAAAAGTACAAGGCAAAGCATGTTTGTGACAAAACACAATAATGTCGATCAAACTTTTTGGATTTTCTACTTTTTATGTGTTTTTGGATTTTTGACATAAAAGTAAAAAAAATTGACCAAAAAAAAATGTAAAAACATTCAAAGTAAAAAGCAAACAAACACAATTTTTTTAGCACAAGCTGGAATAATAACACAAAGCACACAACCAATTAAAGTCACAAAGCATAGGAAGAATTAATGCAGAGACATGTTGTAATACTTATGTATGAGTACCCCTCTTTACCCACACGACATGTGCGTTTGGGGTGATGTCCTTAGAGGATTGGGTACTATTATTTTGGCTTTCAAACCTTTTGTTGAAGCTTGTCAAGCAGGCAATGAATGCATCAATTGAATGTTCAAATATGTGTGTAAAACACCTTGAACGTTTAGACCCCCAAATTACAAATTACTAATTCAAGCTTATAATCAAATAATGTATGTGCGGAATATGAAAATAAGCTAACACAGAATTGATAAAATAATTTAAACCAAATAAAATCACAACCGCAACAGAAATTAAATGGCAAAGATTAAGGAAAGAGAGATGCAAACACAAAGACAACATAGCGATCTGTTATCGAAGAGAAAACTGAAGTCCTCAACATAAAACCTCTCCGCCACCATCCAAGTGGTCAATAATCCACTAGAGAATAAATTTGGGATACATGAATAGTAGAAGACCCTTCAAGCCTAATCTACCAAGTGTACCTAAGCCCTCCAAGCTTCTTGGTCCAATGAGGTTACGTAGAACTTTTGTCTTCTCTAACTTACCAGATTTTGCTATAACCCATAGCATTAACCAATATCAATTGGTCCCTTCCTAACTGCTTTCCAAGCACCAAATAGCCTCCTCATAGATATGGTTATGGTGAGAAAAGGTTTTGGCTAATGTATCTCTCAAGGATATAACAATGGAGAGGGTGAAAGTAGTGGAATTTGGAGAAACAAGGATGAAGATTGTGGATGAGTCAATCTTGTTTTTCTCTGGGGTTTCTCTCTCAAAATTCTCTCTGGAAGCTCTCTACAGTACATGGGTATAAGGGGTATTTATATTAGTGTGCGTTTGGAATGCAAAATATCAGTTTTTCGTAAACATAGTGAATTGGCGACTTGGCCTCGCGACTTGACTGAGTTGCGAGTCTAAGTTGTGAGATAACGGCCTGGCCAGCTTGAAGTTTTGTCCTATAGTACAACAACTGGCGTGACTCTTCAGCTTCTCTACATGCTTCACACGTGCGCCTCCTTTGGCGACTTGCAAGCCGCGAGATTCAGTCGCGAGGCCTTGCTAAGTTGAACACTCTTGAGCTTTTCTTTATACTCTCTCACACACTACCCTTACATGATTTCCACCTAAATACAGGGTTTCTAAATGCTGAATTACAAGCAAATTTGGTACAGAATAAAGTCAACATGATGGTTGATTAAATTCAACCTTACTTCAATCATCTTTATTACATCTCCAATGTTGGACACAGCTTCTCCCCCTTTCAGTTGCTTGGGTTTTCCTTTATCCTTTCTTTGTCCACTTAGCCTTTGATAGTTGCCATTCTTCAAACACCTATAAACGTTTAGACTCCTAAAGTACAAATTACCAACACAAGCTTATTATCAAAAAATGTATGTTCGAAATATTAAAATAAGCTAAAACAGAATTGGTAAAACAATGTAAACCATAATTAATCACAACCATAGCAGTAATTAAATGGCAAAGATTAAGGGAAGAGAGATGCAAACACAAAGACAACACAGTGATGTGTTATCGAAGAGGAAACCGAAGTCCTCGACATAAAACCTCTCCGCCGCCCTCCTAGCGGTCAATAATCCACTAGAGAATAAATTTGGGACACATGAATAGCAGAAGACCCTCCAAGCATAATCTACCCAGTGCACCTAAGCCCTCTAAGCTTTTTGCTCCAACAGGATTACGCCAAACCTTGTCTTCTCTAACTTACCGAATCCCGCAATCACCCATTGCGTCAACCAAAATTGAATTGGTCCCTTCCTAAATGCTTCCCAAGCATGAAAAGGCCTTCTCACAAATATGGGTATGGAAAGATAAGGATTTGGCTAATGTACCTCTCAAGGATGTATCAATGGAGAGGGTGAGAGTAGAGAAATTTGGAGAATCAAAGGATGAAGATTGTGGATGAGTTAATCTTATTTTTCTCTAGGGTTTCTCTCTCCAAATTCTCTTTGGAAGCTTTCTACAATACGTGGGTATACGGGTATTTATAGTGGTGTGTATTTGGAATGTGAAAGGTCAGGTTTCTTACAAACAGAGCTGTCTGGTGACTTGACCTCACGACTGGAACAAGTCGCGAGTCTAAGTCGCGAGCTAACAGAATGGCCAAACTGGAAGTTTTGTCTTGTAGTGCTTCAACTGGCATGACTCTTTAGCTCCTTTGCATGCTTCACATGTGTGCCTCCTTTGGCGACTTGCTAGTCACGAGCTAGTCACGAGATCCAATCATGAGGTTCTTCTTGAGTACATACTCTTAAGCTTTTCTTCACACTCTCTCACACACTACCCTTACATGATTCTCACCTAAATACAGGGTTTCTAAATGTTGAATTACAAGAAAATTTGGCACGGAATCAAGTCAACAAAATGGTTTATTAAAATTCAACCTTACAAAGATCATAAAGTTGCTTGGTTACAAAACCCAACGGTATACAAACACAGCAGCTTCTTGAAGAACTAGGGTAAACTAGGTCTCCGATCACACTCTTCTTCACACTTATGAGATTTTCTCTTAAGCAACTTGTGTCAACTTTGACGGCCCTTAAAATAATCCTTATATATGTTTAGGGTTATGAGAAAAGAAAGCTTAAACATATAATCACAGATTGGATAAAAAATAGACTTGAAAATATAAGTTTCATAAACCTCAATAGATACCTAGCTGTCGAGCTGTTGTTGAGCCATGGGATCTAGACAGCTCTAATTCTCAATAGATACCAGCTGTCGGGCTAGCTGTCGAGCTTTAATAAACACCACTTTTTGACTTGAATCTTGGACAGACTTGCATGGCTTTAACACTTGAATTTGAAACAAGGTTTCTTGAAGCATCAAACACATCCTAGATCTACCCAATTACAAGTAAAGTGCATTTTGTTAAAGGATTAGCCAATTACACAAAATAGTGACATCTGTTCCTAACATGTGAAACACATATGTACTAACAATCTCTCCTTTTGGAAATCCGTGACAAAACCACAACAAACAAATGAGATATGAGAGAAATCATAAATCACTTAACTCATATTCATTTGTTGAATACAATAAAATCTATCCTAACACAACTTTTGATAAACTTTACAAGAAGAGAGTTTATGGCAAGAAGACTTTGACAACCTGTATTTCTGAAACACTTTAATCAAAACTCATCAAGGCATCTTAGTGTAAAATAGAAATAATAGATTGTATACAATAAAATAAGAAACATGTGCATAAAGAGAGAAAAGAAACAACACATGTAAGGGTAGGAAAAAAAAATACATAAATATATAAAAAAAAATATAAGTACAATGTATGTCAAAATGATCACAAGACCAATATACAAGAACAATGTATCTAAAAAGGAGAGAAAAGAAAAAGATACATTAAATCCTCACTACATCCCTCAATATCAACACTCCTAATAAAAATCTCCTATACTGACTTTCCCCCTAACTATGACTACTCTCATAACCAAAACTACTCTCTCGTTTTGTCACGAGTGACAAAGGGTGAGAATGTCAAGTAGACATCTCGTCAACACTGGAAGAGCTAGCATCTCCATCATCCTCATCATCGAAAGCTGTAGCATCATCATCAACATCCTCATCCTCAAAAGCCTCTAGAGTAGGTGAAGGAGAAGTAACGAAGCCACCCATGACCACCTAGCATCATGCAATACGACCAACACGGGTGTTCACTTGACACAACTCATCACTGAGAGTGTCAAGGTGAGCATCCATGCGCTGAAGTTGTACCATGATGTCCTCTAGAGTCACACCGCTCGTAGAAGAAAAGGGAGCGGATGTGGATGGAGCCGAAGGAGTGGAAGGAGCTGCTGACCCAGACCACCTCGACCGAAACTGTGCCTCGCTCCATTTAACGGTAGCGGCATCTATAACACCCATGATAGAGAAGTGGTCAGACATAGGAAAGGGATCAGAAAAATGGTGTAAAATCCTCATGATAGCCGAAGGAAAGATGAGTTTATCATAAGTCATCGAATCCCTATACACATCTATGATAGAAAGAATGAAATGAGAGGGAAAATCTTTACTAAGATGCTCTAAAAGTGAAAGCAAAAACCGAGCACAGGGCTCTGTAATAGAGTTATAATGAGATAAGGGATGAAGAACAAAAGTCATGACCATGTTAAGAAACTGAGGGCCTTTAGTAAAGCCCGAACAGTAAGTGAACTGACGCTCACCCTAATCAGAAGGGCGCACACAAAAGAAGAAATAAGCTCATCTTTGGACATTGTCCTAAGATAATCAAAATTAGGGTAGTCAAGATGCTCTACCCTAAGGACATGAAGCACATCAGAGACAATCTCCGATGTGACAACTATGCTCGTACCTCAAACGCGAGTAATGAAAAGAGGTACTGAAAAATCAAATCCATGCATGTTGGAGTAAAACTCATGGATCAGCACGGATGGACAAGTGACCAAGACGTCACACAATGACTCCCATTCCTTACTATGAATGACAATGAGAAGGTCAGTGTCGAAGAAGTCCGACAAGATGACTTGGCATTTAGAATGAATGCCTCGTCGGGAAAAGTTCTCAAAGAAGTCTGATTTGGCCTTCTCATCACAGAATCGAATAGAAAAAGTTGTAGGATCAAAAGAAGTGGATGCCCTAGAACGAAGAGGGTTCCAGGATGGAGTAGATTTGCATTTGGGTGCCTTAGAAGTAGACTAATGCAAACAGAAGAGAGAGAGGGAGAAAGAGACAATCAGAAAAGTCCCAAAACAGTTCAATATACAAAAATATAGTGAATGTAAAGAACGTATGCATGAAAATGCATAAGCATATGATATGCAGTAGTAAAAACCTCATGGGCTCAACCCAATCCAATCCTATAAGCACACATGTTTGCAACAAAGTAAACACACATCTAAGAATGCATGAAACATTGTTACAATGCAAATGAGATGCAATGCATGAAGTTTTAAGATTAAAAACACAAAACCCATCCCAAAAATTTTCAAAAACCTCTTTGATTTTGAAAAACCCCAAATTTTTCATCAAACCCCAAAAATTAGGTCATAAAAGATGAAAATGCATGAAAAAGAAAGATTAGGACCCTTACCAAGTGAAGAAAAACTTGATCAAGGCCGAAAATCTCTTGGGAATGAAGTTCAAAGAGAGAAAAATGTGTTTGGGAGGTGAAACGGTTGAGAGCAATCGAGAGAGATGAGGAAAGTGAAGTCTGAATCACGCTAACATTATATATAGAAGCTTAGTAATTCTCAACAGATCGAGAGGTGTCGAAAGGTGTCTAGCTTTAATAAGGTCAACAGATGCAGCTATCGAGTAGGTGTCCAAGGCAAAAAGAAGCTCGATGGATCGAGGATCTATCAAGGGGATATAAAGTTTCTCGACCGATCAACTTAGCTATTGAGGGGTGTCAAGATTGCAATGAAAAGCAACAGAAGAGCTCGATAGATAAGCTAGGTATCGAGAGGTGTCAACAAGCTGTCGAGATTGCTTAAAAACAATTTTTCAAAGAAGAGAAAAACACAGACATGAATGCAATCAAACATGCAACTCAACCAAGGATCTAAACAACATATTGAACTCTCAAAATCATCTCTCAACAAAAAAAAAAAAAAAATGTTAACCACATAGATCCCAAAACACACACACACACTAAACAAGTCTAACCAATTTTATATTTCAAAAACAAGTTAAGACAGTTTAGTAAATATACATTGACACATGTAAACCTTGTGATGGCCAAATCACATTATACCTGCACATGTATCAAGAGTAGAAAAGAATATTACGTGTTGTGTGTGAAAAACATCGCAAGATTACATAAATGTATACATGTTATGATGATTTGAGATATGAGAAAATCACTTTAACACACACAAAATCATAATTGTTTGATGGGGACTATCACCTTCGAGGTACATCCTATAACTCTCCTAGAATACATGCTTGCAATCATATAAAGCATTTTGATCTATTTTCTTTTTATTTTTGTTTGCATATTTTTCTTTTGATAAGCATATCATGCATGGGCATATAAGAGAAAGAAAAGAAATACCCAATGATGTTAAGCATTTGACATTCCATTTTTGCTATGCTGAAGCATACAAATGTCATTTACATTGCACATGCCAAAGCATACAGATGTCATATTATGATTGGCGGGCAACAGTGGTGAGATGGTTATTTATGCCTTTCTCTTAGGATTTTCTAGTCCTTCCCATCGAAAAGAGTGATACGAGTGTTAAGTACAAAAGATTACTTAATCTTACTTATCAAAAACATGAGCTACAAAGCTCACTTACTTAGTTGTGTATAGAGATGCTCATCTAAGTTACAAAAGATACAAAATTTAGAAAACTTTGTTTCAATAGCCATCCAAGGTACACAAGTACCAACATACACAAACACACATTCTTTTTGTATTTTTCAATTTTTCAATTTTTTTTTTAATTTTTCTATGAAAAACAAAACAAAGCAAAACTGAAAACAAAACCAAACAAAAACATGTTAAACAAAACAAAGCAATGCATAAAACTAGACTGACTCAAAACGATAAAGCAAAACATACAAGTAATGCAAAAACAAAAACAAGAAAGGGAAAAAGATAAGAAGTGACAGAATCACTTAGAGCCTTTTTGCTTCCACACCTTGGAAGAACCTTTTCGTTTAGAGAACCCTTGATCCAGCGGTGAAAGGGAAGAGTTAAAACCGTTCAAGTTTGAAAGGAACATAAGGGCTTTGAGAAGATCTCCAAGAGGTGTGAGAGAGGATGGAAGCTGATTCTGATCTACTAACGCAATCATGCTGTTGCCCTTTTGAGTGGCTAGCCACTTGTAGCAATTAGGTCGAGTATATCCAACTATGCCACAGTGATGACAGAAATGCTGCTTTTTCTATTTTGGCTTTTGAGAGTTTCCCTTCTTAGCCTTAGGGTTTTTGGTTTTATTCTTAGCAAGTTCAGGGGTTGCTCCTAAGATAAACTTACCTTTATCTACGTTCTCACTAGCTAATTCATTTTTAGCTTCATTGTTCTCTGTTTCAACATTATTAGCAGAAGGAACAAAAATAGTAGCACTTGTAGAAGCAATACTAGGAGAAGAGAAATCATACCCTAAACCAATTCGATTGGAAGCAAATTTCTGAAGACTGAGCATCTCATCGAGCTTAGCACTTGAAGTCCTTTCTAGTTGAGCTCTGACTTGGAACAATTTTGCCTTATGTTTCTTGGTCTTCTTAGCCAAGAAATTATTTTCAAACCTTAGTGCTCCAATAGTTTGTATTGCTTCATTAAACTTTGTGGAAAGCTCTTCACACTTAAGCTCCACATCACTAAGCTTCTTAGTGGTCAACCTATACAACTTCTCATGCTTTTCAGAGACCTTGTATAACTTTGCATAGGCTGTATGGATGTCATTTTGTTCATCCATCTTCTCAAATTTTGACTCCACCAAGTCCACTTCTTCATCCACATCTTCAACAATCCTCTTTGTAGGATTAACAGTGGCAGTGAAGGCATTTAGGATTCTGTCATCCTCATTGTCAAAATCATCTTGAGGCTCGGTGTCGCTCATTGTAGTAGCAAGTGACTTGCTCTTCCCAATTGTCTTAAGATATGTGGGGCACTCTTGTTTCATGTGACCGAAGCCTTGACACCCAAAACACTTTGGTCCTGGGGGAACAGTGTATTGACCTCCATCCCTAATATCCTTCTTCCCTTTTGTCTTGGTTCTTAGATTGAGAAGAACTCGACTGTCTACGGTCCTTGTCGAAGCCCTTTGCATTGGCATTTTTCATGAATTTCTTGAATTGCCTAGTGATGTAGAACTTCATCTTAGAATCTTCATCATCAGAAGACTCATCAGTGTCACTACTCTTAGCCTTTAATGCCATGCTCTTGTTCTTGCTCAATTTCCCGATCCTTGTCAAACCCAACTCGTAGGTCTACAGATTTCCAACCAACTCTGTCAAAGGAATTTTATCAATATCCTTTGATTCCTCAATTGTAGTGATCTTGGCATGGAATCTTTTGGGCAGAGATCAAAGTACTTTTATCACAATCTTGGGTTCAGGAATGGTTTCCCCAAGATTAAATGCTGAGTTTACTATGTCCTTGAGGTTGGTATAGAACTCATTAAACGACTTATCCTCCTCCATCTTGATCTCTTCAAAGCTTGTAGTCAGCCTCTAAAACTTTGAGTCCTTGATAGCCTTAGTTCCTTCATAGGTTGTCTGGAGGATGGTCCATGCTTCCTTTGTAGTTTCAGTGAAGGATATCTTCTTGAACTCCTCATTAGTGACTGCACTGAATAGAGCATTCAATGCCCAATTGTTAAAATTTGCCACCTTGATCTTAGCATCATCCTAGTCGGCTGGCACTTTTGTAGGCTTGGTCCAACCTATCTCCACAGCTTGCCACACTTTCTCATCTAAAAACTGCAAGAAACCTCCAATGCGTACTTTCCAGTATGCGTATTTAGTGCGATCAAATAAAGGATGTATAATAAGAGACTGTCCTCTATCCATGAAAAACTGGGGTCAATGAATCACATAATAAAGATTAACCCTAATCAGAGTGTGCCTGCTCTAATACCACTTGATAGGCCAAAAACAATTAATTAGCCAAGTTTATTAATTAATCAAATTAACATACAATATGCATTGCAGTACAAACAAATCACTAAATAACTAAATATGCAGTGGAAAATAAATTAACACGGTGATTTGTATATGAATGGGGAAAACCTACACGGCAAAAACTCGACCGGGTGATTTTAAGGTCACCACTCTCGAGAATCCACTATTATCACAATAAACGGTTACAAGTAAAGGAATCCCAGTACCTTATACCAACCTATAGTTGAACCCTTATCCCAATACCCAATTGAACTTATTCTATAGTGACTATCTCTCTTTTCGATTATCACGACTCTCAGTACGTGACTAACTAATTGCCCGGATCCCAATACGCGACTTGATCACCAACTTAAGAAGGATGTTAGTGTTGGTTAAATCTGGTTTTGTATCTCATACAAAACACATAGCGGAAGCAACAAACAAAGATCTATTTCATTCATGATCGATAACATACACTATATAAATTTCAGAATTTAAGAACAAAATAGCGTACCTTGATGCGGTGAAATTCAAAATAAAAGATTAGAAGTACTTGGGAACACTTTTAATCTTCACTCCAATTCCACTTTACGCCCGAGAAGTGAGGTCTCTCAATCAGTTTCTAAGGGAGAATAATGAGTGGCTTCACTCACACATACACACCACTTCACAATGGTGTCTCACTTTTTCTTTCTTAAAAATTCTGTATGTCTCTCCCTTTATATATATAACTGATTATCTAATTGGGCCGGCCTATTGGGCCTTTCCAATTGGGCTTTAATGTGTGGCTTGGAGTGGGACCAAAAGGACCAATAAGACACTAGCTCCAATGGGCCTTGAGCTTTTCTATCAACTCTTGACAAGTCCAAAGTTACCATTAATTATATTTAATACCACTATATAAATATAATTGCACTCTAGGCCTTATTAATAAATTATATCTCAAGACTTTATTATACATGCAACTCCTTCATAAAATATTCGTAGTAATTCAAAGTCATAAATATAGACTGTCACTTTGAAGATTACTACATCTTAATCCTTGAGTACCCGGTTTAATCCTTTTAAGTTATTCATCATATATTTATAAAATCCAATTTCATAAATATATACTTCAGTAATATCTTACCAAAGTGGTTAGGCCTAACTCTCTGAATAACAAACCTATTAAACTTATCTCAAGGGAATATTTTGTATCTCTATTAAGAGACTATGAATTCCATCTTGAAAATATATGTTCCATCAACACTAGATGTGGCTGCCCAACATACTGAGGTTTTGACCGTTACTTTAGATCTCACTCTTGATATATCAAAGCAACTTACATTTCATGATCAGGTCCATTATTCTCTCAAGATTAAGAGTTCATGCAAATATAAGTCGTGAGATTTATTATTCAATTGACAGTCGTTATGAGAATAATAAATCTCACAGCGGTTTAGTTCAATATGTCTTAACTCTTAAAACATATCAACATATCAACTAGAAGTCACCACTTCCATGATCAAGACAAATCATCTTAGTTAATATGTTATAGTCTTCGCAGATGAAATGCCCAATTTCATCACCAACTATGAACCAAATTCTGAGTTTACAAAGAATTTGTGATTTATATCTTTTGTGACTAAATCACATAAATCACGTACTATGCATCTCATGGACTATATGATAATGTCCAAATATTCACGTTACCATTATCTCAGATAATAAGAAAACAATTTTATTAATTGCAATATTAAGTCATACATCATGTCGTACATAATGTCATACATAATATAATACATAGCATCATACAATAGGATTCTAGGGCACAAATCCCAACAGTTAGCTACAAAGTTCTTTAGTTCATCCAGATGATAAAGATCATGAAGTTGCTTGGTCACAAAACCCAACGGTGTATATGTTGAAAAATTTGGATTTGTATCTTATACAAAATACACACAGCGGAAGCAATAATCATGGATTTACTTCATTCATGAGAGATAACATGTAACTTTGAATTATAGAACAAAGAATAGAAAGTGTACCTTGGTACGGTGAAATTCAAAACCAAAAACTTGAGAATTACTTGGGAATACTTTTAATCTTCACTCCAATTCCACTTAATGCCCAAAAAGTGTGGTCTCTCAATCAATTTCTAAGGAGAGAATAAGAGAGTGTCCAACACTCATATACATCATTGCATTCCTTATGTGATCTAAATGAAAAACCACACTTACATATAATTTTGTATGTTTCTCTTTTTATATATAACTAATTATCTAATTGGACTAGCCTTTTGGGCCATTCCAATTGGGCTCTAGTGTGTGGCTTAGAGTGGGACCAAAAGGGACCAATATGACACTAGCTCCAATGGGCCTTGGGTTTTTCTGTCAACTCTTGACAAGTCCAAAGTTACCATTAATTATATTCAATACCACTATAAGAATATAATTGCACTCTAAGCCTTATCTATAAATTATATCTCAAGACTTTATTATACATGCAACCCCTTCATTAAAATATTCGTAGTAATACAAAATCATGAATGTAGACTGCCACTTTGAAGATTACTATATCTGAATCCTTAAGTACCCGGTTTAATCCTTTATGTTATTCATTATATATTTATGAAATCCAATTCCATAAATATATATACTTCAGTAACTTCTTACTAAAGTGGTTGGGCCCAACACTTTGAATAACCAAACCCATTAAACTTATCTCAAGAGAATATTTTATATCTCCGTTAAAAGATTATGAATTCCATCTTGAGAATATATGTTCCATCGACACTAAATGCGGCTGCCCAACATACTGAGGTTTTGACCAGAACTTATAGATCTCACTCCTGATATATCAAAGCAACCTACATCTTATGATCAGGTCCATTATTCTCTCAGGATTTAAAGTTGATATAAATAGAAGTCGTGAGATTTATTATTCATTTGACAGTTGTTAGGAGAATAATAAATCTCACATCGGTCCAGTTCAATATGTCTTAACTCTTAAAACATATCAACATATCAACTAGAAGTCTTCACTTCCATAATCAAGACAAATCATCTTAGTTAATATTTTATAGTCTTCACAGATGAAATGCCCAATTTCATCACCGACTACGAACTAAAATTCTGAGTTTACAAAGAACTTGTGATTTATATCTTTCTGTGACTTTTCACACAAATCATATACTATGCATCTTATGGACTAAGATAATGTCCCATTAGTTCATTTATAGATAATCTCATATAATTAAACAATTTAATTATTTATAACATGCCAATAAATTGGATATTTAGGGCACAAACCCTAACAGTACAAACACGGTTGCTTTTTGAAGAACTATGGCAAACTAGGTTTCTAGTCACACTTGTGAGATTTTCTCTTGTGCAACTTGTGTCACCTTTGACAGCCCTTAAAAATAATCCTTATATGTGTTTAGGGTTGTGAGAAAAGAAAGCTCAAACATATAATCACGAATTGGATGAAAAACATACTCGAAAATTTGACTTTCATAAACCTCGACAGATACCTAGCTATCTAGCTGCTGTCGAGCCACGGGATTTAAATAGCTCAAAGTCTCGATAGATACTAGCTGTCGAAATAGTTGTCGAGCTTTAATGAACAACACTTTCTAACTTGAATCTTGGACAAACTTGCATGGCTTTAACACTTGAACTTGAAACAAGGTTTTTTGAAGCATTAATCACATCCTAGATCTACCCAATTACAGGTAAAGTGCGTTTTGTCAAAAGATTAGCCAATTACACAAAATAGTGACATATGTTCCTAACATGTGAAACACATATGTCCTAACAAAAACAATAACACAAGACGATCATTGTAAGCAGAAATCTTGAAATGCATATAGAGCAGGCATAATGCGATCAAGTAATAGAGAATATAGCAATAAAGCATGACTTGACCAAATAGGGACAATCACTATAAATAGTGATCACAATGATCATTCACACAAGGAATAAACATCCGGACATGCAAGCTAATAAGCTCAATGCAAAGTATCATTTGTATGTCCAACACTCAACCGATACAAAAACACAAAGTAGTTGCATCAGAGATATAAAATCCAACAAGGGCATATGAGTGACGTACTAAAGGAAATGCATAACATTAACTAAAATTACTAAGCTACAAAGCAAAGATACATAATAAAATATTTTAAATAGCTAAGCATTCAAGTATTCATAACACACCATAGTCAAGTATTAGAAAACCAAATACCAGAATTATAGAGTTCAAACCAAAGTACTTAACAAAGTGCTATGAAAACCTATAAACTAAATCCAAACATAAACAACATAAATCAAAAGTGCTTATAGTTTCTCCCCTTAAAATGATGCTCCCCCTCAAGAGCTACTCCTACTCCATATCTCCCCCTTTTTGACTGGAATGGCCAAAGGGCTAATGGTGTGCAGTGAAGCTATCAAACTTGGCTGAAAGTAAATTAATCTATTCTTGCATGGCAATCAACTTGTCAGATTGCTCATTTTGGATGCCTCGCAGGCCGTCAATCCTCTCAAGGATGGTTTGAAATGCATTTAGAGGTACCTCAGAAGATGATGAAGCTGGGCTCCTTTTACCACGGCTTCATGAGCTTGAGGGTTGTTCTTCTGCTTCTGTGTCAGTGTCCATAGGCTCCCCTTAAGCTTGATCACCATCCTCTTCATCACCCGGGAGATGAAATTTGATCCGTGCAATTGTTAGAGCATTTATAGCAAAAGGCGTAGACATGAGACTGATGCTTTGAGGAATTTCTACACCTTTTGCTTGAAAGAGCCTCATGAAAAGACTAGGGAGAATTAGCTTTGCCCTTGAAGTTGTCCTTATTTCGTCAACAATGATGGAGAAGGCATGAGCACTAGTATCAATGTAAGTATTTCCCGAAGCTCCATGAGAAAAATGGCTCTAGCATTACTAATTGTGGTCATCTTCTTCACTGGGTACAAATTGAACATCATAATTAAGGTAAGACATCTCAGATCCAGTGGAAAAGCATTTGTGTTAAGGAATCTTCCTTCTCTAACACCACCAATATGTGATTGAACCGTCTTTATGGAGAGCGTTCTGTCCTTGTAGTGAGTGAAATCATGCTTTAGATCCTCAAAGCCAAGAACATCATCAATATCCTCCAAGTCAATGGTGAACTCGTGGCTTCTAATCCAACAATTGATTTCATCCTCTCATAGAATGGCATTGGCATAGAATTCATGAATCAAAGATTCACACACCCCAGGAAAATCACCAAGGAGCTTGTCCCAACCTCTATCTTAAAAACAGTCTAGGATAAAATAATCCTTCAAATCAACCAAGTCCACAAATCGCTCTTGGATGATTAGAGCCTTCTCAAAGAACTGATTATATCTTTTAAAGTGTTGGGTAGAGCAAAATCGAGTATTGTCCATTTTCTTCCTTTTGTCAACACGATGTGTAGTAGTCTTCTTCTTTGGAGTCATTTGCAAAAACATAGTAGCAAAGACCACAAAAACAAAGCACAACATATGGTAACAAAAATAGTTAGTAACAAGTTAGTAGCAATGAAATGGACTTAGAATTTGGCCTTAAAAAAATGACACTAAAGCATAATTCAATAGCAACTTGACATAAAAGGACATATAGCATCAAAGCACAATAGAGTCTTGGTATTAGACCCTCAAACATATCAAAGTATGTGTGTGTGCATGAATACCACCATATACAACCTAGGGCAAAGTGCAAAAACACATAACGAAAGAAACTTTCACAACTGGCAAAGCAAGGTCATCCCTACAATTATTGTATTCCATGAAATCCTCAATAACACAAGAAAATATCTATGAGACAATTTACCATTGGCATGGTATGCACAAAACAACACAGACAAGGTATAATACTAAAAAATGAGAAGCAAACATAAAAAGCATGTATTATAAGCATCATACTACCAAAACCAACAAAACCCAAACATCAAACTCAACCAAATATCCATAAACCTTATTCAACATCATATTTTCAAATCTTAACAAAAAAAAACACACAATCCAAGAAATCAAGGGCTTGAAACATGAAATACTTTAAGAAAAAGAGAGAACCCATACCTTTTCTTGAAGATTAGTGAAGAAATGATGAAGAAATATGGAGGTTTTGTAAGTGAGAACGGTTAGTTTGGAAAAGGAAGAGACGAACAAGGCAATGAACAGTTACAAAATGCGAGGGAAAAATGAAAAGTTTTGAAAACTGCTCTGAAAATAACCTTCATTGTGCAAAACACCCGCTTTTCGCAACTGGAATGAGTCACGAACAAGTCGCCAAAAACCCATGTGACAAATTTTGAAAAATTTGTCTAAGTATTTTCACAACTGGAAGGTCCACTCGCGAGTAAGTCGCGAACCAATCTGAGTAAAACTCACAACTAGAGCTTCTACTCGTGAACCAAATGCCAAAGTGATTTGCGAAAATGCTAAAAACCCAGAAAATGTGAATTTTTCTAAGTCTTTTTTGCAACTGGGGGTTTGAACCACCAAGGAGTCATGAAAGCTTTTGAGTAAGCACGCGATTGGATTGACCTGAGAGAGTGAGTCGCCAAAACAAAGTTGCACAGTTTTTGAAATTTTTGAAATTTTTCAACACAAAAACACTTTCCAAAAACAATCAAAACACTCAAAAATCTTTTTGTGTTTGATCAACATTTGATTGAGTAAGTGCAACACATTTAAACAAGTACAATCACACAAATGAATAAGGCATTCATTGGACATAGACATGTGTGATGTGTATGGGTACCAAAAATGAGATAGTCCTTAGTCAAATGTGAAGCTTCAATGATAAATTCAACCAAACCATACACAATTAGCACTAGGAAGAGTGACCAATCTCAATTATAGAAGTATGCATATATGACCTCCCACAAAACTTGATTACATAAATTTAAAGCTTTTCATTTGTCTTCATACACATCATAACATTTGATCATTTTGAATCAATACATCTCATTTTGAGATCAATGCCTAAAATTTTTTATATTTCAATTTGATAAACAAGCCTTTGGCTTTTTGGGCATCATACATTTTCATAAAAATTGCTTTCCCTTTTTCCTAGTCAAATACTAGTATGTGCGATGACTTTTACAACTTATTATCTTTTTTCATTTTGAGATTTACATTAGTTGAGCTCTTTAATAAAAAAAAATAAAAGAGTGGGAAGATATATAGGCACAAGTCTATGCAAGTCTCAAGATCAACAAAACCATTGACTAATCATTCATGACAAGTTTGAAGATATATTTACAATAGTCACATAAATGTCAAGATTTTTCCCACAATGATAAGAGTGCATAAAGAACAAGCTATGCTCGTAAATGCACAAAGCCTTTTGTACGAAGGTACAAGGCAAAACATGTGTGTGACAAAACACAATAATGCCAATCAAACTTTTTGAATTTTCTACTTTTTATGTGTTTTTGGATTTTTGACACAAAAACAAGTAAAGATTGATCAAAAATAAAAACATTCAAAGTAAGAAAAGAAAACAAACAAAAATTTGTCAAAACATGCTAGAATGACTACAAAGAAAGCAGCCAAGCAAAGTAACAACATATAGGAAGAATTGATGCATGGACATGTTCTAATGCTTATGCATGTGTACCCTTCTTCACCAACACGGCATGTGCGTTTAGGGTGATATCCTTAAAGGATTGGGTACTTGAGTTACGATTCTCAAACCTTAGGGTGAAGTTTTCCAAACAGGAAGTGATGGTATCTATCATCTTTATTATATCCCCTATATTAGACTCTGTTTCTCCCCCTTTCGATTACTTGAGGTTCCCTTTACCATTCTTTGTCCACTTGGCCTTTAAGAGCTACCATTCTTTAATACCCAAAGCTTGTGGCAATTGGATCTAATGTGACCTCGGATTCCATAATGGTGGCAAAAGTGTTGAGTTTGCAATCCCCTTTATGACTTCGGAAGATATTTTCCTTTCACCTTGAGTTTAGCCACTGCTGGGTTTGGAGGCTTTGTTAAAACCCATTAAGCAATCACTTTTGGCTTCTTCTCAAACTTCACTTTCTCAACAGCTGAAGTTGCTATCACTGGTTCCTTTGCTTTAACAAACTTCATCTCCTTAGACACAATGGTGCTTGAACTAGCCTCTCTGGTGTATCCTAAACCGCTTTTATCAGAAAAGGGCTTTTGATGTGCAAGCACTTCGTCAAGCTTTTTGGAGGAAACCCACTCAACTTTATCGTTAGCTTAAATCACCTCAAGCTCAAGAAACTTGATCTTTAAATAGGCTTTAGTTAGTTCTCTATTCAGCGTCTTAACTTCACATTTAGTCTCTTTGTACCACACTAAAAGACTTTTGTAATCTTGCTCTGCTCTTTTCATTTTCTTAATGGCTGCTCTAGCCACTTTTACATATTCACCGGTTTTCTTAAGGAGAGTATCATAGGATTCTTGTAATCCCATTATTCTTTCATTTTCATCATCATCAGATTCCACTATTATCCCCATCGACACCACTTCAGTGTACTCACCAAGCTCTTCCATTAACACACTTAAATCATCCAAAGATTGCACAGGAGCAATGGTCATAAATGCGGAGTAGTTTTCCTCTCCGTCACAACTATCTTCCGAGTCTAAATTAGAGGAGTCTGTGTCACTAAGAGTAGTGGCATACACTTTACATTTCCCTCTCAAATAGTTGGGACACTCCTTCTTGAGATGTCCATGACCGTTGCATTCATAGCATATGATTCCTTGAGAGGATTGAGAATCCTTCCCATCTTTCTTCTTGAAATCCTTTTTCTCCTTCTAGGAATTTAGGAATTTTCCCTTCTCAACAAACTTCCCACTCTTTTTTAACTTTAAGAACTTTCAGAAGTTCTTAACAAGATACGCCACATCCTTTTCGACCTCATCCTCATCTAAGAAGTCTTGAGCTTCCACTCTCTTATTGATTGTCTTTAGAGCAAGAGATTTGCTCTTCCTTTGTGATGGTAGAGATAGCTCATAGGTTTGAAGAGAACCGATGCGTTCTTGAATTTTAATCTCATCAAGGTCATTGCTCTCTTTGATGGCAGTGACCTTTGCACGAAAACTCTCCGACAATGATCGTAGGATCTTCCTCACTATCTTGGAGTCCTCTGTCTTTTCTCCCAATTTAAATTTCCCAATCACCACTTCATATAGCTTCCCATAAAATGAGCTGAGCCGAATGACTTGTCTTTACTCATCTTCAGCTCCTCGAAGCGTGTGGTTAGCATTTGCAACTTAGTGTCCTTCACCTTTTTGGTACCTTCATAGGTCAAATCCAAGATTTGCCATGCTTTCTTGGCAATTGTAACATGAGAAATCATGTGAAACTCATTAGGAGAAACACCACAGAAAATAACATTTAAAGTTTTGCTATTAGCGTTAGCTGCCGCAAAGGCTGACTTATCCCATTCATTTTTGGCGACCTCCAGCTTAGTCCATCCTATCTCTACAGCATCCCAAACACTCCCATCAATGGAACACATAAATGCCCTCATACAGACTTTCTAAAATGCATAGTTGCTCCCATCAAAGTATGGAAAAGCATTAAGCGATTGAGATCGATCCATCTCAAAAGGGGTCTAGGATCGCACTTAGGTAATGAAACCACAACAAGTGCACCCACTTTGATACCAATTGAAAGTTCAAATAGTGTATAAAACACCAATGGACGTTACACTCCCAATTACAAAAATACTAACACAAGCTTATAAACAAATAATATATGTGCAGAATATGAATATAAGTTAAACCCAAATTGGTAAAACTCTCTAAACTAAAATTAATCACAAACATAGCAGTAATTAAAAGTTAAAGAGTAAGGAAAGAGAGATGCAAACACAAAGATAACACGGTGATGTGTTATCAAAGAGGAAACCGAAGTACTCAGCGAAAAACCTCTCCGCTGCCCTCCAAGCGGTAAATGATCTACTAAAGAATATAGTTGGGATACATGAATAGTAGAAGACCCTCCAAGCCTAATCAACCTAGTGCACCTAAGCCCTCCAAGCTCCTTGCTCCAATAGGGTTGCGCCAAACCTTGTCTTTTTTAACTTATCGGATCCCGCAATAAGCCCATTGCATCAACCAAATGAACTGGCCCTCTCTGAACTACTTCCCAAGCACCAAAACACCTCCTCATTGATATGGGTATGGTGAGATAAGGATTTGGCAAATGTACCTCTCAAGGATATGTCAATGGAAAGAGTGAGAGTAGAGGAATTTGGAGAATCAAATGATAAAGATTGTGGATGAGTCAATCTTGTTTTTCTCTAGGTTTTCTCTCTCAAAATTCTCTTTAGAAACTCTCTAAATTTCGTGAGAATAAGGGTATTTATAGTACTGTGTATGAGGAATGTGAAAAGTTAGTTTTCATCCAAACAAGGCATTTTGGCGACTCAACCTCACGACTGGAACAAGTCGTGAGTCTAAGTCATGAGCTAACTGTCTGGCCAAACTGGAATTTCTGTCCTGTAGTGCTCTAGCTGTCGTGACTCTTCAACTCCCTTGCATGCTCGACATGTGTGCCACTTTGACGACTTACCAATCGCGAGTCAGTCGCGAGATCCAGTCACAAGACTCCTTTGATTACACACATCCAAAGTTTTCTTCACACTCTCTCACATACAACCCTTACATAAATCCCACCTAAATAGAGGGTATCTAATTGCTAAATTATAAGCAAATTTGGCAAGGAATAAAGCCAACATATGATTAAATAAATTCAACCTTACATATTCAATATGAAGGGTTATGACCTTTCAATAGGTACCTTTTGGTATATCCAATTTGAAAGGTTATAACATTTCAATAATTACCTTCTGGTATATACATTACAACATATCATGTATATACCTATATATACAACACAAACTAAACTATAGACTTAACATTCTATTTCTTATTCATTCTCATAAAAAACTTGTAGGGTCCAAATTTCGTGGCCTTGGCCCAAAAGGTCAGGATTATGAGCCCAATGAACCCAGAACAATGAATTTGTAGAGAGTGGGTGAAAAAGCTAGGCTGGTTGTGAATCTAGCAACGGTTAACTCTGATATACTAGGATGAACTGACGTAAAAACACGCTTGAAAACTTAATAAACTCAAATTCAAAGAGGCCTGTTATTAATTGAAAGGTGAATACAATTTTTCCAGTTCCCCCCTATCTTTAGAGGCCTATTACATTTATATATTCTTCCTCTCCCTCATCTTCACCGTACACCTGTTCTTCATCTAAGCATTCACTTGAGGACATGTCACATCAGATATCTGCTTTAGCTTTTCGTGAGTGGTGGTAGCTGAGATTGCACTGTTCAGCGGTCTTCTCCACATAAATGCGGCCAGGAAAGTTGCTGCAGTGCATTAAATACGGTGGTAGCAGCTTTTCCCTTTAGATATTTCTCCGTTCTTATCATCTCCAGGCATTCCCAAAGCTTGCCCTTACCGTGGAAGTAGTTAGGAAGATCACTCAAACCTTCCGTATATTTGCTTGATCAAGTCCCCTTGGTGTTCGAGGAGAATGACCTCTTCAGACCATCAGGGTTCTCTTCGGATTATTCTCCTCGTTCATTTTCAGGTATATTTCTTCCACCTAGACTCCTTCCTAACCACTTTCTTCTCTTCAGACACGTAGTGATATTCGAATTGGGCCCTAGGCCCAACACATGATGTTGGGCTTTTACCCCTACAATAGCCCCTCAAAATTTTAATTTTTCCCTCGCATCCGAGGAGAAAAAAAAGGATTTTGATTTGCTGCAAAATAAAAATTTAAAAACCGAAAATATCTGAGTTCACACGTGTATGAGCATAGATCTAGGCGCTTCATCATTGCTACTGTCGTTTCAATATTCCCAAGGCACCATTAATTACTTTAGGCAACGCTCTGTCTTTGGCATCCAACGGTGGGCTATTGATCCAATAAACGTGATTTTTCCTCCAAATTTGGGTGGGATAACTCCCACTATTTCATCTATCCCTATATAAAGCCTTAGAAGGGGTTATTTCTCCTTTACTTTACAGATTTTCAACGAACTCAAGTATTCACACCCACTAAGCTCTTCCAGTCATCAATTATAACTCTCCCCAAAATCTGTGATAATCTCTCCACAAGTTTAAAGATCATTTTCCAATTTAGTTTTGCGTAAGTTCACCTTCACTCAAGCCTTTCATCTTCTCTTCGGCCTTCGAGTAATCACTCCCCAGCCATTGCGTTTAGCGCTTCCACTTCTTTGTTTTAATTGAAATGGGTAGATTTCGGTATTTGGTGGATAATCCCGCCTAGATGGAGGAATTTAAGGCAACATATCACATACCACAAGATGTGGGTTTGAGATATTGTCCTCCAGAAAAGCTATTAACAGATCGAGAAGTGGGCGAAGTTATAATCCCCATCATCGCCTTCCTAGAGAGGGGAATGACCATCCCTATGGGCTTCATTACCAGAGACTATCTCCGAAACCATAGGCTTTGCCCTGACCAATGTGCGCCTAATGTATTTAGGATTTTAGGAGCAGTTGATGATTTGAACCGTCATCTAGGATTAGGACTCACCTAGCTCGATATGGTACATATGTACGAATGTCGTAGCAAAAAGGGATCGGGATACTATTTTAAATCCCGATCCGACATTGTTAGGCTCGTCTCCTATCTTCGCAAATCTAACAAAGGGATGAAAGACGACTATCTGATCGTCTCGGGTGCGTGGTATGACAGACTTCATTGCCCAACCCAACTAGGAGAGCCAGGTGGGACATCCTAGATTTAGGTTTCCTAACAATAGATTCAGGATCTCTGTTTTTTAATAATTCGGTCTTCTCTTTGTATCATTATTTTCAAGTTTCTAACTAAGATCTATTGTGATGTCCACAGACAAAAGACACATTTCTCCTTGGCTCAGCCTTACAAACGTCGCCGCGCTCAATTACCTCCTAAGATCACAAATTTTTGTAAGTGAAGACGGGTAACTCCGAGCCATGCACCTTATTCTTGGTTTTACACCAAAATCATCCGATTTTCAGCCGGTCAGCGATGCGATAACACAAGGAGACCGTCGCATCAACCGCATAGACGTTGCTCGAAAAGACTTTTTAGCTTCGTTTGACCTTGCCCCTGTGCCACATCCAAACCCGCAAGGTATACCATTGCTCATCCATCCCGTTCAACAGGCTCCCCTAGAACCAGTAGCAGTAGGTGAAAGAGTTGGTTCTTCAACCCCTTCACTTGATGAGTAAATTGATAAGTTCAAGTTTAAAGGAGAAGCTTCAAAAGGGGTCCAAGTTTTAAACGCCGAGGAAGAGATCGATAGGCAATCCAGTGTTCTCCTAGAGAGAATAGACGTACCAGACAATTCTTCTGAAGAAGACATGGAAACCCTGAAAGACCTGATGAAGAATAGAAACAAAAAACCGAGGGCCAAAGAGACTAGTACATCTCAACCAACAGTCACTCTTCCTCTACCACCTCCTCAGGTTCCCTCGGATCTCGGCTTAAAGCCATTGCCGGATCTAAAAAAGAAAAGGCCTCTCACCGATAACGAAGCAAAAGAGGTGGCGCCTCCAAAGGAACCCAAGCAACAGAAAGTGGTCAAAGACCATCGGAGCAAAAGGGCTTCGTCTACCGAGAGCCGAGATGACTCTCTTGTAGCAGATGTGCACCGAGGACCACGTACCTGGTCTCCTAAGCTGGCACTGGATGGTGCTCCTATCCCCTGGGAGGCCTCCCTTAGAAATTATGGTGGAGGGAAAGCAGGTTTCATTGCCGAGGCGCTGGAGCAATCGCTGCTCCTTCCAAAAGACATGAAGTCATATAGGCGCTTCAACCAATATGAACTCTTCTTATCCCTTAAAAGAGATTTAGCTATGGTAAGTGAATTGATCTATTTCCTCAACTTTAAGACATTAGTCTTTTCCATTCGCCCCTTTTCTTTACTTTATATTGAAATTTTTTACTCTGTTATGCAGATTACTCAGCAAGTTTATGTGGCCGAGGAATGGAACAAAAAGACTCATATTGAAGCCCAAGCGGAGGCCCATTTTTGGTCTGAGGCAGAAAAATCACTGGACAATTTGAAGGAGGAGTATACCTGCCTGTCTGAGCAATTGAAAGAGGTGACCAAAGAGAGGAATAGTCAGGATGCGGGCCTTAAAAATACCGAGAAGCAGGCTGAAGACCAATGCCAACAGCTGTACACGACTGAGATTAATCTGGAAACAGAGAGAGCACTGGTGAAAGGTCTTTGGGCTGAGCTTCATAAAGCCAGAAAGTCTACCAAGTTGGCCGAAGATGACGCTCAATTGGCCAAGGAGGCGCTTGAGGCTGAAAAACAGGCGGCCTACACACTAGGGGTGAAAAAGACCCAAGTCAGGCTTACTGAGGAGTTCACAAAGGTCTGCAGAGAGTATTGCAATGTAATATGGGACAAAGGCCTTGACGTTGCTGGGGTCCCCCCAGAATCTGCCTTGAGGCAACCTGGGAGTGTTTACTATCATCCAGACATCTGTGAACTCCCAGAAACTTTGGATCAGCCCGTTGTCAGCCAGACCCTTCTTGCTCCTATTGATACAACCCAGGCGCTTGATCATGCTGGTGGTACGGGTAAGCCATCTGAGAATGTTCAAGGACCAGATGCTGCTACTACTCAACCTGGCTAGGCAATTGACTCCTCGGCTACTCAAACGAAGGATTAGATGTTTAGGAGTTTTGTTTTTTACTTGTATTAGTTAGCTTTCTTAAAGGACTGTAAGCTACTTTCTTTTGATCAATGAAATCGTTTCTCTTTTACCTTTAATGCCCTCGTGGTACATATTATGACTCATCATCACTACAAATAACAATAAATTGTAGACTTAACTACCATATCATGCTGATGATGTAAATAACCTAAATTAATACCGAAAAGAGCAATTTATGTAAGAATTACTAATAAGCAATGAAAGCAATTATTCTGTCATGCATAAAGAATGCTGCTACCCGTTGATTTTGATTTACACATGACTAAGTAGGCCTACTATAAGTTAGAGTTTACTTAAACGCATCCAAGAATTTCAAGCATGATTCATTTTAAATCCAAGCATTAATAACAACTATATAGAGGTGTTAACTAATCCAAATCATCTGGTCCGAGGACTACAGGCATGATTGAATTTAAGTTTAAACACTTAAAAGCATTGTAAACAAGTGTTAACTAATCCAAATCATCTAGTCCGAGGACTACAAGCATGATTGAATTTAAGTTTAAACACTTAGGAGCATTGTAAGCGAGTGTTAACTAATCCAAATCATCTGGTCCAAGGACTACAAGCATGATTGAATTTAAGTTTAAACACTTAGGAGCATTGTAGACGAGTGTTACCAAATCATCTGGCCCGAGGACTATAGGCATGATTGAATTTAAGTTTAAACACTTAGGAGCATTGTAGATGAATGTTAACTAACCCAAATCATCTGGTTCGAGGACTACAGACATGATTGAATTTAAGTTTAAACACTTAGGAGAATTGCAAACGAGTGTTAACTAACCCAAATCATCTGGTCCGAGGACTACAGGCATGATTGAATTTAAGTTTAAACACTTAGGAGAATTGCAAACGAGTGTTAACTAACCCAAATCATCTAGTCTGAGGACAATAAGCATGACTGAATTTAAGTTTAAACACTTAGGAGAATTGCAAACGAGTGTTAACTAACCCAAATCATTTGGTTCGAGGACTACAGGCATGATTGAATTTAAGTTTAAACACTTAGGAGAATTGCAAACGAGTGTTAACTAACCCAAATCATCTGGTCCGAGGACTACAGGCATGATTGAATTTAAGTTTAAACACTTAGGAGAATTCTTAATATAACGAAATGGCCTATTGATTGAAGCAAAGATTCGATTAATAATAGTACTTTTTGAGGTTGTTTATATTCCAAGGCCGTGGTATTACATGATTATCTAGGTCTTCTAAGAAATATGCCCCAATACCAGCCCCTAAAGTAATATGATATGGTCCCTCCCTATTTGGTCCTAGTTTTCCCCAGGCTAGGTTCTTTGCAGTGCCTACAACTTTCCTCAGCACTAAATCGCCAGGTTCCAGAGGTCTTAGCTTTACGTTGGCATCGTAGCCTTGCTTGAGCTTTTGTTGGTAATGTGCCAATTGGACCATTACGCTTTCCCTCCTTTCCTCAATCAAGTCCAAACTCTTCTCTAGTTATTCATTATTGCCAGTCGGACAAAACGAACTAGTTCTCAATGTTGGGAACCCAGTCTCCAAAGCTATGACAGTTTCAGCCCCATAGATCATTGAAAAGGGGGTTTCTCCGGTAGACCGGCGAGGTGTAGTTCTGTATGCCCAAAGTACATATGGTAATTCTTCCACCCATCTACCCTTTGCATTGTCTAGCCTTTTCTTTAATCCATTAACTATGACTTTGTTAACAACTTCTGCCTGCCCATTTCCCTGGGGATAAGCAGGGGTGGAGTATCTGTTTGTGATTCCCAGTTTGCTACAATAGTTCTTGGATGCTCTGCTATCAAACTAAAGACCATTGTCCGAGATGAGGGTATGAGGGATCCCAAACCGAGTGACGATACTTTTCCAAATAAATTTCTTTACATCCACGTCCCTGATGTTAGCTAGAGGGAGGAAGAGGAGGAGGAAGCTAAGACCCCGAGGCGTCTTTGGGCGCCGACCCCTTGGCCCTGCACGTAAGAAGTTCACAAAGACCCCTCTTCCTTTCCAGCGACATTTCTTCTTCTTCTTCTTCCTCTGAACCTCTGGCTATGCACGCAACGATGAATCTGGAAGTACGAACACCTAAAAATCTGTCAAGCTCGTCTTTCGAATCTGAGACTTGAATCACAAGCTCTACCTGCTCCTCTCTCCCTTCCTCGAGCTGAAATTAGTCTATCTCTGCCTCGAGTGATAGGCACGAGGAAGTTGCCTCTTTACTCGAAACTACTTCTTCATGAGGAAAATGATGGGAAGGTAGCTCAACCTGCACGGTGCCTTCTCGAGCTAGGAATCTGGGCACCGAAACATCAATCTGAGCCAGTCGAGGATCACCCGCTCTGATCGTGTTACCCATATCCTGAAACTTATCAGACAGGGGTTTGAAGTAAAGGATAAGGTGGACAGCTCTCAGTTGTCTATCCTCACTCACAAGCACCTCGTATCTCAGCACCTTGTTGAGATCTGGAACGTTGACAAAGTTGAGATTAGGAGCCATGTATCTTTTAACTATGAGAAATAGCCAAGAAGCAAAACCACAGTTAGAAAAACGAGTCATCAGTTAGAAGGCAACAAAACACTAAAGGAATGAAGAAGACCTAAACCTAAGATACCTCACTTGGTGCTCCCTCCTGGGTTGGGTAATGAAGACCATCATGCCATTCACTCAAGACGATTAGAAAGTCATCTTTCATGCCCTTGTTGGATTTGGGGAGACACGAGATGAGCCTAATGTCAAAAGACCTAGACTAAAGATAATAGCTAGAGTCTGCAAGTAGATAACACTTGTACATCCAAACAATGTCGTGCTAGGTAAGGCCCAATTCCATTTGCTCGTTAAGAGCATCTACACTACCTAAGACTCTAAACAGTTTAGGCGCACATTGGTAAGGGCAAATCCTATAGGAAATTAAGTAGTCCCTAGCCACTCTACCCATGGGGAGCCTTATTCCCCCTTCTATGAAGGCAATCATGAGAATAATGACATCTCCCTCCTTTCTGAGGGCATGTTATTCACCTAAAGGGCAATACTGCAAGGAGACACCCCAGGAAATGTGATGTAGGGCCCTTACGGGGGTATTTACTAAATGAGCAAACCTACCCATCTAAGCAAACTAAGGAGAAGGGAAAGAAATTTTTGTGAAGAAAGAAACAGAAAACAGAAGGCCGAGGAGACTGGCCGAGGAGAAAAGAACCTAAGAATAAAGGAACTTACGAAAATAATGGCAAGGGTCACTTTAGGAGCTTCTTGAAAGTTTGAAGATTTGGAAAGTGGGAGAAATGAATCCCTAGGCACCTTATATAGGAGGCAAAGTTGGGCAGGAGTCACCTCACCCCAAATTTCAAGGAAAAATATCAGCCGTAGGATCGTAAGAAGTGGGGGACAAGATGTCGCATGGAGCATTTAATGAGACGTTACGAACTCTGAAGCACTAGGAACAATTACAGGGCATGCAAAGTGACATTCTCACATGGGAAAAACAAAGATGCGTGTGGAGCCAATCGCTTAGGATCAAAACCCAATTTTTCTTCTCGGATAAGAAGGAAAAACCGGAGTTTTGAAGGTCTATTGTAGGATTCAAAAATTTAATAAGGCAATAATGCCACGAGTCATACCCAAGGCCGACGAGGCCAATACAGTTCCGAGGAGTCCATGCACTCGGACGGTAAGGCTAGAGAGGCAAGCCATGGCCAGGTCAATGGCACATTACTAGAGGGGACCATACTGTAGAGGGAAAGTTTCAGAGAGGGGGTTAGCCCTAACGTGATTGGAGGGATGGTAGCTACCACCACATTTAATGCACCCCACCAAACCCCCTGGCTGCATTTATGTGGAGAAGACCCTTGAACAGTTCTGTCTTGGTTACCGCAATTCACAGAAGACTTGGGAGGGCGTCTGATGGGACAAGCACTCAAGTAGTGGCATGCATAATCAATAAATGGAGGACCAAGATCAGTTAAAAGAGGTTATATAATGTAAGAGATTCTCTAGGGATAAAAAGGAGGTTCATCTGAGAATCTAAAAAGCACTGTAGCACAAAGAACTGAAATTGTAATCAAGTCTAAGAAGAATATACTCAAGAACTACTCCCCTCGGACTTTGCTGGGGAAGGATTTCTTAGCATAAAACCCGTTTTTCTTTGTTTTATTTCAATCTTTAATCCATTATGAGCGTTAACCAACTCATTGAAACCTAGTTTTCAGCCCATTCTCTAAAAATTCTTTGTATTGGACCTTAATCCTATTGCCTTTTGGGCTTAGGATCCAAAACCAGCTCTTACAAAATCTTATTGATAAAAATCATATTATATATAATAAAAAGGCAAGAAATACACAAAATCTATTCAATTTGATGAAAGAAAAAAAAATTACTTGCAATGTTATAGGTAGGGCAAAGAGGAGAAATGAAGAATATAGCAAATAATTGTAATGTATGTAGTAGAAATAATGAAACACCAAAAAACTGTGTGTACATATAGTGGAAATTTTAGGTTGTGAAGAAGATGATATGAACAAAAAGAAGTAGTTTAGGTGAAACTCAAATACTTTTTTATTTCTTTTCTTTTTGCTTTATTATTAGGAAAAAGATGACATAAGATGCAAATTTATCCACCAAAAAAAAAAAAAAAAGAAACGTAGGAAAAAAAAATGCAAGTTCTATTTTTTTTTCCTTTTACGTTTTTTAAAGAAACGTAGGAAAAAAAAAATGCAAATTCAATCTTATTTAATTTTTTATACGTTTTTTTATCTCTCTTTTTTATTTAAATTCTATCCTTAGGTAATTCTATTTAGATAGACACAACTGTTATAGTTGTAAATCAAATACTACCTTTTTTCATTACTTGATTTGTCATATTTATCCAAAAAATATGTATGTATATATATATATATATATATTCTTAAAATCTAAAAATTTATTAAAATTTATGCAATTTGGTGAAGCCACATGGCGCAACCATGGCATCTAAGCCCAACTTTTAATATAACTAGTCGCTAACTCGTGTGATGCACGGGCTAGTTAAAAAAAATATATAATTAATCAACCACATGGTAAAAAAAAAAAAAAAAAAAACTAATTTGTTCATCAAGTAATCAACCTAAGTGGCATCATAGCTCATGTACAAAACTATTAATCTATTGTCAAAGGGTCAAATGACAATGTGGAAAACATTTCATAAATAACTTATTGATAATAGGTATATAGAGAGGGGACTTTTGTAAATCATCAATGGAATTAAAGTCAACATTTCATTGCAAATGGAATGTAGCTCTATATTAAAACTAAAAGTAAAGTTTCAATCATTCTCCTTCTATAAAACGTTATCGAAACTATATGTAGTTTACCTTAGTTTCAAATAGAAATTACTTGAAGAAACACCTATAGCTATGTCCTCAGCACCATACATTTCCATCACGTATTGTTGTGTCAAGCACGCCAACACAGTGAAGAAATAGTTACCAATACATGCTTTCACCAATCATAGAAGTTGGAATGCCAAATTGTGACGATGCAGAAGATACCATTGCCATACCATAACAAAGATTCTCTCTTTCGTCTTATTCAGCTTCAATTCCATTACTCTTTCCACAAAATTGTAAAAAATGAAATGAAAAAACATGAAGTAAACTTTCATATCACAGTCGCCAAGAATGTAGTCTTTGCTAAAAATTGAGGGATGAGGGTTCACACCCATCACAACTTGGCA
Source organism: Quercus gilva (assembly GCA_023621385.1). Lineage (NCBI taxonomy): Eukaryota > Viridiplantae > Streptophyta > Magnoliopsida > Fagales > Fagaceae > Quercus > Quercus gilva. Next base: position 61,602,516 of record CM042473.1, on the reverse strand, counting down.
ACAAAATTCATTCGTCTGCTTCAAGTTCATAATTTTTGTAAAAGCCATAAAATGTTAAATACTATCCCAAGTTTCACTATTGCAACTAAAACCTTCATGACTCTGTTTTATATGCTTACAATTAATCATTAAATAGGAAGATAAATACTTGATAGATCTCATTTACCTACTTTGCCAAAGTGCTTCAACATCTTCCAAATAACCTTTTTTTTATTTAAATTTCTATTATTATTATATGGTAACATCTTCTAAATTACCTATGACATTGGTGTGATGATTAAAATAAATAAATAAATAAAAATTGAACTTGATATTTTTTTTTCTTGAGATTAATTACCTCAATCCTATCTATGTCTATAACCTTGAGATTTTGGAAACCTGACTGAACCACAGCTCACAGCCTAATCCATCAACCCCTACTACTAGCACTTTTGCATATTTTGCAAGATCCTTACTCAAGTCTCAACTACCACCAATTAAAACAAAAACCTTAAAAGTTTTAACATATTTGAGTAAGGATTAAACCCAAGAAGATTGAAGCTAAAAATTGATAAGAAAGAGAAGTACCATGTGGGGGTACCTTGTTTTCCGATTAAGTCCATGAAATAAAAGAAAAAGAACTGAACCCATAAAAGTTGAACAAAAAATAAAGACCCAAATATTATAAACTAAAGAAAATAAAAATTACTTTAAGAAAGTGAGTGAATTTGAAGGAAAATTTAAAAGAAACATTGCCATCACATAACTAAGTATATGCTTTGAAGTGCATCCCAAAAAATAAAAACCTATACCAAAAAGGCCAGAGACAACGTTCATGGCCTTCTACTTTGATCTATCATCATGTAATCTTAAAATTTACAGAGGCTATTTGAGACCTAAAGATTTCATTTGTGGCATTGTGAGATGATAGCCTACCCTAATAAATAAAAATAGAATTGGTAGAGGAAATAATACCTTCATAGTTTTCATCCCATCCAATGTAGTAATGATGTCTATTTTTCTTTTCAAATCCAAGGTTTTTGTTCTCTAAAGATTTCATTGCATCTTCCATCTCTCCAACTTCTCTTTTATGGTTATTGTCTCTACTGCCTAATGAATTAAAAAAATAATCAAAATCTTTAGTCAAAAACCATGTTATACGTATAAAAGATTGCAAGACTTTTACTTTTATTTATGTTATTTTACCTCATCCTCTTTACACAGGTTCAAAATTTTTGGTAGCACCAAAGTCAACAATATAATTGAAATTTTGTGAGTCAGTCTTGATGGTAAGCTCAGCAAAGAATCTGTAAATTTGAAGTAGAATCAAAACCTTCGAATACCTAAATAATTGTCACCAATAACATCTACTTATGGGAAGCATCATGTGTGCTTGACCCCTCAAAAGCCTCTGGGTTGAAGACAGGTGAGTAGTATTTGTTTAGCTCCTTCCTCTCTCCCATCCTTCAATTATTAAAACCAAGAAAATTTTCAAAATCCAACACCTAATTGTAATGTGTAAGACACAAATAAATACTAAATCATAAGAAACAATTTGTTAGTAATCTCCATCATTTAATCAAACAAAACACATCCACTCAGCTTATTTTTACCAGTCAGCATCTGATACCAAATACCCTTTTTTTTCTTTTTTTTTTCTTTTTTTTTTAATAGAGAAAAGAGTTCAGTCAACATCCGATACCAAATACCCCTTTTGTTTTCTTTTTTTTTTTTTTTTTTTTTTTTTTTTTTTTTTTTTTTTATAGAGAAACGAGTTCAATAATGATACACATTGTGATTTCTTAGAATGAGCCAACAATTATGAACAATCGCATGATAACAAAGTCAATGTTTGGTACATGTTTAGTCATATAATATACAAACAAATAAAAGAATTGAAAGTCAAAGATTTCAAGTTTTTCATATCTCCTCTTAGATTCATTGTGACTGTTTTGGTTCTCATTTAAATTATAAAATATGCAAATTGAAGTGGCTTTTCATTCTTCTTCTTATAGTCATGCTCAAGTTCCTCCTAACACATAGACACCTAATAATTAAATAAAACATATATAAAAAAATGTGCCAGGGTTCCAAAGATTGGTCATTTGGTTGCATTCAGATAAAATAATAATAATAATAATGGAAAAGAGAAGAACAAACAATCTTTGCAAGAGTATAAAACTAAAAGAGAAGAAAAAGAATCTGTCTAATACTAGAACAATCTCATATACATAATATTCAACTCCATGCTTCATCTAGTTTTGTCAGATCAGCAATTAATACAACAATCTCTTCATCAGTATTAGAAGGCACTGGTCTGACAATAGTGAAAGGCCTCCCATAGATCTATCTCTATCCAACTCTCTCTGCACAACACATATTCATTACAAAAAAAAAAAAAAAATCAAATCAAAATTAAATCACTGAAAACTATAATGAAACAAAAGGGCCTGAAACAAAATTAGAACAGAAAATTAATAATTTCGTTGAAATTGCAACTCCAAAAACATACTTTCAAGAAGCTAAACTGCATAAAACACATGTAACTACCACTGTCAATATGGTTTATTATCAAATATCAGACCAACTTAATACATCAACCAACATAATATAAAGCTTAAAAGCACCTAAAGATAGTATCTTTCCCACTAAAAAGCAGAAATATGATGCAAAATATTGGCATATATCCACCAATATTATCAATCAAATGAACCCAACAAAATCAAAAGCCCAATCAAATTCCCACAGTAGGCTTACATTATAAGTTTACATACACACCAAAGAAGTACCTCTACTTACAGATTCTAAAGCAAAGAACCTGAATAACAATTGAGAATCCAAAATAAGCAACTGGTATTCACCTAAACTTCATTAAGAAGCACAAGATAAGAAAAAAGAAAAAAACTTGGTGGACCTGTAGAGAATTGATCTGCAAAGAACTAAAGGTCAACATGAAGCCAAAGATGGTAAATTTGTTAAATAATTTAAGCTGAGGAATTTTAAAAAATCAAAGAAAAACGACCATTGGTACCTTGCCTAAAATAACCCTAATTTAAAAAAAGCAAAGGCTTTACAAATCAATGCTAAGCATCTGTTCTTCCTAAATCAAAACCAATCAGACCACAATACCAAAAGCTAAATCATATTTCCAAATTAAAAAAAAAAAAATTAAAAATAACCCCTTTTGTGCTTTTCCCTTGCCTTTCCCTTCTATGGCGAAGTCCCCAGTATCCTTACCTTCCTTTAGCCATTTTGCCAAGGTTTTCTCACCCTTTCTTCAATATGACATGTGTTCTTTCATAGAGTCCTCCAAGAAATCAGAGAAGCAAGAGGAGGAAGCTCCACCACAGGAAGCTAATACTGGTTCTCCTCTTTTTTTCTTTTTCTTTTTTTTCTTTTTCTTTTTTTTTACTTTTTTACTTTACCTTTCTTCCTTGGTTCTTTCCCCCTTTTTGAACTATGTCTACCTTTGCAGGTGTTGACATAGGTGTTAGAGACCCTGAGTTCGTAGTTCCTGAGGTAGCTATGGGGTCTGCTCAGGTTGCTAAATCTCAAGCAAGGACCCCTCAAACCATCCAGATGGTTGAAAGCTCACTAATTCTTACAAGTGGAGATACAACAATAGGGGAGGCTCCAGAGGTGACTGTTTCAAATCCTAGCTTAGAGCTCCCTGCTTTCTTGGCCTGCTTTGATCTTTTGGAGTTTAACAGCCTCCCTGAAAGGCATTTCTATCGCTTTAGGCCACCCTATGGTAACTTCTTGCGCTTCTCTATGCCTATGGAAAGTCTGCCATTACTGGAAGGGTTGTTCAAGGTCCATGGAGATTTTACTAATGGGTTCAGGGGAGGTGTATTTTTAGGCAACATCCTGATGAAGCTGCTATGTGCTATGCTGATTTCTTTGAGGAACTCCTCTCTCGACTCCTTATCTGGGGAAAGACTTTTGGAATGGAGGGAATGGTACAGGATCTCATAGAAGCAAAGTTCAATCAGTCCTTCTTGCTGGAGCATTTGCGTTCACTGGCCTATATGCTGTTCTAGAGGCAAGCCTCCAAGAGTCTTGATGCTAAAATTATTGTTGCTGAGGAGGCTTTAGCTTGTGCCCACAAGATCTTGTAGGACTTGAAGGTTAAAAGGCAAAAAGTTCTCTCTTCTTCAACTGTTCCTGCTGTTTCTCCAAATAGTTCTTTGCTGGCCAGGCTTATTCCTTAGCCCTTTTTTTTAGCTAGTTTAGATGTGTATTTTTTTTTTCAAACAATTTGGGTTGTATAAGCTTTATCTTTTTCTGTTGAACACTATTTTTGGCTTTTCTTCCTCATTTTCTGTGACATGGATCTGTATTTATGTGTTTTTTTTTTTTCAAGACTACTTCTAACTTTCAATAGCATGTGGATTTGTTCTTCTCTTTTTGTATATTGCTTTTCTTTCTTCTTCTTTTTGCACTGAGCCCTAGGCTATGGTCCCTACAAGTTTTACTGTAGGTACTAAATCAGGTACCTTGGTGGTTGCTTTACTGCACAGATACTGAACTGGGTACATTGGGTGCTTTCTTTTTTTTCTTTTTTTTTCTTTTTCTAAGTCCCAAATCATGAACCAGGCAGGTCCCCTTTTGTCAAATACTGGGCTAGGTATTCCGAGCACTTACTTTTGCCCGTGGTCTCAGGCCATGTATTTTGAACTAATTGTGGTGTGAGTCCTAGGTCGTGTCAAAGTTCTCTTTTTTCTTTTCTTTTTTTGCATTGGCCCACATACCCCCCCCCCCCCTCAAATCTGCCCATATTTGACTTTGCAATATTTAATTTAGCTACAGCTTAAAGGAAATAAAAGAGATTTCATTGAATCAAAGCGCAGTTACCATCTAAGGAACAGGGATAGGTTATCAAAGATAATAAGGATCACAAAATGTCCTTTTACCGTGGGTTCCTAAACAAAATTACTTAAACAAAATTCATAACAAAAGCAAAGAATGATGAAACACTTAGCAGGTTGGAAAGTTGGCAAAAAAGGGTCTCGACATACTGGGATCTCTCCCTTTTCATGCGTAGAATTGTTTCAGCCACTTCCCATTTATGGGATCTGTTAGGACTGTCCCATCTTCCTTTGTGAGGTAGTAATACCCACTATCATGGGCTTCCCTGATGATGTAGGGTCTTTCCCACTTTGGGGCAAATTTGGAAGGTCTGGGGAGGTTTCTTCTTACATGTTCTACCGTTCTCAACACCAGTTACCCCTCAGTGAAAGCCCTTGGGTGTACTGTCTACGCATATGCCTTAGCCATCCTCTGCTGGTACCTCAGGCTTCTCCTTCTTACCATTTCTCTTTCTTCCTTTAACCCCTCCAGATCTGCTAGTCTCCTTTCATTGTTTGTGTCCTCGGTGTCCTCCTGGTTTTCTTCAAGCACTACTCTCGGTGTAAGGACAACTAATTCCACGGGACTGATGGCTTCTATCCCATAAACTAAGGAGAATGGTGAGAACCCTATGGCTGTCTTCATAGAGCTCATGCATGCCCAAAGTATATTTGTCAAGTGGTCACTCCATTTTTCCCTATACTCATGTTTCATCTTTTTAAGGATCTTCAGCATCACCCTATTAATGGCTTCAGCCTGGCCATTTCCTTGTGGGTAGTATGGTGTAAACCTTCCATGCTTGATGTAATACGCCTCAGTTAGGTTCTTCATGTCTTTATTTATAAACGGGGTCCCATTGTCATTGATCAATCTCTTGGGGATCCTGAACCTCGTAATGATATGCTCTCGAATGAAGTTTGTCGTGGTTGCCCTAGTGGCCTTTTTCAAAGGGACAGCTTCTACCTATTTTGTAGAGTACTCGGTGGCTGCTAAGATCTATACGTAAACATTAGAATGAGGGTTTATAGGCCCTATAAAATCAAGCCCCCAAGTGTGGAAAGGCCATGGTGTTGTCATATCCTGCAGCACATTTGGGTGAGTATGACTTGCATCTCCAAGCACTTGACAGGCATGGCATGTTTTGACCAGTTCCTCGGAGTCATTTTTCATTATTGGCCAATAATACCCCAACAGTAGCAACTACTTGTAGAGTCTTCTTTTCCCTGGGTGACTTCCATAGTCACCATAATGGATTTTCCTGACTACTTCTCTGGCTTTCCTTGGCCCCAAGCATCTTAGGGGATCCTCGTTGTACCCATTTTTTAATAGGATCCCGTTCTGTAAGAAGTACCTGACTACAAGTTTCTTGAGCTAGTGGGCTAATGTCCTGTTAGTTGGTAGGATCCCTTGAGCCAAGTATTCCATGAATGGAGTCCTCCAATCTTTCGTAACAAATACAGCATAGCTTTCTTGCTTGTTTATTGAGAGTTGACATTTTTTATGCTTCTCCTGTACAATTGTAGCCTCTTTGTTCATATTCGGCCAGCAGTACCCCATGCGCTGCATCCTTCTGTATAGGCTGATTTTTTCTACAACCCCACAGACTTGGCTATGTAGTTCTTCCAATCTTAGCTTTCCTTCTTTCTCATTAATACATCTAGATAGGATCCCTCTAGGCAGCCTCTTGTAAAGCTCTCCTTCTATCAAAGCATAATCCCTTAGCTCCTTGATACTTCCTCCATGTCCTGCCTCTTTCATTTTTTCTTTGACCCCATTCCTCTAATCTTTCTGCTTTGGTTCCTCAAAGAACATCTTTTTGAGGATCCCTATGATGGAATGTTCTTGCTTAGTTACTCTTACTAGAATGTCTCTTCCTTTGAATGGCATTTGGGATCCCAGGGTGACTAGTGCATCAGCGAACCTGTTCTCACTCCTATGGGTGTACTCTACGCTAAAGGTCTAGAATTCCTACTCTAGTCTTTGTGCCCAAGTTCTATAGGCTACCAAACTCTACTCTCTTAGTGTGAAGTAACCTTTTACCTGGGAAACCACAAGATTGGAGTCTCCTAAAACTCTTATGTGTTTTACTTCTATGCTGAGTGCTATGGTCAACCCAGTCAAGTATGCCTCATACTTAGTTGCATTATTCGAACAGAAAAACTCAAGCTTGAAAGATAAGGGCATGGTGTCTCCATATTTGCAGTTTAGTACAACTCTCAATCCATTTGAAGTTATCGTTGTTGACCCATCAAATCTTATTGTCCACTTCTTTCCCGAGAGCTCTGCCATTGCCATTTCCCCAAGGATCTCCTCGCTTAGTGAGCATTCCTCTTTTCTTGGGAACTGGGCTAGCAAATCTACTATGGCTTGACTTTTGACAGCCTTAGGGGTCCTGAGACCAATGTCATATTGAGAAAGCAAGACCAGCCACTATGCTATCCTTCTTGTTAGGAGGGGCTGGTGAAGGAGTGCTTTAATGGGATGTGACTTGGTCACCAAGAGGATCTGGTGGGCTGAGAAGTATCATTTGAGTCTTCGGGACACGTATATAACCACTAAACATGCTCTTTCTATCCTAGGGTACCTGGTCTCGGTATCCCTAAGTGTCTTGCTTACATAATAAATGGGCTACTCATTCCCATCATCGTCTTCCTATGCTAGCAGGGCTCCTATAGCTTGGGAGTTTGATGCTAAATATAGCATCAGGGGTCATCCACGTACTAGTGCTTATAGGGTGGGAAGATGATTCATGATTTGCTGGATCCTCTAGAAGGCTTCCTCTTGCTCAGTTCCTCAAATGAATTCAGCACCCTTTTTCAATAGTTTGGATAAACTACCTGTGACCGAAGCCAATCCTGGTACAAACCTTCTGATGTAGGAGACCCTCCCTAGGAAACTTTTGAACTTTCTTACAGTTGTAGGCCTTTTCATTGTTGCAATAGCTATAACTTTGGCTGGATCCACACTTTTACCCCTATGATGTACTAGGAACCCAAGAAACTTTCCAGCAGATACCCCAAAGGCACATTTCATGGGGTTCATGTGTAGTTTGTACTTCCTGCATCTTTCAAAAATTTGTTCAAGTATCTGAAAGTATCCTGTCCTGGTTTTTGATTTTATCACAATATCATCCACATTGTCTTCCATTTCTTTATGCATCATGTCATGGAAGATAGCTGTCATGGTTCACTAGTATGTGGCCCCTGCATTTTTTAGGGCAAAGGGCATCACAGTGTAATAAAAATTTTCAATTGGAGTCCTAAATGCTGTTTTCTCTACATCTTTGGTAGCCATGCGGATTTGGCTGTACTTACTATACCCATCCATAAATGAAAATATGGCACTTCCTGTAGCTGAATCCACAAGGAGGTCTATATTAGATAAAGGAAACTCATCTTTTAGACATGCCTTTTTCAGATTGCGAAAGTCTACATAGCACCTGATTTGGCCATTCTTCTTCTTTACGGGTACTATATTGGAAAGCCACTTGGGGTGCTGGATGGGCTTGATAAAACCAACTGCTGCAGCTTATTGACTTCTTGAGTTATCTGAGCTTCTACATCAGTTTGAAAAGTCCCTGGCTGGCTGGATTACTAGCTTAATTCCTGGGTCTACGTTGAGAGAATTGACCACTAGTCTCAGATCCAAACCAGGCATTTTATCATAGGTCCATGCGAGCACATCCACATATTTCTTGAGAAAGGCCACTAAGTGCTCTTTTTCTTGTGCTGTTAACTAACTACTAATGAAAATAGGCTTCTGGAATCCCAACTCAGCTCCTAAGTTTATTTCTCTTAATTCTTCTTCAGGCTGAATTTGCACCTCTGCAACAGGTTCCTCTAGGATTTCTTCTTGAACCATCATATAATCCGGCAGTCCAAAACCCTCCTGCACGATACAATCAGGCCCCACGCACCTTCATAAATGATAAATTAACATTCCTTTAAGTTCTCATACTACTACACATTCTCGGGATCCTGAGGAGCTAGGCTCCCTTTTTTGCCTTTTTCTCTCCAAGAGGTTTCTCAGGTCACGGGTACCCCCTCCTTCTTCTTCTTCTAAGATAGGAGTTCCTAGAGTCTCCGACGTGGGGCTCTCATCATCTGGTTCTAACTCAATGTAAAACATTGTTTCTACAAAATTTACTTCTCCTTGGCTAAAAGGGTTATGGTTGGTAGGAATTCTTACGGGCCTTCCATTCAATCTTCCTTTAACACATTGATGGTATGTGGATGGAATAAGTTAATGCTTATGGAGCCATGGGCGTCCCAACAGCACATGGTAGGACACTTCTAAATTGATTACATGAAATCTAGTCAGGGCTACAATTAGGCCTACTCTTAAGGCCAGTTGCACATATCCCTCAATTAATTCTGCTGATCCTCCAAATCTTGTTATTTCCATGAGAGTTCCCAGGATCCTCCTGCCAGTTAGGCCTACGATTTCTAGGGTACTCAAGGCTATGAGGTTGAGTGATGCCCCTGTGTCTACTAATGCTCTTCTGACTTAGATGCCATTTGTGGTGGCCATCAGATAAAGAGGTTTGTGGTGGTCTGGATGCTCAACTTCCATGTCCTCATCAGTGAAGGTTATTACATTGGTTGTCTCCAAGTAAGCTCGACTAGTATGGGATTCTACTGTGAAACATTCCATTCCCGAATCTGCTACTATACTTATAAGGGACTCTGTGGCCACTCTTCTTGCTTCTAGCCCAAATCCCAACTAGTTGAATAATGACCTGAACTTAGGGTTCTTTTGGAGGGTCCTAACTGTGTTTGGATGGAAGGATCCTTCAGACTCTTCTGCTTCCGCCGGGTTCCCATGGATCACTACAGCCACTATTCCCTTTCCCTTGTAATTGGGTAGAAGGTTCCTTTGTACTTCAAGCTCCTTTTGAGTAAGCTCTAGGGTTTCTTCTCTTAGCTCTTTATGAAAAAGCCTACGGAGAGTCCAACAGTCCTTGGTGAAGTGCTTGACATAGTTATGAATCCTGCAAAACAAAGGATTCTTCCTTTCTTCTTCTTCAGTTGATGGCCTAGACATAGTAAACGACCTAACGATTCCATCTCCAATCCATTTGTCCAAGACATGGTTCAATTCCTCTGGTAGTAATGGGATCACTGGTGGTTCCTCGAACACTTTCCCCTCAAGCCTTTTCCTTTTTTCTCTAACTGACGCTGTCATGGCCTGAGGTACTGGCACCCTCTTTGTTCTCATAGTCTGTGATGTCCTTCTAATTCTTTGCAGCAGGTCAGCAAACTAGGTTATGTATAAATTTTCAAGGTTGAGCCTGTAATAAAAAAGCATGTTTGATATGTAGGTCTCTACGAGCTCCTTTTCTTCATGGTCTCCATAACAGTCTAGAGACATGTCTTCAAATCTTTTGATGAACTGGACAGGATCCTCCTTAGGCCTTTGCCTTACCATCTGAAGGATTTGGAATGTGACCTTGTCCTCACCTAGGTAATACTTTGCACAGAACTTCTCCATCATTTCATCCTAGGTCTTAATGGACCCAAGCCTCAACATGGTGAACCATGTATATGCCCTTTTCACTAGGGACTTAGCAAACTCCCTTAGACATAGTTCTTTGTCACCTGCGTAGGGGCCCATAGTGTGAATAAACCTATTCACGTGTTCCACAGGACTTCCATTTCTCCCATCAAAAGGATGAAACTTTTGGGGTTCATATCCTTTGGGATATGGCTTGCTATTGAGCTCTGGTGGCAATGGGGGATCCTTAGAAAAATTCTTGGGGATCCCTGAGAGTTTTTCCCTTTCCTGCTCCAAAAGGGCATTGACATCTACCAATGTTAGGTATTGGGGGTTGGCTCCTCCTCCTACTGCTAACCCTTCCTCTGGTTGGGCTCTGTCCTGGTTGACTACAAAGGGGACATTGTCCTTGATTTCCTATGTCCTATCCTCTTTAAGGAGGTGAATTTCTTGCAGCAAATCCTTTTGCATTTCTGCCATTCAGGCCACGGGGTTTGGCTTCTGCCTTGTGTGCCTTTGTCCTGATACAACCTCCTGTTCTACCAAGAGCACCTTGCCTTTCTGTCTGGAGGCCACTTCATTTTCTCCCACGGGCTTAGAGGCCGCAGGTGGTGCATTGGTACCTTTGCTGTTCTTTGGTCTTAAAGCCATGCTCTGCGAAGGAACTGCTTCTTCCCTCTCCTTTACCTAGTCCCCAGTGGAGTCGCCAAAATGTGAGGGTCCTTTTTTGGACAGTGTCTAGGCCCAAGCTAAAGTGAGGACCTTGGGCCTTTGAGTTGTAGTTTAAAGGGACTGGGCTTGGTTCACCGCAGCTAAATGGGCAGTTTACAAACCAAGTTGTGCACAGAGCAAGAATCCTACAATATGTACATACTAGCAAGCGAGAATATATGTATTAAACAGCAAGAAACAATAAAGGGACAATGTAATAATGAGAGAGACAAAATAAATATTAAGGATCCTTAAAACGTTGTGAAATATTTCATTACTTTCATTAGTTGTAATTTACAATGTGCTCACTAAGACGTGTTACAAGGTCCAAATAAGCTCAAAAATTACAGACTTAGATGGCTATCTAAGCCTCTAAGACTTGCAAGATTTGAATCCCTTTAAATCCAAGTATGTTCTATAGTGGCTGTTTCGGGATACCGGACGATATTCCTCTTTCTTTCACTACTTTCTTTGAGTTTTTGACCGAGTTTTCTTAACGATTCTGTTCTGATTCGCTCTTACTGAATGCCCCTTCAATGTTGGCTGTTTCTTCCTTTTATAGTGTCATTCTATTGTTTTGAGGTGCCATTGATTCCCCTCCTTTGCTCCCATGGGTACCAGAGCCCACGTTGTGCCAGCCATTCTGATGACTAGTGCTTTCCTTGTTTCTCATAGTTTTCTTCTTTTAGTGCTATTTCCCTAAAAGTTTCTTGCTGACTTTCCATTCCAGGATGTCTTCAGAGGGCTGACCTCTAATCTTTCTTCCCAGGTAAGCCAAATTCATTCCTGCCAGATTGAAGGTTTTCCTGGCTACTTCTCTTTATAGTTCTTCTTTCTAGTTTGCCTGAGGTACCAGCCCCCTTGTTCATGAATTGTTACTTTTCAAGCCTTTTGGTTCCTTTTTGCATTTTAGGGGGATTAAAAAGGATGCATCTGTCATTCGTTTCTTGTGTTTCTGGGTACTCTTTTTGAACTGTCTCAATCTTCTCCTAGTTATAGTGCACACCCCGAGGATCCCGAGCCCTTGGCAGCCTCTGGGTATCCCGGCCCAGTTCTTTCACTAGACTCACTTTGAATTTCTGATTCTGGATAGGCTGGGCTTTTTTCTTTCCTCCCTTCGTTTCATGGGCCCTAAGGCCTGTCCCTTCATGGCTTTTGGGCTTCAAATCTTTTAGGCTTACCATCCTTTTCCCTTATGGTGAGCTCAACCACTTTAATATTACTTTCTATGGAGTTGGCCCATTGTGCTATTTTTGGGCCTTGGTGTTATGATTTTTTAGACCTCAACACATATTAGCATCAATTATTATTTGTATTTTTTCTTTTAAAATAATAATAATAATAAGATTTTATAATCAAGAGTTTTGTAAGTCAATTGACACGTCTTAATATTTTCAAAATCTAACTAATGCGTGGATAAAGCGATCAATATGTGACATAGGAGTTGTCTCTATGGCTACGAGGGTGAAGTCATTTGAGAGGGGCATAGAGCTCCCAAGTGAGAGGGAGAAATTGGGTAAAGGTTATTGGGTTTTTGTGATTTTTTTTGCTAGGATTTGTAAAAGTTAATGTTTTTGCTTAGACCGGATTTATGATTTGTCAAAAAATTTTCTTATTATCTGGATATGCGAATTTTTTTTTTAATAGATTTTTCTTGTTATCTATTTGTTAGATTTCTTGGGTCAGTTTGTAAATGTTTTGGAGAAGGGTGGCCAAGTATATAAATTTAAGATCCAAAATTAAAATTCTTTTTGTTAATATACATACTAGTATTTTTTTTATCAAAGGTTGGGGGGCCATGGCCCCCTCTGCCCTTGAGTAGTTCCATCCCTGGTTGAAATCATTGTTCATTCAAACTCTATTGGCTTTTAATTGTTATGATTTTTGTTTTTATCCGCCTAGAAATATAGCAAGTGTAATTCAACTTTAATCAAATTAAGATTTTTATCCGCTTAGAAATTATAGTTGAAGAAAAATCATATCCACTTAGAAATTATAGTTGAAGAAAACTTATATATATATATATATATATATATTTTTTCTTAAAATCTAAAAATTTAAGAAATTTCTATAATTTGATGCCACCATTTGGCGCGACTATAGCATCTAAGTCTAACTTTTATTATTATTATTATTATTATTATTATTATTATTATTATTATTATTATTATTATTATATAGGCGAAAACCACATTTTCGTCCTTACATTTTCAAACGATTTTCACTTTGGTTCCTAACTTTTTTTTCCACCGCTTTTAGTCCCTGTCCTGAAAAATGCATTTCGTTTTTGTCCCTATTGTTACATCAGAGACGGAAAGACAAACGGCAGCATTAAAAAAAGGATTCTTTTAATTTTAAAATAAAATAAAAATTTTACTTATCATTTAATTTTTTAAATAATAATTATTGTTCATGTTCTTCCCCAAATAACATGGTTGCCTAGAAAATTAAACTATAGATCCACATAAGAACACATGCCCAGATTTTTTTAGCATTTTCTTGCCCTTTCTTGTCAACCAATCACAAAAACACAAACACAAACTGATTTCCAGCAAGAACAAAAACACAAACACAAACCCAGCAAGAACAAACCCATAAACACTAACTCTGCTATCTCTCTCTCTTTCTCTCATGGCTTGAACCTCCATTGAACAAAAACACAAACACTAACCCAAACCCATAAACACTAACTCTGCTATCTCTCTCTCTTTCTCTCACGGCTTGAACCTCCATCGAACAAAAACATAAACACAAACCCAGCAAGAACAAACCCACAAACACTAACTCTGCTATCTCTCTCTCTTACTCTCACGGCTTGAACCTCCATGGACAAACTCAAGATGTGCTACTCCTTCCTCAGACCATCGTTCACCATTGTGCATCACTTGCTTTATCTCTCTCTCCTCTCTTTTTTTTTTCACCGTGAGGCATCCAAGGCCAAAACCACAGTCTTAGTCCATCGCCGTTGACCACCACCACTACAAACGGCATCGAATCTTGGTTTCTCCACTGTTGATTTCGAGTTTGAGAACGAAACTGAGGTTTGTTATGGGTTTGTTTTATGGTGGGTTTGCTGTGAAATTTCTTTGTATTTTTGGGTCTTGACTTTGTGGGTTTGGTTGGTGATTGGTGAGTTCGGTGGTACAAGTGGGTTTGGCCGATGATTGGTTGGTTCGGTGGTGTGAGTGGGTTTCGCCGGTGGGGTTGGTGGTGCAAATGGGTTTGGTGGTTAAAGGGTTAGACTTTGGCGGTGCCAATAGGTTTCGCCTATGATTGGTGGTGATATTTGGTGGTGGCCGGTGGGGTTGGTTGTTTGCTTCTAACTGGGTTTGTGTTTGTTGCTTTTGTGTTTGGATGACAAGGAAGATTTGTTGCTGGGTTGTGTTTGTGTTTTTGTTCTTGCTAGAAATCAATTTGTGTTCGTGTTTGGTTGACAAGAAAAGGCAAGAAAATGCTAGAAAATCTGGGCATGTGTTCTTATGTGGATTTATAGTTTAATTTTTTGGGCAACCATGTTCTTTGGGGGAAGAACATGAAGAATAATTATTATTTAAAAAATTAAATGTTAAGTAAAATTTTATTTTATTTTAAAATTAAAGGAATCCTTTTTTTATATATTTTTTTAATTTTGCCGTTTGTCTTTCTGCCCTTGATGTAACGGAAGGGATAAAAATGAAATGCGTTTTCCAGGACAGAAACTAAAAGCGGTGGAAAAAAAAAAAAAGTTAGGGACCAAAGTGAAATCTCGTGAAAATGTAGAGAACAAAATGTGGTTTTTGCTAATAATATAATACGATAAGATATGATACTAAGGATCCGTTTGGATATAGCTGAAAACTGAAAACTAAAAACTGAAATTGAAAACTGAAAAATACTGTAGCAAAATAATTTTTAAATGTGTGAATAGTATCGTGGGACTCATTTTTAATGAAAAAGTTGTTGAAAAGTTAAATTTGTGGGTCTGTGAACAGTAAAATTTGTGCTGAAAAGTCAAACTTTGCGGCTACTGTTCAATGAAAAGTAGCCGCTACAGTACTACTACAGTAAAATTTTGGCTGGGAACGCGTAAAAAAAAAAAAAAAAAAAAAAAGGTGAAAACGCAAACGCAAATCGTGAATGCATAAGCCAAACGAAGGGGGGAATGGGCAGACTAGCAATGAGAAGGGCAACAATATAGTAAGTTAGGCAACGTTTCAATGAATTAAGTAAAATAGCATCTTGAGTTTTAGAAACTCGAGATCCATGTTAAAACTCGAGTCCCAAAGACTCGCTTTGCGAGTGTTTTTAGACTGAAAATGCCACATGCATTTCGAGTTTTAGAAACTCGAGTTCTATGCAAAAAAAATTTTCGTTTGATCGCCCCTATAGTGGCGTTTTTAAGTCCTATGGTGATGTTTTAAATCCCTATAGCGGCGTTTTCGTACAAAATTTTTTTTGTAAGTGTTCAATACTAGGTTTAGGGAGCCCTATAATGGTGTTTTTAAGCCCTATAGTGATGTTTTAAAGCCATATAGCGGTGTTTTTTGCAAAAAAATTTTATAACTTGATTTTTAGGCCCTATGGTGACGTTTGTAAGCTGTATAACGGCGTTTTTGGAACTCGAGTCTTTAAAACTCGATTTTCACGTGGATTTTTTCCTATATTACACCCATCCGCTTACAAATCGAGACTTAAAAACTTGATTTTTATCTTAAAACTCGAGTTTCAAACACTCGAAATACTAGTTTTTAACATTGTTTTAAAACGTGACAACTAATTAAATTCTTTTATATTTATTGTTAAATGGAAAAAAAAATTCCCAAACGAAGGCTAAGGGATATTCCTGTTATCCACCGTCTAAGGCCCTAAATGACCGCTCAGTGATAAAAGTAGGTAGGGGAGCAGAGACAGCCAGGAGAACAAACCCTTTACAAAGGGAATCAAAATTGTTAAGTGTTATCATCCTCACTTCACGACGTCTTGTGTTCGACAAAGCAGAAGGTATGTCCCAGAAAGTAAACCATCACAAATTTCCAGCTCCATTTTGTCCGCTGATTGTCTGCAGTACGCCCGAAATTTCTAACATTTTATTTATTTTTAATTTTCTATGTAAAGCTTTGCTTTCTGTTTAATTTCTTGTCTTGGATTTTTCTTTCCTGTAAGAATTTATCAATGTCTATCATTCAAAACCCATAGAATTATTATTTTTATTTATTTATTTTTAATTTGTTAATTTCCTATAGCTTCGTTCTTATTTTGGGTAATATGAAATGGAGTATTGTGATGTTTCTTCTATTAGCTGAATTTTTTAACAAATATGATATGTTTAATTTTGTACAGACGGCAAGTGTGGAAGTTTTTGCAAAACTAGTGTAGTGGTTATGGTGAAAAGCAATTAAATGGTATGCTTTTTATTTCTTTACCTATTTTTCAACACCAATAGTTATTATAGTGCATATTTTATGAATACCTGATTGTGTAACATATGTGATTGGTCTTGTTTACGAGATTGCAATTACAATAACCAGACTAATTCAACTTGTTATTTTCATTGCTAGTCCCAACACATGTTTATTCCATCCATTGACAGTAATTGCAAGCTTGCTAGAAAATTAAGAATGGGGATGGATTTTTGATTGACACAAGACTGGTAAAATATATGTGTATTACACTATTACTTTAAAATGATTCTCCAACTTTTATCTCCAACCTTCCATGATTATGTAGATCAGCATATTTGTCCCAATATCTCAGTAGAGGAGAATACTTTGTTGGGTGTGTTGCCAAGTGAGAAGGAAACATATCTACATGTTCAAATGTCATTTCTTAACACCTTAAGTTTTTGGGATAATTGGTAATTCATAATATTAGAGTAGGAAATCCTAGGTTCCAAAATTGTCTCCACCCTACCTCTAATATACATACATATATATATATATATATATATAAAATAATAATAATAATAATAATAATAATAATAGTAAATCATGTGTTAGGTCCCACTTATTACAAGTAAGTTGGGGACTGTTAGAATATTAGTTAAATAATTAAATTCATTATTTCCATACAGCTTAAACTTTTGGGACAATTTTTATATTCTTGAAAATGAGCTATAGTCATTTTGTAAACATTAAGGAGGCATATAGAGTTTGTCCCCATGAAGGGATAAATCAGTTGCAATTAAGAAAATAGATGAAAGGAACTTTCAAATGATTGGAAAAATGCATTCTTATTTTCCATTTTTTTCCAAGACCTAGTAGGAAAAAAAAAAAAATTCTCCAAAATTAATCCTTGGGAAGAAGAATCTAGAAAAATTTGTGGAAGTCCAAAATTCATGGATGACTAAAAAATTTTGGCTGCATGTTACCAGTGGAGCTGCTTATATAAGATAAGTTTTGGAGTGAAGATTAATAATATCCTACATGTAAATTAGATGAATAATTCTTTTTCTTTTTCTTTTTTGATAAGTAAGAATGATATACATACAAAAGGCTACTCTATGCATGAAAGCACAGACTAAACCCAAAAATTACAAGAAGAAAAAAGGAGAAAATACATGAAAGAAAACCAAGCAACAGGTTAATTACAAAAGAGAAAAAGAGCTAAGAAAAGAAGGCAGAGAATCATTAGTTGTGAGTCTCTAAGTCCGAGACCAATTAAAAAGAGTTCCACTGAAAGAAGCAAGCATTTGATCATTGGAACTATCTAAATCCTCAAAAGTCTGTTGATTTCGTTCCTTCCAAATACATCATAATATGCACAACAGAACCAAATTCTAGATCTGAGACGAATGCTTCCCCAACCAATTCCACTAGCCAAAAAGAAAATCTAGAATCGATCTAGGTATGACCCACGAAAATCCAAAAGTTATAAAAACAAAACTCCACAATCGATAAGCCATCTCACAATGAAGAAGTAAGTGGTTTATTGTCTCCCCATAGTGTCGACACATAATGCACTAGTCCACAAAATCCAAGCCCCTCAATCTCAGGTTATCACCTGTTAGGATCTTATTCCAAGCTACACACCAAACGAAAAAAAAAAAAAAACACTCCTAGGGGCCTTAACTCTCCATATACCTTTCCAAGGAAAGACAACTGAGGGAGAATCTCGCAACTTGTTATAATACGACCAGATGTCAAAATCTCCATTAGGCTTCAACTTCCATCTCATCTGGTCTCCAACATCCATTGAAGGAGTATTGGCTCCCAAGATATGAAGAAAATGCTGCCCTTCATCCATCTTCCAATCATTAAATTTCCAAATAAAACAAACATCCCAAATTCTTCTATCCTCCGCCCCCTGCCTCGACAAAGAAGCTTCTACAGAGGCCTTCTTGTCAATAGCAATTCCATATAGCCTTGGGAAAGCCAATTGGAAAGGTTGATCTCCATACCACCCATCCTGCCAAAATCTCACTCTATTTCCCAACCCAACAACAAACTGAACATTTTTGCTAAAATCCTCCCAGCCCATACAAATACCTCTCCACAAACCACATCCATGAACTCCTCTACCTAGCTTAGAAGTCCACCTCACCCCCTCTTCCCCAAACTTTGAAGCTACCACCCTCCTCCACAACCGATTCTCTTCTTTCCCAAACCGCCATAGCCATTTCTCCAATAAGGCCTTGTTGAAAGTAGTAAGTTTTCTTATAGCCAAACCACCGTTGGCTATAGGTGCACAAACTTTATCCCATCCTACTAGATGAGTCTTGCTATCACCCCGTAGAAAATCTCTTTGCAACTTTTCAATTCTATTAGCCACATAAGTAGGAATGGTGAATAGCTATAGAAAATAGGTAGGAAGACTAGATAATATACTGTACCTTTCGTTCTCATACCCAATAGCAAGATTCTGTTGGGCAGACAGCTGGAGTTTGGGAATGATAATATGATATAATTTGCTGCTGTTTCTATTTTTGAGTGATTGTGTTGCTTGAAGTGAAGGTGGGAAAGTGTTGGATCCACCAATTATTGTTGAGAAATGAGAAGCCTTCCATGCCATTTCCTTTACCATTTGCAAAACCTGTAAAATGTTTTTCTTTGGAGGTAAAGTTGCAGATGGATATTTCTACAACTTTCGCCCATTTCACCTCCACTTACAAATGGTTCATATCCCAGACTCGTCCTTAGGGGAGCAGTTGGTGCACTTGCAAAATGGGCCTTTGCAGAGGGTTTCTTTGGGGCACGTAGAGTCTGCCTCTCTGGCAAGTCTGCTTCTTGAAGCTTTGAAAATGGGTGCCAGATCTTTGAGTTTCTTGATGGCTATTTTGGTTTGTTTTGTATTCTTTATTTTATTTAACTATAGTTTTTGGTCATGCTGGTTTATGTACTTTTCTTAGCCTAAAAAATGCTCTAGATCATTAATGCAGTAGCATAACCAAAAGTTATTTCAATATTTCATTTTTGATTTTTAGTAGATAATTTCATATTGTAACGTAGTTATTTGTTTAGTTTGGATTGGTATCTAAGTTTGGTTAGGATTAGTTGTTCATCATTATCCTTTGTTTAGGATTATCGGATTAGTATTTGAAATTGTTTAGGATTATCAGATTAGTATTTGAAATTGTTTAGGATTCGTCTAGGAGAATTTATCCTTATAATTGTGATTCCTAAAAGTTGCATATAAAGCTCTGAATGATTTCTTTTGTATTCACAGACTATGATTATTATTATTATTCAGATTATTTGTAGAAATTGCATTGTGTTTGTTTGGTGGTGAATCCAAACACCTTAGGTGGGAACCCTAAGGTCTATGGTGGGACTAATCTAGGTGGGAAGCCTAGGTTGTCCTACATCAATCATGCACTATTAGGTGTTTAGTATATTTACATTTTTGGGAAAATTTTATTTTTATAGTTAAGGAATGCTTGTGGAAGCCTCAAACCATATGACTTTCATGTTGAATGCACTAAGTTGGCAAATTTTTACTTTTTTTAGAGAACTGTTACTTCCTTAATTGAAATGTCCTTTTATACTACTTCAATTAATGTTTTTTGTTTTGTTTTGTTTTGTTTTGTTTTGTTTTTTTTGTTTTTTTTTTTTTTTTTGTTCTACCTCTACCTTCTTTTCATTCCCTCAACTTGAATCAACTCACTTTTTTTTCACTAGTGCATTAATCGCTCTCCTCCGAACATGACCAAACATCTCTAGCTAGTCTCTTTCATCTTTAAGCAAATTCCTCATTTCAAAATCCTATCTTTCCTTGTATTTTTACTTATCCACCATAACATTCTCATTTTAGTTACTATACTCATTTTATGAAGAGAACAGCCCAACATTCAGTACATAGAGCGTACTTAGTCTTATAGTAGTCTTATAAAATGTCTCTTTAGCTTAATAAGTATTCTACAATCACACGTACTTCTAATGTGCTTTTCCACTTCATCTATCATGCTCTTATCCTATGATTTACGTCCTCTTCAAGCTCTCTCCATCTTTATGAAGTATTGATCCAAAGATATCAAAAAGGATCTTCAAGCTCTCTCCACATCAAATTTTTAAATCTAATTTCAACATTCTTTGGTTTTTCAGCATGCTTTTACTCAAGGTTCTTTTGGCTGGCTTTGCGTGATATAGTTACTGGTTTCTGTTAAAAGGATACACGAGCCAGACATATAAGGGGCTAAAATTGGAATTTCCCATTGTGAGATATCTACATTATATGCCTCTGCCTAAACATTGTTTTCAGCTGAGATGCGGCTTCTATGGTGATGTTCTGTGTTTTTTGCATAACAGCTTTGAAAGAATGGATAATCTGTGTCATGATTGCAGTTTTACTAGAAGTTTGTGGTGCAGGATTGCAGGAGTTGGTTTTCTGATAGAAAACTTGATGATTAAACAGAAACTTATATGGGTGAAGGAGAAGCTAAGAGGCAAGGGTCTAGATTTCTGATTCTTAAGATGTCTTGGGCTGTTCAGATGTAACACATTTGGTTGAAGAGGAATGCTCACAATCATGCTAAATGCAGTAGAATGAGAATTATACTTCCAATTTGTTGCTGAGTATGAATTTTGTTGGTCTGTTTGTGTTAGTTTAGCAGTAGGTGTTTGTGGATAGATGCCGCTGTTGTGTTCTTTGGCGTTTGTACTTTCTGATCATTGTACATGCAGTACATCATGTACAATGATCATTTCTTTAAAAGCTGAACAAATGAATAAGATTTTTAAGGTCAAATAAATAGGCATCTGGTTACAATAATATTTAGTTTATTGAGTGAGATAGAATAAGAACATGATGTATTGCATTTCTTTTTTCAGATTTATAGGGAAAAATATATTAAGATTCTGTTATAAGACACCTTGCATTCTTTCAATATAATGTTACACAAGATATAATTATATGGATAAAATGCTGTTTATTAGACCTGATTGATACTGTTTTATTTGAAATTAGAGGATCTATGCAAAAATAGTAAGATGATAAAAGCATTATCTATGCAGCCCAATTCTTTTTCAAATTCCTTTGGCATATATATATATATATATATATTTATTTAACTCTCTGGTCTAAGCTTTGGTAATGATGAAACTTTAAAACAACTGCATCATCTTCTTTGCAAATGGAGCTTAGTGACTATGCGTATTAGGCAAACTCATACAAACAAAAGTGATCCTTTTGAATAATTCTTATAAAATGCAAAGAAGTTGTAGCCAAAATTACTACTGATTCAGGTGGCTTGTACATTAGGTTTTAACTGATTTGGCTTCAGGTTTTGTAACATAAACGGGGTTCGATTCTGAAAAGTTTTTTATGGACGCTCCATATCAGAATACAACACTCCCTGAGTTGGATGAACCAGTTCCTAATGAGAAGGCCATGGGTTTGTGCGCAGAAGACCTTGGCTGTGTGGAGAGGATAAAGGAGTTGCACGATTACCTCGACATGGTAAATTTCTATTTTTAGTTATTTATTTGCCAGCCCTTTTTTTTTTCTTTCTTTTTTGTTTATTAGTTACTTAAATGTCTGTAATTTTTGCTCCTCTTTTATTGTTCTAGTTATTTTTCTAATTGTGCTTTTTATGTTAATAGCTGGTGAACATTTTTTCTATTTTCTAAATTCACGATTAATGCTCCCCCTCCCCCACCATCTAACTATTTAAAAAAACAGGATTAATACTAAGTTGATTCCATGACATAACCATAAAAGCTTAATTTGTAATGGGACCCACATGTGAAGTTCAATTGAAGTAAAAGTTGTGTGCTTTTAACTGTGTAGTTATATATGTCCTAGTTTTAAAACACTGTCCAATTTACGTACTTATCTCCATTCCCTTTTCCCAATTCCGAGGGATATAGCATACCGTATAGAACAACTCCAATGAAATTTTTTGGGGGGTGGTTTGGGAAATGATACAAAATGTCACTTGTTGAATTGGTCTAAGGTATACTCTCCTATCTAGTATGGGGGTCTAGCAATTCGAAATTTGAGATAATTTAATGAAGCGCTATTGGGAAAATGGTTGTGGAGATTGGGGTCTGAGAGAAAAGCGTTGTGGAGAAGGGTTATAAGGGTTAAATATGGGACTGAGGAGGGAGATTGGTGCTCTAATTTTGTTCCAGGCTCCTATGGGGTGAGTTTATGGAAGACTATTAGTAGTGGTTGGTCTACTTTTTCTTGTTACATTCAGTTTGAGATTGGAGATGGGGCTAGATTGAAATTCTAGAATGATGTTTGGTGTGGGGATAATCCTTTTAGCATGTGTTTTCCAGAATTATTCAGAATTGATAATGTTAAGGAGGCTTATGTGGCCGATCTCATGCAGTTTCCTAATGGGGTTCTTTATTAGGACTTGGAATTCTTGCGAGCAATTCAGGATTGGGAATCAGAATCCTTGTCTATTTTTTGGGATATTATATATGGAGTCTCGTTGAGGGGTATTGGTGGGGATAAGATGAGTTGGACGCCTGCTAAGAGTTGGGGATTTGAGGTGAGCAGTTATTATTAGGCTTTGATGGGTGTATGTAATCAATCCTTCCCTTGGAGAAGTATTTGGAAGCAAAAGGTTCATTCTAGAGTCTCGTTTTTTGTTTGGACTACAACTTTGGGAACTATTTTAATTTACAAAGAGGAAGGTGTTGATTCTAGATTGGTGTTATATGTGCAAGAGTAATGGAGAATCAGTAGATCATCTTTTATTACATTGTCCTATTGTTTTTGTGTTGTGGTTTATGGTGTTCCCTTTGTTTGGTATATACTAGGGAAGCCAAAGATTGTGATTGAGCTCCTTGCATGTTGGCAAGGAAATTTTGGTCATCATCGTAATGGTGTTATCTAGATGGCTGTCCCTCATTGTTTGATATGGTGCATTTGGTGGGAGAAAAACAACCAGTGTTTTCTGAAAGGACAAGAGCCGACTTAGAACGTTTCTTTTTTAAAACACTAAAGGACTGGATGTCTATCATAGGAAGTCATTCTATTTTTTCAATTTATGATTTGATGGATGCTTGTAATTTGTGTATTTGATTCCCTATAGTATACTTGGTTGACTCCTTTTTATGACTTTGAATAAAATTTTCTTTACTTATCAAAAAAAAAAAAAAAAAAAATTGTTCCTCTTTCCCCATTTTACCTATAAAAAAGAAAAAGAAAAAGAAAGTTATGGTCAACTTTGTATTCAAAGACAAATGTGTAATTTTGTAATTCCTATGAATATGGGATATTTTGGCAATTTAGTTGAGTTTATAATTTTAGAGGAAATCCTAACTATCTTGGGTTTTATTTTCTGTGTCGAAGTTAGCATTTTATTGAGTTTTTAGATTACTACTCAAACTATAAATCTAAATAACTTAGACACAAGCTTCTTGTTGTATGCCTTGCCTTAGGTAATGAAGATAGGGAAGCCAGGTTGCTCTGAAGAAGTGCTGGAGGTTGCCTTGAGTTCTATATCCTCACTCATCAACCTCCTATCCGTTGCCTCTACACCAAAACTCCATGCCTCACTTTGACAAGAGAGTATCTCTTCCAGTCTCATGCACCCTATGTGAGACTGACATGTGGATCCTAAGCCTATGGGACCCATATGTCAGTTTTACATAGGACGCATGAGATTAGCGCATTTTCAAAATTTCACCAATTTGACAGGTTTTTATTTTGTTTGTAATGTGTCACCAGAATTTTCCTACTTGTTATGAGGAAGAATCTGCTCGTAATCCTATTGCATTTGGGCCTTGACGTCCACCTGTTATGTAATTAGTAGAAGAGATACCCCAGATGTAAATATGTGGCAATGTAGCGCATTTATGCAGTTAAATATAAGTACAATGTATTTATATAAAAAAATAAATATAAATAAAGATATGCTTAAAGTATCCTACAAAACAAGCTATATCCAACAACTTTCCCACTTGCAAAATTTTTTTTTATTTTTTTAATTTTTTAAATCAAGCAAAATCCCTAACACGTAGATGTTAAGATCCATTTTCTTTACGAGTTTCATTTTTAGGTATCCAGCAAGATCTTCCTGATATCTCATAGGAATAGAAAATGGCTTTGTTGGTTGGTTTGAAAGTTTCTGACCAAATCCCTCAAAATTTGTGAAAAGTAATAATTATCCTATGTATACATCCTTCCTTTCACAGTATGTAGTTTCTACAGCCTTATGAGATCTACAATGTGGGAGGAAAGATATATATGCATTGAATTGAATGCATAAACTGCATTCTCCATGATAATGTTGTATTGCAACTAATGAAGAGTCGAGATTTTCCCTCTCTTCATGGGGTTGTTCTTCCATTGTACGATACAGAAGGCGCCATCACATTCCTGAGACACATTACTTTCCTATTGTGAATTGTAATACTTTATGGTCAAAGGACAAGATATTTACCAAGGTATAACCAAACAAATTAGTGATTAAAGTAGACAGGTTACACTTGCCTTTTCGATTGATTTTTTGCAGGGTTAAATTGTCTATGGCCTCACCAACTGCTCGGATGGTCTAATGGCACCCCCTAGGCACCTAGGGGTTGAAAGGGAAAGGAGGGGTTTGGGTAGTAAGTAGGATATTCAAAACGTGTTAAAATAAAATATTATGGCCTCTTTTTCCTTTTCTATTACAGGATGATGATAGTGGGTAATGGCCATTACATTATAAATTGCACTCTTGTAAGATAGTGGACCAAAACCAGATATTAATTGTAACCACAAAATAAGCCTTTTTGTTTGTTAATTTTGTCCCTTATTGCAACTAATAAGCCTTTTTGATGAAAGTTTTGATTGGGAATCTCTTCCTTACTCTGAAGATCCTACCTACGTAGCCTGTGGGGAACCTGCTGATCTCCTTATCATAGATTTAGATTTAAAACACATTCCTAGGCTTGGCACTTATAGGGGAGATTTTGCTCCTAGTACAGATGTGTTCAAATCTCACACCTCTGTTTCCAAAGGCAAGAGGAGTTGGTGTCGAAGAGTGTTGACAAACCCCTTTTATGTGGGAATCTTGCAAAAAGTGCAATTGATAGACATAATTCTGGTGTTCTCCTAGTTGCACATCAGCAAAGATATTGAAGGTCTCCTCTCCCTTTTGTACCGGTGGAACTCTACTACTCACACCTTCTTCACAGGGTGTCAAAAGGTATATCCTTCCCTTAAGGATGTTTATGAGATACTGAGGCTTCCTTTATTTGGGGAAGGAGATGTGACTAAGATTCCTTTAACCTCTAAAGCGGCTAAGACTGAAATTTTTGAAAGATGCAGTGAAAAAGAATTTGAAGCAGCCAATTCTGAAGGCTACTAAGAAAGGGAAAGCCCCTAGCAAGGAGGTTTTGGATGATAGCAGTGTGGGTGGTGATAACGGTTCTAGGGCTAACTTCTGGGGATGGATTAGGTTCTTTTGGAGGGAATATGCTAATGGTGTGGATGAAGATGCAAAAGCAGACTTATTGAAGAAATGTTCAGACTTCATTGTTGGGGAAGGTAATTCCAGTCTCCACGAACTTGAAGCTTTTATTGCTTTCCTTCTATCTCGCTGATGATGCCGAAAATCTCACCAGTGAGTTGCACAATTCCTACACACTCGAATGTAAACCTACACAACAAAAAGAAGAGAAAACCTTGCGAAGAGCACCGGTGTGGTGCCGGCCGAATACCCTCCGAAGGTTAAGTCAGAAATATTCTCACAACTCTAGAGTGCTAGAGAGGGTAAATTATGCGTACCTTGATTTGTGAGTGTATCGAGGCTTTTATAGTAGTAGAGGGTTGAATTCTCTTTCTTGGAGTAGAAGTTTTTTCCATATAAGAATCCTCATATGCATAAATTGCGGAATCGTTTCCTTATAGGATACTTCTTCATAGAATCCTAGTCTTGGTGGACAAGGTGTTTCCTTGTAGAGAGAAATTGTTACTGCGCATACCATATAAAATCTTAGTGGCGTTAGGGTTCCAGCCGCGGGCCTCGCGACTCAACTGGCCCACATAAATTTGGCCCACCAAGACTGTGGCCCGTCATACTATGGCCTGTCATGATTCTGGCCCATCATGATTTCCAGCCCGTCATAAATGTGTAGATTTCTCCATCTTCAGTTGCCCCCTCACACCGTGAATCCGTCAGGATTCATAGGATTCACGGGGTGAAAAAAGGAAGGATACTATATGACGGCAGGGGATCATGACGGGTGACAAATGTGTCAGGTGAACTATCCACGGTCCGTCGGTTTCTGCGCACAAAATCAATTTCGATTCAAGTACCATGACACGCGTCACGGCGCCATTGGGGGTTGTAATAAATCGAAACGTCGCTTCGTCTCCCGTGCAGCCTGCTTATAAATATTGAGACCTTGCCTCTCATTCACCACTTTTGCTTAGGAACACTTTGTCAGAGCTCAATCCGTCATATTTGTCAGGCTAGTAATCCGCAATCGTCTCCGTCAAATTTCCTCCGTTCATACTCTACTGACCGGTAAGTACTTTTTACCATTTAGTTCTTCCGTCAGATTTTTATTCCTCATCATATATCCGTCATCATTCCTATAGCTGTCAATACTTAGAAATGTCTAGTGCGTCGAGTAACAATTCATTCGTCCGTGACGGGGCGGATTATGAGGATGTACACCAGTCAGGTTATAGGGATCTAGAGAGTCTTAGCGATGATAGGAGTCCGTCTTCATCTTCTCCGTCCTCAACAAGTGAGGACGTAGACCTTGTTGAGAATGTAGAGCTTGATGAAAACCAAGTAGGACCCGTCGTAGGGGCTGTCGGACCAAGAGAGTTCGTCATGCTACCAGAGTGGACGGTGAATGATTTCGTATCAAAAATTAAGGAAAACCACTTCAAAACACTTAGGGACAACTACCAAATTCCAGATAGTGTCTCCATCCGTCTACCTTACAAATCGGAGAAATGTTACTATGAAGGGGTGGACGGTGTCGGTATATATGAGCAGATGTTGAAGGCTGGACTCAGATTCCCACTGAGCTCCCTTCATCGTGAGCTGCTTAAGTATTTGGGTTTGTCCGTCAACCAAATCTCTCCAAACGCCTGGAGGATCTTCATTGCGATGGAGGTTCTGTACGGGGCTATGTCGGACGGAGCTAGGAGATTGACGGTACGAGAATTTTTACATTGCTACCGTCCAGACGAGATCGACAAGTCTAGGGGTATATACAGTTTTGTACCTAGGAGTACGCTACTAAAGGTTATATATGAAATCCCAGACTCCAACAGAGACTGGAAGAGTAGATACATTTTTTTAGAAGGTGACGGATGGATGTGCCGTCCAGGAGAGACGGACCATATGCCTGTCGATACTACTTGGGGCATTTTATCTGAGAATGGTATGTGTCCGTCCTAGTTAGGATACCTCTTTAAACTGTTCAATTCATTAAAAAGTTTTTCTAACCGTCCTCTTTGTTTGCAGTCCGTCGGCGCCCCCAAGTAAGTATTGAGGAGTTTAGTTTTCTCGAAAGGATTTTCAAAAAGACTACGCCGGAGGAGAGGTCTTGGGCGAAATTAGTAAACCCTAACACAATCTGCTAGTACTGTGACGGGCCCGTACCTTCACCACAAGCCATTAAGTACGAAGAAAGGATCCGTCAACGTACGTCCATCACATCTCTTCTTGCTTTACGACGAGATTTTCTTGACGGAGCTAACTCTTTCCTTTATTCTTTCAGAAATGGATGCTGCCAAGAGAAGGGCACTCATACGGGACAATGCAGCAAAAAACAGGACGGCTAAAGGCGCTGAACAGAAAGATGCGACGGTCTCCAAGCGCAAGCAGCCGTCCAAAGGTGACCGTCCGCCAAAGAAGCCCAAGATTCCGCTGGAGCCCGTCGTGGGACTCATGGCTGAAGGTACCAAGACGGTCACCCCAGCAAAGCATGGGGCTGGCAAAGGGCTGATGAAGGGTCCGTCCTCTAAAGCAAAGAAGCCACCTCCCCTTCTTCGGGACGACCCCAGTTATGCTTTGGAGAAGCTGTCTACCCTTCTCACCTCCGAGGATTACGAAGACCTGGGTAATCACTCGACGGAGGCCATGGGTGAAACAAGCCTATTTAGCATTGCTCAGGTAAGCCCGTCCACCTTATATATGTTCACTCATTACCGTCTTACTATTCCTGATTTTCGTATGTTTAATATGTTTCAGACCATGGTCATGGTGAAGGGACTCATGGGACGGTGTCTTACCCATGAGACGACCCTAGGCCGTCTGCGGGATAAGGCCAAGAAGACGGAGGAGGAGCTTCTGGAGCTGCAGGCATACAAGGTAGCTCAGGAGAAGAAGTTCAAACTGCTTGAGACGAATAGGAACGAGCTGTTTAAGTTGACGGAGGAACTGAGGATAGTCCTTCAAGACAAAGAGAAAGAAAACCGTTTGGCCAAGGAAACAGCTATCCAAGAGTACCGTGATTCTGACGCCCTGCTGTCCGAGCTCGGAGATTCTTTCAATGAAGGTTTTGACGAGGCTATCCGTCAAGTTAAGGCATTACATCCGGAATTTGACGTTTCGTCCGTCAACGTAAACGCTCAAGAACTTACTTCTACCCGTCCTGCCAACTCTGAGAATACGGACGACCTCTTCGAAGAGGACCCGCCCGTCAGTGCTCCAGGAGATCCGCAGATCCTTCAACCTGATCCCAAGGACGGTGAAAGTGGTCGTGCTGATCAACCATCCGTTGAGACTGGGTCTAAAAACATCAGCCGCGAAGAACAGAAGGATATGCCCGTCGTAGTTTAATAATTTTTTTTTTTTTTTTTTTATGTA
The DNA here is from genome assembly GCA_023621385.1 of Quercus gilva. Taxonomy (NCBI): domain Eukaryota; kingdom Viridiplantae; phylum Streptophyta; class Magnoliopsida; order Fagales; family Fagaceae; genus Quercus; species Quercus gilva. The sequence continues at coordinate 61,573,301 of CM042473.1, read as the reverse complement.
AAAATATTTGGAGAACAATTTATGACTCCGTCCTTTTTCTAATGTTTAAACATTTAAGGACATTTTGTCCGTCAATGCTTATTATTTACTCGTCTTATATTTTGACGCTCTGTTTATCTTTGTGTGATTGTACTTGTTATCCGTCATAAAAAGGAAACACCGTCTTGCTTGACATTAGGTGTTCAAAAGGAGCTCGTCTAGACAGGTTTTATCTTGATTTCTGGTTAGGAGACCCGTCCACATTATGGATCGTAGTTTTTACCTGTCCTGAATGGCACTTTGTGTTTTCATCTTCTTGGGATGACCGGCCCGTCATAATATCTTTGATCTTCCTCTGCGTTTGGGCAAATTTTTGACCCGTCGTATTCTAGTTCGTGTATACAAGATTCTGAGAATATCCGTCCAATCTATGGACTTGAAAGAATTTAGTTTCCTTTTCGGCTTAATCCGTCTAATTAATGGCTTTAAGATTCGTCCGTCCACATTGTGGACATTGTCCGTCTACTTTATGGACTTAGTAAAAATTTTAACCCTCTCGGGGTTGTCCGTCTATATTGCGGACTTAGGATCTTATCCCTCTTGGGGAGATCCGTCCACTTTGTGGACTTTTGCCCGTCCACTTTATGGACTTTGTAAAAATTTTAACCCTCTTGGGGTTGTCCGTCTTAGTTTCGGACTGAATCATGTTCCTCCTGCGGAGGTCCGTCCACTTCGCAGACTTTCGTCCGTCCACTTTATGGACTTAGTAAAAACTTTAGCCCTCTCGGGGTTGTCCGTCTATATTGCGGACTTAGGATCTTATCCCTCTTGGGGAGATCCGTCCACTTTGTGGACTTTTGCCCGTCCACTTTATGGACTTTGTAAAAATTTTAACCCTCTTGGGGTTGTCCGTCTTAGTTTCGGACTGAATCATGTTCCTCCTGCGGAGGTCCGTCCACTTCGCAGACTTTCGTCCGTCCACTTTATGGACTTAGTAAAAACTTTAGCCCTCTCGGGGTTGTCCGTCTATATTGCGGACTTAGGATCTTATCCCTCTTGGGGAGATCCGTCCACTTTGTGGACTTTTACCCGTCCACTTTATGGACTTTGTAAAAATTTTAACCCTCTTGGGGTTGTCCGTCTTAGTTTCGGACTGAATCATGTTCCTCCTGCGGAGGTCCGTCCACTTCGCAGACTTTCGTCCGTCCACTTTATGGACTTAGTAAAAACTTTAGCCCTCTCGGGGTTGTCCGTCTATATTGCGGACTTAGGATCTTATCCCTCTTGGGGAGATCCGTCCACTTTGTGGACTTTTGCCCGTCCACTTTATGGACTTTGTAAAAATTTTAACCCTCTTGGGGTTGTCCGTCTATATTGCGGACTTAGGCCTTTTATCATGTAGGGAAAACATAGTCGAATCTGAATAAAACATCATGCATTCGTAGAGAGTATGTGCCCCCTTAGGCTTAAAAAACATACTGTAGTAAAACCAGAGTAACAAACACGCCCGTCGGGCTTATTGTAGTTGCTAAAAAATAAGCAGTAAAAATCTATAAAAAGATAGGTGTTGTTCTTCAAGACATCGCCTCTACTGGTAGTACTTTCGCAGGTGCTCAGCATTCCAAGGGTGTGGTAGCTTCCGTCCGTCTATCGTCTCCAGGTGATAGGTGCCTTTTCTCTGCCATGTCGTGATTCGGTAGGGTCCTTCCCAATTTGGACCGAGCTTTCCTTGGGTTGGATCTCTTGCTGCTCCCATGACTTTCCTTAGGACGAGGTCTCCAACCTGGAAGTCTCTGTGCTTGACCCGGGAGTTGTAATGCTTAGCCATGCGGTCCTGGTATCGTGCGAGCCTTTGTTCCGCCGCTGTCCTGACTTCGTCCAGTAGATCGAGCTGTAGGCGTATGGCTTCGTCATTTTTCACTTCATCATAGTTTTGCACTCTGTAGTTGGTGAGGCCGACTTCGGCTGGGATGACAGCCTCGCATCCGTATGTTAGTCGGAATGGGGTCTCCTGTGTTGGTGTCCTTGCCGTTGTCCTGTAGGCCCAGAGTATGCTCGGCAATTCTTCAGCCCATATGCCCTTTGCCCCCTCGAGCCGAGTCTTGATGATCTTCAGCAAGGATCGGTTCGTGACTTCAACCTGTCCGTTGGCTTGAGGGTGGGCGGGAGAGGAGTAATGGTTCCGTATCCCTAATTGCGAGCAGAAGTCTCGGAAGGCTTCGTTGTCGAATTGCTTCCCGTTATCCGAGACTAAGACTCTAGGGATGCCGAATCTGCAGATGATGCTTCTCCAAATGAAACTGCGTACGTTCTTCTCCGTGATGGTGGCCAAAGCTTCAGCTTCTACCCATTTCGTAAAGTAGTCGATGCCCACTACCAGAAACTTCAGCTGTCGTATAGCCGTAGGAAACGGCCCCATGATGTCCAGGCCCCATTGGGCGAACGGCCAGGGCGCCGTCATTGGGGTAAGTTCTTCAGCTGGTTGTCTGACGATGTTGCTGAACCTTTGGCACTTGTCGCATTTCTTTACATAGGCCTCGGCATCCCTCTGCATAGACGGCCAAAAGTACCCTGCTCAAACCAGCTTGTGTGTTAATGATCTTGACCCTGAGTGGTTTCCACAGATTCCTTCGTGCACTTCCCTCATGATGTAGTCTGCTTCTTCCGGACCTAAGCATCGTAGGTAGGGGAGGGAGAAGCCTCTCTTGTACAAGACGTCTCTTATCAGGACGAACCTTGCCGCTTGGACCTTCAGTTTTCGTGCAGCCTCCTTTCCGTCCGGTAGTACGCCGTTCTTCAGGTAGGCCACTATTGGCGTAGTCTAATTACTCTCGGACCTAAGCTCCTGTATATTGACAAAATTTATAAGCGGAGAGAATTGAATGAAAGAGAGTACGTTACCAAGGGTGGCCATGTGCTCAGCTGAAGCTGCTTTGGCTAGGCGGTCAGCCTGTTCATTTTCCCCTCGCGGGACCTGTGTGATTTCGGCCTTCAGCTCGTCTACCCTCCGTCTGGCCTGGTCCAGATATTTCTTCATCCTTTCGCCTTTGCATTCATAATCCCCGTTTATCTGGTTGACCACAACTTGAGAGTCGCAGTGAACGATTACTCTTTCGGCTCCTGCTGCCTTGGCGAGGTCAAGTCCTGCTATGAGAGCTTCGTATTCCGCCTCGTTGTTGGTAGTAGGGAATTCAAAGCGGATCATACATTCGACCATGTCTCCCTCGGGTGAGTATAGCACAACGCCTGCCCCCCCAGCCTGCCTGTTCGAAGACCCATCGACATGTATGCTCCATGGGGGAGACTCTGTTGCCCCCCCGTCGCCTCCATTTGTGAACTCAGCTATGAAATCGGCAACGACCTGTCCTTTAATGGCGGTTCGAGGCCGGTATTGGATGTCGAACTCGCTTAGCTCTATTGCCCAGAGGGCCAATCTCCCAGCCGCTTCAGGGCTGCTCATTGCCCTCCGCAAAGGCTTGTCGGTAAGGATGATGATCGTGTGGGCTTGAAAGTACGGTTTTAGCTTCCGTGCTGCTGTAACTAGTGCAAACGCAAGCTTCTCCATTGGCGGATATCTCTCTTCGGCCCCTCGTAGCGCCCGACTGGTGTAATATACAGGTTTCTGCACTCTTTCTTCTTCTCTGATCAAGGCAGCACTGACGGCAGCTGGTGAGACGGCAAGATAAAGAAAGAGTTGTTCACCTGGTTGCGAGGGACTGAGCAACGGGGGGGAAGAGAGATAATTTTTCAGTTCTTCGAATGCTCGTTGGCACTCGTCAGTCCACTCGAAAGACTTCTTTAACGTGCGAAAGAAGGGTAAGCACCTGTCCGTTGCCCTCGAGACGAACCTATTTAACGCTGCTATCTTGCCGTTAAGGCATTGTACCTCCTTCACATTTTTCGGTGGCGTCATCTCCATTATAGCCCGAATCTTATCCGGATTGGCTTCAATTCCCCTTTGGGAAACCATGAACCCTAGGAATTTTCCAGCCGTCACCCCGAATACGCACTTTCCTGGATTCAGCTTCATGTTGTATGAGCGGAGGGTGTCGAATGTTTCCCTGAGGTCGTCCAAGTGATCTTCTTCCCTTCGGCTCTTTACTAGCATGTCGTCTACATAGACTTGGACATTCCTCCCGATTTGCGGTGCAAACATCTTGTTCATGAGCCTCTGGTATGTTGCCCCCGCATTTTTCAAACCAAAAGGCATTACTTTGTAGCAAAATAGGCCCTGGCTGGTTACGAACGATGTCTTTTCTTGATCGTCTTCGTGCATCTTGATTTGGTTGTAACCGGAGAAAGCGTCCATAAAACTTAAAAGTTGGTGTTGGGCGGTGGAGTCAACTAAAGTGTCGACCCTTGGGAGAGGGTAGCTGTCCTTTGGGCACGCTTTGTTTAGATCGGTGAAGTCTACACACATCCTCCACTTCCCGCTGGCTTTCTTGACCATCACTACGTTGGCTAGCCAGTCGGGGTAATATACCTCCCTAATGAAATTTGCCTCCTGCAGCTTGCGGATTTCTTCAGCTATGGCTTGATCCCGTTCAGGGGCGAATACACGCTTCTTCTGTCTGACGGGTAGAAAGGAGGGAGATACATTCAGCTTATGCACCATTACTGAAGGGTCTATCCCAGGCATGTCTTCGTGACTCCAGGCGAATACGTCCCGATTTTCTCTGAGGAAGGCTGCAAGTGCTTGTCGGGTCATGGGGCTCGTGAGAGTCCTGATTTTTGTTGTTTGCTCAGGTCTGGAGTCATCAAGAGATACATCTTCGAGCTTCTCTACCGGTTCCGTCGTACTCCGATGTTCTTCTATGCTCAGGGCTTGGAGTTGATCGTCCATTTCCATCATAGCTACATAGCACTCGCGTGCGGCTATCTGGTTTCCACGTAGTTCCCCTGTCCCGTATTCCGTAGGGAACCTGACCATCAAGTGGTAGGTCGATGTCGCCGCCTTCCATGAATTGAGGGTTGGTCGCCCCAGGATGGCATTGTAGGCCGACGAACAGTCGACTACGAGGAACGTCACGTCCCTTGTTATCTGCTGAGGATAGTCGCCAGCCGTTACTGATAATGTGACCGCGCCAAGGGGAAATACCCTTGTTCCTCCAAAACCGACAAGTGGGGAATCCGTCGGAATCAATCGTTCCTTGCTGATTCCCATTTGCTGGAATGCCGGGTAATACAGGATATCCGCCGAGCTCCCATTGTCGACCAGCACCCGGTGCAAGTTGTAGTCTCCTACAGGTAAACTGATAACGAGTGCATCATCGTGCGGGTGGTGAAGTCGCCGTGCATCTTCTTCAGAGAACCCGATGACGGGGCTTGCTGCTTTTGGTACTGTGCCCGTCAGCTGGACATTCTGTACCATCCTGAGGTATGTCTTTCGAGCCTTTTTGGATGATCTGGCGGGCGTCCCTCCTACTATCATTCTGATGTCGCCAATGGGCGGTCTAGGGCGGTCGTTGTCCCGTCGGGGGGGCTGTTCCTGATGTGGTGGATCCGTTCTTTCCTTGCGTACATACCTCTGCAGTTTCCCTTGTCTAATGAGGGCCTCAATCTGCTGCTTTAAGTCGTAACAATCGGCTGTGTCGTGGCCGTGATCTCGATGGAAGCGGCAGTATTTGTCTCTGGAACGCCTGCTAGGATCTCCCTTCAGCTTTCCAGGGAAGGTCAGATCCCCTTCGTCCTTGATCTGCATTAGGACTTGATCTACCGGTGTAGTCAGCGGGGTAAAGCTTGAGAACCTTCCGCCCTGAGGCTTGGGATGCCTCTCGTCCCTTCGATCTCCTGTTCTTGGTCTCTTCCGCCCTTGATCTTGTCGCTTATCTTCCTGCCTTTCCCTTTTTCTTGGTTTCTCCTCCCGGGCTTGCAACGCGTCTTCAGCATTCATATACTTAGTAGCCCTGTAGAGTACTTCCGACATGGTCTTCGGGTCATTCTTGTATAGGGAGAATAAAAATTTGCCTTTCCGTAACCCGTTTGTGAAGGCTGCTACCAGTATTTTGTCGTCGGCTTCGTCAATCGAAAGCGCTTCCTTATTAAAACGCGCTATGTAGGATCTCAGGGTCTCGTCCTCCCGTTGTTTGATACTCATCAAGCATGCCGTGGACTTCTTATACCTGTGGCCCCCAATGAAGTGTGTTGTGAACTGCGCGCTCAGATCCTTGAAGTTGCTGATGGAGTTGGGTGCCAGTCGGCTGAACCATACCCTTGCGGATCCTTTGAGTGTTGTAGGGAAGGCCCTGCACATGATCTCGTCTGCGACCCCCTGCAGGTGCATTAGGGTCTTGAAGGTTTCTAGATGGTCCAGGGGGTCTTTCAATCCGTCATAGCTGTCGATATGTGGCATGCGAAATTTGTGCGGCAGGGGGAAGGAGTTCACGGCTGCGATGAAGGGTGAGTCGGTGCGATTGACTAGATCGTCAAGGTCGCTAGAAACTCGCCCTTTGAGCGCGTTCATCATAACCTCCATCTGTTCTTTCATCGCTTGCATCTCTGCAAGGACGTGTGGAGGGGTCGCATTCGTGAGAGATGGCATGCTTACGTTCTGTCTCTCCGTCCCAGTTGGGGCGTGGCTGGCTTCAACTCTCTCCTGGTTTTTTATTGCTGCACTGGTCCCTTCCTGGTCTTCTGGTTGGCCATCAGGCGCAGCTGTTCTTCTAAGTCGCGGTTTTGCTTGGTGAGGCGTTCCACGGCGGCACTGAGCGTCCGAACTTGCCTCTCGAGGGCAGTCGTAGGCGGCTCTTCTTCTTGAACGTTGTTAGTGGTTGCCATCGAGCGGGTGAGTACCATGCAACCTTTTAATCCGGGAAGAGATAGTATGGCTTCTAACTAGTCTTTCCCACAGACGGCGCCAACTGATGATGCCGAAAATCTCACCAGTGAGTTGCACAATTCCTACACACTCGAATGTAAACCTACACAACAAAAAGAAGAGAAAACCTTGCGAAGAGCACCGGTGTGGTGCCGGCCGAATACCCTCCGAAGGTTAAGTCAGAAATATTCTCACAACTCTAGAGTGCTAGAGAGGGTAAATTATGCGTACCTTGATTTGTGAGTGTATCGAGGCTTTTATAGTAGTAGAGGGTTGAATTCTCTTTCTTGGAGTAGAAGTTTTTTCCATATAAGAATCCTCATATGCATAAATTGCGGAATCGTTTCCTTATAGGATACTTCTTCATAGAATCCTAGTCTTGGTGGACAAGGTGTTTCCTTGTAGAGAGAAATTGTTACTGCGCATACCATATAAAATCTTAATGGCGTTAGGGTTCCAGCCGCGGGCCTCGCGACTCAACTGGCCCACATAAATTTGGCCCACCAAGACTGTGGCCCGTCATACTATGGCCCGTCATGATTCTGGCCCGTCATGATTTCCAGCCCGTCATAAATGTGTAGATTTCTCCATCTTCACTCGCCATTAATTTGAAGGATATCCTCATGAAAAGATATTGAGTAGGCATTTCCTTTTAGTTGTTAAGTTAGCCAAATGCCACTCTTTTCCCCTTACCTCATATTTCTTAGGAACTTTATATTCCCATTTGGATCGTTTTTCCCTTGACTTGAAACACTCTTGGGTAGATTCCAGATAGAAACCTTTGTCCCTGTAGCATTTTTTAAGCATTGTTGTGGGAACATTTTAAGAGTTATGCTCCTATTCCAAGACCCCTGAATTCTTTTAAAAACTAATTTGCCATCACCTCAAGGGTTATCATGCTTATGGCATTGAAATAAAGCCGTGGTGTCATTCTAAGAGTCTTCCCAATTGCATGTGCATCTTGAGGTAGATTAGGGTTTCTACATGTTTTCAAACAAATCAAAAAAGAAATAAATCAAACAACTGATGTAAGGCATGTTATGGTATAGAAAAAACATGTAAAGATTTAAAAAAAAAAAAAAAAAAAAAAAAAAAAAAAAAGGCATAAGAGAACAAAAATCAAGGAGAGTGTGGTTCATGGAAAAGATCCACATCTCCTCTTCGTAGCACTTATAGTGACGTTATTTTTTACCGACCCCTTGGCTGAAATCGACTACCGCAATTGTGTGTGTGAGATGATGAGTTGAACGACTTAATTAAGATTGACTGGATAACTCTAAGTGGCATGTTTGTAATTTTGGACCAACTAGAAGTTTTGAATCGAAGTGAGTAAGAGACTATTTTATCACTAAATGATAAATGAAAATCAATACATTGCTCACTCTTTTCTGCCCTTCTAGCCTAGAACTCTTAGTTTGGATATTCTGAGGATATTTCGACAGAGTTTATAAGGGTAAATGTTTTTGACCTCTTGGATGTTGAAAATATGGGTATTTATAGTGGAAATGGGAGTCTAGAGTTTGATGAGACATTTAGACAGTCAATTGATCAGGCTAGTTGTCCTAGACTCTCATCAAAATGAAAACGGAGTGATTTGAGTCTTTCTTTCTAGAGAGCGCATACACCATAAATTGCGTACTCATCATATACCTAGCGTACACACATTTTTTCAGCCTCGGCCAAATTAGGTCAAAATGGGCTTTTGGGCTTTAGGCTTCTTTCCTACTTCATAATTGGGCTTGGGCTTGGGCTTGGACTGTATTAGGTCACTCTTAAGGTTCTCATCCTCATTGGGCTCCATACAAGATGTTGATAATTTTGGTAGTGATTTGATTTCTCGTCAATTAGACCAAGAGGCTCGGACATAGGTAAGAATGAAATGGGGTGTCTACAAATACAAACTCCGGTTGAATCCAAAGAAGTGTACTTTGGTGTCACATCAGGAAAGCTTTTGGGATATATGGTAAGCTATAGAAGAATTGAAGTAGAACTATAAAAGATCAAGGCAATCGTAGAAATGAAACCCCCAAAGATAAAAAAGAAATCTGAGGATTTTTTGGAAGGATACAATACATAAGCAAGTTCATAGCTTAGCTCACTATGATATGCGAGCCACTCTTTCAATAGCTCAAAAAGGACGTCCCTATAGTATGGAAGTATTACGGCACCAGTGATCCTTATGTCCATGTGCATATGTTCTGTAGAAAGATGGCACCTTAAGGAGACAATCCACCCTTGCTCAGTTAATTCTTCCCAGATAGTCTAACTGGCTCTATAGCCACATGCTACTTAAGATTGGAAAAAAGCTTGAGCTGGAGGGAGATGGCCAACGCCTTTTTAAACGATTACTGTTTTAACACTGAGATAGCTCCTGGTCATACAGCTCTTTAAAGATTAGAAAAGAAGAGTGAGGAATATTTTTGAGAGTATGCCCAAAGGTGGTGTGAGTTAGCTGCATAGGTGCTTCCTTCTATGATGGAAGAGATCAAATGGTTCATCGACAACCTTAAGCCTCCTTACTATGAGAAGATGATTAGTGCTCAAGTAAGGATTTTGCAAACTTGATTCCCATTGGGGAACGTATTGATGAGGGTATCAGAAGTAAGAAGATTGTTAATCCTGAAGCTTTGCATTCCATGATAGAACAATAGGTGAAGAAGGCATCTGCCCGTAAGGGGAAAGAAGCCGATGTCTATGTAGACACCGCATGTTGTACCCCTTATGACCCGGGCCCCCATTCCCCAATGATGTAAGAACTCTAAAGCCCAAGGTTAGTTTAAGGCCTAATCAGATGAAATTTGACTTAAGGAAAATTTTTATGGAAAATATAACTTAATTTTGGAAGAATAAACTTTATTTTTTTTTGGGAAAAGAAAGGCCATAGAAACCCCAAGGCATGCATATGTATACACGCGCATACGCACGCATGCTCAAGCTCTGCCTACGCATGCTTCATGCACGTGTACGCATACATGGGCATGCGTGTGCATGCTAGGGTTCTAGAAACCAGAAATGAAAGGTTTTCTGCATTAAAACTTGGTTTGGAATGAATTCCATATCATTTAGAGGCAGCCCTAAACCCCTATTTTCGACTATATAAAATCTTGAAATGACAGATTTTCAATGAGGAGAGAATTTTGGAGGAAAACACACAAGATTTATGAGAAAATAGTGAATCAACAAGGGAGTTTTTCACAAAACACTCTCAAGTCAATATTTTTCTGATTGAGACCTTTCCTAGTCTTGATCTTCAAGTTTCAAAGGTTTACTAACTGATTTTGGTTTGGTTGTGACTAGATTAACTGAAGGGAACAATCAAAATCAAGCTAAGGAGCCTTTGTTCGGAGGTAAAGGTTCTAGCTTCATCTTTGTTTTCCTCTTGTTTTATATGCTTTATATGTGCTTTGATATACTTGTTTAGTTTAGGTTTATTTTACTTTTGGGTATTAAGCATGTTAGGTTGTTGGGTTTAACTTTTGCTTGTTTAGTATTCCAGTTTTTTGGGTTAGGTTTTAGGGCGTGTATGCGTGCACATGCTTACTGCATGCGTACGCATACTCGAAGTATGCATATGCATACATTTTGTTAGGTTCTAAGGTCTTAGGATTTTGTGTATTTAGAACTCTAATTTGTAATGTTGGCAAACCATGATCAAAACAATTTATTTAGTCTTGTTTAGGCTTGCTCAAAGTTGGTAAAATATTGTAAAGTTAGAATCGAGTGACTACAGATGCATTGGTGCATTTTGGCCTGGCTCAATCGATCGAATGTAATTCTCGATCGATCGAAATCGACCCAGATGCGATTCTGCAGAAATTCCAGCTCAGCCCTAACTCTTTTAAAACGTTTAGGGTTTTATGTTTTTGCCCTAGGTATATAAGGCAAAACCCTAGCCACGTTTTCAAAGTTGCACAAGTTGTATTGTTGCTCATACATTGCGGTTTTGTGTAAATCTCTTGTGAGATCTAGAGGAGCTTTCCTTTACACAAAGCTTAGGGTTTTCAAGATTGAGATTACTTCAACATCTTGATGATCAACTTGGTTGCTACCATTGAAGCTTAAAGATAAACAAGCGGGGAGCTTGTAGCTGATTGAAGGAATACAAAGAAAGAAGTAGTCCGTGGACTCGGAGCCTGCGTGTGGTCGTGTCAGGAAGTTTTATTGGTGGGTAGCATTAGGAAGTCAAGCGGGGAGCTTGTAAGTTCTTTTGTAAGAACTTCAATTCTTTCTTAGTGGATTCCGTTTTGCCTTGAGGATCGGTGGGTAAAATACTCCCCAGGTTTTTCCGTGTGGTTTCCTGGGTGATCATATCACTGTGTTATTTATTATTCCGCTGCATTATATTTTTGATATGATTATTTGATTGTTTTAATCTAGAATTGTTAATTTGACTAAGTAACAACTTGGCTAATTAATTTAGGCTACGCAATCTGGTTGTTTGTTTAAGGGGTCTAAACCGTTCAAGTGGTATCAGAGCAGGTTGTTCTTCTGTTTGAGATTTTTTCTCTGAGCTGATCCTTGACCCCGGTTGTCATGGAGCATGGACACTCTCTGTTTGTTCCTCCTCACTTTGATGGGAATAACTATGCTTACTGGAAAGTAAGGATGAAAGCATTCCTAAAATCCATCGATGAGAGAGTTTGGAACTCTGTTGAATATGGTTGGGAGAAGCCCACTACTCCTATGAGTGAGTGGCAAACTTCTTATAAAGAAGCAGCTGCATTTAATAGCAAAGCTATGAATGCCATTTTTAATGCTGTTTCAATGGAGGAATTTAAGAGGATCTCTAATGTTGAGGTTGCTCATACTGCTTGGAAAATCCTCCAAACTGTGCATGAAGGCACAAAGACTATTAAGATAAACAAATTGCAGCAATTAACTTCTAGGTTTGAAAGCATTAGAATGTCTGATGATGAAACATTTGATGAGTTTTATGCTAAACTTAATGATATTGTTAATTCTGCCTATAATTTGGGTGTAGTCTATGATCAACCTAAGATTGTTAGGAAGATACTTAGATCCTTAATTGAAGACTTTAAACCCAAAGTGACAGCCATTACTGAAAGTAAGGATGTTGACACCATCCCTGTGGATGAGCTTGTAGGATCGCTTCAGTCCTATGAGTCTGACCTACCAAAGACTACTAAATCCAAATCAATGGCTCTAAAGTGTGTTAATGATGTTGAGGCTGGTGGATTTGATGATGAGCTCTCTCCTACTGAGATAGCTTACCTTGCCAAGAATTTTAGAAATTTCCTTAGAAACACTAATAGGAAGGCAAGGAATACCAACACTTTTGAACCTAGAAACTTTAGGAAGAATGATCTCACTAAGGTTAATAATTTTGAAAAACCTAGAGAACAAGTAGGTCAATCTTCAAATAATTCTTTGGGTCCTCAGTGTTTTGGTTGTCAAGGGTATGGTCATGTCAAATCTGAATGTCCTACTTTCTTGAGGAATAAGGGTAAAGCTATGGCTGTAACCCTTAGTGATAATGAGGTTTCTGATGATGAGTTCGGTTGTGATGAGGATGGAAACTTTATTGCTTTCACTGCTACTGCTGCAGTCAATGAAAGCATATCTGCTGAGGAGAACCTTGCTGATGGGGAACTCTCTGAAGATGCAGATCTTCAAGAGGCCTACAACAAACTTTGCAAAATTGCTGCAAAGGATGCTATGAAAGTTGATCTAGGCCTAAAGAAAATTGATGCTATTGAGCTTGAAAAGAAGAACTTGCTTGTCAAATTGTTTGATGCTAATGAGCTTTTGAATAATGTTAAATCTGAAAACATGCTTTTGCTTGATAAAGTTAGAACTTTAGAACATGATTTATTTGTTGCTAGATCTGCTAGTTCTAAACTTGATCACATGTTGAACGTTCAAAAGTGTTCTTCTGATAAATCTGGGATAGGATATGTTGAAAGCATTCTTGATTCTGCACCCCATTCCACTGTCTTTGTTCCTGCTTCTTCTTCTGTACCTTCTGTGAGTGAGGTTATGAGTGAAATTGTTAAACCCCCTGTGAGTGAGGTTGTTAAACCTGTAGAAGTTTCACCACCTAAGAAGATTATGGTAGACTTAAGGGAATCTAAACCTAAGGAGCCTACCAAATCCAAAGACAAGATGCATGGTAAACCTGCTTGGGTTTGTCATTATTGTGGTAAGTCTGGACATATCCGTCCTAATTGTTACAAGTTTCAAGTTGATAAAAGAGCGAAGAAACCAAAAGTGTCTGTGCCTTAAGCACAAGATCCGATGGCACTAATTGGTGAATTGGTAAAGGCGTTAAACCTTTATTCCAATCCTGGAGTTGAGAATCACTCTAATGTGAATAAGAACTCCAATGCTCGTGGTGCATCTAAAAAGTTTTTGATGCAAAAGACTCGAACTAACTGAGTCTTTCTGACATGGTCCTTGTGCTTCATTGCTCTATCCTTTGTGACCATTGTTCTTTGGTTTTTGTTTCTTTTTGTTCTAGGACTTGCATTGCATTACATTCATGCATTACATTCATGCATTTCATTCTAGGATTTATTTGTTTTCTCTTTTAATAAAAAAATTTAAAAAAAAAAAAAGGGGAAAAAGCAAAAACTATGTTTGACACAATTTTTCTTGATTTTTGAAAACAAGGTTGGTCAATCTTTTTACACATGTCATGTCCTGTGTACCTTGTTTAACTTGGATGAGCTTATTTATTGCACTTTACTAGTTGAAACTTTGTAATGCATGTTGTGTGGGAAAGATGTGTGTGGTTTTTAATCACTTTGCCTTAATCATGAAGTCACTTGTTCTTTGACTGTCGGACTTGATCCTTTTGAGAAAGGCATAAATAACCATCTCACAACTGTTCACTAGCCAATCATGAACACCTTAGTGCATATCATAAGATTTTGTGCTCGAGAAAGTGTAGCACATGCACAAAAAGAACATAAGGTGTAGCCTCATTTAAAATTAAAACTTGTGTGTACTATTAGGCTTGATGCCAATTCACTTAATTCAAACCGGTGTGTACTATTAGGCTGAATGCCAAGTCATATATAAATAAGAGGCAATAATGCAAGAAACTTACATGATTGCAAGCTTTTGTTCTAGGAGATGTGGGAGTTATATGATGTAACTCTTTAGGTGATAGTCTCTTTTAAATTCTATGTGATGAATTGTGTAGACTTTGTGGTTGATTGCTATTCACATATCACCTCACATGTATCTCAAGTTTTTGCTAGTTTCACACACTTCACAAGTTACTCTTTGTTAAACACTGTACATGCTAGTGTGTGTGTTTTTGGTCTGACTAACCAAGTTTGAAAATATCTTGAGATTTGTGCACAACATATGTGTTGCTTGAGAAAATTAAATGGAGGATGATTGGAACTTGTTTTTGATGAAATTGGGTTTGAAAATTTGGGTTTTTGAAAAAGCATTTCACTTCATACTCATGCATTTTGTTTTCATTGATCAAATGCTTTGAGGAGGTGTTTTTAAAATTGGGCTTGCATTTTTCAAAACAGTGATTTTTCTCAAAATTTTAGTGAGCCTCTGCCCATTTCGATTGATCCAGTGTGATTTTCGATCGATCGAAAAAGTGTCCCAGAATGTGTCAAAATGACTGTCACATTCGATCGATCGAATGTATTTTTCGATCGATCGAAGATCATGGAAAAAGTTTTTTTAAAATTTCAGATCTGACTTTTTCAACTCATTTTTCAAATCCTTTTCAAAGTCTTTTTCTCTCTCCGACGAGGCAAGCCCAAAAGTTCAAATTTTTTGTCGTTTTCCTCCGGACTTTTTGCAAAATCTCTCCTTCCTCAAGCCGGTAAGTCTGTTTTGCCCTTCCTTTTCAATTTATTTTCACATTTACATGCATTTTTTCATACATTAAAGGGAGTTTTTCGGAACTTTTCTTTTTGGGATTTGTGATGATTCAGACCTAATTGTGTGAAATTGATCAATGAGTTTTGGTGGGGACACTCTATAAACATGTTCTTAATAGTTTAATGTGATCAATTTTGAGTTTTGTGATCAATTGAAAATTCTAGGGTTTATGTTTGGTCCGAATTGGGGCTTTTGTGAAATTGAGTTAAATTTGATGAAATTGGCTTTGTGTATTGATGTATTTAGGCATTATAATCATTGTATTGTGTTTTGTAATGCTTAATTCTTCAATTTGGTGAAAAAAATTTTCAAGTGGTTTTCAAATTTTTAGGGTTTTTGTTAAGAAACTCTATGTTCGAGCCAATTTTGTGAAATTGAACTTAATTTGAACTTGGTACTGCATTTAGTTCATGCATCATAACATCGTTATTGTTCATGCATCATATAGATTTTTCATTCTATTGTTTTTGTGCTAACTTGCAGTCTGCCCTTAGTTTTGTTTTTTGTTCTTTTGGTTTTGTCCTTGTGTCCTTGTCCTTTCCTTAGCACCATGCCTAGGAAGACTAGAGCTCGTAGGACTATTCCCTCTCGTTCTCCTTCCCCCCCTTCCTTTGACTGTGAGAGGTTTCCGAGCGAGAAAAACCAAGAGACCTATGAGAAGCTCAATCTTCAGAGGAAGATTTGGGCTGAGCGTTCTGTCATTCTAGATGAGCTAGATCCTGCCATTAGGGCAAACTTTGAGCGTCGAGGGTGGTTGCCTCTGTTAGATGTGTCTGACCCTCCTCCTTCGGCTACCTTGATTACAGAGTTATTCTCGAACATCTCTATTCGCGTCTATGATTCCAACACTCTAGTTAGGAGTTGGATACGAGGCGTAGAGTACTCCATTACTCCTCAGGTAGTGGCTGATGCTCTAGGGGTACCGTTGGTTCGTGAGCTTGTCTATCCTTATTCTGTGTCTCCCGAGCTGAGCGACGTTTTGTCTTATATCACTGGGACTACTGTCCAGTGGGGTTCTGATCCTAGGATCACTTCTGCTGAGCTCTCCGGGTTACATTATCTTTTCTTTAGGATAGCCTGTCATTCCCTCTGGCCCATCTCTCATGTTCACATCATTCCTCTTGAGAGGTGTGTATTTTTGTACGCTCTTGTCACTGATGCTCCTATTAGTTTTCCTTATCTCTTTCTTCGTTCTTTGAACGAAGTTTATAGGAGTTCATCTACTGCTCATGCCCTTGTTCATCCTATTTTCATTCATAGGATTTTACTTTATCTTGCTCTTAGTGACTTCCTCTCATCTGAGCCTATTCATGTTATTGGTCCTATAGGTGCGTTTTTTCTTAGACAAAGGGCCGCTCATCTTCGAGCTGGTTCTAAACATCCTAGGTCTGAGCCTTCTAGTAGTGCTCCTCCTCCTCCTTCGTCTTCTACAGGTCATGCTGGTGATGATATTCCTGATCCGGTTGGTGATGATGCTGCTGATGCTGATGTTCCTCCACCTCCTTCGGCCGACTTCGATGTTCGTCGTACTCTGGAGACTGTCATGACCGTTCAGGCGGCTCATGGTCAGCTTTTGATGGACTTGTTCGATGAGATTCGAGCGTTGAGAGTAGATTTGGCGCATCTTCGTTCACCCTCACCACCACCTTTTGATGGCGACTCTTGATTGCCCTTTGGCATTCCGTCACAAAAAGGGGGAGTGGATATATTGACATGTAGAGGGGTTTTGTCTTTTTGAGGAGATTTTGTAGTTAGGGGGAGATATTTTTTTAGCATGAGATATTGTTTTGAGGAGTTTATTAGATTGTATCTAGGTGCTTCACTTTGTATATCATTTTTGGGGATATTCATGTTTGGGGGAGTAACATTGATATATTGATATACATTTTTCTTATTTGATTCTTGTTGACTCATGATTCACTGCTTATTGATTTATATTTATGAGTTGATTCATTGATATATATCTTTATTGTGTGTTGTGTGAATCTTACAAGAATATTATACCTGTTTATATACTATTTCCTGTCACACATGTGTTTATGTGTTTGTTAAGTATTTCAAGAATATACAGGTTGATTCAACAAAGCTGCTGTCTACACTTGCAACCGATAGATAGTAGTTAGGGTTGAATTTGAGTTTATGAGCATTATTTTGTAAAGGGCTTTTTACTTGTAAACTTTGAGCTTTTAATTTGTGTTTTGTCACGGATTGCCAAAGGGGGAGTTTGTTAGGTTCTAAGGTCTTAGGATTTTGTGTATTTAGAACTCTAATTAGTAATGTTGGCAAACCATGATCACAACAATGTATTTAGTCTTATTTAGGCTTGCTCAAAGTTGGTAAAATATTGTAAAGTTGGAATCGAGTGACTGCAGATGCATTGGTGCATTTTGGCCTGGCTCGATTGATCGAATGTAATTCTCGATCGATCGAAAATCGACCCAGATGGGATTCTGCAGAAATTCCAGCTCAACCCTAACTCTTTTAAAACGTTTAGGGTTTTATGTTTTTGCCCTAGGTATATAAGGCAAAACCCTAGGCACGTTTTCAGAGTTGCACAAGTTGTATTGTTGCTCATACATTGCGGTTTTGTGTAAATCTCTTGTGAGATCTAGAGGAGCTTTCCTTTACACAAAGCTTAGGGTTTCCAAGATTGAGATTACTTCAACATCTTGATGATCAACTTGGTTGCTGCCATTGAAGCTTAAAAATAAACAAGCGGGGAGCTTGTAGCTGATTGAAGGAATACAAAGAAAGAAGTAGTCTGTGGACTCGGAGCCTGCGCGTGGTCGTGTTAGGAAGTTTTACTGGTGGGTAGCATTAGGAAGTCAAGCGGGGAGCTTGTAAGTCCTTTTATAAGAACTTCAATTCTTTCTTAGTGGATTCCGTTTTGCCTTAAGGATCGGTGGGTAAAATCCTCCCCAGGTTTTTCCGTGTGGTTTCCTGGGTGATCATATCACTGTGTTATTTATTATTCCGCTGCATTATATTTTTGATATGATTATTTGATTGTTTTAACCTAGAATTGTTAATTTGACTAAGTAACAACTTGGCTAATTAATCTAGGCTACGCAATCTGGTTGTTTGTTTAAGGGGTCTAAACCGTTCACATTTGACATGTGCATGCAAGCCCTATGTATGCACACACATACTCATGCACAAAAACCCTAATTCGAGCTTTATTGCTTTTGTTTCCTTGTTTAATTTGTGTAATATGTTTCTGTCCTAAGTTGGTATCCGTGCTGAAAAGTATCTGCCACCATGCTTTGCTTTGTTTGTTGTTTCTTCAATGCTAGTTAGGATCTTGTTCTTTTGATATGTATTGAGCATGCGTATGAATATTAACATGCATTGATGTATAGGTGCTATGGTGTAGTGAGGTAAGTCATGCACTCATATGAGCATGCATTGGCTGGAGTATGGGCCTTATATGTCTAATATAACATGAACATGTTTGTTTGAATGTCAAGTCTATGGTGTTTAGATGCTTTAACATGTTTTGTTGATTCTGCCTTGTTATGTTTTTGCTCTTGGAGATGTATGTTTATATGCCATGATAGACGTATTAGGTTTTGGGATGAGTATGCCTTGTTTGTTTGCTTTAGATGCATGCTAGGGTGTGTGTGAGTTAGAAAAACAATATTGAGTATGCCTTTAAGGAGATTAAGATGTGAAACATAATGAGTGGAAGCCGACTCATGGGTCGGGTGGGGTTGGGTGGGGTTAGGTGCCTAACCCCTTCCCATCCTCATACCTACACTCTAACACATGCTCTAGTAGTAGATCGGTCCTTCCATAAAGGGCGCTAATATATGGTTCCTAAACTTAATCTAGGTGTCGACTCCATATATTTTCCATAGTCCCACCCTAGGCCAAGGCATACACACTCATTGTGAGGATGAAGCCACACACGCCATCTGACCGTGCGCATGGGTGCTTGCGACCACAGTGGCTACTCCACTGGGAATAGAGATTTTGATTCCAATGTGTTCCACTTCTTAATCCTAATAAAGGCTTGTTCAATATTTGTTTGCACACACTTCACTTGGTTCTTTTTGTCCCTTTGCTATGGTTGGTGATGAGTGGAAAGGTGGAAGCTCCATTCAGGTCAAAATCTTTCAAAGTTCTTCCCACTAACTCACAATCCATGCCATTGCCTATAATGGACTTTGAGTACATTAACGGTTTGCCACCAAGCCATTACAGTCCTTTTAGGCCTAAGATTTGAATCATGGCCTACCTAGTTGTGAGTGACCTATTGATCTATCCCTTTAGGTTTAAGGAGCTTACCCACATTTAGAGAAATCCTAGATTCTATCAAAAGTGGGTACCCTTTATATCTCTTGTTTTGTTCAACCATATATCTTGTGTTCACCTAATTCTAAAGGACAAATAAAATATATAAAATTTGAAAGGATAACCTAAGAGTTATGGCATACCCTAAGACATTAGGAAGAAAAGAAAAGAAGTTCTCACATATAAGAGACTTGTTGTAACACCCCAAACCCATACCAAGGATTTAGATGCATAACTTGTCTTATAAATAATCAACACTAATATAATGGAATAGAGCGTAATTAAATATCTACAAATAAACTTTAAATAATCAAAATCTTTCCTATGTAATCCATTAAAATAAAAATTTTAACAATAAAGTCTCCAAAAACAATCTCAAAGAGTTCCACAAATAACAAACTCACTATCCTAAGAAAATATACTAAAACAGTCCATCTATTAACATAACTCCAAAAGAAGTCTTCAATCTAATGTTCCAATAATCTACCACCAAAAGATAATCCATTGCTCTAATCTGAAGGGGTGAAGAAAGGGGGGTGAGCTAGAAGCCCAATAAGAGACTACATAATATGAGGATGTCTTTCAAAACAAAACATTAGTATCATTAATAAAATATAAGCTTTACAAAACATTTACAAATAGTTTTAACCGTAATATAATATACTTTGTAAATCTGTCAAGAATAAAACATTTAACTATAACGCTGAAATCATTAAATAAAATAATAATCACTTTAGTTAGTAAAAATTACACTAAATAGGTAGAAACAATATATTATAACGAAAAACAATTTTTCCACTTATAAAGATCAATAACAATATAACAGTAGTTTGATATGAAAAACATTAAACATTAGCTAGACAAAGACATAAACTGCTAAACACTCGATGAGTGATTCCCATGGGGAACAATAACACTAACCTCAAAGAGGCAACATTGGCTCTAAAGAGCAAACGATAACACTGCACCACACCACAATAACACTACATCGGTTGAAGACCAATACTTAACCCTGTATTGGCAAAGGTTGCAGACTGTCTAGTTGACCGTTTGAAAACATTCTTACTTTATTATAATATTGTCAATACTAATCATATATCATATAACAAATACTTCCTCAAAAATATAGTTTTGAGTCATTCTTTAACATATATAGTTTCAAAATAATATACAAGAAATAACAAAATTCTGGTATGTGTAATGCATAGACAATGGTATAAGTTTTTGGAAACTTCACTTTTGCAATTATATGTATATATATATATATATACACATGTCTTGAGAGACATTATGTTCTGAAGTCCACTTACCTCTAGTTGTTAAACCAAGCTTCACCTCAACTTTCTGAAACAATATCAACTAGAACCTAAATAAGGACAAGACGACTCAATAAGAATGGATACACTAAGGCAGCAATAAAATATAAATTTCACTCTTAAAATTCGTATGTCACTACTTATTCTGAAACTATAGCTAATCTAGTACTCAATTGCTTTATCAAGTACTCCAAAATCAATACCAAGTAAACAATTCTAATGAGCCAAATATGTAGATCTCTATATTATTTAATTCTCCCAGTATGAGTTGGCTTCCAATTAATTTTATGCTTAAGATCAATATTATCCCAAATTACATATATATATATATAGCATCCAATAATATTCCTACCGTTAAGACATAGAAAGAATACAATAGATCTACCAATTAATTCCTACCCGCAGGACCTAGTGACCTGTAGAATGTATTGATAAGAGTTTAGAAACTTGACCATGATATAGATTACAAAATTCAAAAGTCCAGCCCCACTACCATGTGTAAACTCTAGCAACTATCACTCAAAAACTTATCGCCTAATTCAAGAGTTCATATGGGATATTAAAGCAAATCTATTAAACTACTCTAGCAAGTAGGTTATTTCCATGAAGGTTTGAGAGAGAGATATACTTGACCACACGACCACACAAATGCAAAATTTGTCTCTTGTAATTTTGCACTCTCTCTCTCTCTCTCTCTCTCTCTCTCTCTCTCTCTCTCTCTGTTTCACAAATACACTATTTTACCTTTCAGCTTCACATGTTAAAACTGTTTCCACTAGGGCTGAAATTAAAGCCTACTAGAACTTAAATAAGCTTTCAAGACTTTAATTCCCACTAAAACTAATATTAAGGTTGTTTAGATAGGCTAAAACTCTAAAGAATTCCAATAACACTAAAACTCTTAATCCAAATAGGAAATCTCTTATCCTTTTCCTCAATTGATAAGGAGACTAAAAGTTAAATATGATAATCCACAAAAGAATAACTCACATTACATCTTCTTTTATTTATTTTCTTTGTAGATATCATAATATAAAATAATATCACCTTCAAAATAAATTAAATAATTCATCAATTTCACTCTAGAAGCAATAAAATTAAATTTAAGTGAGGCAGGTGTTACACTTGACCTAGAGTCCAAAGGTATGTTTTTACTTGGAAGGTTCATAGAACCATTGCCTAGTTGCTATCATAAGCCTAAATCAAAAGGCCTCTTGAAAGGGAAAACCTTGGGCCTAAGGTATAAATATGCTATGGACCTAGCATCCAACATCCTTCAAAGTTAATATGAAACTCCTTAATCTTGGGCCTCTTTGTTGTATGCCATGGCCCAAAATGATGAGAGATTCATGAGCTTTGAGAGGAAGGCTAAAATATATTCTAGCTAAAGGACTACTTCAAAAAAGAGAAAGAAAAATGATAATGAAAGAAAAAAAAAAAAAAAAAAAGAGCCCAAAGGTGATGAATACATTGTTGGCCTATATTTGAGACAAAGGGTTGAAAATCCTTGCACATATAAAAGCCCACAAGAGCAAGATGAGAGCTTTATTGTAAATGGACTAAGCCCAATGAAACAAGGGGCAAGGTTCATGAGAGAGAAGGGAGTGCTTTTGTAATTGGGCCTTCACTAAAATTGACTTAAAGATTTTCTAAGAACATCTAAATAAGAGAACCTTTTAATTAGGACACGCGCTTAATAAAAATGGGACTTCTTTTCAAGCACCATTGCACCACCAAGATCGAATAAGCACATCCCTACTCCAATTTGGGACTGAGGGAAGAACGGAAGAAGTTTGATTAAGGTTGAGGTCACACATCATGAAGAAACATTTCAAGAAGAAGTATCTCAAGAAGAAATGGTTGCTCCAATTGATGACACGATTGCACAAAAGATATACAAAGCAATAGAAGAACAAGGCAAGGCTCTCAAGAAGATGGGAGGTCATCTCTCCAAGCTAGAGGAGATCAAGCTCAAGAAACTTGTGCACATAGAGATACATGAAGAAGAAGAAAGAGAGGAATGAGATGAAAGAGATAAGATCGATTATGAGAGAAACATGCAATTTGAGAAGCTTACTGTGGATAACATGGCTATGAAAGAAAAGATGGAGAAGATACAACTAGCCTTTCGCAAGGCTTAAGGGATGGATGATTGTCTCTACAACATGGGTGGATTGAGTTCCAAAACCCCTATTGCTTTGCCTCACATGTTCAAGATTTCTGAGGCAAAAAAGTTTGATGGGACTGGGGATCATAAGCAACATGTTAGGAGATATATAAGCATTATTGAAATGAAAGGGTTGGATGAGAAGCAGACTTAACATGCATTCCTTCTATCACTCACAAGAGGTACCTCGAGGTGGTACTATAGCTTGGATTCAAGTAAGACCAAAGTGTGGAATGAGTTAGTGGAACTGTTTGTGGATCAATTCATTTTCAATACCATGATTGATGTAACTTTGAGAGATTTGGAGACCACTAAGCAAGGAAATAGGGAGACATTCTCCGAACACATGATGAGGTGGAAAGGGAAAGCATCCAAAATAGATAATAGGCCAAATGAGAAGGACCAAATCAACATGGTTATTAAGAACTTGCTTCTGGCATACAATAGTAGGCTTTTGTCATCGCCTATTAGTTCTTTTGGACAATTGTGTGGTTGTAGGACTAGGATCAAGAATGCCATCAATAATGGACAATTGGAGAAAGGGAAGAACAAGCTTCCAATCAAGAAGACATATGGGGGAGGAGCTACCATTTCTAAAGCACCCAATCCTGTGAATGTAAGTGCCATTATACCTCAGCAACCTCTGGCCTAGCCGAGAGTTCTCTGACTTAGGAATGATCCTTGCCAAGCATATGAGAACCTAACTTCCAAAGGATTTCTTAAACCCCTAGATCCCACACCTATGTCTAATCCTGTGCCTTCTACTTGGAACCTCAATGAATATTGTCACTTTCATAAAAAATCTAGCCACAAGACCACATTTGCTTCCACCTCAAGCATGAGATACAAGATTTAATAGACAATGGAACCCTCCCAAATCCAAACATCATTACCAATCCCAACATTTGGAAGAATCCTTTACCTGATTATATATCATAATTGGGTGCAAGTGGAAGAAATTGATTGGGATTGCTCAAAATTGATAGAGATTGTAGAGGTCAACGCGGTGGAAGTCTAAGGAATATGGGATGAGGAAGATGAGATTTTGAAGATCGTAATAGTTGTGTGGGGGATACTTCCTAAAGGAATGTTTGAGTTAAAGAAAAGGGGCCTAGATGTCAATGTGGAAAACATCACTAGGAGTAGGAAGCATTACAAACCATCCTTTTTAGAGAAAGATCATCCCAGTAGGAACATGGAGGAAGGATTGAAATTCGTTGAGCTCAAGGGGAAAGAAGAGAAAAAAGAGAAGGATAGGGTCTTGATCCAATTGAAGAAAACTCAAGCTCATATATCTATATGGGGCTTGCTAATAGCCTCTTACAAACACCGTGGCCTCTTACAAACACCGTAGCGCTCATTTGAACGCTTTAAATGGAAGGGAAGTACCCATAGAAACTATACCACAAGAGGTTCTATCTCTTATGAGAGTTGAGTCCCTATCTCTTCCTTACCTCACCTTTTTCAATGAAGAACTCCCTCTTAAAGGAGTAACTCACACTAGGCCTTTACAAATCACTATCGAGTGCATGGGTGCCAAAGTCCTAATGGTGCTTATTGATAATGGATCCGCATTGAATGTGTGCCCATTCAGGACCGCTCTCAAGATTGGCTTGGACGTGGAGACTATTCTTCCCTCTCCTTTAACTGTTAGAGCATATGATAACACTTCAAGGAAGGTTATGGGAACTTTCAAAGCTCCTTACAAAATTGGTCCATTGGAAACGATTGTGGAATTCCATGTGATGGACATTACTCCTAATTACAATATCCTTCTAGGAAGGGCATGGCTTTATCCCATTAGAGCTATTCCTTCTACTTTGCACCAAAAGATGAAGATCCCATAGAAAGGAGGGATTGTTGTAGTGCTTGGCGATGGTGGGATCCTAGCACCTGTTTGTGGACATGAAGAGGGGAAGAATGAGCTTCAGATGAGTGGCTTAGAATTTGTGAACATGACTGAGTATGGATTAAAAGACGAGAAGTACATTACGGATTTACTCCCGTATTATAGTTGTGAGGTGATTACAATGATGAAGAAGATGGGGTATATGCCTGGTATGGGTTTCAGAAAAGAAGGAAAAGGGGTGGCTGAATTCCCTAATTTCGAGACTCAACTGACCAAGGAAGGTTTGGGATTCTTTGAAGGCTATGACGAATAAAAATCTTGGTACTCTCAATGGAAACTTTGTGAAGAAGGGAATGGACTTTCTTTTTGTGGCTTTCCTTAGATTTGAGTAGGTGAGGACGGAAAAGTGAATCATGGCTAGGAGATCTTCGAGGAAAAACTCACTTTCAAGGAAATGCCTACTGTGGTGATCAAGGAAGTTCAAGAGGAGGTCAACTGGATAGACAACATAGATGCTGAAGTAATGGGAGCTATGTTGAAAGTGGAGGGGGACGTGCTCACCATCACCACAAGGAGCTAGGTTATCTGTCTACATTCATCATGCCTATTGATTACCAACATAGCAATTGGGATTGGGTTGAGTTTTCTAAGAACATGGGAGAGAAGTTTTGGAATGCAAGTTCCAATGTATTTTTCAACATTTTTAATAAGATGAATTCTGATTTGGATTATTTTGATGTGTCCTATAATATTGAAATTTTGCACTTAAATGATTCAAATGAATTTGAAAATGAAATTAATAAACGATTGGAAATAAAAAATTTAACCTATGGAACCAATTTTTGAAACTATTAATTTGAGCAATGATTAGAATCCACGCTTAATTAAAATTGGCTCAATGCTAAGTGAACATGAAAAGAATGATCTCAAAAAAATTTTCACAGAGTTCCAAGAAGTGTTTATATGGTCTAATGAAGATATGTCTAGTATTGATCCCGAAACAGCACAACATCACATTGATACCCATTCTCACACGGTGTCTGTTAAGCAAAAATTGAGATGTATGAGAACCGAATGGCTCCTTAAAATCAAGAAAGAGGTCAAAAAATAGTTGAAAGTGGGGTTTATCAAACCCTACACTAAGTTGAATGGATAGCCAATGCAGTGCTTGTACCCAAGAAGGATGGGAAAGTTAGGATATGTGTGGATTTTAGAGATTTAAACAAGGTCCTAAGGATAATTTCCCTTTACCTTACCTAACATAGACGTCTTAGTGGATAACATCATTGGAAGTGCCTTGATGTTTTTTATCGATGGTTTCTCAGGCTATAACCAAATCAAAAGGGCTCCTAAGGATATGATTAATACTATCTTCACCACTGAATGAGGGATCTATCATTACACAATAATGCCACTTAGGATCAAGAATGCAGGTGCAACCTATCAAAGAATGGCTATGACTTTGTTACATGACATGATGCACAATGAAGTAAAGGTATATGTTGATGACATGATCGTGAAGTCCAAAGATAGAGAAGGTTAAATAGCCAATTTGAGGAAATTCTTTGAAAGGATCAAGGAGTATAGATTGAGACTAAATCGACATAAGTGTACCTTCGGAGTGATTGCAGGAAAATTAGTAGGCTTCCTAGTAAGTAAATAGAGGAACAGAGGTTAACCCATCAAAGATCAAAGCCATATTGGACATGCCTCCACCAAAGAATGAAAAGGAGGTAAGAGGATTCTTAGGCCGTTTGTAGCACATTAGCTGGTTCATTGCCAAACTCACAAATACTTGTGAGCCCATCTTCAAGCTTTTGAGGAAGAATGAACCCCATACATGGAATGACGAATGTCAAAAGGCCTTTGAGCTTATCAAAGAGTACCTTCTCCATCCACCTATCTTGGTACCCTCGAAACTTAGGAAACCATTACTTCTTTACCTCTTTATCATAGAAGATGCAGTGGGAAGCATGTTGGTACAAGAGGGCGATGACAAGAATGAGAAAGCCGTGTACTATTTGTGCAAGAGTTTCCATGGTTATGAGACTAGGTACACACCTATAGATAAGTCATGCTTTGCTCTCGTATGGGTCGTACAGAAGATAAGGCACATTAGCCTACCTTTCCAAATATGGATGGACCCATTGAAGTACTTGTTTGAGAAGCCTGCACTAAGTGGAAGGTTATCAAGATGGTTGTTCCTATTAGAAGAATTCGACTTGAAGTATATGGTTAGAAAGACCATCAAAGGAAGTGTCGTATCAAATTTTATGCTGAGAACCCCATTGAAGGAGAAAATGGTAAAGAAGATTTCCCAGATGAAGATATCTTGGACATCAAATTAGGGGTATGGAAGATGTATTTTGATGGAGTCATGAAACAATATGGAAATGGGATAAGTGTACTTTTGATCACCCTTGATGGATCTCACAACCTTTAGTTGTCAAGTTAAACTTTGAGGCAACCAACAACATGGCAGAATATGAGGCTTGTATCGACAGAATGGAAGCTCTCCAAAGGCTAGGCATAAAGGAGGCCGATGTCTTTGGAGATTCAACCTTAGTCATTGTGGAAGGTGAAAGAAGAACACCTAAAGCCTTATCAACAATACTTAGAGGAATTAACAACGACCTTTGACAAGATTGAATACACTATCATTCCTAGGGCTTATAATTAGTTTGCAGACACTTTAGCTACTTACCCTTCATGGTTGAAATACCCAGAGGGGTACGGATTCGACCTTTAGAAATCAAGCAAAGTTATCAATTGGTACAAGAAAAGAAAGAGGAGTTGTTAATCTTGGCCATAGAAGAAGAAGGAGTTCCTTGGTATTACGATATCATGATGGCGATGCAATACATCCTA
Organism: Quercus gilva; assembly: GCA_023621385.1. Taxonomy (NCBI): domain Eukaryota; kingdom Viridiplantae; phylum Streptophyta; class Magnoliopsida; order Fagales; family Fagaceae; genus Quercus; species Quercus gilva. The sequence continues at coordinate 61,546,140 of CM042473.1, read as the reverse complement.
TGTAGAGGTTAGCTTTATAGGAGGTCCTATGATGGTATACACCTTCGTTGTCTAAAGAAAGAAGAAGCCAAAAGAATCATGGAATAAGTTCAACAAGGGATTCGTGGTCCTCACATAAATGGAAGAATGTTAGCAAAGAAGATCCTAAGGAGAAGTTCATCAAGGGATTTGTGGCCTTCACATGAATGGAAGAATGTTAGCAAAGAAGATCCTAAGGATGAGATACTATTGGAATACAACAGAGACAGATTGTGTAGACTTTGTAAAAAGTTGCCATGATTGCCAAACACGTGTAAACTTGAACCATGTACTACCAAGCGAGCTATATAATACGACTTCTCCTTGACCTTTCCTAGTTTAGAGCATAGATGTGATTGGAAGAATAGCTCTTAAGGCTTCAAACGGATATGAATACATCCTAGTGGTGATTGACTACTTCACTAAGTGGGTAGAGGCAGCCTCCTACTCTATACTAAAAGCCAAGCATGTGGACCGATTCATAAAGAATAACATCATCTGCGGGTTTGAAGTACCACAAGAGATCATCTTCGACAATGATTCCCACTTCGAGGGAGAGGTCTAAAGGATCATGGAATTGTACAACATTGAGTATCACAAGTCTTCACCATACCAACCATTAACTAATGGAGCCATAGAAGTAGCCAACAAGAATGTCAAGAATATCCTAGCCAAGATGGTAGTGACGTAAAAAGACTGGGTCGAAAAGCTTTCATTTGCCTTATAGGGTTATAGAATTTCTGTCCATGCATCAACTAGGGCAACCCCCTACTTTTTAGTTTATGGAAGTGAAACGGTGCTTCCCATTGAGGTAGAGATACAATTTTAAGAGTGTTGGTAGAAACCAAGGTCCTAAAAGAGGATTGGATGAGAGAAAGATATGAACAGTTGGCCTTGATAGATGAGAAGAGGATGAAAGCTCAATATCACAGATAGGGTTACCAAAAGAGGATTGCCAGTGCATATAACAAGAAGGTAAAGCCTAGAGACCTTAAAGAAGGAGATCTAGTTCTAAAGGTGCTTAGAGATGAAACTTTTGATCCAAGAGGAAAGATGAAGTGAAGGTGGTCTGGGCCTTTTATTATCAAGAAGATCATATTATGAGGCGCTACAAGAATTATAGATTTGGATGGAGAAGAGATGCTTTGCCCAATTAACATGGATAGACTCTGGAAATTCAACATTTGAAAAAGAAAAAAGCCTATTAGGTTGAAAACCCGAAAGGGCGGCCTAGGCAAAAGTTAGGGCAAAGAAACCCCGTTAGGTTGAAAACCCAAAAGGGCGATCTAGGAAAAAGATTGGGGAAAAGACTATGGGCATGGCAAAAATTCCCACAAGGATGTCATGGGCAAAAATTACATGGCATTGGAAAAAATGAAAAGAAAAGAAAAAAGAAAAAGACAAAGTCAATAAGCAAAGATAATAAATCTATTGATTCTCTTATTTCTCAAATTAAAAGATGATAAATTGTTTTCATAGGGGATTTGGAACATTCCAATCCTTTATAAACTCAAATAAAAAGACATGGAATCATAAAGTGCAGAAACCTCTTCCTTTTTTTGGACTTCTTATGATCTTTCTCTTCCCTATGGACTGCTCTCATATCAGTAGATAACCAATCCTTGTATCCCAAAGTTGGATGAAGAAACTGAGAAAAGTGGATGTCCCTATTCATCACCCCAAGTCTCATGGATTCTACCCAGGATCCTCTTAGTAAATGTCATAGTATAGGAGGAACCATTGCCATGAGGAACCCTTTAACGGTTGCCGAATTGCCTTGCAATGTGACATGTGGGATAGTATGCGCAACGACGAAGCCTAACCAAAGAAATACAGTTCTCCTTGAAATCACAGCTAGACATGGCCATACGCCACCATCCCACCATCCATTGAACACCTAAGGGAGAGAGATGCTTCAGAGTGAACTTGGCAAGGTCCATCTCTTTGTCTTTGAGCTTGCGATCACGGTAGTGTTTTGGTTTATACTAATTAGGGGAGACAATGGGAGGATAAAGCAATTGGAGCTTCTCATATAACCATATCTGAGGGAGAGAAAAAGAAAGCATGAGTGCTTGAGTGGAAAAAGGAGAGATAAAAAGAAAAGAAAAGGATAGAGAAGAATATTCAAAGACAATATAAGGAGCCTCGAGGGGTTGAAAACCAAGAGGCGATCCATGTAAAAATTAAAGGAATCCTACTAAGTTGAGGACTTAGGCAAAAGTTAGGGATCATACCTGAAGAAGAAGTGGACTCCCTGCAAAGATTGTTGCTTTCTCTCTATGAACGATATCCAAAACATTGAGAGTTTCAGCCAAGATGATGACCATAGGACTTCCCCTCCCTAGATTGTTGACCACCTAAAGAATTCTTGGGTCCACATGAGGTGTTTCATCACCAAGAAGTACCTTGCGAGGATGTAAAGGCAAAAAGCATTGAGATGATGAGAATGTTTCACCCCAGCCAAAGGAACATCTTTCTGAGAAAAGTACTTAAAGACCATATGGACGTTCAACTTATCAGAGTTGCACCATTTTTTGGCCATGGCTAGAGGAAGCCCTAAAAGTTGATAAGCTAAGTTGGAAAGATCTTCCTCGATAGTAGGAAGAATAATCGCACCGAAGTTGTGCGTACCTATGATCACACCAAATTTTTCAAGAGTGGGGCATAATTCCACACCATTGAATTGGAAAACATGCCAAGTAGAAATCCAAAATTCAGTGGCTACACGTAGAAGAGGCCCATTCACTTTTATTTGATGGAAGAAAGAAATACAAGAGAGACCTAGAGGGATGATAGCATCTTTGAAGTTGAGATTAAGCTTGTTAATCCATGCCAAGACCTCTAAAGGAGTGAATTTTGCCATTGGGGACCTTACATAATGTTTCCTGGGCTTAAGACACGTTTTGTGAAGGTTTGAAAGCTCCCATGGCTATTTTATAGTGAAAGAGGTTGATTAGGGTTTTTTTGCCTAGCGGCATGCATAGGCATGGTCAAAGGTGCACACACATGGTTAACACCTGCATGCGCAAATGCGCATATATGTGTTGGAAAAATCTGGTTTTGTATATCATACAAAATACATAGCGGAAGCAACAAACATGGATCTATTTCATTCACGATTGATAACTTGCATTATGTAAATTTTAGAATTTAAGAACAAGATAGCGTACCTTAATGTTGTGAAATTCAAAACAAAAGATTAGAAGTACTTGAGAACACTTTTAATCTTCACTCCAATTCCACTTTACACCCGAGAAGTGTGGTCTCTCAATTAGTTTCTAAGGGAGAATAACGAGTGGCTTCACTCACACATACACACCATTTCATAATAGTGTCTCTCTTTTTTCTAATTTCACTTATGAAAAAATTTTGTATGTTTCTCCCTTTATAACTAACTAATTATCTAATTAGGCTAGCATATTGGGCCTTTCCAATTGGGCTTTAGTGTGCGGCTTGGAGTGGGACCAAAAGGGACAAATAAGATACTAGCTCCAATGGGCCTTGGGCTTTTCTGTCAACTCTTGACAAGTCCAAAGTTACCATTAATCATATTTAATACCACTATATAAATATAATTGCACTCTAGGCCTTATTAATAAACTATATCCCAAGACTTTATTATACATGCAACCCCTTCATAAAATATTCGTAATAACACAAAGTCATGAATGTAGACTGCCACTTTGTAGATTACTACATCTTAATCCTTGAGTACCCAGTTTAATCCTTTTAAGTTATTCATCATATATTTATGAAATCCAATTTCATAAATATATACTTTAGTAATTTCTTACCAAAGTGGTTAGGCCTAACTCTCTGAATAACAAACCCATTAAACTTATCTCAAGGGAATATTTTGTAACTCCGTTAAGAGACTATGAATTTCATCTTGAAAATATATGTTCCATCAACACTAAATGTGGCTGCCCAACATACTGAGGTTTTGACCGTTACTTTAGATCTCACTCCTGATATATCAAAGCAACCTACATTTCATGATCAAGTCCATTATTCTCTCAGGATTAAGAGTTCATGCAAATATAAGTCGTGAGATTTATTATTCAATTGACAGTCGTTAGGAGAATAATAAATCTCATAGCAGTCCAGTTCAATATGTCTTAACTCTTAAAACATATCAATATATCAACTAGAAGTCACCACTTCCATGATCAAGACAAATCATCTTAGTTAATATGTTATAGTCTTCGCAGATGAAATGCCCAATTTCATCACCGACTACGAACCAAATTCTGAGTTTACAAAGAACTTGTGACTTATATCTTCTGTGACTAAATCACATAAATCACATACTATGCATCTCATGGACTATATGATAATGTCCAAATATTCAAGTTACCATTATTTCAAATAATAATAAAACAACTTTATTAATTACAATATTAAGTCATACATCATGTCATACATAATGTCATACATAATATAATACATAGCATCATACAATAGGATTCTAGGGCACAAATCTCAACAATCTCCCACTTGCCCTAAAGACTATTGTGCACTAATCTAACTCCCATTCCTTTTAAATGTGACTAGAAGGTCCTTTGAGGCAAGGCTTTGGTAAAGGGATCTGCTAGATTATTTGCACTTTCAATCTTTGCTACCACCACATCTCCACGAGCAATAATATCTCTAATGATGTGATACTTTCTCTCGATGTGCTTTCCTTTCTTGTGGTTCCTTGGATCTTTTGATTGTGCAACTATACCACTATTGTCGCAAAACAATGTGATGAGAACTTATTCCATTCTCATTACACCAAGGTCAGAAAGGAATTTCTTGAGCCATACAGCTTCCTTTGCTGCTTCACAAACAGCAACGTATTCTGCTTCCATGGTGGAGTCTGCAATACAAGATTGCTTGACACTCCTCCAAGTTATGGCTCCAGCTCCCAAGGTGAAAACACATCCTGATGTGGATTTTCTGAAATCTAGATCCGATTGAAAGTCTGAATCTGTATAGCCAATGGGAATCAAATCCTCACTTCGGTAAACAAGCATATAATCTCTCGTTCTCCGTAGATACTTAAGAATATGCTTTACAGCTTGCCAATGTTTTGGTCCTAGATTTGATTGATATTGGCTGACCATGCCAACTGAAAAACAGATATCTGGTCTAGTACAAAGCATGGCATACATGAGACCTCCTACTACAGAAGCATAAGGAACTTGTCTCATTATATTTTCTTCCTCTTGAATCTTAGGCCTTTGGTCATCAGACAAAGGAACTCCAAATCTGAAAGGAAGTAATCCTTTCTTGGAGTTTTGCATGCTAAACCGTTCTAGAACCTTATCTTTATATCCAGTTTGTGATAAACCTAACATCTTATTCTTGCGATCTTGCCAAAGCTTGATCCCTAGAATAAAGTTAGCTTCACCTAAGTCCTTCGTATCAAATTGGCTTGACAACCAAACTTTTACTGATGACATTACACCTACATCATTTCCAATGAGTAGAATGTCATCAACATAAAGCACTAGAAACATTACTACTTTATCTTGATGTCTTTTGTACACACATGGTTCATCAAGATTTTGTTCAAAACCAAATGACTTGATTGCTTGATCAAATCTAATGTTCCATGACCTAGATGCTTGCTTAAGTCCATAAATGGACCTTTTCAACTTGCATACCATATGCTCTTGGTTCTTTGCTATAAAACCTTCTGGTTGCATCATATAGATTTCTTCTTCAAGATTGCCATTAAGAAATGCAGTCTTGACATCCATTTGCCAAATCTCATAATCATAATGAGCAGCAATAGATAAGAGAATTCTAATATATTTAAGCATGGCTACTGACGAAAAAGTTTCATCATAGTCAATACCTTCTTTTTGTGTATACCCTTTCGCCACTAGTCTTACTTTAAATGTTTCAACCTTTCCATCTATCCCTCTCTTTCTCTTGTAAACCCATTTGCAACCAACAGGTTTAATGCCGTTAGGCGCCTTTACAAGATCCCAAACTTGATTGAAATACATAGAATCTAATTCAGATTTCATAGCTTTGGCCCAATGATGTGCATCTATATCATTCATTGCCTCTTCATAAGTGTAGGGATCTGATTCAGCCTCTTCTGAGATAACTTCATAAGTTTCTCCTAAACCTATAAATCTTATAGGAGGCCGAATAATTCTCCCACTACGACGAGGCACCTGTGTACTAGTCATCTCATGGGTAATATCTTGTGGTGTATCTAATGCAGCCACATCATCCCTAGTTTCATCCATTGGTTGTTCATTTACAGGTACATTCATTTCAGCCAAAACAACTTTATTTCTAGGATCAAAATTATTCATATAATCATTTTCCAAAAATTTGGCATGTGTGCTAACAAACACTTTGTTATCTTTATGATTATAGAATAAATAACCCTTTGTTTCCTTTGAATACCCTAAAAACATGCATACTTCGGTTTTAGCTTCCAACTTATCAGACTTCCTTTTCACACACATGTGCTAGACATCCCTAAATGTGGAGATATTTCATACTAGGCTTACGCCCACTCCACAATTCCTTAGGTGTGTTGGGAACAGATTTTGATGGAACTAAATTCAAAATATGCATTGCAGTTTTTAGTGCATATCCCCAAAAAAAAAAAAAACTGGTAAAGTTGAGTAACTCATCATGGACCTAACTATTTCCAAAAGAGTCCTATTCCTTCTTTCTGCTACACCATTCTGTTGGGGAGTTCCAGGTGCAGTCAATTGGGATATGATCCCATTTTGAGTTAAGTAATCCTTGAAATCCCCAAGAAGGTATTCACCACCACGATCAGATCGGATGGCTTTTATGTGTTTACCTAATTGATTCTCAACTTCAGCCCTAAACTCTTTGAACTTTTCAAAAGTTTCGGACTTCCGTCTCATTAGGTATACATAACCATATCTTGAGTAATCATTGGTAAAAGTGATGAAGTACTCATAACCTCATTTTGCTTAGGTTGACATAGGACCACATACATCTGTAGATTACAAAGTCATGAATGAAGAATGCCACTTTGTAGATTACTACATCTTAATCCTTGAGTACCCGGTTTAATCCTATTAAGTTATTCATTATATAGTTATGAAATCTAATTTCATAAATATATACTTTAGTAATTTCTTACCAAAGTGGTTAGGCCTAACTCTCTGAATAACTGAATCCATTAAACTTATCTCAAGAGAATGTTTTATATCTCCGTTAAGAGACTGTGAATTCCATCTTAAGAATATATGTTCCATCAACACTAAATGTGGCTGCCTAACATACTGAGGTTTTGATCGTTACTTTAGATCTCACTCCTAATATATCAAAACAACCTACACTTCATGATTAGGTCCATTATTCTCTCAGGATTAAGAGTTCATGTAAATATAAGTCGTGAGATTTATTATTCAATTGACAGTTATTAGGAGAATAATAAATCTCACAGCGGTCCTGTTTAATATGTCTTAACTTTTAAAACATATTAACATATCAACTAGAAGTCTCCACTTCCATGATCAAGACAAATCATCTTAGTTGATATGTTATAGTCTTTGCAAATGAAATGCCCAATTTCATCACCGACTATGAACTAAAATTCTGAGTTTACAAAGAACTTGTAACTTATATCTTCTGTGACTAAATCACATACTATGCATCTCATGGACTAAATGATAATGTCCGAATATTCATGTTATTATTATTTTAGATAATAATAAAACAACTTTATTAATCACAATATTAAGTCATACATAATGTCATACATAACATCATGCAATAGGATTTAAGGGCACTAATCCTAACAATCTCCCACTTGCCCTAAAGACTATTGTGCACTAATCTAACTCTCATTCCCTCCAAATGCGACTCGAAGATCCTTTGAGGCAAGGCTTTGGTAAAGGGATCTACTAGATTATTTGCACTTTCAATTTTTGCTACCACCACATCTCCATGAGCAACAATGTCTCAAATGATATGGTATTTCCTCTCAATGTGCTTTCCTTTCTTGTGATTCCTTGGATCTTTGGATTGTGCAACTGCTCCACTATTGTCGCAAAACAATATGATTGGAACTTGCTCCATTCTCACTACACCAAGGTCAGAAAGGAATTTCTTGAGCCAGACAGGTTCTTTTGCTACTTCACAAGCAACAACATATTTTGGGTCCGTTTGGATATAACTTATTGTTGTTGAAAGTTGCTGAAAGTTGTTGAAAACTGAAAACACTGTAGCAAAATAATTTTTAAATGTATGAATAGTACCGTGGGACCATTTTTAATATTTTTTAATGCGTGAACAGTGCATAAATAGTGCGTGAACAGTGATTTTTATCCCCTGCACAGTGAACCCATGTAATGTTACTGTTCACATGCAGGGGAAAAAAAAATAGACAAAACGTGAAACATGAAACGCCAATGCAAGAAATGCTGAACCCAAACACATACTCTGCCTCCATGGTGGAGTCTACAATACAAGATTGCTTAACACTCCTCCAAGTTATGGCTCCACCTTCCAAGGTGAAAGCACATCCTGCTGTGGACTTTCTGAAATCTAGATCCGAGTGAAAATCTGAATTTGTATAGCCAATGGGTTTCAAATCCTCACACCGGTAAACAAGAATATAGTCTCTCGTTTTTCGTAGATACTTGAGAATATACTTTACAGTTTGCCAATATTTTGGTCGTGGATTTGATTAATATCAGCTGACCATGCCAACTGACTGACAGATATCTAGTCTAGTACAGAGCATGGCATACATGAGACTTCCTACTGCAGAAGTATAAGGAACTTGTCTCATCATAGCTTCTTCCTCTTGAGTCTTAGGCCTTTGGTCATCAGACAGAGGAACTCTATGTCTAAAAGGAAGTAAACCTTTCTTAGAGTTTTGCATGCTAAACCGTTCTAGAACCTTATCTATATATCTAGCTTGTGATAAGCCTAACATCTTATTCTTGCGATCTCGCCAAAGCTTGATTCCTAGAATAAAGTTAGCCTCACCCAAGTCCTTCATATCAAATTGGCTTGGCAACCAAAACTTTATAGATGACATTACCCCTACATCATTTCCAATGAGTAGAATATCATCAACATAAAGTACTAGGAACATTACTACTTTATCTCGATGTCTTTTGTGCACACATGGTTCATCAAGATTTTGTTCAAAACCAAACGACTTGATTGCTTGATCAAATCTAATGTTCCATGACCTAGATGCTTGCTTAAGTCCATAAATGGACCTTTTCAATTTGCATACCATATGCTCTTGGTTCTAAGCTATGAAACCTTCTGATTGCATCATATAGATTTCCTCTTCAAGATTGCCATTTGGAAAAGCAGTCTTAACATCCATTTCCAAATCTCATAATCATAATGAGCAGTAATGGATAAGAGAATTCTGATAGATTTAAGCATTGCTATTGGTGAAAAGGTTTCTTCATAATCAATACTTTCTTTTTGTGTGTACCCTTTTGCCATTAGCCTTGCTTTAAAGGTTTCAACCTTTCTATCTATTCCTCTCTTTCTCTTGTAAACCCATTTGCAACCAATAGGTTTAATGCCGTTAGGCGCCTTTACAAGATCCCAAACTTGATTGGAATACATGGAATCTAATTCAAATTTCATAGCTTTAACCCAAAGATGTGCATCTATATCATTCATTGCTTCTTCGTAAGTGTAAGGATTGGTTTCGGCCTCTTCTAAGATAGCTTCATGAGTTTCTCCCAGACCTATAAACCTTATAGGTGGCCTAACATTCCTCTCACTATGACGAGGCACTTGTGTACTAGACATCTCATAAGTAGTATCTTGTGGTGTATCCAATACAACCATATTAACCCTAGTTTCATCTGTTGGTTGTTCAAATACAAGTTCATTCATTTCAGGCAAAACAACTTAATTTCTAGGATTAAAATTATTCATATAATCATCTTCCAAAAATTTGGCATGTGTGCTAACAAACACTTTGTTATCTTTATGATTATAGAATAAATAACCCTTTGTTTCTTTTGAATACCTAAAAACATGCATACTTCGATTTTAGATTCCAACTTATCAAACTTCCTTTTCAACACATGTGTTGGACATCCCCAAATGTGGAGATATTTCATACTAGGCTTATGCTCACACCACAATTCCTTAGGTGTGTTAGAAACAGATTTTGATGGAACTAAATTCAAAATATGCATTGCAATTTTTAGTGCATATCTCCAAAAAGAAACTGGTAAAGTTGAGTAACTCATTATGGACCTAACCATTTCTAAAAGAGTCTTATTCCTTCTTTCTGCTACACCATTCTGTTGGGGAGTTCCAGGTGCAAACAATTGGGATATGATCCCATTTTGAGTTAAGTAATTCTTGAAATCCCCAAGAAGGTATTCGCCATCACAATCAGATCGAATGGCTTTTATGCATTTACCTAATTGATTCTCAACTTCAGCCCTAAACTCTTTGGACTTTTCAAAGGCTTCGGACTTCCATCTCATTAGGTACTCATAACCATATCTTGAGTAATCATCGGTAAAAGTGATGAAGTACTTATAATCTCCTTTTGCTTGGGTTGACATAGGACCACAAACATCTGTATGAACTAATTTAAGCAACTCTTGGGCTTTTCTACCTTTTGCATTAAAAGGTCGTTTGGTCATTTTTCCCTCCAAACAAGATTCATAAACTGGAAATTCATCAAAGTCCAATGGCTCTAAGAGTCCATCTTTTATCAGTCTTTGAATTCTGTTTGGATTAATATGACCCAAACGCAAGTGCCAAAGATATGCATCATTAGTAGATGGAAACTTTCTCTTTAATGATTTTACATGCGAGTTATTATCGAATTCAGAATTATATAATTGATGCTTATCAAGAGTTAAAATATAAAGACCATCCACAATATTTCCAGAACAGATAAATACTTTACCCTTCTTTATTACAACATTGTCTTTAAGGATAACACAATATCCATATTTACCTAAATAAGTTGCAAAAATTAAATTCCTACGAACATTAGGTACATATAGACTGTCTTCCAATATTAAAACCCTAAATTCAAAACATAAATTATAAACACCAACAGCTACAACCTAAATCTTGCTCTCATCAGCCAAAGTAAGAAACAATTCACCTTCATTAAGTTTTCTGGTCTCCTAGAACCTCTGCAAAGAATTGCAAATATGATTAGTACCACTTGAATCCACACACCAGGAATCTGTGGGATTTTGTACCAAACATATTTCAAGGATGAATGAACTATTCATACCCTTATTATTGGCAGCCTTGAATTTTGGACAATTCGTCTTCCAATGCCCTTTCTTACCACAATGGAAACATTTTCCATTGAGCTTCTTTCCTTTGTCAGCAACCCCTAAGACAACTTGTTTACCCTCTTATTTGGTGAAGTCCTTCTTTTTCTTCTTCTTACCCTTGCCTTTCGACTTAGGTTGAAACGTAGAAGTTTCACCCACATTGGCTTCAACATTAAAAGTACTAAGAATACCTTCTGCTGCTACCAATTCATTTATTAGTTCAGACAAAGAGTAAATCTTTTTGTTCATATTATAATTGAGTATGAATTTCTTGAATGATTCCGGTAGTGACTAGAATACTATATCCACTTGGGATTCTCCATCAATATTGGCACTTAAAACTTCCAATGTATTCAGATTGGAAATCATTGTAAGACAATGCTCCCTCACTGAACTACCTTCAACCATTTTGGTATTATAAATTTGTCTCATGACTTCTATTTACATCAACTCTAAATCCTAAGAGAATAATGGACTTGATTATGAGGTGTAGGCTGCTTTGATATATCAGGAGTGAGATCTATAAGACACGATCAAAACCTCTATATATTGGGCAGTCGCATTTAATGTTGATGGAATATATATTTTCAAGATGGAATTCATAATCTCTTAACGAAGATATAAAATATTCCCTTGAGATAAGTTTAATGGGTTTGGTTATTCAAAGGGTTGGGCCTAACTATTTTAGTAAGGAGTTACTAAAGTATATATTTATTGAATTGGATTTCATAAATATATGATGAATAACATAAAGGATTAAACCGGGTACTTAAGGATTAAGATGTAGTAATCTTCAAAATGACAGTCTATATTCATGACTTTATATTACTATGAATATTTTAATGAAGGGTTTGCATTTTTAATAAAGTCTTGGGATATAATTTATAAATAAGGCCTAGAATGCAATTATATTCTTATAGTAGTATTGAATATAATTAATGGTAACTTTGGACTTGTCAAGAATTGGCAGAAAAGCCCAAGACCCATTGGAGTTAAAGTCTTATTTGTTCCCTTTGGTCTCATCCCAAGCCACAAATTAAAACCCAATTTGGTAGGCCCAAAAGGCTAACCCAATTAGATAATCAGTTTTTATTTAATAAGAGTTATTAAATAAATAAAAAAACTACCAAGGTAGTTATTTTATGTACATATGATGAAAAGAAAAGAAATCAGTTTTTCTCCACAAGGAGGAGAAGAAGAACTTTCATTTGAGAATCAACATACAAAAGGACTGATTGAGAGACCACACTTCTTGGGCACCATATGGAATTGAGATGAAGATTAAAGATATTCTCAAGTTTTGGTTTTGAATTTCACTGCATCAAGATACGCTTCCTATTCTTTGTTCTAAAATTCAAGGTTACATGTTATCTCTCATGAATGAAGTAGATCCCTGATTGTTGCTTCCGCTGTGTGTTTTGTATGAGATACAAAACCAGTTTTTCTAGCAGTTAGTTGCCTCCAAATGTTCAGATTAAGCCAGATATAGTTCTCAGTCGCTTCAAGATCATCAAATTGAGTCGGGTAAAGTTTTCAATCGCCTCCAAATCTTTAAGATTGAGTCGGATAAAGTTCTCATTCGCCTTCACCTCTTTAGAATGAGTTGGATATAGTTTTCTATCACTTTTAAATCTTTAAATTGAGCCAGATATAGTTCTCAGCCGCCTCTAAACCTTTAGATTAAGTCGAATATAGTTCTAAGTCACCTCTAAATTTTTAGATTATGACGGATATAGTTCTCATTTGCCTCCAAATTTTCAAATTGAGTCGGACAAGGTTCTCAATTGCCTCCAAATGTTCAGATTGTGCTGGATATAGTTCTTAGTCGCCTCCAGATCTTCAAATAGAGCCGGATATAGTTCTTAGTCGCCTCTAGATCTTCTGATTTACCAGGATATAGTTCTCAGTCGACTCTAGATCTTCAGATTGAGTCGGATATAGCTCTCAGTCACTTCTAGATCTTCAAATTGAGTTGGATATAGTTCTTAGTCGACCTTAAATTTTTTAGATTGAGTAGGATATATTTCTCAGTCGCCTCTAGATCTTTAGATTGACTTGGATAATGTTCTTAGTCGCCTTTAGATCTTCAGATTGAGCTAGATATAGTTCTTTGTCGCCCCTAGATATTTAAGATTGAGCTAGATATATTTCTCAGTCGCCTCTAGATCTTTAGATTGACCTGGATAATGTTCTCAATCGCCTCCAAATCTTCAGATTGAGCCGAATATAGTTTTCAATTGCCTTCAAACCTTCAAATTGAGTCGGATATGGTTCTCAATCACCTCTAAATTTTCAATTTGAGTCAAGTATAGTTCTCAGTCATCTCCCGACCTTCCGACTGAGTAGGATACAGTTCTCATTCGCCTCTAGATTTCCAGATTTAGCCGAATATAATTCTCAATTGCTACCAAATCTCTAAGATTGAGACAGAAATAGTTCTCAGACGCCTTCAGATCTTCAAATTTAGCCAGATGTAGTTCTCATTCGCCTCTAAGTTTTTAGATTAAGCCGAATAAAGTTCTCAATCACCTCCAAACCTTAAGATTGAGCAGGTTATAGTACTTAGTCGTATCTAGATTTCTAGATTAAGCCGGACATAGTTCTTAGTTGGCTACAAATTTTTTGATTAAGGCAAATAAAGTTTTCAATCGCCTCCAAATTGAGCTGGATATAGTTCTCAGTCGCCTACAAATGTTCAGATTAAGTCGGATATTGTTCTCATTCACCCTCAGATTTTCAAACTGAGTCAAATATAGTTCTCAGTTAGCTCTAGATGTTCTGATTGACCCGGATATAGTTTTCAGTCGTTTTAAGATTTTTAGATTAGGCCAAATATAGTTGTCAGTCACCTCCAAATTTTTAGATTGACACAGATATAGTTTTCAATTAATTCCATATTTTCAGATGGAGCTGGATATAGTTCTCAGTCACCTCTAGATATACAGATTGAGCCGGATATAGTTCTCAGTCGCCTCCAGATTTTCAGATTGAACTGGATATAGTTCTCAGTTGCCTCTAAGTTTTTAGAATAAGTCGAATAAAGTTCTCAGTCGTCTCTAGACCTTAAGATTGAGCAAGTTCTAGTACTCAGTAGTATCCAGATTTCTAGATTAAGCCAGACAGAGTTCTTAATCTGCTACAAATTTTTTGATTGAGATGAATAATGTTTTCAATCGCCTCCAAATTGAGCTGGATATAGTTCTCCAAATGTTTAGATTGAGCCAGATATAGTTCTTAGTCGGTTCCAAGTGTTCTGATTAAGCCAGATATAGTTCTTAGTCGACTCTAGGTGTTCTGATTAAGTCAGATATAGTCCTCAATTGCCTCCAGATATTCAAATTGAGGTGGATATAGTTCTCAGTCGCCTTCAGACCTTTTGATTGAGCCGGATATAGTTTTCGGTCATCTGCAAATATTCAAATTGAGCCGGATATAGTACTTTGTCGCCTCTAAATCTTTAGTCTGAACCGAATATATTTCTCAATCCCCTCTAGGTCTTCACATTTAGCCAGATATAGTTCTCTGTTGCCTACAAATTTTCAAATTGGCCTGGATATAGTTCTATGTTGCCTTTAGAATTTCAAATTAAACCGGATATAGTTCTCAGTCTCCTTCAGATCTTTAAATTGAGCTAGATATAGTTCTCAGTTGCCTCCAAATTTTCATATGGAGCCGGATATAGTTCTCAGTCACCTCCAGATCTTCAGATTGAGCCAGATATAGTTCTCTGTCGCCCCCAGATGTTTAAGATTGTGCCGGATATATTTCTCAGTCGCCTCTAGATCTATAGATTGACTTGGATAATGTTCTCAGTCGCCTCCAAATCTTCAGATTGTGCTGGATATAGTTCTCAGTCGCCTCCAACCCTTTAGATTGAACTGGATACAGTTGTCAATCGTCTCCAGATTTTTAGATTGAGCCAAATATAGTTTTCACTCATCTCCGAACCATCAGATTGAGTTGCATATAGTTCTCAGTCAACTCTAGATTTCCAGATTGAGCTGGATATATTTCTCAGTCGCCTCTAGATCTTTAGATTGACCTAGATAATGTTCTCAGTCAGCTCTATATTTTCTGATTAAGCCGATATAGTCTTCAGTCGCCTCCAGATCATCAGATTGAGTCAGATATAGTTCTCAGTGCCCATCAGAACTTCTGATTGTGACGGATATAGTTCTTAGTCATTTCCAGATTTTTAAATTGAGTTGGATATAGTACTTTGTCACCTCTGAATCTTCAAACTGATTCAAAAAAAGTTCTTAGCCCCCTCCAAGTCTTCACATTTAACTAGGTATAGTTCTCAATTACCTCCGAATTTTTAGATTCAGCTGGATCTAGTTCACAGTTGCCTTTAGAACTTTAAATTGAGCCGAATATAGTTCACGGTAGCCTTCAAATCTTCAGATTGGGCTGGATGTAGGTCTCAGTCGCCTCCAAATTTTCATATTAAGCTGGAATTAGTTCTCAATCACCCTAGATCATTAGATTGAATTGGATATAGTTCTCAGTCGTCCTCAAATCTTCATATTGAGCCGAATATAGCTCTCTGTCACCCCAGATCTTTAAGATTGAGTCGGATATATTTCTTAGTCGCCTCTAGATCTTTAGATTGACCTAGATATTGTTTTCAACCGCCTCTAAATGTTCAGATTGAGCCGAATACAGTTCTCAGTCGCCTCCTAATCTTCTAGTTGAACCAAATATATTTCTCTGTCATCTCAAGATTTTCAGATTAAGTCGGATATAGTTTATACAATTTTAGACCCCTTAAAACACAACCAGATTAACCTAGTTATCCTCAAGGTAAACCGAATCCTTTATGAAAGAACTGAAGTTTACATAATAGCAACTTAGACCACTAACATCCTATTACTACCTTGAGTAGGAAACTTACTACCACAACTACGTGACAGCTCCAAGTCCACGAACTACTTATTTCTTGGATTCCCAGCAAGTACAAGCACTCCCGCTTGTGTATCTTTAAGCTCTTGAATCTGCAACTGAAATGATTACCAAGTTTTTGACATAGTCTTAATTCTTGATAACCCTAAGTATGTGTAAAGGAAAACACCTCTAGATCTCACAAAAGATTCACACACACAGCATAAAGAGCAACCTTAAAACGTGGCTAGGGTTTTCCCTTTTTATACTTAAAGCAAAACATAAAACCCTACACGTCAAACGGGCTTTGGCTGAGTTGGAAAATTCTACAGAAAAACAATATGCATGAGCTTCGATCAATCGAGCCTAATTTTCGATCAATCGAGCTAGACAGATTTACATAATAAATCATGCAGAACACTCGATTCTAACTTTATATATAATTACACTTTGAGCAAGCCTAAACAAGACTAAAATATTTTGATCATGGTTTGCCAACAATTACAAAATGAAGTTCTAATACATTAGTTCCTAATTCCTTAGAACCTAACAAACTTTCCATTTGGCAATCTGTGACAAAACACAAACTTAACAAAGTGCTCAAAGTTTACATAAAAACAACCCATTACCAAAACATAGCCCAACATAACAAATTCAACCTAACTACTATCTATCATTTGCAAGTGTAGATAGCAACACGACTGAATCAACCTGTATATTCCTGAAACACTCAATAAACGCATAAACTCATGTGTGGAAAAAATACAAGTAAAACAAAATAACTTCTTGATTTCATACAACACAAAATAAAGACATATATCATTAATAATCTCATAAATATAAATCAATAAGTAATGTGAAACAAGAAACATATACAACCAATGTATCTCCCCCTATCATGGACAACCCAAACAAAATACATCAAGAGCCAAAAATGATAAAAAAAAAAAAAAAAAAAATGAAGCACATAGATACAATCTATAGCTCCACAGCTCCAAAACAAAAAAAATCCCCCTAACAACAAAAACCCTCTACAAATGTACTCCTTTTTTTTGATGAATTACCAAAGGGCAATCAAAACTCATCATCAAAAGGAGGTGGCAGAGGCGACCGTCTAATATGCTCCAAGTCCACTCGCAAAGCACAATACTCATCAAGCATGTCCACCAAAATCTAACCATGAGCCACCTTAACGGTCATGACAGTCTCCAACATATGATGAATGTCTGAATCATCCGAAGTAGATGGTGGAGGAACAGCAGCAGTAGTAGTCGGATCTCTAGACAGCTCAGCTGAAGTATCACCTGTGGAAGAGGGAAGAGGAGGTGCGACACTGAAAGACTCAACCCTAGGACGTTTAGAGCTCGCTCTCATCTGAGTAGGCCTCTGCCTAAGAAAGGTGGCACCTATGGGAGCTATAATGTGGACAAGCTCAGACGCAGGAAAGGAAAGAGCATGAGCAACAGAACAACTCCTATGAACCTCAATCAAAGAACGAATGAAAAGATGAGGAAATCTCATAGGAGCATCAGAAACAAAGGCATACAAAAATGCACATCTCTCCAAAGGAATGGTGTGCTGATGAGAGATGGGCCAGATGGAATGGCAAGAAATCTGGAAAAAGAGATAAAGAGTCTCAATCAACTTGTGAGAGGTGATCTGAGGATCAAAACTCCACTAGATAGTAGTACGAGTAATAAATGACATAATGTCATCTAGGGGTGGAGACTCATCGTATGGATAAACAGGATGCTGGACTAGCAGCATCCTAAAAGCATTAGCTACTATTGAAGGAGTAATGGTGTACTCATGACCCTGCATCCAACTCCTCATAAAGTGTTGGAATCATAGACGTGGACAGAAAGGTTCGAATAGAACTCTTTGATCAAGGTAGCCGGAGGAGGATGATCAACATCCAACAAAGGTAACCAACCCCTACGGTCGAAGTTTCTCCTAATCTCACCATCTAGCTCGTCTAACAAAACCTTTCTCTCAGCCCAAATATTCCTACGAAGGTTAAGCTTCTCATACGCTTCTTGGTTTTTCTCACTCATAAATCTCTCACTATCTAATGTGGGGGCAGAAGAAGAAGAAGAGGATTTCCTATTAGCTCTAGTCTTCCTAGACATAATGCTAAAGGGCAGAAGGACAGACACGGAAAAGTTAAGGGAAAAAAGAAAAGAAAAGAAAAAAAACTAAGGGCAAAATGCAAGTTAGTACAAAAAAAAAATATAGACATAACAATTCTATATGATGCATGAACAATATCAACACATGATGCATGCTCTAATGCAGTGAAAACAAGTTCAATTTTACTCCAAATCACAAAATTGGCTTGAGCATAGAGTTTGTAGCAAAAACCCCCAAATTTTGAAAACCCACTTTCAAAAATCCAACAAATTGACCAAATTTATCATTACACAAAATAGATAACATATAATAATGATTAAATCAATCAATCCAACAAGCCAATTTTATTAAATTAAGCTCAATTGAACAACAACCCCAATTCGGGTAGTTTCAAGTCCTAGAATTTTCAATTTTTTCCAATTCATCAAATTGACCAAATTAATTCACAAAGATCAATTTTACATCATCCCACAACAAAAACACATTGATCAATTTCCAAAGAAAAGGCTTAAATCAACAAAATCCCCAATTTTCTTAGGTTCAGAAATCACCCTTAAATGCATGAAAAATATGTTAGGGTTTATGCCCTAAAATCCAATTTATTGGCATGTCATAAATAATTAAATTGTTTAATTATATGTGACTATTTATTAATGAACTAATGGGATATTATCTTAGTCTATGAGATGCATAGTATGTGATTTATGTGAAAAGTCACAGAAAGATATAAATCACAAGTTCTTTTTAAACTCAGAATTTTAGCTCGTAGTCAGTGATGAAATTGGGCATTTCATCTGCAAAGACCATAACATATCAACTAAGATGATTTGTTTTGATCATGGAAATGGAGACTTCTATTTGATATGTTGATATATTTTAAGAGTTAAGACATATTGAACTAGACCGCTGTGAGATTTATTATTCACTAGTGACTGTCAAATGAATAATAAATCTCACGACTTCTATTTACATCAACTCTAAATCCTGAGAGAATAATGGACCTAATCATGAGGTGTAGGTTGCTTTGATATATCAGGAGTGAGATCTATAAGTCACAATCAAAACCTCAGTATGTTGGGCAGCCGCATTTAGTGTTGATGGAACATACATTCTCAAGATGAAATTCATAATCTCTTAATGGAGATATAAAATATGCCCTTGAGATAAGTTTAATGGGTTTGGTTATTCAGAGTGTTGGGCCCAACCATTTTAGTAAGAAGTTACTAAAGTATATATTTATGAAATTGGATTTCATAAATATATGATAAATAACATAAAAGATTAAACTTAGTACTCAAGGATTAAGACGTAGTAATCTTCAAAGTGACAATTAATATTTATGACTTTGTATTATTACGAATATTTTAATGAAGGGGTTGTATGTATAATAAAGTCTTGGGATATAATTTATTAATAAGGCCTCGAGTGCAATTATATTCTTATAGTGGTATTAAATATAATTAATGATAACTTTGAACTTGTCAAGAGTTGACAGAAAAGCCCAAAGCCCATTGGAGCTAGAGTCTTATTTATTCCCTTTAGTCCCATCTCAAGCCACAAATTAAAAGCCCAATTGGGTAGGCCCAAAAAACTAGCCCAATTAGATAATTAGTTTTTATTTAATAAGAATTATTAAATAAAGGAACTACCAAGGTAGTTAGAACATATGTATGATGAAAAGAAAAGAAATCAGTTTTTCTCCACGAGGAAAAGACGAAGAATTTTCTTTAAGAATCTATGTATAAAAAAACTGATTGAGAGACCACACATCTTGGGTACCATGTGGAATTGAGATGAAGATTAAAGGTATTCTCAAGTCAAGATTTTGAAATTCACTGCATCAAGATACGTTTCCTGTTCTTTGTTCTAGAATTCAAGGTTATATGTTATCTTTCATAATTGAAGTAGATCCGTGTTTGTTACTTCCGTTGTGTGTTTTGTATGAGATACAAAACCATATTTTCCAAAAAAATATGCATGAAACAAGAAGATAAATGAAAAAAGAAGGGTATAAAGGTCTTACCAGCCTTAGATGACAAAAACCTTGTAGAAGAATAAAAGGAAAACGACAAAAATTGGCTTGGACACCTTGACCGATCGAAGAGAGAGAGAGAATAGAGTTTGAAAAGTTTTGAAAAAGTGATAAACACGTAAAAACTCAATGTTTTTAAAAAACTCTCCATGCGATTTTCAATTGATCGAAATTTAGATTCGATCGATCAAAAATTCCTTCGATTGATCCAACAACAATCGAGCACTAATTGAAACAGACAGAACCAAACCCAATTTTTAATCGCAATTTCGATCGGTCGAGAAACAGGTTCGATCGATCGAAATTCTGGAAAAAACCATTTTTTGAAAAACAATGAAATTTTATGTAGAAACTCCTCAAAGCATAGTATTTTATGAATAAAATGCAAGCGTATGAGGTGAAATGCTTTTCAAAAACACTTGTTTTGAATCTAGTTTTCCCAAAAATAAGATTTTCAAACAATTTTCCTTTAATTCTCAAACACCAAATATGTTTTGCATAAAGCTCAAGGAATTTTCAAACTTGGTTGGCCAAACCAAAATCACACACAATAACATGTACAAAATTTAGCAAAGAGTAACTTGTATAATGTGTGCAACTAGCAAAAGCTTGAGATACATATGAGGTGATTGTGAATAGAAATCAAGCACAATTTCTACAAAATTCATCACATAAATTTGAAATAGACTATCACCTAAAGAGTTAAATCATATAACTCCCACATCTCCTAGAATAAAAGCTTGCAGTCATGTAAGTTTCTTGATTTGTCTCATATTGTACACACTAATTTTATTTGATCAGAAACTTATTAAAGATAGCTGGGATAATGTACATACAAATTTTATTTGATTTAAAGTTATTATAGCCCAATAATGTACACACCAATTTTAGCATTTAAACCGAGGCTACACCTTATGTTCTTTTTGTGCATGTGCAACATTTTCTCGAGCACAAAATCTTATGATATGCACTAAAGTGTTCATGATTGACTAGTAAACAGTGGTGAGATGGTTATTTATGCCTTTCTCAAAAAGATCAAGTCCGACAATCAAAAACATGTGACTTCAAGATCAAGACAAAGTGATCAAAAACTATAAACATCTTCCTACACAACATGCACTACAAAGTTCAAACTAGTAAAGTGTAATAAATAAGCTCATCAAAACTAAACAAGGTGCATAAACATATTATGCAAAAATAAATTGGCCAACCTGATTTCAAAACCAAGAAAAATAACGCAAAACACATTTAACTTCCTTTTTCATCCTTTTTTTTTTTTTTTGGAAAAGAAATAACAAAAACAAACCTAGAATGAAATGCATGAATATTATGCAATGCAAATCCTAGAAAAGAAAAGAAAAAAAAATGGTCACAAAGAGTAGAGTGATGAGGCACAAGAACCATGTCAAAAAAACTCAATTAGATTGAGCTTTTTATATCCAAAGCTTTTTAGATGCAACTCTAGCATTGGAGTTCTTATTCACATTAGAATGATGACCAACTCTAGTATTTGAATAAAAGTTTAGAGCCTTTACCAATTCACCAATAAGTACCATAGGATCATGTGCTTGAGACATAAACACTTTTGGCTTATTTGCTCGCTTAATAACTTGCAACTAAAATGATCGCCAAGTTCTTGACATAGTCTTGATTCTTAATAACCCTAAGTATATGTGAAAGCAAACACCTCTAGATCTCACAAAAGATTTACACACACAGCATAAAGAGCAACCTTAAAACGTGGCTAGGTTTTTCTCTTTTATACTTAAAGCAAAACATAAAACCTACACATCAAACGAGCTTGGGCTGAGTTGGAAAATTCTGCGAAAAAACAATATGCACAAGCTTCGATCGATTAAGCCTAATTTTCGATTAATCGAGCCAGGCAAATTTACACAGTAAATCCTGTAGAACACTCGATTCCAACTTTACATATAATTACATTTTGAACAAGTCTAAATAAGACTAAAACGTTTTGATCATGGTTTGCCAAAAATTACAAAATGAAGTTCTAATACATTAGTTTATAATTCCTTAGAACCTATCATAGTTATCAGTTGCCACCAAATTTTTAGATTTAGACAGATATAGTTTTCAACTGCTTCCAGATTGAGTTGGATATAATTCTCAGTCACCTTTAGATATACAGATTGAGGTGGATATAGTTCACAGTTGCCTCCAGATTTTAAGATTGAGCTGGATATAGTACTCAATTATCTCTTGAACTTTAGATTGAGTCGGATATAGTTCTCAATCACCTTCAGATCTTCGAATTAAGCCGGATATATTTCTCAGTCGCGTCCCACTTTTCAGATTAAGCTGAATAAAGTTCTCAGTTGCCTCCAAACCTTTAGATTGAGCCAAATATAGTTCTTAGTCGCCTGCAGATCTTTAGATTGAGTCAGATATAGTTCTTAGTCACCCCTAAATCTTCAGATTGAGTCGAATATAGCTCTTTGTCGCCCTCAGTTCTTTAGGATTGAGCCGGATATATTTCTCAGTCGCCTCTAGATTTTCAAATTAAGCCGAATATAGTTCTCTATCACCTCCATATGTTCAAATTGAGTGGTATATAATTCGCAATCACCTCCAGATTTTCAAATTGAGCCGGATATAATTCTCAGTTGCCACGAAATCTTCTGATAGAGCCGAATATAGTTATCAGTCACCTCTATATCTTCATATTGAGCCGAATATGGTTCTCAGTCGCCCCCAAATCTTCTAATTGAACCTAATATAGTTCATCGTTGGCTCTAGATGTTCTGATTGAGCCGGATATAGTTCTCAGTAATCTCAAGATTTTTAGATTAGGCCGTATATGGTTCTCAATCACCGCCAAAATTTTAAATTGAGACGGTTATAGTTTTCAGTCGCTTCCAGATTTTCAAACTAAGTTGGATATAGTTCTCAGCCGCCTCCAGATATACAGATTGAACCAGAAATAATTCTCAGTCACTTACAAATTTTCAAATTGAGCTGGATATAATTCTGAGTTGCCTCTAGAACTTTTGATTAAGACGGATATAATTCTCAGTCATCTTCAGATTTTCAGATTAAGCCGAATATAGTTCTTAGTCGCCTCCAAATTTTCAAATTGAGCTGGTTAGAGTTCTCAGTTGCCTCAAAAACTTCAAATTAAGCCGGATATAGTTCTCCATCGCTTCCAGATCTTTAGACTAAGTCGGATATAGTTTTTAGTCAACTCCAGATCTTTTAGATTAAGCCAGATATAGTTCTCAGTCGCCTCCAGATCCTCAGATTGAGCAGGATATAGTTCTTAATCGCCTCATAATCTTCAAGTTGAACGGGATATAGTTCTTAGTTATCTCCAGATTTTCATATAGAGTCGGATATATTTCTAAACGCCTCCAGATTTTTAGATTAAGACAAATATATGTCTCAATTGCCTCCAAATTTTCAAATATGTTGGGAAATTTAGACCTTGGTTGATAGAATTAACAAATTTTAAATCCAAGTTGTTAATTAGATTTATTGTGAATAAAACTTGTTAAAACAAACAAACATCAATATCATGTCAAAATAATGTGCAGCGAAAAAGTAAATGAGACAAGATATGATGACCCAGAAAAACTAATGAAACCAACCAGTTTCACAGTAAAAAACCTAGGGAGAAACCTTCCCAAAAAGCAATCCACTATAGTAAAGAGAAGTTTCAGATCTAGTACAAAACCTTTGTCCCTAGACTCTACAATCCCCGTAGATAAACTCACAGCAGAAACCTTCTACCGCTTCAAAATCTCTGAACTCTTCAATATATAAACGCCACCCTTTTTGTTGCATGAATCCCAATACTTGACTAACCAATTGTGTGTATCCCAGTAAGCGACATAATCATCAACTAGAAGAAGATGTTGGTTGCAAAGTTCTTCACTTCATTAAGAATGAAGATTAAGAAGCACTTGGTTACAAAACCCTAAAGCGCAAAAGACGCAGTAGCTTTTTTCAGAGAGAACAAGGCATCGGTCACTTTTTGCATATGTTCTCCTTGTATTCTCTTATGTGATGGCCTATAAAATAAGCCTTATATAGGTCTAGGGTTGTGAGAAAAGAAACCCTACACAAATACATAAGCTTGGCCCAAAAATCAAATTTGAAAATTTCTGATTTCCGTAACCTCGATAGATAGCAAGTGTCGAGGAGGTGTTGAGCTTTAACCTCGATAGATAGCTAGGTGTCGAGGAGGTGTCGAGAAGCTGTCAAGGGGACAAGAGCTTTCTCGATCAATCCACTAGCTGGCGAGAAGGTGTCGAGATTGCGATAACAATCAACTGAAGAGCTTGATAGATAGCCTAGCTGTCGGGAGGTGTCGAGCAGCTATCGAGCTATCTGTCCGCAGGTGTCGAGCTATCTGTCCAGCTTTATTAAACACCTTTTCTTCACTTATTTATTGGTTCAATCTTCATGGTTTTAATACTAAACTTGAACAACATGTTTCTTGAAATATTAAACACATCCTAGATCTACCAAATTACAAGTAAAGTGCGTTTTGTCAAAGGATTAGCCAACTACATAAAATATGTATTTAACAATCTCCCCCTTTGGCAATCTGTGACAAAACCACAACAAACAAATGAACATATGAGAGAAGTCATAAATTACTCAACTCATATTTACTTATTACATTCAATAAACTATCCTAACACAAACTCTTGAAAAACTTTGCAAGAAGAGGGTTCATGGTAAGTAGACTTTAACAACCTATATTTCTGAAACACTTTAAACAAAACTCAGCAAGGCCTCTTTATGTGAAAAAGAATTAATAGATTGCATACAAGTATAAGAAACATATGCACGGAGATAGAAAAGAAACAACACATGTAAAGGTAGGTGAAGAAGACATACATCAACATATGAAGAAGATAAGTTCAATATATGTAAAAATGGTCACAAAACCCAAGGTACAACAAGAAGGAAGTAAGCACTCCCCCTAACAAGATAAAACACATCTCCCCCTTACAAAGGCATGTATTTCTCCCCCTAACTTGTAGAATCTTAAAGAAAGAAACCACAAAGTTTCTACAATTTCTCTCCCTTTTTGTCATGATTGACAAATGTTACAAGAAGCTAGAAAGTTTCACCCGAGAAACATAAAGATGATGAAGGATGATTAAGGGGGCATAAGGAATCCATATAAATGCATGAATGTAATGAAACAAGATGCTATGGATGCAAAACATGTGAAAAAAAAAATCTCTCAACAAGAAAAAAATGTTAAGCACATAGATCCCAAAAACACACACACACACACACACACAACAAGTCTAACCAATTTTATATTTCAAAAATAAGTCAAAACAGTTTAGTAAGCATACATTAGCACATGTAAAACCTTGTGATGGCCAAATCACATTGTACCTGCACATGTATCAAGAGTAGCAAAGAATATTATGTGTTGTGTGTGAAAAATATCACAAGATTGCATAAGTGTATACATGTTATGACGATTTGA
Organism: Quercus gilva; assembly: GCA_023621385.1. Taxonomy (NCBI): domain Eukaryota; kingdom Viridiplantae; phylum Streptophyta; class Magnoliopsida; order Fagales; family Fagaceae; genus Quercus; species Quercus gilva. Next base: position 61,520,324 of record CM042473.1, on the reverse strand, counting down.
GATATGGGAAAATCACTTTAACTCACACACAATCATAACTGTTTGATGGGGACTATCACCTTTGAGGTACATCCTACAACTCCCACATCTCCTAGAATACACACTTGCAATCATATTTAAAAGCATTTTTTATCTTTTGCTTTTTATTTTTCTTTGCATATTTTTCTTATAAGCATATCATGCATGGGCATATAAGAGATAAAAAAGAAATACCCAATGATATTGGACATTCCAATTTTGCTATGCCGAAGCACACAAATGTCATTGACATCACACTTTTGCTATGTCGAAGCATGCAAATGTCATTCATGATTATGGGCAACAATGGTGAGATGGTTATTCATGCCTTTCTCTTAGGATTTTCTAATCCTACCCGTTAAAAAGAATGATATGAGTGTTAAGTATAAAAGATCTCTTAACCTTACTCATCACAAACACGAGCCACAAAGCTCACTTGCTTAGTTATGCATAGAAATGCTCATCTAAGTTACAAATGATACAAAGTTTAGAAAACTTTGTTTCAATGACCATCTAAGGTACACAAGTACCAATGTACACATAACACTTATTGTTTTTGTATTTTTCTAATTTTTCAATTTTTTTTATTTTGAAAACAAAACGAAATAAAAACTAAACAACTAAACAAAAACAAACAAACAACATGAAAGCAGAAAGAAAGATGCATATACATGAAGGCATGATAGAAAGATACAGATGCATGAAAACATGATTCAAAAAGAAGATAAGAAATCAAGTAAAGAGAGTCCTACTTTAGATAGAAAGAATTAAAGCAGAGGACAAACAAAAAAAACAATTAAGTCTTAGGCTCCTTTTTCACCTATACAGCACGAGTCTTTGGCCGTGAAGATGAAAAAGCACGTGTCCTAGTATATCTACTAAAGAATATAGAAGAATTAAAATTCTCCTGAAATTGAGTTAAAAAGCTCAAAGTTTTTAATAACTCTCCAAATAAAGGTGTAGGTCCTTAAGAGGAAACCTGTGACCGTTTGGACAATTACTTATGAGGATACAACTTAAAGCAATTAGGACGAATGTGTCCAGAAACACCACAATAATGGCAAACATGAGACTTAACAAAGGATTTAGAATTAGTCAAATCAATTTTGGACTTCATACCTTTATTACCTTTCTCAGATTAGGGTACAAAGACAGTCCTTGATCCAGAAGCCATGGAAGAGAAGGGGTTGGAGGAAATAGTATATCCTAAGCCAGTTTTATCAAAACTAAGCTTTTGAGCACTCAATACCTCATCAAGCTTTGCACTAGACATCCTCTCTATTTGAATTCTAGCTTGACTAAGCTCAATCTCAAGATTCTTGACCTTCTTTTCTAATGAGGTGTTCACAACAAGAGTCTCAACTAACCTTGTAGTCTCATCTAGTTTGACTAACAGATCAGCTTTTTCAGTTTTTACCTCATTAAGCTCTTTTCTACAAAGATAAGAAATCTTTTCAGATTTTATAAACTCAGTGCATAGCTTATCATAGGCTTCTTGAAGGGTCATCTTCTTAGATACTTCATCATTAGAAGAATCCTCACTGTCACTAGCATTCTCCACAATCACCTTATCGGTTAAGGTAGCAAAGGCCATAACGTAACGACATTCATCCACATACTCATCAGAAGAGTCATCCCTAATATCACTCCAAGTAGCAATTAACCCTTTTTCTTTTGGCTTCTCGGTCTTTTCCTTCATAAGGTAATTTAGACACTCTATCCTCATATGACCAAAACCTTTGCACTCATGGCATTGGATAAGGGGTTTCTCATTCTTGCCCTTCTTAAAGGATTTAGATTTCCTAAGAGGTTTGCCTTTATCCTTTTTCCTAAACTGAAGAAGCTTGATAATCTCATCAGTTATGAAGGTTAGATCCTCATCCTCATCTTCACTTTCATCTTCATCTTTAGAATCCTTAATCTCTTCCTCTATACCCTTAAGAGCCAAGTTTTTACTCTTTCCACCTTTTCCCATTAAGCCTAATCCCATCTCATAGGTTTGAAGGTTCCCTACAAGCCCAGTCAAAGGAATTTGATCAATGTCCTTTGCTTCTTCAATGGTAGTGATCTTGGTATGGAATCTTTCAGGTAAGGACCTAAGGATTTTTCGAACAATTTTGGATTCTGCTATACATTCTCCAAGGTTGAAGGCAGAATTCGCAATATCCTTGAGTTTAGCATAGAACTCATCAAAAGTCTTATCCTCCTCCATCCTTATTTCTTCAAAACTACTAATGAGTCTTTGAAGCTTCACAGTCTTTACTATCTTGGTACCTTTATAGGTGGTCTCAAGAATGGTCCATGCTTCCTTGGCAACTTCAGTGGAGGATATCTTCTTAAATTCCTCATTGGTCACCCCACAAAACAAAGCATTCAGGGCCTTACTGTTGAAATTTGCCGCTATTATTATTGCATCATCCCAATCCACAAGCGCTTCCTTTGGCTTAATCTAGCCAACTTCAACAGCTTGCCATACCTGTTCATCTAGAGCCTACAAAAAAACTTTTATACGAACTTTCCAGTATGCATAATTAGGTCCATCAAATAAATGAGGTATAAATAAAGATTGTCCTCTATCCATGACAACAGGGGTCAATGGATCACACTCAGGAAATTAATCCAATCAGAGTGAACCCGCTCTGATACCACTTGTTAGGAAATTTAGACTTCAGTTGATAGAATTAACAAGTTTTAAATCCAAGTTGTTAATTAGATTTATTATGAATAAAACTTGTTAAAACAAATAAACATCAATATCATGTCAAAATAATGTGCAGCGGAAAAGTAAATAAGACAAGATATGATAACCCAGGAAAACCAATGAAACCAACCAATTTCACAATAAAAAACCTGGGGGGAAACCTTCCCAAAAAGCAATCCACTATAATAAAGAGAAGTTTCAGATCTAGTACAAAATCTTTGTCCCTAGACTCTACAATTCCCATAGATAAACTTACAGCAGAAACCTTCTACCGCTTCAAAACCTCTGAACTCTTCAATATATGAACGTCCCCCTTTTTGTTGCACGAATCCCAGTACGTGGCTAACCAATTGCGCGAATCCCAGTACGCGACTTAATCACCAACTAGAAGAAGATGTTGGTTGCAAAGTTTTTCACTTCATCAAGAATGAAGATCAAGAAGCACTTGGTTACGAAGCACTTGGTTACAAAACCCCAAGGCGCACAAGATGCAGTAACTTCTTTTAGAGAGAATAAGGCATCGGTCATCTTTTGCATATGTTCTCCTTATATTCTCTTATGTGACTGCTTATAAAATAAGCCTTATATAGGTCTAGGGTTGTAAGAAAAAAAACCTTACACAAATACATAAGCCTGGCCCAAAAATCAGATCTGAAATTCTGATTTCCGTAACCTCGATAAATAGCAGGTGTCGAGGAGGTGTCCAGCTTTAAACCTCGATAAATAGCTAAATGTCGAGGAGGTGTCGAAAAGCTATCGAGGGGACAGGAGCTTTCTCGATCGATCCATCAGCTATCGAGAAGGTGTCGAGATTGCAATAACAATCAACTAAAAAGCTCGATAGATAGCCTAGTTGTTAAGAGGTGTCGAACAGCTATCGAGCTATCTGTCCGCAGGTGTCGAGCTATCTGTCCAGCTTTATTAAACACCTTTTCTTCACTTGTTTCTTGGTCCAATCTTCATGGCTTTAATACTAGACTTGAACAACATGTTTCTTGAAGTGTTAAACACATCTTAGATCTACCAAATTACAAGTAAAGTGCATTTTGTCAAAGGATTAGTCAACTACATAAAATATGTCCTTAACAATCTCCCCCTTTGGCAATCCATGACAAAACCACAACAAACAAATGAACATATGAGAAAAGTCATAAATTACTCAACTCATACTCACTTGTTACATATAATAAAATCTATCCTAAAACAAACTCTTGAAAATCTTTGCAAGAAAAGAATTTATGGTAAGTAGACTTTGACAACCTGCATTTCTGAAACACTTTATCCAGATATAATTCTCAGTCGACTCTAGATCATCAGATTGAGTCGGATATAGATCTCAGTCACCTCCATAGCTTCAGTTTAAGCAGGATATAGTTCTCAATCAACCCCAAAATTTTATGATTGAGTCGAATATATTTCTTAGTCGCCTCTAGATCTTTAGATTGACCTGGATAATGTTCTAAGTCACCTCCAAATTTTCAAATTGAGTCAGATATAGTTCTCTTTCGCCCCTAGACCTTCAAGATTAAGCTGGATATATTTCTCCGTCGCCTCCGAACCTTCAGATTGAACTGGATATAGTTGTCAATCGTCTCCAGATTATCAAATTGAGCCAAATATAGTTTTCACTCATCTCTAAACCATCAAATCAAGTTTCATATAGCTCATAGTTGCTCTAGATTTCCAAATCGAGATGGGTATATTTCTCAGTCGCCTCTAGATCTTTAGATTGACCTAGATAATGTTCTCAGTCACTCCCAAATCTTTAGATTGTTACGGATATAGTTCTCAGCTGCCTCCAAACCTTCAGATTAAGACGAATATAGTTCTCAATCGCCTCTAAATTTTAAATTTGACTCAGATATAGTTTTTAGTTGCCTCAAATTGAGCTGGTTACAGTTCTCAGTTGCCTCCAAAACTTTAGATTGAGCCGGATATAGTTCTTTATCGCCTCCAGATCTTCAGACTGAGCTGGATATAGTTCTCAGTTACCTCCGAATTTTCAGATTGAGCTAGATATAGATATAGTTATCAGTCGCCTCCAGATCTTCAAATTGAGCTAGATATAGTTTTTAGTTGACTCTAGATCTTTTAGATTGAACCGGATATAGTTCTCAGTTGCCTCCGGATCCTCAGATTGAGCGGGATATAGTTCTCAATCGACCCCAAATTTTTATGATTGAGCCAGATATATTTCTCCGTCGTCTCTAGATATTTAGATTAACCTGGATAATGTCCTCAGTTGCCTCCAGATTTTCAGATTGAGCCGGATATAGTTCTCTGTCGCCCCTAGATTTTCAAGATTGAGCCGGATATATTTCTCAGTCGCCTCTAGATCTTTAGATTGACCTAGATAATATTCTCAGTCGCTTCCAAATCTTTAGATTGAGCCGGATATAGTTCTCAGTCGCCTCCAAACCTTCACATTAAAACTGATATAGTTCTCAATTGTCTTTAAATTTTCAATTTGAGTCGAATATAGTTCTCTATCATCTTCAGGCCTTCAGATTAGGTTAGATATAGTTCTCAGGCGCCTTTAGATTTCCAATTTAGCCGAATATAATTCACAGTCACCTCCAAATCTCTAAGATTAAGACGGACATAGTTCTCAGTCGCCTTTAAATCTTCAAATTTAGCCAAATATAGTACTCATATGCCTGCAAGTTTTTAGATTAAGCCGAATAAAGTTCTCAGTCGCCTCCAAACCTTAAGATTGAATAGGTTATAGTACTCTGTCGTATCCAGATTTCTAGATTAAGCTGGACATAGTTCTTAGTCAGCTACAAATTTTTTGATTGAGACGAATAAAGTTTTCAATCGCCTCCAAATTGAGCCGGATATAGTTCTCAGTTGCCTCCAAATGTTCAGATTGAGCCGAATATTGTTCTTTGTCACCCTTAAATTTTCAAATTGAACCAGATATAGTTCTCATTTGGCTCTAGATGTTTTGATTGAGCCGGATATAGTTCTCATTCGTCTCAAGATTTTTAGATTAGGTCGAATATAGTTTTTAGTCACCTCCAAATTTTTAGATTGACACGGATATAGTTTTCAATCAATTCCAGATTTTCAGATGGAGCTGGATATAATTCTCAGTCACCTCCAGATGTAAAGATTAAGCTAGATATAGTTCTCAGTCGCCTCCAGATTTTCAGATTGAGCTGGATACAGTTCTTAGTTGCCTCTAAAACTTCAGATTATGCTGGATATAGTACTCAGTCGCCTTCAGATCTTTAGATTGAGCTGGATATAGTTCTCAGTTGCCTCTAAGTTTTTAGAATAAGTCGAATAAAGTTCTCAGTCACCTTCAGACCTTAAGATTGAGCAGGTTATAGTACTCAGTAGTATCCAGATTTCTAGATTAAGCTGGACATAGTTCTTAGTCTGCTACAAATTTTTTGATTGAGATGAATAAAGTTTTCAATCGCCTCCAAATTGAGTTGGATATATTTCTCCAAATGTTTAGATTGTGTTGGATATAGTTCTTAGTTGAATCCAGATGTTCTGATTGAGTCGGATATAGTCCTTAATTGCCTCTAGATATTCAGATTGAGGCAGATATAGTTCTCAGTCGCCTTCAGACCTTTTGATTGAGCTGAATGTAGCTTTCAGTCATTTGTAGATATTCAGATTAAGCTGGATATAGTACTTTGTCACCTCTAAATCTTTAGACTGAACTGAATATATTTCTTTGTCCCCTTCAGGTCTTCACATTTAGCCAGATATAGTTCTCAGTTGCCTCCAAATTTTCAGATTAGGCAGGATATAGTTCTATGTTGCCTCTAGAACTTCAAACTGAGCCGGATAAAGTTCTCAGTTTCCTTCAGATCTTTAGATTGAGCCAGATATAGTTCTCAGTTGCCTCCAAATTTTCATATTGAGCCAGATATAATTCTCAATCGCCTCTAAATCTTCAGATTGAGCTAGATATAGTTCTCAGTCACCCCTAAATCTTTAAGATTAAGTCGTATATATTTCTCAGTCGCCTCCAGATCTTTAGATTGACCTGGATAATGTTCTCAATTGCCACCAGATCTTCAGATTGAGCCAGATATAGTTCTCTATTACCCCCAGATGTTTAAGATTGTGTCGGATATATTTCTCAGTCGCCTCTAGATCTTTAGATTAACCGAGATAATGTTCACAGTTGCCTCTTAATCATTAGATTAGGCTGGATATAGATCTCAGTCGCCTCCAAACCTTCAAATTGAATCAAATACAGTTGTCAATCTTCTCCAGATTTTCAGATTGAGCCAGATATAGTTTTCACTCATCTCCGAGTCATCAGATCGAATCGCATATAGTTCTCAGTCGCCTCTAGATTTCCAGATTGAGCAAGATATATTTCTCAGTCGCCTCTAGATCTTTAGATTGACCTAGATAATGTTCTCAATCGCCTCCAAATCTTTAAATTGAGCGGGATATAGCTCTCAGTCACCTCCAAACCTTTAGATTGAGACAGATATAGTTCTTAATCGCTTCCAAATTTTCAAATTGAGTCAGATATAGTTCTCAATGGCCTCTAGATTTCCAGATTTAGCAAGATATAATTTTCAATTGCCTCCAGATCTTTAAGATTGAGACAGATATAGTTCTTAGTCGCCTCCAAATCTTTAGATAGAGCTTGATATAGTTTTCAGTCACCTCCAAATCTTCTAATTGAGGTGGATATAGTTCTTTATTGCCTCAAAATGTTCAAATTTAGCCGGATACAGTCCTCAGTCACCTCCAAATCTTCTAATTGAGCTGGATATAGTTCTAAGTCATCTCCAGATTTTTAGGTTAAGCTGGATATTTTTCTTAGTCGCCTCTAAATTTTTTGATTCAAATAGATATAGTTTTCAATGGCTTCCAAATTTTCAAATTGAGCCGAATATAGTTTTCAGTCACCTCCAAATGTTTAGATTGAGCTGGATATATTTCACAATCATGTCCAAATCTTCTAATTTAGCCGGATATAGTTCTTAGTCGGCTTCATATGTTCTGATTGAGCTGGATATAGTTCTCAATAGCCTCCATATCTTTATATTGAGCCGAATATAGTTCTCAGCTACCTTCAGAACTTTGGATTAAGCCAGATATAGTTCTCAGTCGCCCTGACATCTTCAGATTAAGCCAGATATATTTCCCAGTCGCCTCTAGGTCTTTAGATTGATCTAGATATTATTCTCAACCACCTCAAAATCTTCAGATTGAACCGGATATAGTTCTTTGTCCCCTCCAAACCATTAGATTGAGCCGGATATAGTTCTTAATCATCTCCAGATTTTCAAATTGAGCCAGGTATAGTTCTCAATCTGCTGCAGCATTTTAGATTGAGCTGGATATATTTCTCAATTGCCTCCAGATTTTCAAATTAAGCCGGATATAGTTCATAGTCGAATCGAAATGTTTTGATTGAGCCGTATATAATTCACAATCGCCTTCAGATTTTCAAATTGAGCCAGATATAGTTCTCAGTCACCACGAAATCTTCTAATGGAGCCGAATATAGTTCTCAATCGCCTCCCCATATTTTCATATTGACCTAGATATAATTCACAACTACCCCTAAATCTTCAGATTGAGCTAGATATGGTTCTCTTTCGCCTTGAGATCTTTAAGATTGAGCCTAATAAATTTCTCAGTCACCTCAAGATCTTTAGATTGACATATATATTGTTTTCAGTCACCTCAAATCTTCAGATTAAGCCGGATATAGTTTTCAGTCGTCACGAAATTTTCAGATTAAGCAGAATATAGTTCTTAGTCAAATCCAAATTTTTAGATTGAGGTGGATATAGTTGTCAGTCGCCTCCAAATATATAGATTGAGTAGGATATAGTTCTCAGTTGCCTCCAGATTTTCAGATTGAGTTGGATATGGTTCTAAATTGCCTCTAGAACTTTAGATTGAGTCATATATAGTTCTCAATCGCCTTATGATCTTCAAATTGAGCCGGATATAGTTCTCAGTCGCATCCAAGTTTTCAGATTAAGTCGAATAAAGTTCTCAGTTGCCTCTAGACCTTTAGATTAAGCCGGATATATGTTAGGAAATCTGGTTTTGCATCTCATACAAAACACACAGCAGAAACAATAATCACAGATCTACTTCATTCATGAGAGATAACATATAACTTTGAATTATAGAATAAAGAATAGAAAGCGTACCTTAGTACGGTGAAATTCAAAACCAAAACTTGAGAATTGCTTGGAACACTTTTAATCTTCACTTCAATTCCACTTGATGCCCAAGATGTGTGGTCTCTCAATCAGTTACCAATGAGAGAATAAATGAGTGTCCAACACCAACATACAAACCATTTCATGCCTTTTTATCTTTATGAAACTCTTGAAAGACTTAATGAAATTCTGTATATTTCTCTCCTTATATGCAACTAATTATCTAATTGGACTAGCCTTTTAAGCCATTCTAATTGGACTCTAGTGTGTGGCTTGGAGTGAGACCAAAAGGGACCAATAAAACACTAGCTCCAATGGGCCTTGGGCTTTTCTGTCAATTCTTAACAAGTCCAAAGTTACCATTAACTATATTTAATACTACTATATAAATATAGTTGCACTCTAGGCCTTATCTATAAATTATATCCCAAGACTTTATTATACATGCAACCCCTTCATTAAAATATTCATAGTAATACAAAGTCATGAATGTAGATTGCCACTTTGAAGATTACTACATCATAATCCTTGAGTACCCGGTTTAATCCATTATGTTATTCATCATATATTTATGAAATCCAATTCCATAAATATATACTTTAGTAACTCCTTACTAAAGTGGTTGGGCCCAACACTCTGAATAACCAAACCTATTAAACTTATCTCAAGGAAATATTTTATATCTTCGTTAAAAGATTATGAATTCCATCTTAAGAATATATGTTCCATCAACACTAAATGCGGCTGCCTAACATACTGAGGTTTTGATCGTGACTAATAGATCTCATTCTTGATATATCAAAGTAACCTACACCTCATGACCAAGTCCATTATTCTTTTAGGATTTAGAGTTGATGTAAATAGAAGTCGTGAGATTTATTATTCATTTGACAGTTGTTAGGAGAATAATTAATCTCATAGCGGTCTAGTTCAATATGTCTTAACTCTTAAAACATATCAACATATCAACTAAAAGTCTCCACTTCCATGATCAAGACAAATCATCTTAGTTGATATGTTATAGTCTTCGTAGATGAAATGCTCAATTTCATCACCGACTAGGAACTTAAATTCTAATTTTACAAAGAATTTGTGATTTATATCTTCTATGACTTTTCACATAAATCACATACTATGCATCTCATGTGTAACACCCCCAAACCCATACCAAGGATTTAGATGCATAACCTGTCTTATTAATAATCAGCACTAATATAATGGAACAGAGCATAATTAATTATCCACAAATAAACTTCAAATAATCAAAATCTTTTTCTATGAAATCCATAAAAATAACTGGTTTAACAATAAAGTCTCCAAACACAATCTCAAAGAGTTCCACAAATAACAAACTCACTATCCTAAGAAAATATCCTAAAACAGTCCATCAATTATCATAGCTCCAAAAGAAGTCTTCAATCTATTGCTTCAATGATCTACCACCAAAAGATATTTCATTGCTCTAATCTGAAAAGGATGAAGAAAGGGGGGGTGAGCTAAAAGCTCAATAAGAGACTACATAACATGAGGATGTCTTTCAAAACAAGACATTAGTATCATTGTCAAAATATATTCTATACAAAACATTTACAAATAGCTTTAACAGTAATATAGTATATTCTATAAAATTGTCAAGAATAGAACATTTAACTATAACCCTGTAGTCATTAAATAAAATAATAACCACTTTAGTTAGCCAAAAATACACTAAATATGTGAAATCAATATATATTATGAAGAAACAACTTTTCCACTTATAAGGATCAATAACAATAAAACAGTAGTTCGATAAGGAAAACAATAAACATTAGTCAGGTAAAGACATAAGCTGCTAAACACTTGGTGGGTGATTCCCATGGGTAACGATAACACTAACCTCAAAGAGGTAACACTAGCTCTAAAGAGTAAACAATAACACTACACCACACCACAATAACACTACATCAGCCGAAGGCCAACACTTAACCCTGTGTTGGCAAAGGTTGCAGACTGTCTAGCTGACCGTTTAAAAACATTCTTACTTTATTTCAATATTGCCAATAATAATCATATATCACATAACAAATATACTTCCTCGAAAATATAATTTGAGTCACTCTTATCTTATACAATTTCAAAGTGATAAACAATGAATAATAGAAATCAGGTATGTATAAAGTATTGACAATGTTATAAGTTTTTGAAACTTCACTTTTACAATTATATATATATATAGAGAGATATATTTTTACCAATATATATATAATTATACACGTTTTGAGAGACGTCATGTTCTGAAGTCCACTTACCTCTAGTTGTTAAACCAAGCTTCACCTCAATGGTCTGAAACAATATCAATTAGAACCTAAATAAACACAAGACAACTCAATAAGAATGGATACACTAAGGCAGCAACAAAATATAAATTTCACTCTTAAAATTCGTATTTCACTACTTATTCTGAAACTATAGCTAATCTAGTACTCAATTGCTTTATCAAGTACTCCAAAATCAATACTTGGTAAACAATTCTAATGAGCCGAAAATGTAAATCTCTATGTTATTAAATTCTCCCAATACAAGTTGGCTTCCAAATGATCACATACTTGTAGATCATAATAAACCAAAATAATATATATATCATCCATAGAAAATTCTACCCGTAGGACATAGAAACTATAGCACGTACTGAGTGTTAGAAATTTTATCTAACATATAAATAATATTCAAGGATCCATCCTACCCATAGCCATAGAAAGAACACAATGGACATAACAATAAATTCCTACCCTTAGGACGTAGAGACCTGGAGCATGCATTGAAAAAATTTAGAACTTGACCACGTATAGATTTCAAGATTTCAAGAATCCAGCCCCACCACCATGCGTAAATTCTAGCAACAAAACATCTACTAGTGCTTAACCTATGTAGGATGTGATGCAACTCCACGTACATATATGAGGATTTGTTTCAAAATCAAATAGAATAATGCGTGTCTAAAATAACACTTCCATGATAACCTCTATTCTTTTGCAACTGTTAGTATAATTCCAATATTTTCAAGCAGCCTACAGACGAAGGTTCCTTAATCAAATATGTTATCACTAAGGCATGCACATATTGATGTTTACCTCAGTATAACGAACTTGCTGGCTGCCCCTAGCAGTTCCACGGTCTTCAATCCCTTCAATTTTTGAGAAACCCTAATTCTCCACTCTTACTCTTTTATACGCTAAACACTGATTTCGTTTTTTTTTTTTTTTTTTTTTTTTTTTAAATCTTTCAGTCTCTGTTTCTATGTCTTTCTACAGGAAAACCCTAACTTACTTACACGTTAAAACTGTTTTCACTTGGGCTCAAATTTAAAACCCACTAAAAACTTAAAATATGCTTCCTAGGACTTTAATTCCTACTAAACCCATATTACGGTTGTTTATATGGGTTAGAACTCTAAGAATTTCAATAACACTTAAACTCCTAATCCAAATAGGTTTTAGTCTCTTATTCTTTTCCTTAAACCATAAGGAGACTAAAAATTAAATATGAATAATCCACACAAAATAACTATTCACGTTACTTTTTTTTTTAATATAAAATAATGTCACTTCCAAAAATAAAATAAATAATTCATCAACTCCACACTAGAAGCAATTAAAACAAATTTAAGTGCGACGGGTGTTACATCATGGACTAAGATAATGTCCCATTAGTTCATTTATAGATAGTCTCATATAATTAAAAATTTTAATTATTTATGACATGCCAATAAATTGGATTTTAGGGCATAGAACCCAACAATCTCCCACTTGCCCTCAAAAACAATTTACCATATATCAGACACTTATCTCCCTTTAGAGTAATTCATAGTCACTCTAAGGCAAGGTTTGGATAAATTATCACTCTAAGGCAAGATTTCAGCTAGATTTATTGCATAAATTATCTTCTTTTTTTTTTTTTTTACTACTGCTTCTCACGTACTCATATCTATCTAATGAGATAATACTTACGCTTAATGTGTATCTTCACCACCTAGGATGAACACATATCTTGAAGTCCAACTTCATGAATTACAATCAAACTACAAGTCAGTATTTGTACATTTAGTAACTATCAAAACCTCACTTTAGTGGACAAGCATATAATACCTCATTCTCCTAAGATATTTAAGTACATGCTTTACTCCCACTAAATTAAGTAATCTTTGAGTCACTTGATATTTGCTTACTATGTCCACCGCAAAATAAATATTTAGCCTAGTATTTAACATAGCATAAAGACTTCCTATCGATTTGATATAAGGAACCGTCTTAATATGCTATTCCTTTTATATATCTTAGGACCATAGTCCTTTATAAAGGAGCTTCAAACTTAAAAGGAAAGAATCTTTTCTTGAAGTATTACAAGCTATACTTAGCTAGAATCTAATCTATTTAAGCAGTTTAAGATAGATCCAATATCCTAATTTCTGAATTGTAACAAAGTTTAATTCTTAGGATGTAATTAGTCTTTCCCAAGTACTTTATATCAAACTGGATTAGACAATAAAAACTCTATCGATGACAATAACTCTACATCATTCTAAATGATTAGAATGTTATCAACATACATTAAGAAATTTATTTTTCTCTATAGTTTTTATACACGTTAGGCCTTTTAATACTTGATATTCTAAATTCTTGCTTTATTCCATAAATGGAATTTAAGCAACTTCCATACTATACACTACTATTTCTTTGCTATGTTCAAGTCTAGTTACATCCTATAAATGCCTTCCTCAAGATTGCTACTAAAATAAGATTTCTTGATATCCATTGTCATATTTCATCCAAATGAAATATAATGAATAAGAGAATCTAGATAAAGTCAAACTTGACTATTGGTGAAAAAATCTTTTCATAATCGAACCATTTCTTTCTGAATAAATCTTTTCGCCATTAGTCTTCACTTTGAAGGTTTGCACCTTCAAATCTATCATTCTCATTTTCTTATAGACGTATTTGAGAACAATAGGCTTAATGCCACTAGGTGCCTCTACAAGTTCTAGACTTTAAATAGAATCTAATTCTATTCACCTAACCTTGATCTAGTCATTCATATTCATATCATCTATTGCCTTTACATAGGACCGAGGATCAAATTCATATCGTTCTGGAATGACTTCAAAAGTTTATTCAAAAAGTATGAATTTATTTGGTAATTGAAAATCCTACCACTACGATATTGTACCGGTGTACTAGCTATATATATATATATATAGAATAATGCCTTGTGGTGTATCTAATACAACCATCTCATTTCTAAATGTATTTTATAGTTGTCTTAAAACAAATTCTGAAAATTTTCTTCTAGAACAATTCTACGTTTAAGATTAGTTTTAAGATTATTCACATAGTCATCATCAAGAACTTTGTATTTGTGCTTTACAAACATCTTGTCTTCTTTATGACTACCAAAACAATCTTCTGTAATTCCTTTTGGATACCCAACATAAACACACATTTTTCTATCTTTTGATTTCAATTTGTTAGACTTCCTTTCTAGCACAAATGCTGGACATCTCCAAAAGTGGAAGTATCATATATTAGGTTTTCACCCAATCCACGATTTGACAAATGTCCTAAGAACAAACTTTTAAAATCAACTTTTAAAAAAATTTATAGTAATTATTAGAGTATATCTCCAAAAGGAATAAACAAATGGAAATACTTATCATGTACTTTACTATTTCTAAAAGAGTTTTATTCCTCCTTAATGTATATACTGACTTAAAGAAGTCATTGAAACTTTATTCCTTTACAATAAAGGAACCCTAGATCATATTATCCTCTAAATAGAATTCATAGACTGGGAATATAACAAAATAATGGTTCTAAAGGCCCATCTTTCACCAATCTTGAATACCATTTAGATTAATAAGATCTAGACATAAGTGCCAAAACATACAATATCAAAGGATGAAAACTTTCTCTTTAAAAGGTAAAACATGTAAATTTCCTATAGTAAATAATCATGGACAATGCTTATCTTTACCAAAACAGAAACACTTTCCTTTTGGTCATACTTTTGAGTCTAATTTCCTTTTGACAACTACTAGGGCAACTATTTGTCCAACTATTTGGTATTATCATTTCTCTTCTTACCACCCTTACCTTTTGGTCTAGGTAAAGAATTTGAATTAAATCATATTGATCCTAGCCTTAGCTTTTAGGATGTCTTCCGTTGTGTAGAACTCACTCATCAATTCAGATAACATAAAAAGAATTTATTTTCAAAATAATCTGAATTGATCAAATGATTCTAACAAGGACTTGTGGATCATATCCATATGAACCAAATATATTTTTCAGTCCCCTTCATGGCTTCACATTTAGCCAGATATAGTTCTCAATTACGTCCAAATTTTCAAATTGAGCTGGATATAGTTCTCCATTACCTCTAGAACTTCAAAATGAACCGGATATGGTTCTCAGTCGCCTTCAAATCTTCAAATTGAGCTGGATATAGTTCTCAGCCACCTCTAAATTTTCATATTGAGCTGGATATAGTTCTGAGTCATCTCCAGATCTTCAGATTGAGCTAGATATAGTATTCCGTTGCCCCCAAATCTTTTGATTGTGTAGGATAAAGTTCTCTGTCTCCCCTAGATCTTTAAGATTGAGCCGGATATATTTCTCAGTCATCTCTAGATCTTTAGATTGACCTAGATAATGTTCTCTGTTGCCTCTAAATCTTCAAATTGAGCCGGATATAGGTCTCAGGCGCCACCAAATCTTTAGATTAAGCAGGATATAGTTCTCAATCGTCTCCAGATTTTCAAATTGAGCCAGATATAGTTCTCACTCATCTCTAAACCTTTAGACCGAGTTGAATATAGTTCTCAGTCACCTCTAGATTTCCAGATTAAGCTGGATATATTTCTCAGTTGGCTCTAGATCTTTAGATTGACGAAGATATTGTTCTCTGTAGCCACCAAATCTTCAAACTGAGCCGGATATAGTTCTCAGTCGCCTCCAAACCTTCAGACTGAGACGAATATAGTTCTCAATTGCCTCCAAATTTTCAAATTGAGCTAGATATAATTCTCATTCATCTCCAGACCTTCACATTAAGTCGGATATAGTTCTCAATTGCCTCTAGATTTTCAGATTTAGCAGGATATATTTCTCAGTCGCCTCCAAATCCTTAAGATTGAGATGAATATAGGTCTCAGTTGCCTCTAAATCATCAGATTGAGCTAGATATAGTTTTCAGTCGACTCCAAATCTTCAAATTAAGTTGGATATAGTTCTCAGTCGCCTCCAAACCTTTAGATTGAGCCGAATATAGTTCTTAGTTAACTCCAAATCTTCTAATTAAGCTAAATATAGTTCTTAGTCGGCTCTAGATGTTCCGATTGAGCTGAATATAGTACTCAGTCACATCCAAATTTTCAGATTGAGTCGAATATAGTTCTCAGTCACATTCAGATCTTTAGATTGAGTCGGATATAGTTCCCAATCGCCTCCAAAACTTATGATTGAGCCGGATATAGTTCTCAATCATCTCTAGATTTTTAGATTAAACCGACTATAGTCCTCAGTCAACTGCAGAGTTTTAGATTGAGCCAGAAATATTTCTTCGTAGCCTCCAAATTTTCAAATTAGGCTGGATATAGTTCTTAGTCGACTGTAAATGTTTAGATTAAGCCGTATATAATTCTCAATTGCCTCTAGATTTTCTAATTGAGCCGGATATAGTTATCAGTTGCCACGAAATCTTCAGATTGAGCCGAGTAAAGTTCACAATCACCTCCAGATCTTTAGATTGAGTCGGATATAGTTCTCAGTCGTATTCAGATCTTTAGATTGAGTCAGATATAGTACTCAGTCGTCTCTAGATTTTTAGATAGACCTGTACATAGTTGTTAGTCGCCTGTAGATCTTTAGATTGTGTCAAACATAGTTCTTAGTTGCCCTTAAATCTTCAGATTGAGCCGGATTTAGCTCTCTGTCATCCCCAGTTCTTTAAGATTGAGTTGAATATATTTCTCAGTCACCTCTAGATCTTTAAATTGACCTAGATATTGTTCTCAGTCGCCTCTATATCTTTAGATAGACCTAGATATTATTCTCAATCACCTCCAAATCTTTAGATTGAGTCAGATATAGTTCTCAATCTTCTCCAAACCATCAGATTGAGCCAGATATAGTTCTCAATCGTCTGTAGATTTTTAGATAAAGTCGAGAATAATCCTCAGTTGACTGCACATTTTTAGATTGAGCCAGATATAGTTTTCAGTTGCCAAGAAATCTTCTGATTGAGCCTAATATAGTTCTTAGTCGCCTCTAGATCTTCATATTGAGCCGGATATAGTTCTTAGTTGCCCCCAAATCTTCTAATTGAACCTAATGTAGTTCTTCATCAGCTCTAGATGTTTTGATTGAGCTAGATATAGTTCTCAGTAGTCTCAAGATTTTCATATTAGGTCGTTTATAGTTTTCAGTTGTTGCCAAATTTTTCGAATGAGACTGATATAGTTTTTAGTCGCTTCTAGATTTTCATATTGAGCTGGATATAGTTCTCAGTCGCCTCTAAATATATAGATTGGGCCGGATATAGTTCTTAATTGCCTCTAGAACTTCAGATTGAGATGGATATAGTTCTTTGTCGCCTTCAAATTTTCAGATTGAGCTAGATATAGTTCTCAGTCGCGTCCAAGTTTTCAGATTAAGCCGATTAAAGTTCTCGGTCACCTCCAGACCTTCAGATTGAACCGAATATAGTACTCAGTCGCCTCCAAATTTTCAGATAGAACCGGATATAGTTCTTAGTTGCCCCCAAATCTTCCAATTGAGTCGGATATAGTTCTTAGTCTCCCCCAAATCTTCAAATTAAGCTAGATATAGCTCTCTGTTAACCCCAGTTCTTTAAGATTGAGCCTGATATATTTCTCAATCGCCTCTAAATCTTTATATTGACCTAGATATTGGTTTCAGTCGCCTTTAGATCTTTAGATTGACCTAGATATTGTTCTCAATTACCCCAAAATCTTTAGATTGAGTCGGATATAGTTCTCAGTCACCTCCAAACCATCAGATTGAGCCGGATATAGTTCTCAATCGTCTCCAAATTTTCAAATTAAGCCGAGTATAGTCCTTAGTCAACTGCAGATTTTTAGATTGAGCTAGATATATTTCTCAGTTACCTCTAGATTTTAAAATTAAGCCCGATATAGTTCCTTGTTGCCTCCAAATGTACAGATTGAGCCATATGTAATTCACAATCGCCTCTAGATTTCAAATTGAGCCGGATATAGTTCTCAATTGCCACGACATCTTCTGATTGAGCCGAGTATAGTTTTTAGTCGCCTCTAGATCTTCAGATTGAGTTGGATATAGTTCTTAGTCGCATTTAAATCTTTAGATTGAGCCAGATATAGTACTCTATCGCCTCTAGATTTTCAGATAGAGCCTAATATAGTTCTCAATCGTCTACAGATCTTCAAATTGAGTCAGATATAGTTCTTAGTCGCCCCCAAATCTTCAGATTTAACCGAGTATAGCTCTCTGTCGCACCCAGTTCTTTAAGATTGAGCCGGATATATTTCTCAGTCGCCTCTAGATCTTTAGATTGACCTAGATATTGTTCTCAGTCGCCTCCAAATCTTTAGATTGAGTCGGATATAGTTCTCAATCGTCTCTAGATTTTCATATTAAGCCAGGTATAGTCCTCAGTTGACTGCAGATTTTTAGATTGAGCTACATACATTTCTCAGTCACCTCTAGATTTTCAAATTATGCCTGATATAGTTCTCAATTGCCACGAAATCTTCTGATTGTGCCGAATATAGTTCTCAGGTCGCCTCTAGATCATCATATTGAGACGGATATAGTTCTCAGTCGCCCCTAAATCTTCTAATGGAACCTAATATAGTTCTTCGTCGGCTCTAGATGTTCTGATTGAGCCGGATATAGTTCTCAGTAGTCTCTAGATTTTCAAATTAGGCCGTATATAGTTCTCAGTCGCCGCCAAATTTTTTGATTAAGACAAATATAGTTTTCAGTCACTTCTAGATTTTCAGATTAAGCTAGATATAGTTCTCAGTCGCCTCCAGATATATAGATTGAGTCGGATATAGTTCTCAATTGCCTCTAGACCTTTAGATTGAACCGGATATAGTACGCAGCCGTAGCCAGATTTCTAGATTAAGCCAAATATAGTTCTCAGTAAGCTCCAAATTTTTCGATTGAGACAGATAAAGTTTTCAATCGCATCCAAATTTTAAAATGGAGTAGATATAGGCCTCTGTTGCCTCATAATCTTCAGATTGAGTCAGATATAGTTCTCAGTCGCCTTTAGACCTTCTGATTGAGCTGGATATAGTTCTCAGCCATCTCCAGATTTTCAAATTGAGCTAAATGTAGTTCTTAGTCACCTCCATATTAACATATTGAGCTGGATATAGTTCTCAGTTGCCTCTAGAACTTCAAATTGAGTCATATACAATTATCAGTTGCCTACAGATCTTCAGATTAAGCCGGATATAGTTCTCAGTTGTCCTAGACCTTCAAATTGAGCTAGATATAGTTATCAGTTGTCACCGAATTTTCAGATTAAGCAGAACATAGTTATCAGTTGCTCCTAAATTTTTAGATTAAGCCAGATATAGTATGCAGTCATAGCCAGATTTCTAGATTAAGCCGGATATAGTTCTCAATAGGCTTCAAATTTTTCGATTGAGACAGATAAAGTTTTCAATTGCATCCAAATTTTAAAATGGAGCCGATATAGGCCTCTGTTGCCTCATGATCTTCAGATTGAGTCCGATGTAGTTTTCAGTCGCCTTCAGACCTTTTGATTAAGCTGGATATAGTTCTCAGCCATCTCCAGATTTTCAAATTGAGCTGAATATAGCTCTTAGTTGCCTCCATATTAACAGATTAAGCTGGATATAGTTCTCAGTTGCCTCTAGAACTTCAAATTGAGCTGTATACAGTTATCAGTTGCCTTCAGATCTTCAGATTGAGCCAAATATAGTTCTCAATTGTCCTAGACCTTCAAATTTAGCCAAATATAGTTCTTAGTCGTCACCGAATTTTCAGATTATGCAAAACATGGTTATTAGTTGCTCCTAAATTTTTAGATTGAGTTGGATATAGTTCTCAGTCGCCTCCAGATATACAAATTGAGCCGGATATATTGCTCATTTGCCTCTTGAACTTCAGATTGAGTCGGATATAGAGCTCAAACGCCTTCAGATCTTCAGATTGAACCAAATATAGTTCTCAGTTGCATTCAAGTTTTAAATTAAGCCAAATAAAGTT
Source organism: Quercus gilva (assembly GCA_023621385.1). Lineage (NCBI taxonomy): Eukaryota > Viridiplantae > Streptophyta > Magnoliopsida > Fagales > Fagaceae > Quercus > Quercus gilva. The sequence continues at coordinate 61,500,159 of CM042473.1, read as the reverse complement.
CTCAGTTGCCTCCAGACCTTCAGATTGAGCCGGATATAGTACTAAGTTGTATCAAGATTTCTAGATTAAGTTGGATATAGTTTGCAGTAGGCTCCAAATTTTTTGATTGAGACGGATAAAGTTTTCAATCACCTTCAAATTTTCAAATTGAGCCAGATATAGTTCTCCGTAGCCTCAAAATGTTCAGATTAAGCTAAATATAGTTCTCAGTCACCCCCAAATCTTTAAATTAGGCTGGATATAGATCTCAGTCGGCTCTAGATGTTTAGATTGAGCTGAATAGAGTCCCTAATTGCCTCTAAATTCATTAGATTGAATCAGATATAGTTCTCAGTCGCCTTCGGATCTTCTAACTGAGCCGGATATAGATCTCAATCATCTCCAGATTTTCAAATTGAGCTGGATATAGATCTTTGTCACCTCCAAGTCTTCACATTGAGATAGATATAGCTCTTAGTCGCCACTAAATTTTCAAATTGAGCTGGATATAGTTCTCAGTTGCCTCTAGAATTTCAGATTGAGCTGGATATAGTTCTCAGTCGCCTCCAAATTTTCATATTCAACCGGATATTTTTCTTTGTTGCCCGCTAATCTTTAAGATTAAGCCAAATATATTTCTCAGTAACCTCTAGATCTTTAGATTGACCTAGACATTGTTCTTAGTCGCCTCCAAATCTTCAGATTGTGCTGGATATAGTTCTCAGTCGCCTCCAAATGGTCAATTTGAGCCTGATATAGTTCTCAATCGTCTCTAGTTTTTCAAAATGAGCCAGATATAGTTCTCGGTCGTCTCCTAACCTTCTATTTAAGTTGGATATAGTTCTTAGTCGCCACTAAATTTCCAGATTGAGCTGGATATATTTCTCAGTCGCTTCTAGATCTTTAAATTGATATAGATATTGTTCTCGATCACCTTGAAATCTTTAAACTAAGCCGGATATAGTTCTCATTTGCCTCCAAACCTTCAGATTGAGTCGGATATAGTTCTTAGGCGCCTTCAGACTTTCTAATTAAGCCGGATATAGTTCATAGTTGCCTCTAGAACTTCAAATTGAGCCGAATTTAGTTCTCAGTCGCATCCAAATTTTCAGATTGAGCCGGATATAGTTCTCACACACCTCCAGATCTTCAGATTGAGCTGGATATAGTTCTTTATTGCCCCCAAATCTTAAGATTAAGCAGGATATAGTTCTCTGTCACCCCAGATATTTAAGATTAAGTCGAATATTTTTCTCAGTCGGCTCTAGATCTTTAGATTGACATAGATAATGTTCTCAGTCGCCTCCAAATCTTCAAATTGAGCCAGATATAGTTCTCAGTCGTCACCAAAAATTAGATTAAGCCGAATATAGTTCTCAATCGCCTTCAAATTTTCAAATTGATGCGGATATAGTTCTTAGTTGCCTCCAAATGTTCAGATAGAGCCGGATATATTTCTTAGTCACCCCCAGATCTTCAAATTGAGCCAGATATAGTTCTCAATCGCCTTTTGATCTTCACTTCGAGCCAGATATAGTTCTTAATCGCCTCTAAATTTTTAAATTAAGCCAAATATAATTCTTAATCGCCTACAGACCTTCAGATTGAGCCAGATATACTACTCAGTCGTATCCAGATTTTTAGATTAAACTGGATATAGTTCTTAATAGCCTCTTGAACTTCAAATTGAGGTGGATATAGTTCTTAATCGCCTCCAAATTTTCATATTGAGACGGATATAGTTCTCAGTCGCCTCCAAGTCTACAGATTGAGTCGGATATAGTTCTCTGTCACCCATGATATTTAACATTGAGCCAGATATATTTCTCAGTCGCCTCCAAATCTTTAGATTAACCTAGATATTGTTCTCAATTGCCTCCAAACCTTCAGATTGAGCTAGATATAGTTCTCAGTCGTCACCAAATTTTTAGATTAAGCCAAATATAGTTCTCAGTTGCCTTCAAATTTTTAGATTGAGACGGATATAATTTTCAATCGCCACAAAATTTTTAAATTGGTGTGGATATAGTTCTTAGTCGCATCTAAATGTTCAAATAGAGCTGGACATAGTTCTTAGTCACGCCCAAATCTTTAGATTGAGCTAGATATAGTTCTTAATCGGCCCTAGATGTTCTAATTAGGCCGGATATAGTACTCAGTCACCTCTAGATATTCAGATTGAGTCGGATATAGTTCTCAATCGCCTCCCAATTTTCAGGTTGAGCCAAATATTGTTCTCAGTCGCCTTTAGATCTTCATATTGAGCAGGGTAAAGTTCTCAGTCTTCTCAAAATTTTCAGATTAAGTCGAATATAGTTCTTTATCATCTATAGACCTTTAAATTATAATAGATATAATACTTAGTCGTATCTAGATTTGCATATTAAACCAAATATAGTTCTCAGTAGCCTCATGAACTTCAGACTAAGCCAGATATAGTTCTTAGTCGCCTCCAAATTTTCATATTGAGCCCGATAAAGTTCTTAGTCGCCTCCAGATCTTTAGATTAAGCTAGATATAATTCACTTTCGCCCCAAGATATTTAAGGTTGAGCCAGATATATTTTTCAATCACCTCTAGATCTTTAGATTGACTTAGATATTGTTCTCAGTTGCCTCCAAATCTTTAGAAGCCAAATATAGTTCTCAGTCGTCTCCAAACCTTCTGTTTGAGCCTGATATAGTTCTCAAACGTCTCTAGATTTTCAGATTGAGCCAGATATTGTTCTTAGTCATCTCCTAGCCTTCAAATTGAGTCCGATATAGTTCTCAGTCACCTCTAGATTTCGAGAATGAGCTGGATATATTTCTTAGTCGCCTCTAGATCTTTATATTGACCTAGATATTGATCTTAGTCATTTCCAAATCTTCAGATTAAGCAGGATAGAGTTCTTTGTCGCCCCCTAATCTTTAAGATTGAGCTAGATATATATCTCAGTCGCCTCTAAATCTTTGGATTGACCAAGATATTGTTCTTAGTCGCCTCCAAATCTTCAGATTGAGCCGGATACAGTGTTAATCGCCTCCAAATCTTCAATTTGAGCTTGATATAGTTCTCAATCGTCTCTAGATTTTTAGAATGAGCCAGATATAGTTCTCTGTCGTCTCCTAGCCATCAGATTGGGTCAAATATAGTTCTCAGTTGCCTCTAGATTTTCAGATTGAGCTGGATATATTTCTCAATCGCCTCTAGATATTTAAATTAACCTAGATATTGCTCTCAATTGCCTCAAAATCTTCATATTAAGCTGGATATAGTTCTCACTCGCCTCCAAACCTTCAGATTGAGACGGATATTGTTCTCAATTGCCTCTAAATTTTCAAATTGAGCCGAATGTAGTTCATAGTTGCCTCCAAATGTTCTGATAGAGCCGGATATAGTTCTCAATCACCCATTAACTTCTAATTAATGCAAATAACGCTTTTAGTCCTCTCCAAATTTTCAGATTGACCCAAATATAATTTTTAGTCAACTCTAGATGTTTTGATTGAGTTAGATATAGTTCTCGGTCGCCTCTAAATTTCTAGATTGAGCCGGATATAATTCTCAGTCGCCTCTAGATCTTTTAGATCGAGTCGGATATAGTTATCAGTTGCCTCCAAATCTTTAAGATTGAGCCAGATATAGTTCTTAGTCGTCTTTAGAGCTTCAGATTGAGCAGGATAAAGCTCTCTTTTGCCTCCAGATCTTCAGATTGAGCTGGATATAGTTCTCAATCGCCTCCAAATTTTCATATTGAGTTGGATATAGTTCTTAGTCACCCACAAATTTTCAGATTAAGCAAAATAAAGTTCTCAGTCACCTCCAGACCTTCAGTTTGAGCCGAGTATAATACTCAGTCATATCCAGATTTTCAAATTGAGCCGAATATGGTTCTTAGTTACCTCAAAATTTTCATATTAAGCCGGATATAGTTCTCAATTGCCTCACGATCTTCAGATTGAGCAGTATATAGTTCTCAATCGCCCTCAGATCTTCAAATTGAGCTGGATATAGTTCTCTGTCTCCCCTAGATCTTTAAGATTGAGCTGGATAAATTTCTCAGTTGCCTCTAGATCTTTTAGATCAAGTCGGATATAGTTATCAGTCGCCTCCAAATCTTTAAGATTGAGCCAGATATAGTTCTTAGTCACCTTTAGAACTTCAAATTGAGCGAGATATAGCTCTCTGTTGCCTCCAGATCTTCAAATTGAGCCGTATATAGTTCTTAGTCTTCTATAAATTTTCATATTAAGCCAGATATGGTTCTTAGTTGCCTCTGAATCTTTAGATTGAGCTGGATATAGTTCTTAGTTGCCTCTAAATTTTCATATTAAACCGAATATAGTTCTCAGTCACCTCTAGACCTTAAGTTTGAGCCTGGTATAGTACTTAGTCATATCCAGATTTTCAAATTGAGCCGGATATTGTTCTCAGTAGCCTCCAAATTTTCTTATTGAGCCGAATATAGTTCTCAATCGCCTCACGATCTTCTGATTGAGCCATATTTCATTTGAAAAAAAACAACTTTAAAAATTAAATAAAACTCCTTTATTTATTTTGAAAAATCATTTCTAATAGGGCAAAAATGTATTGACCTCTTGTGATGAATTAATTGATTAATTAGCCACGTTTATTAATTAATCAAATTAACATGCAATTGTACATGGTAGCACAAAAAAATCACAAACTAAGTTAAATGCAATGGAAAATAAATTTGACACGGGTGATTTGTTTATGAATAGGGATAACCACCGAGGCAAAACCCCACCAGGTGATTTTAAGATCACCACTCCCGATAATCCACTATTATCACAACAAGCGATTATAAGTAAAGGAATCCTAGTACCTTATACTAACCTATAGTTGAACTCTTACCCCAATACCCAATTGGACTTGTTCTGTAGTGACAATCTCTCATTGTAATGTACGGCTCCTAGTACGTGACTAACCAATCTGATATGCGAATCCTAGTACGAGGCTTACTCATTTGCACGAATCCCAGTACATGACTAACTCCACAGCAACCCTTTGATTATTGTAGTTGATTTGTAGCAGCTTCACATAGAAACACCAATAAGATCTTCAATTTTGGTGCAAGAGACTTTGCTTGGTTATAGAACCCAAAGGCGTACAAGAAACGCAGTAAGAACTATTTCTTCTGTAGGAGGAGGCTAGGGTTTCAAAAAGAAAAACTTATGAAGCTCTCTAGGGTTAGGTTTTTTATTTTTTATTTTTATTTTACCTCCTTTAAATAGGAGCTTAATGGGCTCTCCTATTCCAAATAGGTTTACACAAACCTTAAGCTTTCCTAGTCCAATAAAGATTATACAAAGCCATAAACAAATGGCCTTTTAGAATAAAAACGTTGATAGCTATAATCTGAATCCTGTAAGCTTGATAGATCGAGACATCTGTCGAGCTTTAATAAATCTCTACAGATCGAGCTTTTGTCGAGGAGGTATCGAGACCTGTAGATTGCACTTTTCTTGAGCAGTTCTTAAGTAATCTTCATGTCTTCAATTTAACCACTTGTAATGATCATCTTGAACCTACTTAGATTTACCCAAATACAAGTAAAGTGTGTTTTGTCAAAGGATATGCCAATTACATAAAATATGTCCCTAACAATCTCCCTCTTTAGCAATCCGTGACAAAACCACAAGAGTATATTAAATGTCCTAGAATACATTCTACTCAAGATTATAGAATAAATAAGTCTAGTCTAAAAGATCTAAACCTTGGAAGTTGCTGCAAGAAGAAGGTTCAGAATTTTGACTTGGCTTTAACTTGTCTTTCTTGAAAGGCACTAAACAAAACACATCAAGATACCATGTGGAAAATAATAACAATTTAAATAAACAAGAAACATATGTATAAAGAGAGAGAACAAAATCAACACATGTGAGATACCCAACACAAAAAAATATATCAATATCAATGTATATCAAACTAACTCTCCCCCTAAGTTAGTTACATAAAAAACTTTCTTCCCTTTAACATGAAGTTCTCCCCCTAAGTCTATTACTCCCCCTGAGGAATGATATTCAATTCTCAAATTTCTTCCCCTTTTTGACACGATTGTCAAAGGGCATAAAAAGTCAAAAGACTTGACCAGAGATAGATAGAAAACTGATATAGAGGGAACGAGGAGAATAAGGAACCAGAAACCTACAAGAAAAATAAAAACAAGATGCTACTGACACAAAGATAAGAGAAACATGCAAACCATGTGAAAAACAATGCATATAGGAGGATCTCGATGGATTGAGAGGTGTTGAGAAGCTATCGAGCTGACATCGATAGATCGAACAGCTATCGAGAAGCTATCGAGATTGCGATAAAGAGAAACTGAAAAATCTCGATAGATAGCCTAGCTGTCGAGAGGCTCTAGCAGTTGTCGAGATTGCTTAAAAATAGTTTTTCAAGAAGAGAAAAATACAGACATGAATGCAATCAAATATGCAACTCAGCCAAGGATCTAAACAACATTTTAACCTCTCAAAATCATTTCTTAACAAAAAAATTGATAAGTACATAGAACCCAAAACACACACATATATTAAACAAGTCTAACCAATTTTATATTTTAAAAACAAGTTAAAACAGTTTAGTGAACATACACAAGCACATGTAAACCTTGTGATGGTCAAATCACATTGTACCTGCACATGTATCAAAAGTAGGAAAGAATATTGCGTGTTGTGTGTGAAAAACATCACAAGATTGTATAAGTGTATATATGTTATGACGATTTAAGATATGAGAAAATAACTTTAACTCACACACAATCATAACTGTTTGATGGGGACTATCACCTTCAAGGTACATCCTATAACTCTCATATCTCCTAGAATACACGCTTGCAATCATATATAAAGCATTTTTATTTTTTTTGCTTTTTATTTTTCTTTTTAAGCAAATCATGTGTAAGGTTAAATTTAATCAACCATCTTGCTGGCTTTATTCTGTGCCAAATTTGCTTGTATTTTAGCAATTAGTAACCCTATATTTAGGTGGGATTCATGTAAAGGTAATGTGTGAGAGAGTGTGAAGAAATGCTCAAGATTGTGCAAGGATGCAGAGACTCGCGACTGACTTGTGATTGGCAAGCCGCCAACTGTAACACACGTGTGAAGTATGCAGGGGAGCTGAAGAGTCACGCCAGCTATCGTACTACAGGACAAAAGTCCCAGACTGGCCAGGCCATTAGCTCGCAGCTTGAACTTGCGACTCAGACCAGTCGCGAGGCCAAGTCGCTAGACCACTATGTTTGGGAAAAACTAACTCTTCGCATTCGAAACACACACCACTATATATAGACCCTTATACCCACGAAATTTAGAGAGCGTCTAGAGAGAATTTTGAGAGAGAAATCCTAGAAAAAAAAAAGATTGATTCATCCACAATCTTCACCTAAGAGACTCTTCAAATTCCTTTACTCTCTTCCTCTCCATTGATACATCCTTGAGAGGTTCTTGACCAAATCCTTTTCTCACCATACCCATATCTGTGAGAAGATTTATTTGATACTTTGGGAAGCAGTTAGGAAAAGACCAATTCATATTGGTTGATGCTATGGGCTATAGCAGAATCCAGTAAGTTAGAAAAGAAAAATGTTCGGCGCAACCTCGTTGGAGCAAGAAGTTTTGAGGGCTTAGGTACATTGGGTAGATTAGGCTTTGAGGATCTATTGCTGTTCATATATCTCAACTACATTTTCTAGTGGATTATTGACCGTTTGGAGGGCGGCAGAGAGGTTTTATACTGAGGGCTTCGGTTTTCTCTTCGATAACACATCAGGCGTTGTCCTTGTATTTGCATCTCTCTTCCCTTTATCTTTACCATTTAATTACTGTTGTGATTGTAATTATTTATAGTTTAGATTATTTATCAATTTGGTTATTAGCTTATGTTCATGTTCCGCACATTTATTGTTTGACATTAAGCTTGAATTGATAATTTTGTAATTGGGGTCTAAACGGTCAAGGGTGTTTTATACACATATTGAACATTCATCATGCATAGGCATATAAGAGAAAGAAAAGAAATACCCAACGATGTTAAGCATTTGACGTTCTAAATTTACTATGCCGAAACATACAAATGTCTTTTGTTATGCCGAAGTATAAGGATGTCATTTCATGATTAGCGGGCAACAGTGGTGAGATGGTTATTTATGCCTTTCTTTTAGCATTTTCTAGTCCTTCCCGTCAAAAAGAGTGATACGAGTGTTAAGTACAAGAGATTACTTAATTTTACTAATCACAAACGCGAGCCACAAAACTCACTTGCTTAATTATGCATAGAGATGCTTATCTAAGTTACAAAAGATACAAAATTTAGAAAATTTTGTTTCAATGGTTATCCAAGGTACACAAGTACCAATGTACACAAACACACATTGTTTTTGCATTTTTCAAATTTTCAATTTTTTTTTTTAATTTTTATATGAAAAACAAAATAAAACAAAACTAAAAACAAACAAACAAAAACATGTTAAACAAAACAAAGCATAAAACAAGATGCATATGCATGAAAGCATGATAGAAAAAGTAGAGGACAAACAGAAAAGACAATTAAGTCTTAGGATCCTTTATTACCCACACAGCACGAGTCTTTGGCCGTGAAGATGAAAAGGCATAAGTCCTAGTATGACTACTAAAAGACATAGGGGAATTAGAATTCCCCTGAAATTGAGTTAAAAAGCTCAAAACTTTTAATAACTCATTGAGAATAGGTCTAGAGCCTTTAGACAAAGGATAAAACCTATAGGCCACTCGCTTATGGGGAAACAACTTGAAACAATTAGGGCAAGTGTGACCAAAATCACCACAATGATGATAAACATGAGCAGTTTTAAAGCTACTCGGCTTCCTAGAAGGAGGTCTAACCTTAGAGGTTAACAGAGACCTCAATTTAGGACAATTTTGCCTAATATGACCAATAATATGACAATGATGACAAATGGGGACAAATTCATAATTTTTATTCAATCTAGGAGGAGTTTTAGACATAGGTTTAGAAACTTCAGTGTTAACATCAGATTGTTTACCTTTGTCTATCCTATCATTATTAGCCTTCAACTCTTCATTATTCATTTTAAAAATTGAGGAATATAAAAATCTTTTTCTTTTGAGTTAGGCTCAACAACAAGTTTGGCACTAGTTAATTTTTTAACTTCAGTTTTAAATTCAACTAGTTGCTCTTTCAAACTCTTAATTTTGTCCACTTGAGATGAAATTTGATTTTTAAAATTCTCATTCAAATTATTGGCTTCATCCAATTTTGCAATCAAATCATCTTTTTCAAGTTTGACCTTTTTAAATTTAGCTTTTAATCTTGTAGAACATTTAAGAGATTTCATAAAAAAATTATAAAGCTTGCAATAGGCATCTTGAATATCATCAGCATCATTTAACATAAGATCATGCAAATCAAAACAATCAAGAGTTTCTATGACAACAGTGGTCAATGGATCACACAGCAATGATTAAAACCTAATCAAAGTGTACCTACTCTGATACCACTTAGTAGGCTAAAAACGTATTGACCCATTATGATGAATTAATTGATTAATTAGCCAAGTTTATTAATTAATCAAATTAACATGCAATTGTACGTGGTAGCACAAACAAACTGATAAACAAATAGCCTTTTAGAATAAAAACGTTACTGGCTATAGTTTGAATCCCGTAAGCTCGATAGATCGAGACATCTGTCGAGCTTTAATGAATCTTGATAGATCAAGCTTCTGTCGAAGAGGTATCGAGACCTGTAGATTGCACTTTTCTTGAGCAATTCTTGAGTAATCTTCATGTCTTTAATTTAACCACTTATAATGATCATCTTAACCTACTTAGATTTACCCAAATATAAGTAAAGTGTGTTTTGTCAAAGGATATGCCAATTACATAAAAATATGTCCCTAACAATTTCCTTTGAAAAGAATACTAAAGGAATTTGTTCACCCAAACTATCAATTTATGGCAACAATGTTATGAGAAAAGTAAAGAGCAACAACAATATAAGTGCTATAAATAACCTATTTTACCTAAAAAAAAGAGTGAAACTTTTATTTAGGCTTTTGATATTTTGTTAATATCTTATCCGTTTTAACTCCAATTTTGGGTCGTGAACTATCGTTTCGAAGAGAAAAATATGACATATGAAAAGATCCAAAATTCAACCCAATTAAAAGGTCAGATTAAAAAGTCGACCTTTTGACCATACTTGATTAGGGTTTTTGGTCTTAATTGCTATCAAAGGGGTTTTGGAATGTTGTAACCTTTTGATCCACTATTTGATTATGTTGCCTTTATTTGTTACTCTTTTATGGCTTTTAAACTTGTAATTTGCACTTTTTTCGAATTTTTTTTTTTTTTTTTGGATTTTGCCGCAAGAATCGGGATCAAACAAAATATAGTATCGACATTAGGGGTGGTGAATCCATCCTTCTTTCCTTTTTTTTGGCATTATCAACTTTCCCTTCAACCAAGCTTGAAGCTGATCATCTTCCAACCTTTTATACTCCTCTATCCACTCCATTAGTTTATTTATGTTTTCAGCTGGACTCTTGGTGAGAGATTTCCTTAACTCAGAGTCCATTGAAAATCCTATCTTGAATGTACTAGCTGCCATGCCACTGTGGCTTCCATTGATCTCATTATACATTTCTCACTATCTATCTATATAAGCTCGCAAAGTTTCCCCTTCTTTCATGGACATGGTTAGAAGGGCATTGATAGGCTGAGGAACTTAGTTACAGGTTACAAATCTCGCCCCGAAGGCCTTCGTTAGCTCTTTATAGCTATGGATCATCCCTTGTCCAGGTTGTCAAACCATCTCATGGCTGTAGGTCCTAAACTTAAAGGGAAAACTTTGCATATAAGAGCTTCATTCCAAATGTATAAAGCCAAGTTTTGATTAAAATGACTCACATGTTCCACAAGGTCAGACTTCCCATTATAAATTACAAAGGTTGTGCTAACAAACCTTCGGGGTAGATCTGAGCTCTCTATTTCCTCAAAGAAAGGAGATTTAGAAATCTGGTTAAGAGCTTGACTCATGGATTCCAATCCCGTATTCCGAGGAGTCGCATTTTCTCTTAAATGAGCTAGCCATTGTTCTTCTCTTCCTAGGGACCTTGTTCTTTCCTTGTGTTGGTGTGCGTGTCTTTCACTATGATGGCCATCTCTGCCTGAACTAGAAGATGATTCCCCACTCACTTTTTCCCTTTTTTTTCCCTTTCCTTCGGACTTCTTGCTGTAAGGATTGTACTTGCTCCCTAAGATCATTAATTTCCCAATCCTGACTACTGGCCTGGGATCCACTGTTATGAATGGTTAGTGTCATTTCCCTTTTAAGTGGAGGGGATGGTGTTCGAGTGGAACTGGGTTCTCACCTAGTGTTAGAACACTCTTTCATGGGGATTTGAACAAGAACAACAAGTATTTACGTAAAAACCACATTCAAAGGTATATTATTTAGGTTTATGAATAGTGTTACAAAGTATTCCTCAAGAACAACCTAAGGTGTTTCAAGAACTCTCTCACTTTTTCTACAATCTTTTCTCTATTTGTGGTTTTTTTTTTTTTATGGGTATCTTCTTCTTTCTTCTTTTCCTTGTATTTTCTCTACTTCAGTCCAAGGATGTGCTGTCCTTGTACAATTGGAGATATTTCTGTCCTATCGAACTCTTCCTTCCATACTCATCACAATGAATGGAGACTTTTGGGGTTATTTGCACTATTCAGGCCAGTCATCAACAATAAATGTATCTGTGCCACGTAGGTGACTCTCATTAATGCGAAGGTGACTGTAGATTCATTAAGAAGCTTCAGCAAGCTTCTTCAGACCATCTTGTGCTCTCTAGAATCCTTCCTCAGAAGCTGGGTAGGAGCTTTGTCTTTGTCAACTCGACAAGGATCTTGACTTTGGATGGAGCTTTCGGTGAATTTATCCTTGGATCCAAGGTGTGACATCATTGTTTAGTGGTTCGAGGCTTTGTCACGCTCCAAACCCAAAAGGGTCCAAAGCATAAGAAAAACATCTCAAAGGTACTATTTTTCTTTTTGATAATTCAATCCAAAATTCATTATCAAAGTACTAACATTAAGAATTATCATAATAATTTCATTAATGATACTCCGAAAGTAAGTCAGAGCTCTATGCAATAATTAAAAGGACCATTAACCATAAAAGAATTGAGGTCTGAATAAATACAATTACATATCATTAACTTGTCCCATCAATAGAAATAAAGTCATAACCACTATAATATACAAAAGAATGAGTCAAGCCTACTCTAGGATATACACCATCTAAATATCTCCATCACAAAAGTCCAGCCTCTATTAGTAGTTAGTCTAAGTACTACTAGCCACAAAAACTTATCTCAAATTGATTGTTGCTTACTCTAAAAATTTGGTAAAAGAATGAGATGAGACAATGCACAGTAAGTAGCATAATTAATGGGGGTGGGGGAAATGCAAGTTTCATTTTCAATAATAATAATATGACAAGAATGACTAAATAATGAAACACAAAGTTTCTCAAAGTAAATACCTTGAAACTATATACTATAATCTGTGAGCATTAACAATATAATTCTAAAGCCATAAAATTTAACATACGGTAATTTATTACAAATATACTACATTACCACATAGACCAGTCAGGGGATCCACTCATTCACAATTGACATGATATTGTCCTCTTAAGTATGCAGTCTTTTGGCACCATGGGTAGTAGCCTTACCCATACTCTCAAAGTTTTGTCTCTCCCCCCATGGGCAGCAAGGAGAATGCGTCAAATAGGACCTCTATTGCATATGGTCTTTGGCCCCATGGGCCGCAGCCTCACCCATACACAATCAAGGAACCTTTTCCCCCCATAGGTAGCATAGAAGAACGCATCATCCAAAGTAAAGGGCACTAACCTAGATATGATTCTGTTGTCACAAATATTGTGGAAATCAAATTAGGTGATCACCAGGAAATCACACATAGCATAGGGTTAAAACCATATAAAGCTCACATGTTATATGTACTTTGAAACACATAATTTATATCTAGGTAGTTTAGAAAACTTTAAATAACCAAAACTTCAACAAAGTTTGTAAGATTTTCAACTTTATTCCTTATTAACAAAATTTTCTATCAATTTCCCAAATAATACAAGACAAGATAAATAAGCACTTTTAAATTTTGCAATATACCATAAAATCCATGATTTCCTCAACAAAGATTAAATAAAAGATGCTCATATTTTCCATGTCAACAATTCATGCATTTCTTCAAATGCAATACCAAATATGATGCATTTTTCATATATAATAATATATAATAGGGTCATAACACAACACTTTTAAGAAAACATATTTCAATATATAATTTTCCAAAATGTGTTTGACCCAAAAACAACATTTATGCAACATGGTTATTTTTCAAAAATCTCATTAAAAAGCTACTTACCTTACAATCTGCAAAAAGCCTAATTCTCCAAGATTCAAAGGAGATTAGCTAGAACCTAAACAATATCAAGCAAATCTATCACAATAAGTATAAAGCTTGAAATTGTATCTAGCTACAAATTAGGAATTGCCAAATATTTAGCCTCACAAATAATATTTTCCACTTCCAAAGTTTCTTAACAAATTAATTTACAAGGCATAAACTCTCATCATACTCATGAATCACCCAATGTATTATTTCTAATATCAAAACCTCAACAATTTATAAGTAGTTTACACAAGATTTACTCCACATCAACAAGAGACAAAAATCATAATGTCTCCCAAGACAAACAATTTGAATCTTTAACTAGCTCCAAATAATCAATAAAAATTATATTCACCATTTATTTCACATTAAAAAGCCAAAACTCCCAAATCTTCACCACTTAAAACCACCATTGTAAAAACTATAAACCCACTCATAAAGTAATTCCACCAATACAAAACCCATACATATAAACACATGAATATCACTTCCAAAACTCATAAATCACATGGGTATCATTATCAAAGCTTAGATAAAAATAACCTAAAGCAAAAATATAAAATCCACCAAAAAGGTTATAAACTTTTACCTCAAATAAAATATGTGAAGGCGCATAAAGGTCCTAAAGGATTTTCCGGTGATCTTGTTGAAAAAGTAATGGTGGAGATGATGGTGTGGAGTGTACCAGTGGGAGAGTGTGAGGGAGTGATATAGAGGAGTGTTTGTGGTGTTGAAAGAAAAAGAAAAAGAAAATAAGACAAAGAGTGAGTGATGGTCAGCCAAGAGAGAAAGGATCTATTTGTGAGATATGTGATGGGAAATGATGGGTTGGTGGGGCACGTGTGGGCCTAAAAAATCTAACAATGAATTTTTTTTTTTTCTTTTAAAGTTAGGACGTTACAAGCTAGGTTCTTTTAGGGAGGCCTACTCTTAAAGTGGGCTTAGCATGTATTTGGGCTTATTTTTGCCCATGGCCCAATGCTATTAGGCCCTATAAAACCATATTTCTACGATAATATTAATGATGTGACAACAATCACATTTATAGAGATATTAATAATAAAACCATAATACTATTATAAGCATATTTTTAATTACTTAAAAAAAATTAAATTACTTTATTATTATTATATTAGGTAGAAAATATTAATGGAATAACAAAAATCATATTTATTATAAATATTTTAATAATATAAAAGTGTAAAACTAAAATAGCTACAACATTTTCATAGTTAAAAAGTGACAACAATAAAACAATAAAATATAGTTTTTTGAAAAATAATTATAATATGCTACTAATCTTGTAACTTGAATAATTCCCTGCTAGATCTCAAACACTTTGTACATAGGGAAGTGTTAATTCAGCTATAAGACCCTTTAAAGTTTGAGTTAATGCTATAGATTAAAATTTTTTCAAAACTAACTAACTTGATCCTTAATCATCTTAAGGGAAGGAAAAAAAATAAGTGACGGTTGGATTAGATTGTGTTTACTAATTTAGGGATTAAATTGATCCATTTTGGATATGATTGGAATTAGCCTAAACTGAGATGTTAACTATAGTTTAGGCAAGTAAAAACAACTAGGGGTGTACAGAAAATCGGCCAACCCGCAAACCCGACCAACCCAACCCAACCCAACCCGCTGAGTTTGGTCGGTTTTTAGGGCTTGGTGGGTTGGGTTGGGTTACAAATTTTTTTTTTTATAGCGGGTTGAGTTGGGTTGGGTTTGGGTCATAAAATTACAAACCCGCAAAACCTGACCCGACTCATCCATATTTTAATATATGTTTAAAATATATTATATATTTAATAAATTTTTTAAAAAACCCAGCTGTAGAGCACTTCCTCGGTTCCTACTATCATATATAATATAAAATTTTATTAGTTCTTTTAATATATATTTAAATATATTATATAATTAATAAAAAAATTTTAAAAATTTTAGATATATTTTGTTTATAACTGAGTTAGGAACTTATGTATATTTTGCTTATAAGTAAATTAGGATATTAGTTCATTTATATTTTATTTATTAACTCAGTTGAATACTTAAACATATTTTGTTTACAACTAAATTGAAATATTAATTTATATATTAATGTATTTTTTATTTATCAACTCAGGTGGTAAGTATGATATATTTTTTTACTTAATTTAATAATAATAGTAATAAAAAAAATTGTCTAACTCATAAGTTTAACTTGACCCAACCTAACTCATGTAGATTGAATTAAGTTGAGATAGACTTATATAATGGATTGGGATGGGTTGACCGTACGAAATACCCAAACACAACTTTACGAAATACCCGAGGTTTTAGTCGCCCCAAAAAACCTTAAGAAATACCCAAAAACAACCTTACGAAATACCCGAGGTTTAAGTGAGGAAAAAGGCAAACAAACAAAAAAATAAAGGTTCAGAGTAATGATGACAACATTTGTGTGTGGAAGTGGAACCCATAGACCACAACTCGCTAGTAGTAGTAGTAGTATAAAAATGAGTTGAATAGTTAAAAAGTTGCAGAGGTGAGTTGTGAGTAATTGGAAGTGGGATGTAATTGTAAAGATGGAAGAAGTAGGTGTAATCTTATTATCATCAAGCGAAGATGAAAAAGATGAGATGAAGAAGAAGAAGAGAAAATATGAAGAAGAGTACAAAGTGGTGTCAGATCTGACTGGTTTTGACAACCTCAGAACTATGATTGAAGCTGAAGCTGAGGCTTTCAACAGAAGGTCAAGGAAGAACAAGAAGAAGAAGACAAGAAACAACAATAATCAACCTGTACGTCTTCTATCTCTATCTCTATCTCTATTTCTGAACATTAAATCTGAAACAAGTAATTGAAACATTCATATATATATATATATATATATGTATGTATGTATTCTTGCTGCTATGTCAGTTTGTAAAACTTTTTTTTAATTAAAAATTAAAAAATTTGTAGCTTTTTCCAAAACCCAAGTCATTATTTCTAAGATCGTTTCATTTCTTTTGAGATTCCAACTAGTGGTAAAGGTGAGTTAGATTTTACAGGAAACAAAGATGGTTGGAAAAGCAGAGAAAATAATAATGGTAAAGATGAGGCAAGAAATTGAGAAGCCTATAATCTTCATAACAAGCAGTGATGATGAAGATGAAGATGAAAATGCAAACAATGTGAAAAAGAAAAAATATGAAGAGGATTACCGTGTGCTTTCAGATATGACTAGCTTTGACAACCTTAGAGCTATGATTGAGGCGGAGGCTTTCAGGAGAAGAAAGAAGAAGAGGAAGAGAAATAAAAAACACAAATATATAAACATTGTATGTGGTTCTATCTCTGTTTGCCTTTTTTAATTTTTCTGTTTTTGAAATGATTGTTTCCTTTTTGTTGTTTGTTTCCTGGGAAAGAGTTAGGGAAAAGATCACTGATATGCTAGTATTATGGGGATCTTTTCTTTTAAAATTGTTCTTCTTTATACAAAACTGGTCTGATGGTGTGTGAAAGAAAAAGGGGCCCCTAATATAAAAGGAAATGACAGTAAATCCGAATTTTTTTTTTTTTCAAAAATAACAAATCCCATCCTAGAGGTTTTTGATTAACATAAGAAATTCAATAAAATCCCTATTTTTCCCTCGAATGATCATATTTTTGTGAAAAAAAATAGCCCTTGGTTAAGTGATAATGTTCCTAATTTGCTATTGGCTTATCTAATTCACCCGATTTATTCCAAAACTTAGAATTGCTTAAATAGGTAGCAGGTAACTCAAGGGCAAAATAGGTATTTCATTGTATTTATTATGTTTATAACAAACCCCAGGGAGGGGACTGTCATTTCTTTACAACTCAAGGGAAGTTGGTCATTGGTGTAATCTTCCAAAAAAATAAATAAATAAAAAAGAAAGAAGAGAAAAGGAAGTTCTTGAAACAGATACAGTTATGTCATTAATGATATGCCCCAAGGAGTTGTTATGAGTTGAAACATTGTATAATCAGATGTAATAGTTTAGGTATGCATGTATTATTGGGATTTTTAATAGTTTTCTTCACATAAACTACAAGATGTACAAGACTTACTATAAAAGTGATGAGGAACATGTGCTTCTACTTACCTTAAAATTTAATTCACTTTTTTGTGCATCATAATTTGATTTATGGTCTAGATTGTGTTTGCTACCTCTCAAGTTATCAGCTTCTGCTTCACCTTGCTACAGATTGACGCTTTGAGTGACATGCAGCAGTCAAGTGAGGTTCAAGCTGTAGAAGCAACAGGAGAATTGGATGCTGAGGCAGTTGAGGTAACTAAAATTGTTGTGCCACACAAAAACGTAGTTCAATGGTAACGTGGATCTTTAACAAGACCAGCAAGGAATATGTTTAGCACTACCAAGATCAGGATTACAGAACTAGAACATTTTTTTAAAAACTTTTTATTTTCTGAGAATGTGAAAGAGAGAAGATGAGTGAAAAGATTGACCAGAAAGTTCAAGAATTAATTCAAATTCTTTATTAGTATTTTTCGAGTATGCCTGGACAGTTTGAGTCATTGGCTGCACTCAAGTAATCAGTGGTGTTCACTGTCTCATCCAATTTACAGGAAACTTATTTGGCAGAAAGAGCAGAGAAAGTAATATCGGTGATGGTGGACCCAGAAATAGAAAAACATGTGATGTTGAAAGCCAGCAGTAAAGATGAAGATGCAAACAATACAAAGAAGAAAAAATACGAAGATGAATATAGAGTGATTTCAGATTTGACTAGTTTTGACAACCTCAGAGCTATGTATGAGGCTGAGGCTTTAATGAGAAAGAAGAGAGAGAGTTTGAAAACAAAGAAAGAAAATATTGTATCTTGTGCCGAAGAAGTATCTGTATGTGGGTCTTTTACTCTTGCTTTGTTTGTTTGCTAATCTTTTACTCTTGCTTTGTTGTTTCTACAATTCATGGCACTGATTTTTATTTTTGTTCCTTCTGCTATTTGGTATTTTTTTTGTGTGGAAATATTGAGGATAAAAATAGGAAATTTCTTAATGGTAATTGGTGTGCTGAATTCTTTATTTGATTGACGTTTTCCTTTATTTCGTTTAGGCTTACAGTTTCATTACTTCAATGTTTTAAACTGTTGGAAGTTTTTAGCATCTCTGTTTCTTAAAATTAAAATTATGGTTTTGTTTTTTTTTTTTTTTTGTTTGTTTTTTTTTCCCCCAATAGCTTTTCTATTCATTAGTGAGTTGTGATATTGCTTCTGATATTGCAAGAAAAGAAGAGTGGACTGACATAGGTGTTAAAAAAATTGTTGCTTCTTATTTCTATACCTTTTCTGTGCATGCATAGGCTCTAATGTAGCTTCTGATGTTGCAAGTGAAGAAAAGTGGGCTGCCAACGCTATTAAAAAATAAGCTTTAATATTATTTTGGTCCCTAAACTTTTAAAAGTTCATTTTTGTCCCTAAGCTATTGAAGAGTTCATTTATCATCCCTAAACTATTGAAAATGTTTCACTTTTTGTCCTTAAACATTAAAAAAAAAAAGATCATTTTCATCCCAAAACTATTGAAAAAAGATCATTTTTCGTCCCTATTTTTGTCTCAAAACTATTGAAGAAAACTCTTTACAAAGTTTAGGGTTGAAAAGAAAACTTTTTAAAGCTTAGAGATGAATTTTTTTTTTTTAAATTTTTTGTAAAGTTTAGGAACCAAAATAATATTTCTCCCAAAAAAATATAATTTGAAACAGAAAGAGCAAGGACATTAAAATGTTATCTTTGCCAAAAAATTGTTTGAAGTCGAATTTATATGTTTGTGTACTTATTAAAAAAAAAGATTGTGTAATGATGTTATTACTGGAATTCTTTTGTTGCTGTTGTTATTATTATTATTATTATTATTATTATTATTATTATTATTATTATTTTGTTTTTATTTTCTAATTTTCTTTTCTAATTGAAAACCATCAAACAAAAGCTTTATGTTAAAACTGAAAGGACAATCAAGTCTGCTAGAAGGAACCAGAAGACTTGAGTACTATAAATTATAATGCATAGCCTGAAGTCCTTTTTGGTCTTCTTGAACTTGAGTGGTATCTAATTTTCTTGTTCTTTATTTCCCCTTCTTAGAGATCGGAGATTGATACACATGCCTCCATTTATTCCATTTTGAGATTGATAGGCATTGAATAACTAACCTACTCCAATTCCATTTTGAAACTGCTAGAAGATAAAAGTTGGAATTCAAAAACTCACTTTCAGAACCCTGCTCGTATCCTTCGCAATTTCCTGAACATGTGACCTAACTTTAATTCCCACTGATTATCAACATAACCTTTTTCTGCCTTTCTTTTTTTATTCATTTCTTGGATACCCCTCAAGAAATTCGACTGAGGTGGCGGCACAAATTCATCCTCATTCTTGCTACAAGTTCTCTTCCGGTTGAAGCTTCACTATCATGAATGGTTACATGAATTTAAATGGTACTGTAATGGTTTTTCTATGAAGAGAAAACCTGCGCTTAAATTTGATCGTCGCTAACCTTAGGAGCCAGTAAATTGTAATTGCAGCATCATAGTTTGACAATCTCCAATCATTGACTTTCGCATTCACTTGCTACAGGTTGATGCTCCAAAAGAATCATGAATGGTTACATGAATTTAAATGGAACTGTAATGGTTTTTCTATGAAGAGAAAACCTGCGCTTAAGTTTGATGGTCACTAACCTTTGGAGCCAGTACATTGTAATTGCGGCATCATAGTTTGACAATCTCCAATGATTGACTTTCGCATTCACTTGCTACAGGTTGATGCTCCAAAAGAAGTAGAGCAGTCGGACAAAGTTCAAGCAGTACCAACAGCAGAAGAATTGGAAATTAAGTCAGTTGAGGTACAGAAAATATTGTGCCCAAAAACTTTTAAGTTGAATGGTCACTTAAATTGTTAATATTGGCAAGGAAATATTTAATTGCAGTAGGCACTACCTAGATTACTGGTATTTCTGGCCTAATCATATGTTTTCTCATGGGTACTAGATATGATTTTTCATTTTTTCTTTTATTTAATACCAATTCACCAGACAGTGGTCTCTGTGTTTGATTTTCCATTTTTCATCCTTAATGAGGTATTTGAATTTAGTCTTCTGAAAATGGAAAAGAAGATTCAAGATAGGGGAATGATTGATAATTGCTAACTGCTAAATGCTCAAACAAAGAGGGTTCAGAATTTAAATAACAAAGTCCAAAAGACCAAGAGTTTGTTTGGGATTTGATGAAAAGTTTAGTATATTTGAGTTTTTTAGCTTCTTTTTGGTTTTGTTTATGGGCCCCATTGTACTATTCAGCTAGCTTTTAACACTTTTTTTTCCCCTATACTTTCAGCAAAAAATTTTCAATTTCAGCTAAATAAGGTTTTCCCAAATGGACCCCAAGTGTTCGTTTGGAAACAACTTATTTAGCTTTTTGTTGAAAGTGTGTTAAAGTATCCTTAGGTATATGCAATTCTCTTGTTCCACACACATTAGGATATTACTGATGTAGTCGCCCTTTACCTTAGGCCAACTGACCAACCCACCCCCCCTTTTCTTCTCACTCTTAGGATTGTTAGCCAACCACTCTCTACTCTTAAGCCAAAACAACCAGCCACCATTTCTGACCTCTTAGGGTAAGCAATCAGCCTCTTATTTTGACTTCTCAGATCTGCGATGTATTCTCATTAATTTCAGCGTTGACTTATGTTGTGATAGCCTGCCTAGATGTAACTATTAGCGAGTTTATTTCCTACTAGTTAAAGATTATAAATAGGTGTTATGAGCATAAAACTAGGGGCAAAAGAGTAAACTGTATGTAGACCTCTATATATATATATATATATATATCAATAATATGTTATATGTTAGGGCTAATTTTTAATTACCTGATACATATGTTTTCTCCAAAACATGGTATCAGAGCAAGGTTAGCCACTCTCTGCCATTAACCCCACAACCATCACCCTCCCACCTCTTGCTGCCGACAACCACCACCTACTCACTTTTTGCTGCTGATAATCACCAACCAGTTCTAGTCTTCTTTCTCTGATGACCCACTTGCACAATTTTCGCCACTAGTCGTAGCTCTGACTTTGTGCCACCAGTGGAATTCCAACCTTGGGTACCGATTTGTCTTTATTTTCTACTTGTTGGCCTCTCTATGTGCTTTGTTGGGTAGCCTTGGGTTGGTTTACAGTGATGAGTTTAAATATTTCGTATTGCTATGGAATTGTTTGTGGCTGTGGTGACACAGGAATGTTGATTCAACTTTTGTTTCAATCTGATATGTTTTGATCTTCTCTTTGGGTGATCTTTGCTGGCACTTTATTTGTGGTTTGATCCATATCTAGTGCTGGTTTGATGTTGTTTGTGTTTCTGAAGAGATATTTGTTGGATTTGTTGGAGTGGCTGTGGTGAATGGCCTTTGGACTTGCTGATTATTGGAATACTTTGGTGTTGAATTTGTTATTTGTTTGGTTGTAGTTAATTGGCTTTGGGTCCACTAGTTTCTTCTTTATTGTGAGTGTGTTGATCAGAAGGCTGCTATGGAGACCAAAAGTGGTGTTCAGCCCACTAATTATTTCTTGTCTCCTGATATGTTATCCATTACTCCCATTTGTCTTAATGGAAGTAATTATGCTTGGTGGGCCCGGTTAGTTGAAGTGTTTCTTCTTGGTAGAAAGAAGTTTTGATTATGTGATTAGTGAACCCCCTGTATCTACAGACTCTAAATATGTTGATTGGAGAGCTGAAGATGCATAAATTAGGAGTTGCTTGTGGAATAGCATGGATTTTAAGATTAGTTGTAGTTTGGTTTTCTTACCCACTGCTAAACTTGTTTGAGAACAAGCCAAGGAACTTTACTCTGGTGTTAACAATTTGAAGTGAATTTGTGATCTTCATCAAAATTATTTTACCTTGAGTCTTAGTGATTTGTCTTTGGAAGACTACTATAACAAGTTTAAGGGTATATGTGAAGAACTCAATATTTATCAGCCTATCTCCTTTTATGTTAAAACCATGAAGAGACAACGAGATTCTATAAATGTTGCTCACTTCCTCTCTGGATTGCCTAAAATTTTGGATCCAGTAAAATCACAAATTGTAGCTAGTCAAGACCTTCCTTCATTGAGTGAAGTTTTTGGTAGACGTAGACAAGCCACATTGTCTGACTCTAGTACAACTACATTCCCTTCCTCTTACAATGATGCATTACCTTCTAGTGATAAATCTACCTTTGCCACTTCTATAGGGACTAATAGAGGTGGTCGTGGAGGTTGAGGCCGTGGTCATGACCAAGGGGGTCGTGGTAGTGAACAAGGAGGTCGTGGTAGAGGACGTGGCCTTCGTAAGTGCAATTATTGTCATGGTGAGAATCATATGGTGGACTTTTGTAGTTGTACGATTAACCCTCAACTCACCAAGCTAGTTTTCAAGTTGAAGAACTGCCTTCACAGTCACTTCCACCATCATCCAAAGTAGTCTCTATTCTTGAGGAAGAGTACCACACCTCTTGTCTATGCATTCTAACCCTGTTGGGTCTTGTTCTACAGTTACTTTGGCTCACCTAGGTACTTCCAGTGCTTGTCTTGCCACTCAAGAACCTTGGGTCATTGACTTAGGTGCTACTAATCATATGACAAGTACCTCAGGTTTACTCTTTGATCTTGAGCACTCTAGTAGTCTTCCCAATGTTACTTTGGCAAATGGCTCAGCCATTGCAGTTTTTGGTTTGGGCACTACCAATCTCAATCTTAATCTTTCTCTCTCTTGTCATATATATTCCTGATTTTCCTTTTAATCTTTTGTCGATTAGTAAGCTTTACTACTTGGATTGGTGTGGTTCTTCTAGTTTAGTGGCTTCTCACTTGTCTATCTCACCTCTTCAGAATCATTGTTGCCTTGGTCATCCATCTATCAAGAATTTGAAGTTGTTAGTTCCGTCTTGTCATCAATTGAGTCATTACAATGTGAAGCATGTCAATTGGGTAAACACCAAAGGGTGCCTTTTTTCTCTAGGCGTGAGAGTGTATTAGTAGTCCTTTTCATTTAGTTCACTTTGATATTTGGGGTCCAATAAACACTCCCTCGTTATTGGGATTTGGATATTTTGTTACTTTTGTTGATGATTATTCTAGAGTCACCTATCTTTATCTTATGAAAGAAAGGCTTGAATTCTACTCAATTTTCAAATAATTTTTTATGGAAATAAAGACTCAATTTTATGCTTTACTTCGTATTTTTCGATCTGATAATGCTCGTGAATATTTTCATACATCTTTGTCTCAGTTTTTTGATGACCATGGTATAATTCATCAATCTTCTTGCTCCCATACTCCACAAAAAAAATGGGGTTGCTGAACGCAAAATGCGTCATTTGTTAGAGGTCACTCGTGCCTTATTGTTTCATATGCATGTTCCCAAATCATATTGGAGTGATGTTATTCTAATTGCTTGTCACTTGATTAATCGCATGTCATCCACTATTCTAGGTGGTTAGATCCCTTATAGTGTGCTTTCTCCTAATGCACCTTTGTTTCATCTACCTTGTAAAATCTTTAGTTGTGTGTGCTATGTTCATATCTTAGGTCTAAGGAGTGATAAACTTGATCCTAGGTCAATTAAATGTGTTTTTCTTGGGTATTTTTGAACTCAGAAGGGATACCGATGTTATTCACCTACTCTTCGTCGTCATTTCATTAGTGTTGATGTCACATTTGATGAGTCTCAATCTTATTTCTCTTCTTTGGTTGGAAGTGACAGTTCTCTTCCTTGTCTTCCTCGCTTCTTGTCTGTGTCTCATACTGAATCTCCTCAAAAACCACTCCAGGTGTATCGTCGTCGGGTAAAACCTACAACAGAGACTTCGTCCTTGTCTAGTGATCTGCCTCCTGATCTTGACTCTCTTCCCATTGCTTTGTGCAAAGGTAAACGTACTTGTACATCTCATCCTATCTCTCAATTTGTCTCTTATGGTCATTTGTCTTCATCTCTCCATGCTTTTACCACATCCTTGAATTCTACTGTTGTTCCTAAGTCTGTCCAGGAAGCTGTGTCCATTCCTGGTTGAAAGTCTATTATGGAGGTTGAAATGTCTGCTTTGTCTAAAAATGCTACTTGGTCTTTGGTTACTTCTCCTCCAGGGAAAACTATTGTTGGCTGTCGTTGGATGTATACTGTGAAGTACTTGCCTGATAGTTCTATTGAGTGTTTGAAGGTTTGCTTGGTTGCCAAAGGGTATAACCAGACATATGGTGTCGACTATGTAGAGACATTCTTGCCTATTGCCAAAATTTCTTTTATTAGGATTTTGATCTCCTTAGCTGGTAATTTGTGCTGGCCACCATTTTAGTTAGACGTTAAAAATGCTGTTAAAAATGCCTTCTTGAATGGTGATTTGAAGGAAGAGGTGTATATGGAGCAACCACCTGGGTTTGTTGCTTAGGGGAAGTCTGGAAAGGTCTGTAGGTTGCATAAGGCCATCTATGGTCTTAAACAATGTCCTAAAGCTTGGTTTGGTAAATTCAGTGAAGTAGTGTTAAAGTTTGGATTGTGATGTTACCATTCTGATCACTTTGTGTTTTCTCATACCTCTGCCAGAAGAAAGATTTTGCTGATAGTATATGTTGATGATATTATAATCATTGGTGATGACTAGAAGGGTATTGATGATTTGAAGAGATACCTTCAAAACTCCTTTCGAACTAAAGATCTGGGTAAACTTCATTATTTTTTGGGTATTGAGGTAGCATAATCTAAAGAAGGCATCAATTTATCTTAAAGAAAGTATTTGTTGGATATTTTGGAAGAAACTGGCTTGTTAGGATCTAAATCAATGGAGACTCCTATTTGGTATGTGTGTTTAAATAATTTTCAGTTTTTTGGAAATACTTGTGGGTGAAAGTGTGTAGAAATGCGTGTAATGTTTAAAAACTAAAAACATGTGTTTAAACAAGTCTACCAAATAGCCCCATAGTTTTTAGAAAAAAGAGTTTTCTAACTGAGCTTTTAGACATTGTCATGAGAGAAGAGATGCAGGTGTTGACTCAAGAGGACAGGGCTAGAAGGTTGGTGGTTAAATCTGATATAGATTTTTTGGCTTCTTTGGAAGAGATTTCTTGGAGGTAGAAGTCCAAGGCTCTTTTTATTAAAGAAGGTGATAACAACACGCGGTTCATTCATAGAATTGCCAATTCCCATAGGTGAACCAATTAGATTAGGGAAGTGGAAGTGGATGGCGTTCTTTATGAGGATGAGTCAGATGTTACGGATCTGGTGGTGGATTTTGTTAAGAAATTATATTAGGAACCGGAAGCTTAAAGGCCTACTACTGATAGGTTAGAGTTTGCTTGTCTAGACGAAACTGAGAGGTCTATGTTAGAGAGGGAGTTTGAGAAGGAGGAGATTATTGAGGCTCTCAAGGAGGTAGAAGGTGATAAGGCCCTTAGGCCAGATGGATTTACTATGGTTTTCTTTCAGAAATGCTAGTGTGTTTTAGAAGGGGATGTCATGGCGTTTTTCAAGGATTTTCATAGCTAGTGTGTTTTTGAGAAATTTCTTAATGCTACTTTTCTATGTTTGATCCCTAAGAAGTCTAATGCAGTCAATATTAAATACTTTCGTCCTATTAGTCTTGTGGGCAGCCTTTATAAGCTTTTGGCTAAGGTGTTGGCTTATAGACTCCGAGGGGATATCCGGTTCTTAGAATTCTTTTGTGAGAGGAAGACAGATTCTTGATTCGGTTCTAATTGCTAATGAATGCTTAGATAGCAGATTGAAGAGTGGCACTCTGGGTGTTATAGTTAAATTAGACATTGAGAAGGTTTATGATCATGTGAACTGGAATGCCTTATTTTACTTTATGGAAAGGATGGGCTTTGGGGCGAGGTGGAGTGGATGGATTAAGGCGTGTATCTCTACAGTTAAATTCTCAGTTTTGGTCAATGGGTCTCCTACTATTTTTTTGGCAGTTCTCGTGGTATTCACCAAGGGGATCCTTTTCTCCACCTTTATTCCTATTGGTTATGGAATTGTTGAGTAGATTGTTGAAGAGAACGGAAAATGGTGGTTTTCTTTGTGGTTTTCAAGCGGGGTCCCATAGACAAGGGGGTGTGCATATCTCTCATCTTCTTTTTGCTGACAATACTATTTTGTTTTGTGATGCTTCTAGGGTACAGTTATTATACATCTAAATGGTGCTGATCATCTTTGAAGCTATTACGGGCCTGAAAGTTAATGTAGGTAAGAGTGAGATTGTTCCTATTGGTGATGTTGGGAATTTGAATGCGCTGGCTTGTACTCTGCCTATGAGATATCTAGGCATGCCTCTTGGGGCCCATTATGAGGATTTGTCGATATGGAATCTTATTATAGAAAAGATGGAGAAAAGGCTATCTGGTTGGAAAAGACCTTATTTGTCGAAATGTGGTAGACTTGCTTTTTTTTTCAAAGTACTCTCTCAAGCCTTTCCACCTAATTTTTATCTTTGTTTACTATTCCTTAGGTTGTGTGACGCAGGACAACCAGAATAAAATTGAAATAACGGAAAAATAAAGGGATATGACCTAGGAGTCAGCACCTAGGCCTTGCTTGGAGTCAGCACCAAGCGGGGAAACCACTAGGAGTCAGCACCTAAGGTAGACCTGGAGTCAGCACCAGACCAAAAGAAAGACCAAACGGCCATTGTTTTTATTCATCAAAATCAACTCCCCCCTCAAGGAGTACAATAGGTTGCTTATATAGGATTACTAAACCCTAATTCTAATTGGCTAGGAAACCCTAATTGCCTTATTACAAAAATAACCTTACTTTTAAATTAAAATACTAAAAGCTCAATAACTAAAAGTCCAATAAACTAATAGGACCTAAAACATAAAAATACAATGGGCTTGCAAACATAAATAATACTAAATAATAATCTTCTTGTTTCTCCCGCATCATTCTCCTCTGGTTGGAGAAAACTCGACCTCGAGTTCTAAAGTGTTGAAGGATTAGGATGCGGATAAGTAACACTTGCTTCAAATCTAGAATCACCTTAGGGAGCATAGGGAAAAGAAAAACCTTGAATTCCACCACATCAAACTCATTTAGAATAACAAAATCAATGTGTGGAATTAGTATAATCTCGTCTTGAACCTTATGAACCATAGGAAGCATTGTAGTTTTAACCTCTTCGACTTCACCAAGATGTAGATCTTCAAGGACTATGGAGGTTTCAAGGACTGTGGAGGGTTGATCAAAAGCACATTCAACAACTTCAACTTTCACATCATGTGCACCCTCTAACATAATACTCTCCTTAGGCACCATCTTTTCACCTTGCTGCTCTTCAATAGATTCATTTCCTTGCATGCTTGTTAAAGCAACACTTGTCGAGGCATGTATGTCTGTGTCAACATTAGGCTTTGCTATTGCTGGAGGATTCTCCACGACCAAGATATCACCATCAATGTTGTCTTCCATGGGGGCAACAATAAGTTCATTGTGATCTAGTATCCTTGAGTTCCCAATTGAATCAGTTTGAGTCTTCTTTTGTTTCATCTGAGCAATCACGTCTTGAACATTTTTCATGAGTTTTACAGATAATTCCTTTAATTCCTTGATAGATTGTTCAAAAGTGCATTGAGGACATGAAATAGGATGAGGATGAGAATTCATCGTACTTGATTCAGCTGGAAAAGTACCACACTGAGATTGAGGTAGATACTTAGCTCGATAGTATGGTGACAAATACTCATCACAAAGCTTTTCTTTCATATCTTCCCACTCACTAATGGCAGGTTTATAATCCAGATAGCGGAAATATTCAAGCTTCTCCCAAAACCTTTGTGCGTGACCTCTTAACTTCATCTTTGCATACCTAACCTTTTTGTTATCTGCCCAATTTGCTTGCTTAAAGAATTGCTCCATCCCATTTATCCAGTTGATAAAATCTCGTGGATAAGTAGTATCACCATCAAAATAAGGTGCATCTAATATTACCATGATTCTCTAAAATAGTGCCTCAACAAATAGATGCTGTGATTTTCTCCTTGTCAGTGGCCAACTTGCTGCACTACAGTCAGAGGCTTGGCTCCTCAAATGAGTGGGTCTGGTTGCACAAAATAGATCTGTGGATAAGCAACTTAAGGGCCCAACACATGCACTGGGCTGGCAGCAGAACACGTTACCTCTTTTCCTTCCTTTTGACTTTTCTTTTCTCTCTCTTTTTTTTTTTTTTTTTTAAAATGAAAAAATAACAAAATACAGTACACGGACTTAAAACTTGAAAGAAACTACACACTTAGAAAGACACTATAGAAACTAAAGAAACAAGCTACGGACTCAAAATTGGAAAACAATTTCTCTACGATGGACTTGACGGTGCTAGGGATCGACGACTAGTGGCGGTGCAACGTCGGGGAAGACAGCGGCGGCACGAAGCATGGGGAGTGGCGGCTTCTGTCTCGGGCCTTGGCATCGGAGTGGGTCGGCGTCCTCAACGGCGGTGGTCGACGTCCTCAGCGGCGGTGGTCAAGTGTGATAATGGGTTTGGCAGCTGGTGGCTGTTGGGTTTTGGGGCGGTGGCTGTTGATTTGTGGGTTCCGGCGGCTGGTGGCTGATGGGCTTGCATGGGTTGCCTTTTTTTTATCTGAGGTTTTTGGTTGGCTTCAAAATCTGTTTCTTTTTTTTTTTTTTTTTTTTAATGGGTGAGATTTTCTAGCTCTTTCCTGCGGTGATGCTACGACAGATCGGTGTTTGCTCTGATACCAAAACTGACGCAGGACAACCAGAATAAAATTGAAATAACGGAAAAATAAAGGGATATGACCTAGGAGTCAGCACCTAGGCCTTGCTTGGAGTCAGCACCAAGCGGGGAAACCACTAGGAGTCAGCACCTAAGGTAGACCTGGAGTCAGCACCAGACCAAAAGAAAGACCAAACGGCCATTGTTTTTATTCATCAAAATCAACTCCCCCCTCAAGGAGTACAATAGGTTGCTTATATAGGATTACTAAACCCTAATTCTAATTGGCTAGGAAACCCTAATTGCCTTATTACAAAAATAACCTTACTTTTAAATTAAAATACTAAAAGCTCAATAACTAAAAGTCCAATAAACTAATAGGACCTAAAACATAAAAATACAATGGGCTTGCAAACATAAATAATACTAAATAATAATCTTCTTGTTTCTCCCGCATCATTGTGGCAACTAGAATAGAAAGGATTCAGAGGAATTTCCTTTGGGGGGCCTTAGAGGATGTTTTTAAATATTCTTTTATTGCTTGGAATAAGGTCTCTTTGCCAGTTGAGAGTGTTGGTTGGGGGATCTGAAAGATTGGGTTGTTTAACAAGTCCTTGCTTGGGAAGTGGTTGTGGTGTTTTGGGAAAGAAAGTAACAAATTATGGTGTCAGATTATAGTAGCCAAATATGGTGAGGTGAGAGGAGGCTGACGGACTAAAGGGGTAAGAGGTTCTCATGGGTGTGGGATGTGGAGGAGTATTAAGGAAGGAACAGAGAAGTTCTTTAGTTAGATTCTATATAAAGTGGGGGAGGGCTGCCATGTTAGTTTTTTGCATGATCCATGGAGTGGGCCTATTCCTTTGAAGGAACTCTTTCCTGCAATGTTTGCTTGCTCTCTATCTAAAGAAGCATGGGTCTCTAACTTGGTAGCATCTACTTCAGAAGGAGGTAGTAGGAGTTGGAATTTACTTTTCCGTTATGGTTCTCAGGATTAGGAGGCAGACACTGTTCATTCCTTTTTTGAGCTTATATATTTCTCTATGCTGAGGGGTGAGGGGGACTCTTTCCTGCAATGTTTGTTTGCTCTTTATCTAAAGAAGCATGGGTCTCTGACTTGGTAGCATCTACTTCAAAAGGAGGTAGTAGGAGTTGGAATTTACTTTTTCGTCATGGTTCTCAGGATTAGGAGGCAGACACTGTTCATTCCTTTTTTGAGCTTATATATTTCTCTATGTTGAGGGGTGAGGGGGATGATCACCTGGTCTGGGGATTGACTACATTTGGGGTATTTGATGTGCGCTCTTTTTATAAGCTGATATCTGGTCCTAACACCGATGAATTCCTTGGGAGTGCATTTGGTGTGCAAAGGTGCCTAAACAGGTGTCTTTCTTCTTATGGATAACAGCTAATGATGGGATACTCACCATTGATAATCTTGTTAAGAGAGGTTAGTCTTTGGTTAATAGGTATTGCTTATGCTGCTGTGATGGGGAATCAGTAGATCACCTTCTTCTTCACTGTAAATTTTCTCACGCCTTATGGTTTGAAGCTTTTGCAGTGTTTGAGATCTAGTGGGTAATGCCAAGGCCAGTCAGCCCTTTTTTCTTTATCAGGAGAAACTAGTTTGGAAAGCATCTTTCAACCATTTGGAATATGGTTCCGGCAAGTTTAATGTGGTTAATTTGGCAAGAACGCAATACCTGCACTTTTGAAGACAAGGAGAGAACATTAGATCATCTAAAATCTCTCCTCTTTGGTACTCTATTTCATTGGGCTCGTATTTAGGGGTGTACAAATTGTATTTCTTTATCTGAATTTTTTAGTCTCTATTTCATTCAGTTCTTAATTATATTGTATTTGTTTTTTGTTCAGAGTGTTCACCATCGTGAACGTGATGTTCAATTTTTTTCAATAAAAGTCTTATTACCTATCAAAAAAAAAGAAAAAAAGAAAAAAAAAAGAACTTTTTTAAAGTTTAAGGACGAAAGTAAAACATTTTCAATAGTTTGGGGATGAAAAATAAACTTTTCTATAGATTAGGGACGAAAAACGAAATTTTTGTAAAGTTTATGGATCAAATTAGTATTTTATCAACAAAAAAAAAAAAAAAAAAAAGAAAAAAGAAAAAAAGAAAAAAGAAAAAAAGAAAGCAGTCTCTAAATGCGGTGCATAGGTCAGTCTCTAAATGCATACATAGGTATCTTTCACCCTCCAAACTCTACCTGGCATTTTTCAGCTTCCAAACACTGTCAACATAAGCATCTCTCAGCCTCGAAAACAGATCACACTACTCCCCATATAGGAGGACTACCTTAGGCCAAAACCATGACTTGGGTTGAAGTCTCACTTGGACCAAAGCCACTAATTTCTTTTTTCTCTTCTATAGATGTGGTATCACTTTGACAGCATATCTTTTAATCTTTACTTAATGAACTGAGATTCAACTAGAATTTGAGAAAATCTACCACATGTGATAAAATGTCCTTTAGATAATAGTTTTACCTAACTATTTGTTATTATCAAAGAAAATGAACAGAATTAGGAATATTCCCAGAAGAAACTGTTACTTACACTAGCACTTTATTATCTATCTCTCATAAAGGTTGTCAAACACCTTATTTGAAGCACCAATAAATGATTCTACACAAAATTATAAAGTTCTTATCAAAAGCATTTCTGATCAGTCCTAATTCTCAAAACAAAGAATTCTTTCAGGATCTCAGTTTCTTCATAATTGTGAATGTCTTGGCTGGCACCTTGGCATGGTGCCTTGCTTGGTCACTTGGGAAAATTCAAGATGGAGGGTGCGGGTTTGGTCATTTTCAGTCGTTGTGCTTAGGCGTATCAATGTTTTTTTCCTGGCGGTGGCAAATTGGCTTCGTTTAGGATGTATTGAGTCCAGTTTTCCACCACCCTTGGGCCATGGTTGGGGCAGTAATTGAGTTTCTTGTGAGCAGCATTGGGGGCTTCTAGGCTGTTATTTACAATCACTAGTGGAATGTCTGAAGACTAATAGGGCTTTGTGGTGCCACCAGGGTTGTTTGTGTCTGAAGAGTGTTTTGGGTTGTGATTGACCATACTTGTAGGATCTGTTATGCTAGTGAGGTGTAGTAAGGGCTAATACTATGCTGTTAGCAGCTTTATGCAATATGTAGTTGTGAATCATATGTTGTTCAATTGGATGGCATTCTTGCATGAATATTAGTGTGTCAAGGATAACGAAGATAAACATTTTGTTTGTTTGTAAAATTTTTACGAGTTTTACTAATTTGTATTATATTTCAACTTTTGCAATTCTGAGACTGAGATACTTCTTTTTTTCCAATGAATGAGATTGATACCTCAACCGGTGAAAAGAAAATAAACTGGGTTTCTATTTCATGGAAAAGGAAGTTGGAACTTTATTGCTTGTCATTAGTATCTATATGCAATGCGGTGTTGTGTTGATGCTGACGTACTTATGCTAATGTTAGATAACCTTGTGACAGGTTGATGTTACAAAGGAAGTGTGGCAGGCAGACATAGTTAAAATTGTGGAAATGACAAAGACTTTGGAAACTGAATTAATTCAGGTCACTAAAAATATTGTGCCACAAAGAACCCCTGTTAATTACCAATACAAGTAGCACTTAGCCCTATCTTGAATAGATGTCTAAATAAACACTTCTTTCTTGGCTATAAATATCTTGTATTGTGTTGGCCATGGTGCAATTTGTCCATATTGGAATTCCTGTAACAAATTTTATTCAAATAATAGCAGATGGGAATTTAAAACAAAAAGCCCGAGTAAACATTTATTACAAAGATAGAACTAATTGAACAATCTTTGTCAATGAACTTGGGCTTAAGCGGCACTTCCTCCATTTGTAATAACCAGAATTTTTTTTTGAATTATCTTTAAATAATTTGAGAGCTTCCCGCCCCCAACCCCAATTTTTGATTTCGTTATTGTCTCTTGTGGAACTTATACAAATTTTTAATGGCAGCTATTGCTAAAACATATTTTCAGAATTTCCAAGTTCATATTACTCTAATGCACCATTTTCTTAGACTAGGTGCTTGCTAAGCTCTTTTCATCAAACTTTGAGCTAGTAATGTGAAGTTATTTTATGCCTCTATTTTGAATGGAAATGATGTAGTTTACCCTGCAGTATTTTAGAATGATCTGTTACACCTTTAAATAATTATTTATATATTTTCATTTTAGGTTGAGATGGTGCGGGAAGAAAAGCAATCCGTCACAAGTGAAGGTCTAGAAAGTTCATTGTTATTGGAAAAGGAATTGGTTGAGAAAAATTACAAGGTTGTGCCACGAAATCTTCTTGTGAGTTGAGATGTCAATACTTAATTTCAAATTGGAAAAATTTATTTGTAACTAAGCTCAGATTTTCACCCAATTATATTATTTTCTAGCGGAGAGCCCGATATTTTGATCCTCCATATGGAGAAGAATTTCATACAAGAGGAAATTGTAAAGGGGAAAGGCAAAAGAGGCCATGCTTCATTTGTGCAGGTTATGGGCATAGTTGGAAATATTGCAAACAGGTAATGTTTGTTTGTTTTTTAAAGTAAAAATTGACATACGGGTAACATTTACTCTTTCAAATAGGTGATGTATAGTTTAAAAAACCTTCTTAACACCACTGCATATTTTTGGCGTAATGGTCACTTTACAATTATAAGTGCTTATGGGGTATGAGGGGCAAGGGCCAAGGTTCTAGTTTTCAGGAGAGAGCTTCACACACATACACTCAAATTAGGATAGAGTAAAAGTTCTATTTTGTAAAAAAAAAAAAATAATAAAAAAATAAAAAAATAAATAATCTTCTTAATAGGTTAACATGTTAGAGAGCTGGAAGGGGTTAACCCATCTCCATCAAGGGAGGCCCACATGGTCTGCTGCTGCCCTGAGATGGGGGAGGGCCTACTGACTTACAAACAAGCCCAACTTCATTAAAAGCTCAGAAGCTAACCCCGCAATTTAACTGAGGAAAGGAGCTACTCCCAACTGAATAAGTCTCCTTTGCTATCTAGAACATTTCCCTTAAGGAATAAGGGCTGAAGAGCTCCCTGTAATACCCTTCTAAGAAACTTGAGGAGGGCTTCTGCAACTAAAGAAAGAAGAGATTAGAGAGAGACCTGGAGTTCATCTCCACTAGATCCTTGAATATCTCTTACCTACCTGAAAGCTCACTTTCTTTTCTTTACCTGTGAGTAGCAAAGTGTTACCTCTTGTAAAGAATCAGGACAAGTTGGTCATTTCAGCAATTCTTTTGTAAAATACTCTCTGGGCCAATTCATGGGCCCTTGCTTCCTTATCAATAAAGAAATAAATTGTACTGCTTCAGTTTTTACCCACTACAAGAACTTTTAAGTGCCAAAAACTTATGTTTTAGGAAATGGACCTTGAACCAAATGCAGGTCTTGTAACCTTGTAGACAACAGTCCTCTTAATACTCTGTCGGCATTTCATCAGATTTTACAATCATACTACACAAAGACATAAAATACTATGGAGTTGGTATCATGATCAACTTTATTTCTCATCTTCCAGTCTACCTTTATCTTTATTATTTTGCTACATCCTTTTAATCAAATGCAGTTCACATTCCACCCAACCCACCACACCACCCCCCACCCCCCGCGCAGCTTGTACCAAATATATAATTTGACTGCTGACGTTTTTAAGATCCTTTATAGAGGTGGTGAATCATGGAAAATGTTTCAAGGACATCAAATAGCTTATGTTATTACTCCAGAAGCTAAACATGTTTTTATTTATTTTTAATTTTTATGGGAGAAGCTAAGCATGTTGTGTTATGATGATTATATAGTTCTGGATCAGTTAAAAGAGAAACCTCAAATTTCAAGAAGCATCAACATCTTCCATCCTAAATTTTAGGCTTGATTTAGCAATAGCTAGAGGGGATTACCTCTTTCATAATATCTGGTGTTTGACCGTGTATCTGCTCTGGGCCTTCATCTTTAAAATTGTTGAAATCACTTTGGAAATTCACTAATTGCTTTCTGAAAAATGGAGATAAAAATCCATTATAGAATATGCTAACTGTACAATTTCAGCAGATTAGTGTCATTTTGTCAACACATTCCTTTAGGAATCTTGGTTGTATTATACTTATCTTCCTCAATCTTATTTAATTGTCCGGATTTTTTTTTACTAATTAATAAAGTGCATCCCTGATTTCCCATTAGGGTCAGGATTGCTTTGTTTACAAAGTAAGAGGGCCCTCTGCAATAGATTGTCCAGTGAGGCACCAAGATCCAAGTTCTAATATTTGCCTAAGATGCGGGGGTAAAGGGCATAATATGTTTTCATGTTGGAGTGAGTATTCCCCTGACGATCTCAAGGTGTGTATGGAATCTGAACGCTACTTCTTATGTGCCTTTTTCTTTACACCCATCATTTTCTCTTCCTTCTTGTTTATTAGTTATTCTGATGTACTGGGAAGGTTTATTTATACCGATTCTCTCTTGAATCTTGCTTTTTAGCTATTATTCTTTTCTCATGGCAGGAAATACAATGTTATGTGTGCAAGAATTTTGGTCATCTCTGCTGTGTTGACTTTCTGGATTTGAGTCCAAGACATGTTTCTTGTTACAGCTGTGGCCAAACTGGCCATCTGGGACCTGTAAGTCCTGTTATCTATTGTTCTATGATAGATTATTTTATATGTCACAGCATATTTCTTGTCAATAGAGCAAGTTCACCAATTTTATAAGGGTTCATCCATCAAGGAATGTACAAAGTCCTGTGGAGAAAATAGTGGCTCAAAATCCCTGGTATTGTGCTATCGCTGTGGAGAGGGAGGTCACATTGCACGAAGATGCACAAATCACGTTAAGGTTAATTTCCACCGATATTCTTTTCTTTTTAAAGGTGCAGTAGCACACTTGAACATACATGTAGTTCTTTGTGTTCCACATATCATATGATGGGATCATGGTCCTCTGGTTGATCTCTAGCAGCTTGTACAGGAGGTGATTAGCAACACCAACTCAGAGGCCTCCATGGGAAGGAAAAAATGTCATGGACTCTAAATCTCTGCCTCATCATTATAAAGCTCAAAAATAGAAAGATGTCCTGATAAAAGATGTCAAGGTAGAATGAGTGGACTACAGATAAACCTGAGATTGCTTCATCAACGAAGTCTGATGTCCGGATATCACCTGCAATCACGAAAAAGTGTGATCCAACTGCTTATAACATTTCTTTCTTGACTCTTCTCACTAAAACTCAATTGTCAGCTTAGAATTCCTAGTTCAACGTAGCTTTTGGCAGTAAGGATTTGCTCTCCAGCACCACTACGGTAAGGGGGAATTATGATTGGTTGAGCATGTAATGCAAGCTACATCCAAACCTAGAAATTTGCAGCCAAATCCCTGTCATGGCGTCATGTTAA
The DNA here is from genome assembly GCA_023621385.1 of Quercus gilva. Taxonomy (NCBI): domain Eukaryota; kingdom Viridiplantae; phylum Streptophyta; class Magnoliopsida; order Fagales; family Fagaceae; genus Quercus; species Quercus gilva. The sequence goes on along the minus strand of CM042473.1, from coordinate 61,463,557 downwards.
GTGTTAACCTCTGCAAAGTTCTCCATATATCATCTGCCTGGCTTGTTTGTTGTACCATCCAAATATGCAATAGGCGTATGGCAAATGCCTACAGAAAAATGTTGGTGTTGTAATTTAAAAGCTTTCTGTTTCTAATGAAGAGTGATGTCAATAACTAGTATGCCTAGCTGCCTGAGCACAAAAATGTTTGCCTGGCTTTTTTGTTGTACTATTTCTCTTTGCGCATATAGAAAAATGTTTTTGTTGCTCCTTTGGGTGGCTGAACGACTTTTAATTAATTGAGAAGATTTTGAATATCCGTGGTTGAATCAAACTCCCAGCAATCTTATGCAGCTCTCTCTCTCTCTCTCTCTCTCTCTCTCTCTCTCCAATTTGTTAAAATTAGGAAATTGCAGTTTAACAAGATATTTGTCAGCCATAATCCAAACAACAATTCAACAAATAGTCAAAACCCAAAGCCTCATGTCTTGCTCAGCAACAATCACAAAAAATGCAATTACCTCTTCATTGGCCTCTTTGAGCTTCTCTTTTGTGCTACATCATAGTTGAACTAACCCCTTAAAATCTCTATGCTTTTCATAAGGTTATGCCTTTAATTTGTCGGTTAATTTGATTTGAATTAGAAAAATAAAAATAAAATGTGTATAGAGACGTCTGAACTGCTTTTATCGGCCGGAAGAAGAGTTCTAATTTAACCTGTAACAAACACTATACCGGAGTATGTTATGCAAGGAGGGAATGCGTTGACTCAAGGATACTTTGTACATATCAATATTATTCCCTGTAACTTTTGGAAAAATCTGCGGAAGAGTAAGAAAATTCATGAAAGATTCAATTGCCTCTTCGGAGACTCTCAAAACCATTTTACATGAAACTAGTCACTAACCCGTGCGATGTACAGGAAAGTTCTTAGAGGATAGGGTTAACTTGCACGGTGGAGTCATACCATGGCTGCCAGAGTTTGTTCCTAAGGTTAGACTCAAAATTGTCAAAAATGAAATTTTGAGCTTTTTAGGTGCCAATATTTTGGAGCATCTTGCTAGCTCTTTCATTGAGGCACTATGTCATTTGAGACAACAAAGTAACTATTATGAGAATTTGATGAGAGAATTCTATATAGCATTGAAAGAAAATAAAAGTACATCAAGTATTTATACAAAGCCTGAGAGTAACTAACTTCTTACTAACTCCACAATATACGGATCTACCCTCTACAACCAATCAGATTAATACACATGTATATAAATAATAGCTATGAATTAAACTAATCCTAAAGTACATGTGGTATAGCTGTTTTAAATATAAACATTGTCGTTTATACAGTCACAGCTACAATTCTTCCATTGCTCTATTCATATACTCTGCCTCTCTGCTTGAGTCAACAGCTACAATCCAAGCTTGCTCGAGCTTCAACATGAGTCCTTGTGATCTTGTCCTTCTGATAACTATGAAACATCATTGGTTTCTTTGTCTTAATGGAATTGTCCAAGTTGGTGTAAAGATTGCCAAAAACACAAAGGCTTAAAAGAAAATACTGACCTTTTTACATAGATATGGAGAGTGCTGCCTAATTGAAAAATAAAAAAGTAACGAAACCTAGAAAATGAAAATTCCTAATAACAATTCAAGTAGAATTTGATCTTCTAGGTGTATACTTCTTTGACCCACATGAACTACACTTGCACATAACTCTAAGATGGGGGGCAAATAAAATAATAAAGAAGCATCTTAATGAATCCTTCAACAAAACAAACAGAAAGTTGCTATAAGGATTGCATAAGAAGAAAATGAATGTGGTGGTGAGAAAGGAGTGCATAAAGGTCCTACATGAATATTAAAGAAAAATATGTCAACGTACATGTAATATTTAGAAATGAGTTCAAGGCTTACATATGAAGGATTGGAATATATGTTCCTTCCATGCCAACAGCTTTGATGGCCCCAAAACTTAAATTCTGCATTTTGATTGAACAGTACATTGAAACAAAAAATAATCAAGTGAAGATTATGAAATACAATGCCTAAAAATGAGTGTAAATATTAAAGTATGTAAATGCAAAACTTAAATAGGAAGGAAAATTTTCTAACATGTTCCCAATTTTCCTGAAGTTTCAAAAGATGCTGATAATATGTGAGACACTCAGCATGATGTACAACAACTAACTTTCTTTTATCAAGGCCTTTGTTTTAATAATGCCAATCACTTCAAAGAAAAATATGTCATTTGTGAGAAATAGAAAAAGATAACCATAAGTCAGGTTAAATAACATAGACCAAAGTCTGAAATTCCCTATAGCAAATACTTAAGTGCCAAATTTGTTTTACTTGGCAGTATTAAGCAATGACCATTCACCAATTTAAACTCTAGCATCAAGATTGATGCAACCAACATTTAAAATGGAAATTTGACTTTATGTTTCTACCATATTAAAATCTACTTACAAACCACTCTAAGACAATTCCTTTCAAATCAAGGATTTCATGAACAATTTGCAATTATGATTGAAGATAAAATGACTAAACAACATCAAGATATAATATATATTGGCATATACAAATAACAAAGAAACTAAAATTTAGCTCCACAAATAAAACCACATTTGGCTACCAAATAGAGAAGTAGATGTTTAGGACCAAAGTGATTGCAAAAGTATTTTAAAAACATAGCCAAGTCAGGGATAGAGACTTTAGAGTACCTTGGTGTCATTGTCATTGTTGCTATTGTTGATGCTTGGATAGGTTGTGAGTACAGCTCATGACCCATTGTAGCATCCAGACTCATATATTAATACATAAATAAATTTTTTTGGCTAAATAGGTAACTGATTTAGTGATATATTCTAAATCCGTTTTTGCTCATGTTCACTTCTAGAGAAATTATATTCAACATTAACTTTCAAGCTCTCTCATGTTCCTTCAATCAAACAATAAAAAATAGAATATTGATTCAAAACAGCAACCATATATTTGCTGTGTGTTTAGAAAAGAGCATACCTAAACAACCTTCAAGGATCCTTTGTTGTTTCTTGAAATAATCAGCTATCAGTTTCCTTTTCCTACAATTAAATGCATTCCAAAAGAGCTTAACATCAACTATGTCAAAGAATAAGAAATTGTTCAATGATATTAAAACTCCAAGCATAAAAGCAAATTTAAAACAACAACCATATATTTGCTGTAACTATTAAACATACATAGGGGAAATAAAAAAAATACTATGTTTTTAGATAGATAAATATTTATGAAGTTAAAATAAGATATTAAAACTCCAAGAATAAAAGCATATTTAAAACAGCAAACGAATACCAAACATAACTTCTAGAAGAGAGCATTAAATGATCATTAGATTCATAGATTAAAATTTGATTTTGCAAAAGTTCAAAATACCTCACTTAAGAAGACTTTTTGTTGCAATGCAAGTACAATGATAGATAAGAAACTAAAGTGACTACAATCCTCAAGAGACTAATTTTCAATTTCTAAGTCTAACTCATATTCCAATGCTATTGATTCGAAATAACTTAATTCAAAACAAATTGACTTGAAGTGAAATGTTCCTAAATAGACTAACTCAAAGTGCACTTAATCAAAGTAAACTACATCGAAGTGAACTAATTTGAAGTAAATTAATTTGAACTAAACAAAAGCAGATCAGATACTAAGTCATAATTCTAACATCAAATTGATTGAAAGCAAGCATAAATGCATACCAACCATAGACTACCACTAAACAAATTCAAACCTATAGCTCAGTTTCCACACACAACCAAAAAAAAAAAAAAAAAAAAATCAAATTGATTATTGTTAAAACACTGTACTAAACTCAGTTACAGAGTTCCAAACCCAAAGATTTATTTATTGTGTGCACAAACTCAATTACAGATTCAAAGAGAAACACAGCTAAAGCTACATATGTATGCACATTTATGTTACCAATATCAACATGTAATACAAAGTTTAAAGAAAATCAAACCAACCCATCAACAAAAAAGTAAATAATCGCTATGTTTTTTTCTAGAACAATTAGGTAAACAGCCATTTCACTATTTTAGTAAGGATGGAAATTTTTCTATCAGATTATCCTAAATACTTACTCTAAAGCTTCCTTCTATCATAGTGATTTACAGATTCAAATGGCTTGTTAAATCCTCTTCACTAATTCAAAAATGAAGCATCAAAACCTATCATGACTGCCACATTTCAGATAAGTACAGGCCTTAAATTTATTTAATAAAATTATGCACTTTTCCTCCCACAAAGGGTTAAATACTCCTAGATATAACCAAAGGGCTAAAGACTTTTCAATATGATCTAACCAATCAAATCCAACACCTTTCAGCACAACAATTTATGTCAACTGTATCCATCACCTATTTGGTCCCTCAAAATAAATACAAGTTACAAAAAACGAAAACTTTTCCGGCATGACAGACTTTGTAAAACATAAAAAACATGTGAAATCTACTTTTTCTTCTTAGTATTTTCTTTTAATTCCAGAACCCATCATAAAATTTAAAACAAAATTTATTTTATAAAAGGGAAATACAAATCAACTACTGTTATATCTTTGAATCTGTGACCTTTACCCACCACACCATATCAAAAGATTCATAATCCAAAAACACATGCTTAGGCATCCCTGACAATGAACACCTCTCTATCTTGCTTATTTTTCTGTTTCTTTTGCTTTGTTTATTTCAACTAATATGCTTCTGTTTTAACCTTCTTATATGCTTTTGGGGTTTTTTTTTTTTTTTTTTTTGTTCACATGTTTGTTTGTCATTGTATGCTAGATTAGGGTTTATCTTTTTGTTCCTTATTTTTAATGTCATGCCATTCATTCACATGTCCATTCATTGATGCCATAGGTGCTGTGGTGCAATGAGGTAAGTAAAGGTAAGTCATCCATTCACATGTACATGCATATTATTTGATAACATGGTTTGATGATGACCATGAATGGGTTTGATCGAACAACGTGTTCTTAATGATCTTTATGTTTCCAATGTGATCTTTTGATGTTTACATGTTGCTGCTTTGGATAAGGTGTATGATATGATGAATGTTAGATGTATGCTAGGGTTTGTGATGAGATGATTTCCATGACATGTATGTTAGGTTTGTTTGATGAGCATGATTAGATGTATGGTTAGGGTTTGGGATGAATGATGCCATGTTGTATGCTTAGATATATGCTAGTGTGTGTGTGAGTTAGAATATAAGTATTGAACATGCTTTTAATAAGGTTAAGATATAAGACACAATGATGGGAGGCCAACCTTAAGGTTGGGCAGTCTTGGGTGCCTAACACCGTCCTAAGAAAGTAACTACACTTTGAACCCATACGCTGGTAGTAAGATTAATGGTCATTCCTCGAAAGGACGCTATATTCATGGTTCCTAGACCATATAACTAGGTGGCGGCTCCGACACTTTCCATTGTGTCCACAGTGGCGACTCCGCTGGGGAAGAATGAGTTTAATTCCTATGTGTCATATATCTTAACCTTAATAAAAGCTATTTCAATACTTGTTTGCACACACTTCACATGGTTCTCTTGTCCTTTAATCTCAGTTGGTGATGAATGGGAAGATGGAAGGCTCTATTTGTGCCCAAATCTTCCGAAGTTCATCCCACCAACTCACAATCAGTGCCATCGCCTATAATGGACTTTGAGTACGTTAAAGGTTCGCTAGTAGTACACTATGGGATCCACTTAGGCTCTCGGTTGGAATCATAGCCCACCAAGTTGTGAGTGACCTACTTATCTATCCCTTTGGCCTTATGGAGCCTACCCACACTTAGAGAGAACTTAGATCTTATCAATAAGAGGGTACCTTTTATGTATCTCTTGTTTGTTCAACCAAATATCTTGTGATCACCAAATTCTAAAGGACAAATAAAAGATGTAAATAATTGGAGGATGACCTAAATGTTATGGCATACCCTAAGGTATTGGGATGAAAAGAAAAAAAGTCCTCACATATGAGAGACTTATCCCAAAGTCCAAAGGCATGTCTTAACTTGAAAGGTTCATAAGATCATAGCTTAGTTGCTATCATAAGCCCAAATCAAAAGGCCTCTTGGAAGGGAGAACTTTGGGCCTAGGGTAACAAATGTGCTATGGACTTAGCATCCAACATCCTACAAAGTCAAATAAACTTCCCTAATCTTGGGCCTCCTTGCTGTATGCCAAGGCCCAAAATGATGAGAGATTCATAAGTTTTGAGAGGAGGGCCAAAATATGTTCTCGCTAAAAGGCTACTTCAAAATTTTCTTTTGCAAAGAAGAAAAGTTTTCAAAAAAACAATCTTTTGTAAATATTTTTTTAGAAGTGGAATCTTCCAAAAAAAAAAAAAAAAAAAAAAAGAAGAGAAATGTTTTGCAAAGAAAAACTTTTTCAAGGAAAATAATTTTTTTAAAAAATCTTTTGTAAATTTTTTAAGAAAGGATTTAAAAAAAAAAAAAAAAAAAAGGCCAAGAAGAAAATTTTTCAAAAAAAAAAAATTTTTTTTAAAAAATTTTTAAAAGAGTGAAATTTTCCAAAAAAAAAAAAAAAAAAAATCTTTTTGCGAAGAAAAAGAATTCAAGAAAAGAAATGTTTTGCAAAGAAAAACTTTTTCAGGGAAAAGAATTAAAAAAAAAAACTTTTGTGAATATTTTTTATTTTTAGAGTTGAATTTTCAAAAAAAAAAAAAAACAATGAAAAGTTTTCAAACAATCTTTTCCAAAGAAAAATAATTCAAGAAAGAAATTTTTTTGCAAAGAAAAAGAATTTTTTGCATAAGTTTTTACAAAAAAAAAACTTTTGTAAATATTTTTCTTTCAAGAGATGAATTTTCAAAAAAAAAAAAAAAAGATGGAAAAGTTTTCAAAATGAAAAAAGTTTTGAAACAAAAAATTCAAAAAGAAGATGAAAGATAATTCACAAAGCCATGATATACCCGAAGTTTTGAGCCGATTCAAAAAATTTTCAAACTAAGAGGGCCCAAGATCATGAGTATACCATAGATTTTGGAGGAAGGCATTGGGCCATAAAGCCATAACATACCCTAGCTTTTGGGTCAAAGTTCAAAAATCTTTTTCAAAAGCAAGAGAGCCCACTATCATGAATATGTTATAGGCTTTATTGAAAAGATAACCCCTCCATGCTTTGGGAAAGTTTTGAAGCCTTAAAACCCAAAGACATGGGTAGGCTCACCAAAAGCCCAATGAGGATTAAAAGATGAAATATTTTTGAACCAATTGACCAAACCCTTTGAACTAAGGGCAAAGCCCATTTGAGAATAATAAAAAAATGGCTGGAACCTTTAAATTAGGGGCAAGGCCCATTTGAAAAAAAATATGGTTTTGAAACTAGGGGCAAGGCCCTCATGAGGGGAGAGAGTGAACATTCAATAGGACAAGTAAAAGACTTTGATGTGTTGAGATAAATTTTGGTCACCTTTTTTTCCCAAAAAAAAAAAAAAAAAAATCCGAAAAAAAAAAAAGAAAAGAAAGAAAAGCAAAGAAAAGATGTGGACTTCTAAATGTCATTTTAAATACAAGTTCAAACAAGTTTTTTGTAAGAAAAGAAAATTTCCAAAGCATGATCAGCTTGCATTATAAATGGGGCATTGATTTTTGTGTTTAAATTGTTTGATGAGACCATTTTCATAAGATCAAATAGAGCACAAGATGTGGACTAACCTTACAAAATTCATGAACAACCTATGCTTAAGCCCAAATAAGAATGAGAGGGCGAGATGAGTGACTTGTAATTGGATTCAAAGCCCAAAGAAAAAAAAAATCAAGACAAAACAAAAAAAAGAAGAAAAAGAAAAAGAAAAAGAAAAAGTTGGGCTTGGATTTGAATGAGGGAAGGAGAAAGGGTGAGATGCGTGAATGATGTAATTGGGTGCTAAGCATAGGGGAAGATATGAATTTGATGCAACTTATTCTATTTCTAAGTTCAAGATAAATAAATGATACAAGGCTTATAATACGAATGAGGCATACATGTTGTCCACATTTTGAAGCAAGCAAGAAAAGTTGATGGGTCCAAAACTTTAAAAGACATTGGAAGCACATGTTTATTTGATCAAATTCATTTTTAGGGAGACTTAAGATAATCTCAAAGCACACCCCTAGCCTTGTCAAGATCTAATCACTAAGGAAGATACCAAGAAGCAATGACAAGCACAAATGAAAGCATTAACATCATGAGCAAGACATTTTATGGAGGAGCTAATGAAGGATATGAGCACTCGACTACAAAGGCTTGAAGAAATACATGACCCACAAGTTGAGGATGTTTTTGGCAAGCCAAAAGAAAGAAAGAAAGTTATTGCCAAAGACACCCCCAAAAAGAGAAGGGAATTTGATGACATTCACATGTAATTGTCAGAGGCCCTTGAATTCTTATCTGAGAAGGGTTACATAAAGCCACTTGAACCTACTCTTTTTTCGGTTCCAATCCTAAGCACTTGGAACATGAATGAGTATTGTACTTTTCACCTAAAGGTAGGACACAAGACAAATAATTTCTTTAAGTTGAAGCATGAGATTCAAGACTTGATTGATGGTGGGATGATTGCCAAGTCAAGATTCCATAGATGAAGCAAGATCGAATGAAGGGGTGTGCTTAAGAGATTTAGCCCATGAGAAAACCTTTGCTAAAGGATAACCCATTTCAATTTTGTTGAGTCTTTTTCAATTGTTGTGTCTTCAATTTGTCAAGTCTATTAGAGTCTTTCTCAATGTTGAGATTTTCCCTTTGTTGTGTTGTTAAGTCTTTGTTTAAGATGCCTTTGTTTAAATTTGTTGTGATCTCTTTTTACTAGTTTTGAAATGAATGAATCCTTAAACCAAAAACATTGGTTAATCCAAATATGGAATCGAAAGAGGAGACTGTCTTAGTTCATTTGATCATTAAGAGCAAGCATGAAAGTGATAAAGAAGGTGAGAGATAGAGAGAAATAAAAAAGAAAAGACTTCGATCAAGTGAAAGAGAGAATGATGAGTGATGAGAGACTCCTTGAAGCACAAGACATGAATGAGACAAAGATAAGAAGGGAAATTAAAGGAATGACTTGTTCTTCTACATGGATGACAACACAGTGATGAGAACTTGATGAGATGAAAAGGTCAACCTAGGTTTGGAAAGGCTAAGCAATCAAGGTTGAAAGGATGAGAGGCCATCTTTCTGTCACCCTTTGTGACAATGAGAAATTGTTTCCACTTGCTAACCCCGTTGAGCCTAGATGAATTCCTTCTTTATACTCATGCCAAGAGATTACCCCTACACTAGGGGCATGTTATTAAGAGATGGTGATTTGAAAGGGTTACCCTTAACACTATGGGCATACTCTAATATTGGAAAGGATCAACCCTATATTAGGGGCAAGTTTTGTGATAGAGAGATGTGCAGATGATTTATAAGTGAAAGGATGCCCTTTCCCCAACAAGGGGCATGGAAAAAGAAAAAAGGGAAAAACAAAGACAAGAAAAAAAAAAAAGAAAAGAAAAGAAAAGGAGAAGAAAAAAAGAAAAGAAAAAGGAAAAGATAGAAGAAAACAAGAAAAGAAAAAGAAAATGAGAATCAAAAGGGACAAGGAAAGAATGGATGAAGAGGAGGAGAATAGTGCAAGCATGAGATGAGTAGCAATCTTTGGCAATTAAGATACCCTAAGTATAAATTGAATTTGAACCTCAAACACCCTTTCTTTATTAAGCCTTAGTTACCCAACCTCGTTACAATCCATAAACAAGTCCTCTCTAATCAGTTGAGATTGTTTAGCCTTACAAATTTTGGAAAGCCTAGGTTTAGTAGTGAAAAAAAAAGAAAAAAAGAAAAGAAAAAAAGAAAGAAAGAAGAAAGGCCCGCTAGGCTGAAAACCTTAAAGGGCAGCCTAGGCAAAAGTTAGGGCATCTTGAAAAGAAGTGAAGAAGAGCCACGAGCAAAATGTTGAACTTACGCTAAGCTAGGGGAAATCCATGAATGAGAATACAAGGGAAGATGAGACTAGCTCCAAGTTAAAGCAACCATAATGAGGAAAAAAATGTACATGAGAGAAGAGTTGATTGAGGAGAATACAAGAAGAGAGAAATGAGAGAAGTGAGGTGTGCATATTCAAACAAGAACATTGATCGAGTTCACTAGAGATGATTGAATTTTAAATTCGTATCTGGACTAATCAACGAAGATGGTAGGTAATTCATGCAAAATTAGTTCAAAGAGAATACACATTGATATGCAAAATCATCTGGATCCATGATCCCTTGCTTCCTTTCTTCAACTCTTCCGAATTTTCTTCAAGTTCCTCTTTGTATTTAAACCATGTTGTGCTCTACTATCTCAAAAATCTTGTTGTGTTTGAAATCTCATTGGTCTAGAGTCTCTTCCAACTTGTTGTGTTCATAAATATTCATTCTTCTCAAAACTCTTGTCGTGTTTGAAACTTCATTGGTCTAGAATCTCTTTTAACTACCTTTGATCTTCATCTAGAGGTGTTAGGAATTCTAAGAAATTGATGGTCATCCAAAGGCAAAAGATGCAAAAAAGAAAAAGAAAAAAAAGAATGAAGGAATGAATGATTTGTTTAAATAAATATGTGCCCCTGTAAAAGGGAAAGAATTCAATGAACCCATGGCCTAATCAAATCTTTCTTGTTAATACTCTAAAAAAAAAAAAAAACATGCCTTTTAGAAGTCCAAAAAATGGGAGGGAAAAATAAAAAATGAGATATTGAAAAAATAAAAGAAAAGAATGTAAGATGAAGATTCAAAAAGAAATGAGGAATTTGAAAATGAGAGATGAAAAAGAGTGGATAAAGAAAAAGGTGAGAAAAGGGAGAATAAAAGAAAAGAAGATGGAAGAGAGAGACAAAAAGAAAATGATGATGAGAAGAAGAAAAAAGATGGAGGATGAAAAATAAAGGGGGAAAAAGAGAAAAGAGATGAAAAATAAATAAATAAAAAAAATGGTGAAGAGAAGGAGAGGAATGACATGACCTATTGTGTTTGGTTTCGTCCTGATGTGTTTGGACCAATCCTGATGTGACCCATCATGTTGATGAGACCTAATCATTGTGAAAAGTTCAAAAGATTCAAAGAATTTCAAAATTCCAAAGAGGAGTTCAAAACTTCAAGGAGGATGTTGTTGGGAAAACCTGGTTTTGTATCTCATACAAAACAACACACGCAGCGGAAGCAACAATACACGGAACTTCTTCAATCATGAATGATAAACATTTAACCATGAATTCTAGAATAAAGAAAAAGATGCATACCTTGGTGTGATGAAATTCAAAACCTTGAAGATCAAATATTCTTGGGAAGACTTTTAATCTTCACTCCAATTCCACTTGATGCCCAAGATGTGTGGTCTCTCAATTGGTAACAAAAGGGTGATTAGAGAGTGACAAAAACTCACATATTTTCCATTTCACTATGATGTTACACTCATTAAATTTTCTGAACGTTTTTCCCTTTTGTATCTAACCAATTATCTAATTGGGCTGGCCTTTTGGGCCTTTCCAATTGGGCTTAAGTGTGTGGCTTGGAGTGGGACCAAAAGGGACCAATAAGACACTAGCTCCAATGGGCCTTGGGCTTTTCCGTCAACTCTTGACAAGTCCAAAGTTACCATTAACTATATTTAATACCACTATATAAATATAGTTGCACTCTAGGCCTTATCAATAAATTATTTCCCAAGACTTTATTGTACATTCAACCCCTTCATTAAAATATTCGTAGTAATACAAAGTCATAAATATAGACTGCCACTTTGAAAATTACTACATCTTAATCCTTGAGTACCCGGTTTAATCCTTTATGTTATTCATATATTTATGAAATCCAATTCCATAAATATATACTTTAGTAACTCCTTACTAAAGTGGTTGGGCCCAACACTCTGAATAACCAAACCCATTAAACTTATCTCAAGGGAATATTTTATATCTCCGTTAAGAGATTATGAATTCCATCTTGAGAATATATGTTCCATCAACACTAAATGTGGTTGCCCAACATACTGAGGTTTTGACCATAACTTATAGATCTCACTCCTGATATATCAAAGCAACCTACATCTCATGATCAGGTCCATTATCCTCTTAGGATTTAGAGTTGATGTAAATAGAAGTCGTGAGATTTATTATTCAATTGACAGTCATTTAGAGAATAATAAATCTCACAGCGGTCCAGTTCAATATGTCTTAACTCTTAAAACATATCAACATACCAACTAGAAGTCTCCACTTCCATGATCAAGACAAATCATCGTAGTTGATATATTATAGTCTTCGCAGATGAAATGTCCAATTTCATCACCGACTACGAACTAAACTTCTGAGTTTACAAAAAACTTGTGATTTATATCTTTCTGTGACTTTTCACATAAATCACATACTATGCATCTCATGGACTAAGATAATATCCCATTAGTTCATAAATAGATAGTCTCATATAACAAAATAATTTAATTATTTATGACATGCCTATAAATTGGATTTTAGGGCACAAACCCTAACAGATGTCACTTAAGAATAGACTTAAAGTTCAAGAGAGAGATTGACACTTAAGAAAAAAGTTATGAATTTCAAAAGTTTAAGGAGAATTTCAAAAGAAAATGTTTCAAGTTTCAAATATTCAAGACAAATTTCAAAAATAGAAGAAATTTTTCAAAAATGGATGGATTTGAATGATGAATTTCTCAAATGATTTTGATTTCCTTAAATAATGAACTTTTTTGAAAATAAATAATCTGTGTCTTGAATGATGAATTCCTAGATTTGCGGTGTTGTGTCTTTTGATCATTTTTACGATGATTTGATGTCATGATGTGATGATGTGCTTCTGGCTTAGGATAGTAGCCATTCATGTTGTGTGCCTTTGATTCTAAGTTTGACTCTTTGGTTGATGTTGTGTATATGATGTGATGAGTCTTCTTTTGGCTTAAGATAGTAGCCATCCTTGGTATGTTCATGATGTGTTGTTGATGTGATGATAAAATGATAATTTGATGTGATGGGTTTTCCTGCTTAGTATAGTAGCCATTCTTGTTGTGTTTCTTTGATTCTAAGTCCAGGATAAGCAAACTTAAGATCTTTGATGTGGAAGGTATGGGTAGAACCAACACAAATTCCCTAGTGAGTTAAGATCATCAACATAGAGGAACTCCCCCGTGGGTCCAAGGCACAAAGCAACCTCCCCAAGAGTTGTAAAGAAAACTTTCCCATGGAGTTGACAAAACCCCCCCTCATGGGTAGAATCAACATGAAGTCCTCAGCGAACCATGAAGGAAATAGAAGGATTTTCCTCAGTGGACCATACATCTCGAAAGACTTCCTCATAGGTCACAATCAGTCCATCATATTCCCCGGTAAGTTAGGACCGTCAATAAAATCCCCAACAAAATTCAGTATCATAAAAGGACTCCCCTTGGGTCCAAAGGCACAACGGCAACCCTCTCGAGAGTTGCAAAATAAAATTTCCCTAATAGAGTTGATAAAACTTCCTTATGAGTGGAATCAACATCAGTCCCCAGTAAGTCAGAAAGAAAAAGAAGAAAGTTCTACCCAGTAGGCTACACTTCACCAAACTTCTCAGCAAGTTATCTCTCCCCAGTAAACCATCCATCATCCTATTCCTCAGTGAGTCCATCAACATACTCCTCCGTGAGTCCATCATCCTACTCCTCAATGAGTCCATCACCATACTCCTTCATAAGTTCTTCTACAATTCCATCAACATACTCCTCCGCGAGTCCATCAACAAAGTCCTTAGCGATTCCATCACCATACTCCTCCTCCACGAGTCCATCAACATGCTCCTCAGTGATTCCATCACCATACTCCTCCGCGAGTCCATCATTATACTCCTCAGTGAGTCCATCACCATACTCCTCCGCGAGTCCATCATTATACTCCTCAGTAAGTCCATCACTATACTCCTCAGCGAGTCCATCAACATACTCTTCCACGAGTCAATCACCATACTCCTCTGTGAGTCTATCAACATGCTCCTCAGCGATTCCATCAATATTCTCCTTCGTGAGTCCATCATCATAGTCCTTCGCGAGTCCAACAACATACTCCTCCACGAGTCCATCACCATACTCCTCAGTGAGTCCATCATCCTACTCCTCAACGAGTTTTTCCTTACCATCCCTAATGAGACATGAAGGAAACAGATGATTTTTCCCTAATGGATCATATACCATCGTACTCCTCAGCAAGATTTTCCTTACCATCCCTAATGAGCCATGAAGGAAACATAAGATTTTTCCCCAATGGATCATGTACCATCCTACTCCTCAGTGAGTTTTTCCTTACCATCCCTAATGAGCCATGAAGGAAACAAAAGATTTTTCCCCGATGGATCATGTATCATCTTACTCCTTAGCGAGTTTTTCTTTACCTTTTCCATTGAGCCACGAAGGAAATAGAATATTTTTCCCCAATGGATCATATACCATCCTACTCCTTAGCTAGTTTTTTTCCTTACCATCCCAAGTGAGCCACGAAGGAAATAGAAGATTTTTCCCCAATGGATCATACACCATCCTACTCCTTAGCGAGTTTTTCCTTTTCATCCCCTTCTCATGCATATATCCTCTGGGAAATGAATATGTAAGCATAGTAGAAAAGGTAGAGGTAGAGATAGAGACCAAGGTCACACTGAGGCAAGAGCCTCACTAGAATATGTAGAGATGGAGATAGAAGATGAGTACCACCTGGAGAAGTTTGGGCAAGAGCCCCAAATGGATCCTTGTTTGTTGGGTTAACTCATAAGAGCACCCTTTGCTTTTCTTTTTAAGTGACTCTAGGATAGTAAGTCACTCACCTTTTGCTTGCGATTGTCAAAATAGGTTCTGGGATAGTAAACCTGTCGTTACTCATTTCCCGAGTAACAAAGGTGGGAATTTGGACATATGAATCCCATGCAAATCTTCAGAGTTGCACCCCGCCCCATGTATGCGTGATGTGTGTCATGTGCATGGATTGTGCCTAAGCCGTACGTCGAAACAAAATGTTTTGTCTCTTATTCTTTTGATTCCATTAGCGAAGCTCACGAATCAAAAGAGGGGCATCTGTAGACATCGCATTTTATACCCCTTATGACTCGAGCCCCCGTTCCCTAATGATGCTCAAATTCCAAGGCTCAATGTTGGTTTAAGGCTCAATCTGATGTTAAATTTACTTGAAAGGTGTTAAAATGGAAAATATAACTTTTAATGAGCAAAAATCTATTTTTGGAAAATAAAAGCCAAAGAAAACCCACGATTTTCATATGTAGGCACAAACCTGCATACACAGGCCACACGCCGCGTACGTAGGCACAAGTCTGCGTATGCAGTTAAGGTTTCAGAGACATAAAAAAATGCAAGTTTTCTGCATTGAAGACTGAGATTTGAAATGAATCCCACATTGTTTGGGAGCTGTTCCAAACCCCTATTTTTCAATTATATAAAGCCTTACATGGTACCTTTTAAAAACACACAAAAAATCCTAAGGGAAAACATAAGATTCACTAGAAATAGTGAATCAAAGAGGGATTTTTTCACAAAACATCATCAATTAAATTTTATTTGATTAGGACCTTTTCTGGCCTTGATCCTTTGAGTTTAAGATTACTAATCACGTTTTTATTGATTTGTGAATAGATTAATTGAGGGATCGATCAAAAATCAAGGCTAAAGAGTTTTTTGTTTAAGGTATCCTTTAAAACCTTTCTTTTTCTCTTTTGCCTTTAATCTTTGTTTTAAACTGTTTCTTTGCTTAGTTTATATTTATATATGTTGTTTAGGTTAGTTTTATACTTTGTTTATATTTTTTAAGCATGTTAGGCGGTTAGATTTAAGCTTTCAAGTCTTGCTTTGTTTGTTTGTTTGTTTGTTTTTTTTTTTTTTTTTTTTTTTTTTTTTTTTTTTGTTTTTGTTTTTGTTTTTGTTTTATGGGTTAGGTTCAGGCATACCTGTGTATGCATACTTTTGTATGCGCATGCAGGCTCGAAGTATGTGTACGCATACAACTGGCTTGCGTACGCAGGCCTATGTATGCGCACATATACTCTTGCCTAGAAACCCTAATTTTGATTTTCTTGTTTCTTTTACTTTGTTTGTTTCACCTAATATGCCTCTGTTTTAACCTTCTTATATGATTTTGAGTTTCTTTTTCTTTGTTCACATGTTTGTTTGTCATTGTATGCTAGATTAGGGTTTATCTTTTTTTTTTTTCTTATTTTTAATGCCATGCCATTCATTTACATGTCCATTCATTGATGCCATAGGTGCTGTGGTGCAATGAGGTAAGTAAAGGTAAGTCATGCCTTCACATGTTCATGCATATTGTTTGATAACATGGTTTTATGATGAGCATGAATGTGTTTGGTCAAACAACATGTTCTTAACAATCTTCATGTGCCCAATGTGATCTTTTGATGTTTACATGTTGCTGCCTTGGATGAGATGTATGATATGATAAATGTTAGATGCCATGATAAATGTATTCCAAGGTTTGTGATTAGATGCCATGATAGATGTATGCTTGGGTTTGTGATGAGATGATTTCCATGACAGATGTTTGTTAGGTTTGTTTGATGAGCATGATTAGATGGATGGTTAGGGTTTGGGATGAAAGATGCCATGTTGTATGCTTAGATGTATGCTAGTGTGTGTGTGAGTTAGAATACAAGTATTGAACATGCTTTTAATAAGGTTAAGATATAAGACACAATGATGGGAGGCCAACCTTAGGGTTGGGCGGTTTTGGGTGCCTAACACCTTCCCAAGAACGTACCTAAACTCCGAACCCATACTCTGGTAGTAAGATCAATGGTCCTTCCTCGAAAGGACACTATATTCATGGTTCCTAGATCATATAACAAGGTGGCGACTCCGACACTTTTCGTTGTATCCACACCAACTGACCAATTTGTCACACAAATCAAACACAAATAGGCATTCACAAAATACATATTGGATCTATAACTTCTATTTCAACAAAGTTTCAATTGAAGTGTTTATTGAAAATTTTAAATTAATTACACTAACATGTTAAATGTGTCTACCAATACTAAATTAATAACATCATCAATCTTTCTTCTTCTTCTTTTATTTATTTATTTATTTATTTTTTCCACTCCTAAAACAACTTGAGCACATCAAAGGTAAATTTGCGATCGTCTGTATATACTGAACCTTGGTGTGGACACAACAGGGGAGTTGCCACCCACTTTTTGCAATGGTTTAGGACTATTGATCTTACTACTAGAGATATGGGTTCAGAGTTAAGGTACGGTCTTGGGAAGGTGCTAGGCACCCAAAACTGCCCAACCTTAAGGTTGCCTTCCTTTCATTGTGTCTTATGTCTTAACTGTATTAAAGGCACATTCAACATTGCATTTATACTCACACACACACTAGCATACATCTAACAATCAACATGGCATTAAACATCCCAAAACCTAATCACCCACCTATCATGGCATATCACAACCCAAGCATACATCTATCTTATCTCATCCAAGGCAGCAAGCAAATCATAATACGATAGCATCAACAAGGCATTAACATCAAGCATATCCCAAACATCCAAGCATAGCATCATGGTATTAACCAAGCATATTCATCAAGTTCATAAATCATATCATGCTCATCATCCCAATCAAATGCATGTTCATGTAATTATGCATGACTTACATCACTTACCTTATAACACCACAACACCTATACTTCAATGCATGTTCATGTGATTTATCAAAGATATAAACCCTAATTATCAATATATCAATCAAAGCTTGTGAAACATATTATTCTACTAACCCTAGACCTAAACATGTGAAAACTAGACTCAACAAGACCTAAATATGTGATTAAAACTAACCAAAACAAACAAAATAGCAAGAACCTTAAATCTGGGTTTCGGGGCACGAGGATGTGTATGCATACATAAGTATACGCACGCATACCACCCAGAAACTGTTAGAAAAACAAGATTTGTATAGCATACAAAACATATGCAGTAGAAAATTAACGGATCTACTTCATTCGCAATTGATAACATGTACTATGTAAATTTTAGAATTTAAAAATAAGAGAGCGTACCTTGGTGCGGTGAAATTCAAAATCAAAGATTAGAAGTACTTGGGTACACTTTTAATCTTCACTCTAGTTCCACTTATGCCCAAGAAGTGTGGTCTTTCAATCAGTTTGTATGTACGTGTTCAAAGGAGAATATGAGAGAGATTTACACTCACATACACACCATTCCATTCAATCAAAAAATTCTGTATGTTTATGTCCTTACATATAACCAATTATTTAATTGGACTAGCCTTTTGGGCCATTTCAATTGGGCTTTAGTATGTGGCTTGGAATGGGACCAGAAGTGACAAGTAAGATACTAGCTCCAATGGGTTTTGGGTCTTTTTGTCAACTCTTGACAAGCCCAAAATTACCATTAATTATATTTAATACCTCTATATTAAAATAATTGCACTCTAGGCCTTATTAATAAATTATATCCCAAGACTTTATTATACATTCAATCCCTTTATAAAATATTTGTAATAATACAAAGTCATGAATGTTGACTGCCACTTTGAAGATTTCTACATCTTAGTCTTTGAGTACCCGGTTTATTCCTTTAAGTTATTCATCATATATTTATGAAATCCAATTTCATAAATATATATTTTAGTAACTCCTTATTAAAGTGGTTAAGCCTAACACTCTGAATAATCAAACACATTAAACTTATCTCAAGGGAATATTTTATATCTCCGTTAAGAGATTATGAATTCCATCTTGAGAATATATGTTCCTTCAACACTAAATGTGGCTACCCAACATAATGAGGTTTTGATCGTGACATTAGATCTCACTCCTGATATATCAAAGCAGCCTGCACTTCATGATCAGGTTCATTATTCTCTCAGGATTAAGAGTTAATGTAAATAGAAGTTGTAAGATTTATTATTCATTTAACAGTCGTTAGTAGAATAATAAATCTCACAGCGGTCCAGTTCAGTATGTCTTAACACTTAAAACATATCAACATATCAATCAGAATTTTCTACTTCCATGATTAAGACAAATCATCTTGGTAGATATGTTATAGTCTTCGCAAATGAAATACCCAATTTCATCACCGACTATGAATTAAAATTTTGAGTTTACAAAGAACTTGTGATTTATATCTTCTATGACTAAATCACATAAATCACATACTATATATCTCATGGATTATATGATAATGTCCAAATATTCATGTTACCATTATTTTAGATAATAATAAAAACAACTTTATTAATCACAACATAATGTCATACATAGTATCACACAATAGGATTTAAAGGACATATATCTTAACAATCTCCCACTTGCCCTAAAGACTATTGTGCATTAATCTACCTCCCATTCCCTCCAAATGTGACTTAAAAGTCCTTTGGGGCAAGGCTTTGGTAAAGGGATCTACTAGATTATTTACACTATCAATCTTTGCTACTGCTACATCTCCTCATGCAACAATGTCTCAAATGATGTGGTACTTTCTTTCTATGTGCTTTCCTTTCTTATGATTCCTTGGATCTTTGGATTGTGCAATCGCTCTACTATTGTCGCAAAACAATATAATAGGAACTTGCTCCATTCTCACAACACCAAGATTAGAAAGGAATTTCTTGAGCCAAACAGCTTCCTTTGTTGCTTCACAAGTAGCAACCTATTCAGCCTCCAGTGGAGTTTGCAACACAAAAGATTGCTTAACACTCCTCCAACTTATGGCTCCACCATCCAAGGTGAACACACAACCTAAAGTGGACTTTCTGAAATCAAGATTTGATTGAAATTCTGAATCTGTATAACTAATAGGTATCAAATCCTCACATCGGTAAACAAGCATATAATCTTTTGTTCTCCATTGATACTTGAGAATAAGCTTTACAGCTTGCCAAATTTTTGGTCCTAGATTTGATTGATATTGGTTGACCATGCCAACTAAATAACAGATATTTGGTTTAGTACAAAACATGGCATATGTTAGGTTCTAAAGACTTAGGATTTTATGTATTTAGAACTCTAATATGTTATGTTGGCAAACCATGGTCAAAATAATATGTTTAGTCTTGTTTAGGCTTGCTCAAAGTTGTTTAACTATTGTAAAGTTGGAATCGAGAGGCTGCAAAAGTCTTTGTGACTTTCAGCTTGGCTCGATTGATCGAAGGATAGACTCGATCGATTGAAAGTCGACCAGATCGTTTTTTCTGCAGAATTTCCAACTCAGCCCTACCTCATTAAACGTCTAGGGTTTTATGTTTTTGCCCTAGGTATATAAGGCACAACCCTAGCCACGTTTTCTGAGTTGCTCCTATTGTATTGTTGCTCATATTTTTCTATTTTGTGTAAATCTCTTGTGAGATCTAGAGGAGCTTTCCTTTACACAAAGTTTAGGGTTTTCAAGGTAGAGATTACTTCAACATCTTGATGATCAACTCGGTTACTGCCATTGGAGCTTAAAGAATAACAAGCGTGGGTGCTTGTAGCTGATTGAAGAATCCAAGAAAGAAGGAGTCCGTGGATTTGGAGCTTGCACGTGGTTGTGTTAGTAAGTTCTACTGGTGGGTAGCATTAGGAAGTCAAGCGGGGAGCTTGTAAGTCCATTTGTATGAACTTCGATTCTTTCATAGTGGATTCAGGTTTACCTTGAGGATAGCTAGGTCAAATCCTCCCCAAGTTTTTACCGTGTGGTTTCCTGGGTCATCATATCACTGTGTTATTTATTTTTCCGCTGATTTATATGATTGATATGATTATATAATTGTGTTAACCTAGATTTGCATGAATTGGACTAAGTTAATCACTTGACTAATTAACTAAGTTAATCCATTTGTTGTTTTAAGGGGTCTAAAAACCTATCAACATACATGAGACTTCCCAGTACAGAAGCGTAGGGAATTTGTCTCATCATATTTTCTTCCGACAGAGTCTTAGGCCTTTGGTCATCAGACAGAGGAACTCCATGTCTGAAAGGAAGCAATCCTTTCTTGGAGTTTTGCATACTAAACTGTTCTAGAACTTTATCTATATATCTAGCTTGTGACAAGCCTAATATTCTATTCTTGCGATCTCGCCAAAGCTTGATCCCTAGAATAAAGTTAGCTTCGCCCTAGTCCTTCATATCAAATTGGCTTGACAACCAAATCTTTACTGATGACATTACCCCTACATTATTTCTAATGAGTAGAATATCATCAACATTAAGCACTAGGAACATTACTACTTTATCTTGATGTCTTTTATACACATACGGTTCATCAAGATTTTGTTCAAAAACAAATGACTTGATTGCTTAATCAAATCTGATGTTCCATGATCTAGATGCTTGCTTAAGTCCATAAATGGACCTTTTCAACTTGCATACCATATGCTCTTGGTTCTTTGCTATGAAACCTTCCGGTTGCATCATATAGATTTCTTCTTTAAGATTGCCATTAAGAAATGCAGTCTTGACATCCATTTGCCAAATCTCATAATCATAATGAGTAGCAATGGATAAGAGCATTCTGATAGATTTAAGCATTACTACAGGTGAAAAGGTTTCTTTATAATCAATACCTTCATTTTATGTATACCCTTTCACCACTAGCCTTACTTTAAAGGTTTCAACCTTTCCATCTATCCCTCTTTTCCTCTTGTAAACCCATTTGCAACCAACAGGTTTAATATCGTTAGGTGCCTTTACAAGATCCCAAACTTGATTGGAATATATAGAATCCAATTCAGATTTAATAACTTTGACCCAATGATGTGCATCTATATCATTCATTGCCTCTTCATAAGTGTAAGGATCAGATTCATCCTTTTCTAAGATAGCTTCATAAGTTTCTCCTAGACCTATAAATCTTCAGGTGGCCTTATAATCCTCCCACTACGACGAGGCACCTGTGTACTAGTCATCTCATGAGTAGAATCTTGTGGGGTATCTAATATAGCCATATCATCCCTAGTTTCATCCATTGGTTTTTCAATTACAGGTTCATCTAGTTTAGCCAAGACAACTTTACTTCTAGGATTAAAATTATTCACATAATCATCTTCCAAAAATTTGGCATTGGTGCTAAAAAACACTTTGTTATCTTTATGATTATAGAATAAATAACCCTTAGTTTCCTTTGAATACCCTAAAAACATGCATAATTCTGTTTTTGTTTCCAAATTATCAGAATTCCCTTTCAACACATGTGCTGGACATCCCCAAATGTGGAGATATTTCATACTAGGCTTGCGCCCACTCCACAATTCCTTAGGTGTGTTGGGAACTGATTTTGATGGAACTAAATTTAAAATATGCATTGTAGGTTTTAGTTCATATCCCCAAAAGGAAATTGGTAAAGTTGAATAACTCATCACGGACCTAACCATTTCTAAAAGAGTCTTGTTTCTTCTTTCTGCTACACCATTTTGTTGGGGAGTTCCAGATACAGCCAATTGGGATACAATCCCATTTTCAGTTAAGTAATCCTTGAAATCCCCAAGGAGATATTCACCACCTCGATCAGATCGAATAAGCCTTATGCATTTACCCAATTGATTCTCAACTTCAGCCCTAAACTCTTTGAACTTTTCATAGGCTTCAGACTTCTGTCTCATTAGGTACACATAACCATATCTTGAGTAATCATCCATAAAAGTGATGAAGTACTCATAACCTTCTTTTGCTTGGGTTGACAGAGGACCACATACATCCATATGAACTAATTCAAGCAACTCTTGAGCTCTTCTACCTTTTGCATTAAAAGGTCGTTTGGTTATTTTACCCACCAAACAAGATTCACAAACTGGAAATCCATCAAAGTCCAATGGCTTTAAGAGTCCATCTTTGATCAGTATTTGAATTTTGTTTGAATTAATATAACCCATATGCAAGTGCCAAAGATATGCATCACTAGTAGAAGGAAACTTTCTCTTTAATAATTTTACATGAGAGTTATTATCTAATTCAGAATTTCATAATTCATGCTTATTAGAAGTTAAAATATAAAGACCATCAACAATATTGCCAAAATAGATAAACACTTTATCCTTCTTTATTACAACATTGTCTTCTAGGATAACACAATATCCATGTTTCCTTAAATAAGTTGTAGAAATTAAATTTCTACGAACATTAGGTACATACAAACGGTCTTTCAATATTAAAACTCTAAAATTAAAACACAAATTAAACACTCCAGCAAGAAGGAATGAACTTTTCATACCTGTATTATTGGTAGCTTTGAATTTTGGACAATTCCTCTTCCAACAACCTTTTTCGCCGCAATGGAAACACTTTCCTTTGGCGTAGTCCTTCTTCTTTCCCTTGTTGGCAACTCCTAAGGCAATTTGTTTACCATATTGCTTGGTGAAGTCCTTCTTCTTCTTCATTTTACCCTTGCCCTTCGACTTAGGTTGAGAAGTAGAAGCTTCAGCCATATTAGCATCAACACTAGATGTACCAAGAATGCCTTCTGCCGCCATCAATTTATTCATTAATTCAGACAATGTATAAATCTTTTTATTCATGTTATAATTAAGTCTGAATTCCTTGAATGATTTTGGTAGTGACTGAAGTATCATATCCGTGTAGACACTCGATTTTGCACCCATGATTTAATTAAGGAGAATGACTAGAATGGCCATTCATATACCCAAAAAATCATGATTGCATTAAATGCATTTATTTATTCATTGCATATCATAAAAATGATTTTGAGATTCTAATGGTCACGGTAGTATGCTTGGTTTCCAAATCGAACCTTCGGATTGAAAGATATTGCATGATCAAGTTTGCACGGTCCGCATGCATTGTGTTTAGGTAGAGTCGACCTCGCATGATTAATTTATATTAATTTTGATTATTTAAAAAATTAAAATTAATTAAATAATTTTGTGATTGGTTGACAATTAGTTTCTAAAATAGGATTGCTTGAATGGGAATAAAGGGGATAATTGGATAACAATAAAATTGTAGATAGTTTAGAATTTATTAAGATTTATTTTAGAATATTTATCTACAAGATAATTGTTGCTGAAAAAACCTAAATTATCCAGAAAAGAGATAAAAATCTTAGAATATGGATTGAAAACACGTCTAAGTGCAAGGGCTGGCTCAAGAAAACTAAAAAAAGGAGTCTAAAACGCATCCAAAAACGAAAGCGTGATTGGCATCCAAGAGTGCCATTCGGCACTTTTGGAGTGCCAATCGGCACTTTCAAAGTGTCGAATGGCACCTATAAGGGATTTGGCCCGACACTCTTCGAGTGACAATAAAACACATCCTTTTCGACTTTTTGCTAAAGGACGTTGTTAGGATTAGTGCCCTTAAATCCTATCGTATGATGCTATGTATGACATTATGTATGACTTAATGTTGTAATTAATAAAGTTATTTTATTATTATATAAACTAATGGTAACATGAATATTTGGACATTATCATTTGGTCCATGAGATGCATAGTATGTGATTGATGTGATTTAGTCACAAAAGATATAAATCACAAGTTCTTTGTAAACTCAGAATTTTAGTTCGTAGTCGGTGATGAAATTTGGCATTTCATCTGTAAAGACTATAACATATCAACTAAAATGATTTGTCTTGATCATGGAAGTGGAGACTTCTAGTTGGTATGTTGATATGTTCTAAAAGTTAAGACATATTGAACTGGACCACAATAAGATTTATTATTCTCCTAACGACTGTCAAATGAATAATAAATCTCACGACTTCTATTTACATGAACTCTTAATCTTGAGAGAATAATAAAGTTAATCATGAAGTGTAGGTTGCTTTGATATATCAAGAGTGAGATCTAAAGTCACGATCAATATCTCAATATGTTGGGCATTCACATTTAGTATTGATGGAACATATATTCTCAAAATAGAATTCATAATCTTTTAACGGAGATATAAAATATTCCCGGGAGATATAAAATATTCCCGTGAGATAAGTTTAATAGGTTTGGTTATTCAGAGTGTTAGGCCTAACCACTTTAGTAAGGTGTTACTAAAGTATATATTTATGAAATTGAATTTCATAAATATATGATGAATAACTTAAAGGATTAAACTGGGTATTCAAGGATGAAGATGTAGTAATCTTCAAAGTGACAATCTACATTCATGACTTTGTATTATTACGAATATTTTACTAGAGTGCAATTATATTTATATAGTGGTGTTAAATATAATTAATGTTAACTTTGGACTTGTCAAGAGTTGACAGAAAAGCCCAAGGCCCATTGGAGCTAGAGTCTTATTTATTTCCTTTTGGTCCCACTCTAAGCCACATACTAGAGCCCAATTGGTATGGTCCAAAAGGCTAGCCCAATTAGATAATCAGTTATAGGGAGAGAAACATACAAAATTTTGTAAGCAAATGAACTGATTTGTATATGAGTGTAGGACACTCTCTCATTCTCCCATGAACACGTACATATAAACTGATTGAGAGACCACACTTCTTGGGCACAAGTAGAATTGGAGTGAAGACTAAAAGTGTTCCTGAGTACTTCTAATCTTTGGTTTTGAATTTCATTGCACCAAGGTATGCTCTCTTGTTCTTATATTCTGAAATTTACATAGTACATGTTATCAATTGCGAATGAAGTGGATACGTTATTTGTACCCCTGTGTATTTTTTGAATGCAATACAAACGCATATTTTTCTAGCAGACGTGTCCCAATTCACACTCTAATCATTGTTGATTATTTTTTAAGCGTTCCAGCCTCAATAAATAGATACTGGATCTAAAAATTTAGGAGACTCTTTGATGCTCTAGGGGAGACACTTTCTCACACTCTCAAATTTCTCATATTTCTGATCTCCCTTTTTTGATATTCTTTCTTAAGCTAGGGTTTTTAGGCTTCAAAGATAATTGCATAAATTTTTTTGAACCCTAAAATATCCCCTCAAGAAGAAGAGTGCTCCATGCAAGAGGTTGTTTCTTATTAACCCTTTTTTTTTTTCTTATGTTTCTCTTGTTGTGATGATGCATGTTTATATATATTTTTAGTTTAGTTGTTTCAAATATTCATATCATGAATTTTTCATTTATTTTGTTGAAACATGTTCTTGATTCTTTTTATTATTGTTATGATCTATTTCTTAGTTTCAAAAATTTGCATGTTATTACTTCTTTTTCTCAAATTGAAAATAGATTTGCATCTTCATTAGATGCAGATCTGAATTTTTCTCAAATTAAAAATGGATCTACATCTTTATTAGATGCAGATCTGAATTTTTTTTTAAAAAAAATAAAAACTGATTTGTATCTTCCTTAGATACAAAGTTGATTTTTCTTAACATAGCATATTTTGAAATAAAAAAAGATCATGAATGGTTGTGTTTTTTGTTTTTGTTTTATCTAATGCATGTAGCCCAAATTTATTTCATGAATGAAATCCTCTTCTCAAGAAATATTTTTCATATTTTTTGTACATATGGTAGAATATTCATGTGGTATTTTCTCAGATTTTGCGTGTGTGATACATGTTCCTTCTATTTCTCTGAGCAAAGCTCTTTGCACTGCAATGCCTATTGTATCGGCTCGACCTTTCATAAGTGGAGACAGAATGAAATGTCCATAATAGAGACTATTACTATCTCCTCTTGATTCAACACACTTCCACTGCAGTGTCTGAGTAGATACTATTACTTTCTCTCGAACCATGGTAATCTTATTATCTGATCAAATCATTTAATTATTTATTTCTCTTGAAATCATTTCAATATTTTGTTTATTTTTACACATGCCTTTTTTTAAGGGGCCTACAGCCATTATGTGGCATAGGGGTTACATCCTGTATGAAACTTAATATTACGCCACTTCTACGAATAGCCCTTAATGCTGCATCTGCGCCGAACCTATTTCTTCTTTAGCTTACCGGATTCCGCTATCAACCATAACATCAACCAATAGACATTGGTTCCTTCCTAATTGCTTCTCAAAGCACCAAATAATCCTTCTCATGGATATGGGTATGGTGAGAAAAGGATTTGGCCAAGAACCTCTCAAGGATGTATCAATGGAGAGGAAGAGAGAAGAGGAATTTGAAGAGTCTCTTAGGTGAAGATTGTCGATGAATCAATCTTGTTTTTCTCTAGGGTTTCTCTCTCAAAATTCTCTCTAGAAGCTCTCTACATTTCGTGGGTATAAGGGTCTATATATAGTGATGAGTGTTTGGAATGTAAAGAGTCAGTTTTTCCCAAATAGGGTGTTCTGGTAGCTTGGCCTCACGACTGGTCAGAGTCACGAGTTACAGTCGTGAGTTACCAGCCTAGCCAACCTGGGACTTTTGCCCTGTAGTGTGACAGCTGGCGTGGCCCTTCAACTCCCCGCATGCTTCTCACGTGTGCTGCAGTTGGCGACTTCTAGTCGCGAGTCACCCGCGAGTCCTAGCCGCGAGACTCTGTCTCCTTGCATAAACTTGAGCTTTTCTTCACATCTTCTTACACATTACCCTTACAAGAATCCCACCTAAATACAGGGTTACTAATTGCTAAAATACAAGCAAATTTGGCACGGAATAAAGCCAACAAGATGGTTGATTAAATTCAACCTTACAATCTCCCCTTTTGGCTATTCCGTGACAAAACCCTACAACGGACTCTAGACTTAAGTAAGTTGGGAACAGTTGAGCAAAACTCACTCACACCTAACTCTAGATTCTGATAAGCTCTTGAAACATATGAACAAGTATCTCCTGAAACACAACAACACAACAATATCATTGTATGCAGAAAAACTTGAAATGCATATGGAGCAAGCATAATATGATCAAGCAAAAATGGACTTAAGCAATAAAGCAATAAATCATGGCTTGACCAAAACAGGCAATCACTATACAAAGGTGATCACAATGCTCATTCTCACATGGAATGAACATCCGGACATGCAACATATATGCATCTAGGAACAATCCTACAAGAGCACAAAAGTGAAGTACTAAAGAAAAATGCATGACATTTAACATTAAGTACTTAAGCCACAAAGCATAAGGGCTGCATAAGCATGGTATAAACCATAAAAGCCTACAAAATGCGAGGAAACAAACCCTAAAAGCTTACAGAAGCAACATGGGTACAAACGTACCATACAAACCACATAACTAAATAACATCATTTATAAATATAAACCAAAATATTAGAACTGTATCCACACAAATAGATATAAACAAAAATCATAAACTTGTTAGTCTGTCCAAAAGTATGTAAATTATGTAAATGTATATCAACTTCCTCTTCTAGATCACACATCTCCCCCTTCCAGTATGCACATTTCTCCTTCCTGTGTCGCTTTCCCCCTTACTGTGCTGTGTGCTATCGCTCTCCCCCTTTTTGTCACAAATAGCTAAAGGCTCTCTTCCAACTTTTGCTGAATAACATCCAACTGTGCTTCAATGGCCGTGAGACGCATTTGAACTTGGTTGTTAGTTGAGTAGATAAGTCGTTGTAGATCATAGATCCGATCAACCACATTTTCAATCAAGTGGCTTTGTTTGGGCATTTGAAATGCAGGGGGAACAAATGGAGTACCAGTTGATTGCACAGTTTTTGCTAAAGTTTGACCTGATGGAGTGACCGGTTCACTCTTAGGTGCTTTAGAGGAGTGGCTTCTACTTGCTTGGAGAGTGAATATGGATATTGGTCAAGGACAAGGCAGAAATTTTCCATCTGATGGAAGACTAACACCTTCACGAAGTATGATCTTCATGATGAGACTACAAAAAGGAAGATTTGTTCGTGCTGCTGATCGAGCTGCTGTTTTTCCAATGAACTGAAATATGTGTGCACAGATGTCAATTGGAACTCCGGTAATGAGGTCACATAGAAATTGAGCTCTTCCAAGATTGATGTAGGTAGTGTTTGACAGTGGGTAGAGGTTGGAGAACATAATCAGTTTCAGAGTTGTCAGATCAGGTGTAAACTTTGCAGTGCCTATGGATGATCCTTTGCTTCCCACTTCATGTTCATTTCCAAGAACTTGAAGAATGTCTTGTACCTGAAGTACTCTGTCATCATACGGAGTTCGATCCACATTTACTGGTCTGGTGATGCGAAGAACTTTAGCAATGTAGTATGCATTGATGGAAAATTTTGTTCCTCGTACCTAGCATTTCAACTCTACCCTCGTGTATCTGGCATTGGAATAAAATTCCTTAATCAATTCTTCAATCAGATCTTCAAAATTCCCAAACAAATCAGCCCAATCTCTTGCTTCAAAAATCTTAGGGATAAACGTCGTCCCCAGGGTATCAAATTTGACTATTCGTTCCACAATGGGAGTAGCCTCTCTAAAGATGTCTGTGTAGGTCTTTGAGTCAATAGGTGTTCTGAATCTCTCAGCGATAGAGTCTCTAGATGACTGAGATGAAAGTCGTGTTCATTTAGCAATCGGGGTTGATGGATCATCGATTACAATGTCTTTGCCTTTAGAGGAACGACGAGTCATCTGCCAGAGAAACAAACACACAACAAAGGACCAAATGCAGCACCACAAGGTACAAACAATAACTTGATTAGATTGAGATATAAGAATGTGAACCAATGAAATCACATACAATCATAAACATGAACCAGGGCAGTACCAGACATCATCATAAGCAACAATGAAGTAATGACTGAAGTAGGTGAACAAAACTGGTGATTGTTTAGATACAACTTAGGGTTAAGTGAACACTGAATAACACAAAGTCGCAAATAAATGTCATTGTGACATAATACCATATGCACAAATCAATATAGCCATGAAACACACCATAGAACACAGACTCCATAAAAACAACAGTGATATAATCAGATGATACTCAAAAACACCAACATTCACCAAAATAAAACAAACCCATGTACGAACATGATATTTCGCAAAACATAATGGCAACTCACAAATCAAGATAATAAAGAACAAATCAGTAAGTATGAAGTGAGAAAGAGAAAACCCATACCTTTTTCTTGAAGATTTGAGAAGAAATGTTGCAAAAATGGAGGTTTTTCAAAAGTGAACACGGTGAGTTTCGGAGAGAGAAATGGGGAAGACAATAAACAGTCACAGAATTTCGAGGGAAAAACTGAAAAGTTTTTAAAAACTGACTTGAAAACGCAAAACACGCGTTTTTCGTGATTGAGATAAGTCGCGTGCAAGTCGCTAGGTTAAGCTGCAAAAACACTCAAAAGAGAAAAGTTTGAAAATTTTTCTAAGTGTTTGTCGCGACTGAAAGGTCTACCTACGAGGGAGTCGCGAGCTGAGCTGCGAAAATCACTGTATGCCCTTGTGACTGGACCTTCTATCTGTGAACAAGTCGCCAAAACTAACCCGCGAGCATGCTACTGGGTCAACCCGCGACTAAGTCGCCAAAACAGGGCAAAACTGTTTTTGAAATTTTGACGTTTTTGTAAAAACAAAATACTTTTCCAAAAACAACTATAAACACTTAAAAATCTTTTTGTGTTTGATCAACAAAGATTGAGCATGTGAAAACACATTTAATCAAGTACAATCACACAAATAAATAGGGCATTCATTGAACATAAACTTGTGTGATGTGTGTGAAAATAAAAAATGAGATAGTCCCTAGTCCAATGTGAAGCTTCAATGATCAATTCAATCAAGGCATACACAACTAGCACTAGATAATGTGACCCATCTCAATTATAGAAATATGCATATATGACCTCCCACATAAACTCGATTACAATTTTTTGAAGCTTTTCATTTAGCTCCATATACATCATATCATTTGCATTTTTGAATCAATTCATCTTATTGTGAGATCGATGCCTGAAATTTTTGATATTTCAATTGATGATTCAGCCTTTGGCTTTTTGGACACTAAACATTTTATTTATGGTCGCTTTCCCTTTTTCCTAGTCAAATACTAGTATGTGCGACAGACTTTTGCAGCTCAATATCTCTTTTCATTTGGAGATTTACATTTGGTGAGCTCTTTTAAGCAAAACATTAAAATAAAGTGTAGAAAGATATATAGGCACAAGTCTATGCATCTCTCAAGATCAACAAAACCATTCACTAATCATTCATGACAAGGTTGAAGATCTATATACAACAATCACATAGATTTCAAGATTTCTCCCACAATGATATGAGTGCAATAGAGACAAGCTAAGCTCGTGGATGCACAAAGCCATTAGTACAAAGGTACAAGGCAAAACATGCTTTGAGACAAAACTCAACAAAGTCGATCAAACCTTTTGGATTTCCTACTCTTTATGTATTTTTAGATTTTTGACACAAAAGCAGTAAACAGTTGATCAAAAACAGAACAACAATGTAAAAACATTTAAAAACAAGAAAATAAAAACAAACAAACAACCAAAACTTTTCAACTAAAACTCGCACGAAGCATACAACTAAGCATATTCACAAACCATGGGAAGAATTAATGTATGGACATGTTGTAATGCTTATGCATGAGTACCCTTTGTCACCCACACGTCACATGCATTTGGGGTGATATCCATGACGGATTGGGTACGAGAGTTAGGACTTTCAAACCTTCATGTGAAGCTTTCCAGGCAATTGGTGAAGACATCGATCATCTTCATTACATCCATCATTCCAAGATCACCGTTTTGACTTCTCGGTTGCTCACCACTCCAAGACCTCTTGTCATTTCTTCTTCCTTGTGACCAAAGAGCACTTGCATTGTTCAATGCTCTCAACTTCTGGCAGTTGGGTCTAGTATGTCCTTGCAATCTGCAATAGTGACAAACATAATTTGATCTAGGACCCCATTATGGTCTTGGAAGAGATCTTCCTCTAGCTTCAACATTGGCTTCTGATTGATTACGGGACTTATTAAACACCAGTTGATCAGCCATCTTCGTCTTCTTCTCAACCTTAACTTTCTTAGGAGTGGGCTCTTCTACAACCGTCTCTTTGGCCTTTACAAATTTCACTTCTTTGGTGACATTGGCCGATGAGCTACTCCCTCTGGAATATCCCAACCCGGACTTATCTGAAAAATGTTTTTGAGATGAAATAACGTCTTCCAACTTCTTGGAGAAGACCCTTTCTATCTTGACTTGTGCTTGCACTACCTTTTGCTCAAGAAATCTTACTTTGGTATAAGCTTCAGATAGCTCACCATTAAGTGTCTCAATCTCACACTTTGCCTCCTTATATCTGACCAGGAGACTCCTGTAATCCTTCTTAACTTTCTTCATCTTCTTCATAGCCGCCTTTGCCATCTTTGTATACTCTCCCGATCTCTCAAGAAGTAAGGTGTAATTCTCTTGAAGACTAGCTGTATTTTTATCCTCTTCAGCATTTAATTCCTCAACAATCCCTAAGGATTCTTCATCGCTGTGTTCTCCAATTTCTTGTACAAGTTGATTCAGGTCTTCCGAGGACTCAACATGCTCAATAGCCATAAATGCGGAGTAGTTTCCGTCTCCGTCACAACTGTCCTCAGAGTCAGAATTTGATGAGTCTGAGTCACTTAGAGTAGTGGCATAGACCTTGCCCTTCGACTTCAAATAGTTGGGACATTCCTTTTTGAAGTGTCCATGTCCATTACACTCGAAGCATGTAATTCCCTGTGAAGATTGGAAATCTCTACCCTCTTTTCTTCTGAATTCTTTCTTCTCTTTTCCGGAACTCTAAAATTTTCGTTTATCACCAGATTTCCCACCGTTCTTGAGTTTCAAGAATTTTCGGAAGTTCTTTACAAGGTACGCCACATCTTTATCTACTGCATCCTCATCCGTAGAGTCATGAGATACTAGTCTCTCATCAATTGTTTTAAGAGCAAGCGATTTACTCTTCTTCTGTATGGGTAGTGACAATTCATATGCCTGCAGGGAACCAACCAGCTCTTGAACCTTAATGTCGTCAAGATCCTTGCTCTCTTCAATGGCTATTACTTTGGAGCGGAAACTTTCTCGCAGTGACCGAAGGATCTTCCTTATTATTCTCCAATCCTTCGTCCTTTCCCCCAAATTGAATTTGCCAACAACTACTTCATTCAATTTACTGTAAAAAGAGTCAAAGGACTCATCCTCACTCATCTTTAGCTCCTCAAAGCGAGTGGTCAACATCTGTAGTTTGGTGTCCTTCACTTTCTTAGTCCCTTCATAGGTTGTCTCCAAAATCTCCCATGCTTCCTTAGCAATGGTGACATGTGAAATTTGGGAAAATTCTTCTGGAGAGACACCACAGAAAATAGCATTCAATGCTTTGCTATTTGCATTGGCCGCCGCAAGAGCAGCCTTATCCCAAGTGGACTTGGCAACCTCCGGTCTTCTCTAACCCACTTCAACTGCATCCCACACAGCATCATTAATAGAGCACAGAAATGCCCTCATTCGGACCTTCCAAAAAGTAAAATTATTTCCATAAAAATATGGTGGTACATTAAGAGATTGAGACCTATCCATCTCAACAAGGGGTTAGGGATCGCATTTAGGTAATGAACCCACTAAGAGTGCACCCGCTCTGATACCAATTGAATGTTCAAAATGGGTATAAACCACTCTTGAACGTTTAGACCCCAAATTACAAAATATTAATTCAAGCTTAATATCAAACGATTAACATCCGTTTTATTAGACTTATAATACTTCAGGTGCTAATGAAACTAGTTTAGTGAAATTTAACTGTCTCAATTCCCGTGCGATCGCACCAAAAATTCTAGTTCCTTTGGGATTTCCTTCTTGATCAATAACAATCGCAGCATTGTCATCATATCATAGTATCATATCGTTGTCACATTTGAGTTTTTTACAAGTATGTACAATTACAGCTCTGATCACTTCAGATTTTTCTAGAGATATATTTGGTATTGCTTCCTTGATTACAACAACAATAACATCACCAATATGAACATATCGTTGATTACTAGCTCCTATGATTCAAATACACATTAATTGTCAAGCCCCGCTATTGTCTGCTACATTTAAGTGGGTTTGAGGTTGAATCATATCATTTTTTTTTTATTTGCTCTTTCACTTCGAAGGGGCTAAGTAAAAAAAGAAATATTGTTTGTCAAAAAAAAAAAAAGAAACCTATAATTTTTCTTTTGTTTTTTTTTTGTTTTTGTTTTTGTTTTTTGTTTTTTGTTTTTTTTGTTTTTTTTTTTTGTTTTTTTTTTGTTTTTTTTTTTGTTTTGTTTTTTTTTTTTTTGTTTTTTTGTTTTTTTTTTTTTCATTCAAAAGATTTCTTTTCTTTGGTTATACATTCTTATCCCGAAATAATGAATTGCGTTCGTATAGGCATTTTGGATGCCGCTATTGAAATTGCCTTTCCGGCTACATTTTTTGCTACTCCACCCATTTCATAAAGTATTCTAACTGGTTTAACGATAGCTACCCAAAATATGTCTATCTAATCTTAACAAAATGAATGAATCAATGAATGAAAGTGGAAGAAATGGAGTTTCATTACCCTTTCTGGTCTCGCGGACCAATCAATCCCCGAAAGGTCCTATACCTCGTATTATTTCTATTCGACCTATTTTTTTTTAATATTTAATTTTTAATAGAAATATCGATTTATAATGAATATCAATTTATTCATATATTTGTTTTAGTTCTTATATTTATTTGACTCTTTATATTCTCGAATCTAGTTATTCTATGTATAATTAATTAGAAATAGAATTGGAATAATATTTCAAAGATTTTATGAAATGGTGATTCGAATGAATGATTCATGAATATATATATGAATCAAAACAAAAGATTCTATGGAATCATGAAAGAGGGATCTTTCCCTCAGATTTAGTCATACCATTAGATTGGCAATTTCAAAAAATGGGTTCAAGTGCCTGAAGAGCATATCTACCAAAGCAAATACGATTACCTTAATAAGATATTCCTTTCATTCTTCCTCTATGTTGTTTACGGAATCTGGCTTTTTTGGGGTTATAGTTGATGGTTCTTTTTCCTGTTGACTGTAAAGAATAGACCATGCCGTTTGGACCAAAGCAATGTTCATTACATTACAAGTTGGGAGGTGTAATGTCCTAGCTATGGGAAACAATGAAACAACAAACCCACCCTACAACATAATGACTTAGAACCTACCCTTAGTCCAGTCCTTGTTAAAATTGCATTGCATGTTGTGTGTGTTTGTTTGGTTGGTTGGTTAATTGATGTGGATGGGGAATTAGCTTTGATTAACCCGACCAAGCTTGTCATTAGGGGAGAATTTGGTCAAGATCTAAAGGAAGGCTGCAAAAAGAACCTAAGGCTGGCCCTCTCCAATTCCAAGCCCATCACTCCCATTACGGTACTAAAGCCCGTAAGCATTGAAGATACTCTACTGCTGCAACATCACAATCCCATCTTCGACCTACAAGACAGTTCAAGCTACAAGAAGTTTGAACCTTCCAACACTATGGTAGAAGAAGGGGAACATCCAAACATCAAGGAACCCATGAACTACAAGAAGTCTAAACCTTCCAACACTATGGTAGAAGAAGGGGAACATCCAAACATCGAGGAACCCATGAACACTCAAGAGCTACTCAACACCATGGTAGCTAGTCAAATCCAGCTAAGAGAGGACATAAACTATATAGTGCAACAGTTTTAGAATCTGAAGAGTAACCAAGAGGAGGATAAGATTGATCATTATCCAACAACCATGGAGAATAAGAAGTAGATCAACGAAAGAATGAACAAAATGGAGGAGATGATTAGAAGAGCTTATAAGATGGAGGACCTCATGGACTACAAATCCCTCTCACTTTTCCCTAATGTGAGACTACCTCCTAAGTTCAAGATGCTAACCTTGGACAAGTTTGATGGGACCGATTGCCCAAAGTCCGATCTGAAGACGCATATGAGGGCTATGCAGCCCCTAGGTGCGACTAAAGAAGTACTTGCTCAAATGTTACAAAAAACTCTGACCGGAGCCGCTTTTAGGTGGTTCCTCAACCTGGATGATGCTAGAACAAAAAGTTGGGAGGACATCTGTCAAGAGTCCTATTCATTCTTTCTGCTACACCATTTTGTTATGGAGTTCCAGGTGCAGTCAATTGAGAT
The DNA here is from genome assembly GCA_023621385.1 of Quercus gilva. Lineage (NCBI taxonomy): Eukaryota > Viridiplantae > Streptophyta > Magnoliopsida > Fagales > Fagaceae > Quercus > Quercus gilva. Next base: position 61,427,522 of record CM042473.1, on the reverse strand, counting down.
ACAATTCCATTCTTAGTTAAGTAATCCTTAAAATCTCCAAGAAGGTATTCACCACCTCAATCAGATCGAATGGCTTTTATATGTCTACCTAATTGATTCTCAACTTCAGCCCTAAACTTTTTGAACTTTTCAAACACTTCGGACTTCCGTTTCATTAGGTACACATAACCATATCTTGAGTAATCATCAGTGCAAGTAATGAAATACTCATAGCCACCTCTTGATTGGATTGACATAGGACCACAAACATCAGAATGCACTAGCTCTAGCAACTCTTAGGCTCTTCTACCTTTTGCATTAAAAGGTTGTTTGGTCATTTTACCTTCCAAACAAGATTCACAAACTGGAAATTCATCAAAGTCCATGGGCTCTAAGAGTCCATCTTTGATCAGTCTTTGAATCCTATTTGAATTAATATGACCCAAACGCAAGTGCCAAAGATATGCATCACTAGTAGAAGGAAATTTTCTCTTTAATGATTTTACATGAGAGTTATTATCTAATTCAGAATTATATAATTCATGCTTATCAGGAGTTAAAATATAAAGACCATCCATAATATTGCCAGAACAGATAAACACTTTATCCTTCTTTATTACAACATTGTCTTTCAGGATAACACAATATCCATGTTTACCTAAGTAAGTAGCTGAAATTAAATTCCTACGAACATTAGGTACATACAAACAGTCTTCTAATATTAGAACTCTAGATTCAAAACATAAATTACAAACACCAACAGCTACAACCGGAATCTTGCTCCCATCAGCCAAAGTAAGAAATAACTCCCCTTCTTTAAGCTTTCTGGTCTCCTAGAACCCCTGAAAGGAATTGTAGATATGATTAGTACAACCTGAATCCACACACCAGGAATCCGTGGAATTCTGTACCAAACATATTTCAAGAAGGAATGTATTAATCATACCTTTGTTCTTGGCAGCCTTAAATATTGGACAATTTCTCTTCCAATGTCCTTTCTCACCACAATGGAAACACTTTCCTTTGATCTTCTTTCCTTTATTAGCAACCCCTAAGGCAATTTGTTTACCCTCTTGTTTGGTGAAGTCCTTCTTCTTCTTTTTCTTACCCTTGCCTTTCGACTTAAGTTGAGAAGTAGAAGCTTCACCAACATTAGCTTCAACATTGGAAGTACCAAGAATGCCTTCTGCCGCTACCAATTCATTCATTAATTCAGACAAGGTATAAATCTTTTTATTCATATTATAGTTTAGTTTGAATTCCTTGAATGATTCTGGTAGCGACTGGAGTATCATATCCACTTGGGATTCTCCATCTATATCGGCACCTAAAACTTCCAATGTATTCAGATTAGAGATCATTGTAAGACAATGCTCTCTCACTGAACTTCCTTCAGCCATTCTGGTATTATAAATTTGCCTCGTGGTTTCTTGCCTTGCAGAACGGCCTTGCTCACCAAACATCTTCTTCAGACTTAGCATTATGTCTGAAGCTAGTTCTACATCCTGCATTTGATGCTGTAGAACATTTGAGATAGATGCTAAGATGTAGCACTTGGCCATTTCATTAGATTTCTGCCAACGATCATATCGTTGTTTTTCCTCAAGAGGAGCATCTAATGAAGGAAAGCTAGGACATGGTTTAGTAAGAACATACTTATGCTCTTCAGCAGTAAGAACAATGTCCAGATTTCTTTTCTAGTCAACATAGTTGGATCCAGTCAGTTTGTTTTGATTAAGAATAGTTACAAGTGGGCTAAAAGATGCCATGTTCAAATCTGAAAACAATAAACATGAATATAATAAGTAAACTGGACATTATCTATTTAGCATATGAACATATAGTATGGAACCTTAATAAAACCATAATATAATGTATGCAATGACAACCCAATCCCGTAATTAATATTCCTCGGAAGCGAGGTCATACAAATCACTATGATCAGGTGAGAATTATTCTCATTATTAATGCTATCATGGTAACTCTTACCAAACAAAAATAATTTGCCACTATTCCTTTAGCCTCTAAGTAATAATGACATAGCTCCGAAGGGAGGTTAACATCACACTTAGTCTAGTGTACACCATTGCCTAGAATCAATGTGAATTACCAAGTAACTCCACGGAAGCGTGGTCGTTCTCAATGTAAAAATACATTTCATCTATCCCTAAGAAGTTTAACCTGTAGTACCATGAATCAAACACCTTCCGAAGGGAGCAAGGCATATACGCCAAGGCGAGGTGCTTAATCACACTACTTTAAACCAACAATGGAGGCCGTGAGATACAACCCTTGTATCTCTCTCCCACTAGATGTTTTAAAAGAAAGGTTTTTAGTTTTGAAATATGCATAATCTAATTACACATAGTCTTACTCTTTTAACATGTGAAAACACTTAGAAAAATTTCTGATTTTCTTTCTTTCGATCGATTGAAAGTGCCCTCGATCGATCGAAAAAAATTAAGAAATTCGAACTTGATCATTTGACTCTTTCGATTGATACTCGATTGCCTCTCGATCGATCGAAAAACAAATTCGATCGATCGACTAGCAATCGAAAATCAATTGATCTAAAAAATCTGATCACTGTCTCATTTGATCGATCGAAAGTGATTTTCGATCGATCGAAAATCGCGAATTTCGAATTTCCAGAATTTTTCCTAAGGCAGTTTTCTCCGTTTTTCATGAACAAACATTCAACATATGAACATTACAGACAGAGTTTGATGTCAAAATTGAAATTCATTGATGCTAATGCCTTAAGATTCAATTTAACATACTTAAATTTAAATTTAAACAATATCATAACATCAATTTCAGTCTTCATCAAAACATAGTTTCAACAACATGCAGAAAATTAAGAAACATAATCTTCTAATAATGTGAAACTATCATCTCTAATTCTAAAACTCACAAAACATGTTATACAATACGAAATTGAAGACCGCTCTGATACCATTTGATGGAAATAAATGTGAACGCAGCGGAAAAGTAAGTTTTGAAACGGATCTACTTCATTCGATATTGATAACATGCATAAAGTAAATTTCAAAATTTGAGAACAAGAGATCATACCTTGAAGCGGTGAATTCCAAAACCGAAGATTGAAGCACTTGGGAATACCTTTAATCTTCACTCCAATTCCACTAACGCCCAAGATGTGTGGTCTCTCAATTGGTAACAAAGGGATTATTAGAGAGTGACTTTCACTTACTTCCACACCATTACAATGATGTTTTTCTTACCCATCCATTTCTGTACGTTTTTCCCTTTGTATCTAACCAATTATCTAATTGGGCTGGCCTTTTGGGCCTTTCCAATTGGGCTTAAGTGTGTGGCTTGGAGTGGGATCAAAAGGGACCAATAAGACACTAGCTCCAATAGGCCTTGGGTTTCTGTCAACTCTTGACAAGTCCAAAGTTACCATTAACTATATTTAATACCACTATAAAAATATAGTTGCACTCTAGGCCTTATCTATAAATTATATCCCAAGACTTTATTATACATGCAACCCCTTCATAAAATATTCGTAGTAATACAAAGTCATTAATGTAGACTGCCACTTTGTAAATTACTACATCTTAATCCTTGAGTACCCGGTTCAATTCTTTAATGTTATTCATTATATATTTATAAAATCCAATTCCATAAATATATACTTTAGTCTTACTAAAGTGGTTAGGCCTAACTCTCTGAATAACAAACTCATTAAACTTATTTCAAGGGAATATTTTATATCTCCATTAAGAGACTATGAATTCCATCTTGAGAATATATGTTCCATCAACACTAAATGTGGCTGCCCAACATACTGAGGTTTTGACCATTACTATAGATCTCACTCCTGATATATCAAAGCAACCTACACCTCATGATCAGGTTCATTATTCTCTCAGGATTAAGAGTTCATGCAAATACAAGTCGTGAGATTTATTATTCATTTGACAGTCTTTAGGAGAATAATAAATCTCACAGCGATCCAGTTCAATATGTCTTAACTCTTAAAACATATTAACACATCAACTAGAAGTCTCCACTTCTATGATCAAGACAAATCATCGTTGTTGATATGTTATAGTCTTCCCAAATGAAATGCCCAATTTCATCACCGACTACGAACTATTATTCTGAGTTTACAAAGAACTTGTGATTTATATCTTCTGTGACTCTTCACATAAATCACATACTATGCATCTCATGGACTATATGATAATGTTCGAATATTCATGTTACCATTATTTCAGATAATAATAAAACAAATTTATTAAACATAATATTAAGTCATACATAATATCAAACACAATGTCACACTTAATATCATACATAGCATCTTACAATAGGATTTAAGGGCACTAATCCTAACACGGTTTCACCTAATAAATGCATGCAAACCATGAGAACTTGATCTTATGATGTCTTTCAATCTGACGGTCTGATTTGGGAGCCGGGCATATCGTCGCAATCGTTAGAATCTCAAGATCATTTCTATGATATGTGATGAATGATTTAATGCATGAAATGTAATTATGATTTTTGGGTACTTAGAATGATCATTTCAGTTATCCTCCAAGATTAAATTATGGGAGCAAAATTGAGTGTCTATAGAATGCCCCTCATTGACAAGGCTTGTAAAGCAAATTTCAATATAAAATAAAGACATTGATTTTAGCAAACATGATTTAATTGAGGTTGATTTTTTAAAGATTTCCTAGCCCTAGAGCCTAGAACCTTGGGACATAGAACTTGTGTTTCATTGTCTTACAAAATAAGAAATGTTCACATCTGGTCCAGTTAATGATTGATGAACCTGTGTAGAGGCTTAAATGCCGATGTTTGAGAACCATATATGCTTAATCTGAAATTTGGCATGATTGAGAACTATGTTTGCTCAATCTGGAATTTGGAAGGCGACTGAGAACTATATTCACTAAATCTGGAATCTGAGGTGACTAAGAACTGTATTCACTCAATCTAGAAATCTGGAAGTCAACTGAGAACTAGATTCGCTCAATCTGGGATGGTGCAACTGAGAACTATATTCGCTCAATCTAAAATGGGGCGACTAAGAACTATATTCGCTCAATCTGGAATGGGGCAACTGAGAACTATATTCACTAAATCTGGATCTAGAAGTTAACTGAGAACTGTTTTTGCTTAATCTAGAAATTTGGAAGTCAACTGAGAATTGTATTCATTGAATTTGAAATAGGGCGACTAAGAACTGTATTTGCTTAATCCAAAAATGGGGCAACAAAGAACTGTATTTGCTTAATCTAGAATTTGGGGAGACTGAGAACTATACTTGCTTAATCTGAAATAGGGCGACTGAGAACTATATTCGCTCAATTTGGAATCTGGGGAGATTGAGAATGATATTCGCTCAATCTAAAATGAGGCGACTGAGAACTATGTCTGCTCGATTTGGTGGAATGATTGAGAAATCTATCTGCTCAATTTGGAAATATTGGGGTGACCGAGAACTATATCCACTCAATCTAGTGGAATGATTGAGAAGTATCTACTTAATCTGGAAATCTTAGGGTGACCGAGAACTATATCTGCTCGATCTGGTGGAATGATTAAGAACTCTATCCGCTCAATCTAGAAATCTTAAGGCGACCGAGAACCATATCCACTCGATCTGGTGGAATTATTGAGAACTCTATTTGCTCAATCTGAAAATCTTAGGGTGACCAAGAACTATATCCACTCGATCTGGAAATCTTGAGGTGATTAAGAACTATATCCACTCAATCTGGTAGGATGATTGAGAACTCTATCTGCTCAATTTGGAATTTGGGGCAATCGAGAACTATATCTGCTCGATCTGGAATTTTCCTACAATGGACTAAAAAATTCAAATTAAAATTTTGATGGTTGATGCTTTATTTGCTTAATTATTTGGGATGCAGAATTTTCCTTTTTCTTTTTTGTTTCACTAAAATAACCAATTTTCTCATTGTGAAATTATTTTTTCTTGCAAAATCTCTTTCTTTTTTTTAGACTTAGAAATTTGAATTCCTTTTTTAAAAATCCTTGAGGAATTTTAGAAAAAAAAAAAATTGAAAACAAATTTCCCTATATTCTTTTATTTTCCTTCTATTTTTCTTTTCTTTTTCTGCTCTTTTTTCTTCTTCTTTTTTTGGGTGAGGTAACTCAAATTTGACTAAGTCAACTCAGTCAATTTGGGTTGACAAACCAATAAAAAAGGGAAGGTGGGGGGGGGGGGGAGGGGGCAATTTGGACCCCTCTTTCTTCATCTTTTTTTCTTTTTTACTCCTTTCTTTCTTACCTTCTTTCTTCCTCTATTGTTACTATTCACAAGCTCCATCTTTCTTGTATTTTCCCTTCCTCCACACCACTTCTTGCTTAGAAAATCACTTTTCTAGACTTCCAAACTTGATTTTTATCATCTCCTTGAGAATTTCTTCAGATCCTTGAATTCTTGGACATTTTTAAGAAACCTATTTGTGAAACCCATTTTTGAAAACCTTCATCTTTCTTTGGACGTCAATGGCAGTTCCTCTTGAAGCTCCTACATTTCTCACATTTCATAGGAAAAAATATGAACCATCAATTAAATGGAATGATAAGGACTTTTTCAAGACCCATTTAAGCTTGCTCCATTCCCTTCCACCAAAGACCTTAAGGTGAGTTCATTCTTTTGTTTTGTTGGTTAACATGTTAATTTTCTATTTCTTTTTTTTTTGCTTTGTATTTGAGAAATTTGTGATAGACATTGTCATTTTGTTACTACTTTCTCATTTGGGAATGCTTGGATATTGTATGATTTGGGTGGAACTTTACTGTGTATGGGCATGTTATTTTTTTTAGGGCCTTTTGAATTTTTGAATTGGTTGAGATTGTCAAGTTTGGGCAATGTTAGTGATTTGGGGAATGTTGCATTGTATTTAATTTTGGGTATTGTTGGATGAATTTGGATTTTCGATTTTCAATGGGTATGAAATCATGGGAATTTGATGTGTAGACATGGTTGAACAAAACTCATTTTTCAAGGGTATGGAAATTTCTGCTTTGATATTTAGACATTTTTTTTCATGGGTATGGAAGAAAATATTTTTGTTTGGTGCATTATTGAATGAATTCATTTTTCATTAGTAGAAAAAAATTTTGAATTGTTATTTGGGGTATTGTTGAGTTTTAACTTGTGGGAGTTACCACAATGATATCTGTCGTGGGAATTTTCATATGGTTGGCAAGATTTTTTTTTTTTTTTTTTTTTTTTTTTTTTTTGTGAATGAACATCTCTTTGAATTGGACATTTTTGTGGATGTTATGATAATTGACAAATTTTATGGTTGGTCATGTTTTGATGTAGGTTATTTTTTTGTTTGTGTAGAACCTTAAGAGTCGGGGTAGTCTTCAACTGTTGAAGCAAAGTTGGTATGTGTTGTCACCAGACATTCGAAAGGTTATCAATGATGCCAATTTTGGGACCTTTTTTCAAGCTCTTTGGAATTATGATACCACTAAATATAAGGATCTTCAACTAATTATGGCATTATATGAATGGTTTTGAGATACCACCTATACTTTCCATATTCGGGGTATTGGTGAAGTGATGTTAACACACTATGACTTTTCAGTCATTACTGGCGATTCTTCTAAAGGTGGGCCAAGAAGATCTTTATGGTGGCGGACTCGGAGTCTAGAGTCCAAATGATGCTTGACTGTATCTTTTATTTTCTTGCAAAAAACAAAACATCTCTTAGTCAAATAACTTGTATTAACTTTCAACATTAGCTCCTTGATCTTTGATAACTTTGGTCTTGTGAGAATTTGATTCAGACAAGTTTAGAATTTACCTGATGAAGCTTTGTGGTGCAAAGATTCAAATTTATCTGACAGGTCTTCACATGGATGATCTCACTTGAATAAGGCATAGCCAAATGCCCCTAGTTTTGAAATTTATGCATGATGATTTTTTTTTTTTTTTAATTTTAAGAAAAAAATTTTCTTTTAGAAAAAGAGATGACTAATTTTTTTTAGAAAATGGATGAGTCATGGCAGAATGCCCCTAGTTTGGAAATGGATGCATGATTTTGAAAACCTTGATTTTTTTTTTAAATGATGACAAATTCTTCTTCTTTTTTTGGTTTTTTTTTTTTTTTTGGGAAATGAATGAGGCGTGGCTAAATGCCCCTAGTTTGACAATCAATGTGAATTTTAGAAAGTTTTATAGTATAAAAAGCCTTTATTCAAGCAAAATCAGAGCAAAAATGGACCCAAAAATGCAAAATTGATCAAAATTGAAGGTGCTGAAACAGTGTGCCAAATGGTACTGCTAAAGTGCCGATCAGCACTCTTGAAGCTTCGATCGGTACTTCTCAAGTGCTAATTGGCACACTTGATTTTGGGTTCTGCTTTTGATGCATCAAGTAGAGAAATCTGAAAGCAAATTTTGCATCAAGTAAAACTAAGGAAGATATATCACACACAACAATCATCCATGACAAACAATCAAAATCTTTTCCATTCAATTGCACAAGATATCAACAGATAGGTTCATAACTTTGATTTTGCCACCAAGACCAATTTTTCTACCTTCAAGTTAGAAGGAATCAAATCCTTGAGGAATATCAAGGTCAATTGGGAGTTTCTTAGTGCTACAATAAAGTTCTGGGATACTGAAGATCATGTTTTCCGATTTGGCACTATTGAACTTTGTCCTACCATTGAAGAATTTTTTGCCATCTTGGGTTATGAGTTTAACAAAAAATCTGTGGCAGTTTCTTGTGATCCCAAGCACAAAGAAATTTTATTAGATGCATTAGGTCTTTCAGTTTCAACTACCAATGGCATGATTAAGGGTCACATGGTGAATCTCCATGCAGTTGTTGCAAGGTTTATTAATTGATGTACTCATGGTATATCTGACAACATGCAAAAAAAAATTTTGTTTTGGCTCTTTACTTCATGGGAGAATTCTTACTTTGCTCTAGAAGGCCTAGTTTTATGGATGCTCAAACCATAGGAATCATTGATCAAAGAAGAAATGGCGATAATCCTACTTCTCTGATCTTGGTAGAAACTCTTTTAGGATTGGATTCTATATTCCTTGATTGAGAGTAACAGCAATTTCTTGGAAGTCCCCTGACTTTGCAGATATGGCTGACAGGCTCTTAAGACAATTCCTACATAAGCAAGGAATGCTCGGTGGTAGAGGAAGAATGCCTTTTGTTTCTGTAGACACAACTCCTACTTCTGTAAGGGACATGTTGCTAGGTTTAAGCATGGCTGCCCGAGTGGACCAATCTTTTGTTAAGACTCATTTTCATAAGATGACAATAGAATTCTCCAATTGGCTGATGGATCGGATTGTGGATAGAGAAAGTGACATGGCTTTGATGAGGGAAGGATTTCTAGGTGATGGCAAGGACAAGCAAGAGGATAGCGACAATAAATCCAAGAGAAGAGATAGAGATAGTAGTGTGATTGATATTAATGAAACAAGTGACCAGTCGAAGAAAAGGAAACTCAAAAGATCTAATTCTTTTGTTTTGACTTTGAACATTTTTATTTAGGAAGTTAGTTTGAAACCTTTTAGTTTTGGGAATTATTTAGGACTTTCAGTTTTATAGTTTTGTTTAGGGTTTGTGTTTATGTTAATGGAATGAAATGTTTTGATTCTGCAATTTCTCTTTTTATTTTCTCAAATGCTTGATGGGTGAATGATGGGTTTGGGTTAGTTGTGACCAGACCAATATATGGTTACCTATGTACCTCCTTGGTAGAAGGATCAAGCCATCTCGTAGTTCATTTTATTTGCCTTAATTTTTTCCTAGGCCGCCCCTTTGGGTTTTCAACCTAATAGGTTCTGTCACTCTCCTTTTATTTTGCTTTCCTTTTATGTATACCACCTTTTCAGGTTTTCAATTTACCCTTTTTTTTTTCTTTTTTTCTTTTTAAATAAAAAAGAAAACCTATATTAAAAAAAAAAATTAATAACTTACAACCACCTCAAACGTTGTATTTCTTCAATCGGTCTATATTGGTTGGCTCAATAAAAGGATTTCCATCTAGGTCCATCAACCTTACTACTCCTCCTGAATATATCTGCTTGATGATGTACGAACCTACCCAATTCTACTTGAACTTTCCATTCATCTCTTGGATTGGGACTTGAATCTCCTTCAACTCTCACCCTCTCCATTGACATATCCTTGAGAGGTACATTTGCCAAATCCTTATACTCACCATACCCATATCAGTGAATAGGTATTTTAGTGCTTGGAAAGTAGTTCGGAGATGACCAATTCATTTGGTTAATGCAATTGGCTTATTGCGGGATCCGGGAAGCTAAAGAAGACAAGGTTAGGCATAACCCTATTGGATCAAGAAGCTTGGAGGGCTTAGGTGCTTTGGGTAGATTAGACTTAGGAATGCAAATCCTCTGTACCACTTTTTGTGTACCATTCTATGTTCCACCAATCATTACTTACCATGTTTATGATTGCTTTCCATTTTAAACTTCAGTTATTCTATAAGGAAAGTAAAATGAAAACATGGCAAATAGTGATTGGTGGAATATAGAGTGGTATAGAAGATTTTGACTCTAGACTTGGAGGGTCTTCTACCATTCATGTATCCCATCTTTATTCTTTAGTAGATCATGTGACCGCTTTGAGGGCGGTGGAGAGGTTTTTCGCCGAGTTCTTCGGTTTCCTCTTCGATAACACGTGCCGATGTTATCTTTGTGTTTGCATCTCTCTTCCCTTACTCTTTACCTTTTAATTGCTTTTATGTTTGTGATTAATTATGGTTTAGAGTGTTTTATCAATTGGGTATTGCTTATATTTCATATTCCGCACATATATTGTTTGAATATAAGCTTGTGTTGGTAATTTTGTAATTTGGGGTCTAAACATTCATTAGTGTTTTACACACTAATTGAACTTTCAGAACCTTCAAAGTGGGGGCTGTTAGAATTATTTGCCCTAAAAAACAATACTATGCAATTTTTATTTGATAATAAAAATTTATTTTCACATTCATAATTTTAAAGGTATATTTCATTGTTTAAATGTGGCATGTGATGTCACCTCTGTAGAAAAATCATGTTAATGGTTAAGGAACCAAAGACAGGGAGTAATGATTTTTCATAGATTATTAAATTGTTCTAGGCTGTGGATATTAATTGAATATTACCACTAAAGCCTACACTTGTTGTGCTGTTATATGATAGGATGATTTACTCCATCATTGAGGTAGTGACTTTAAGCAGACAAGTGGGTGTAATGTAACAAGTACATACACTGAATTGGATCCGATCAAGGACACCTTATGGAGCGATCACTGTTAATTAAAAGGTTGTCCTATCACAATTTTTCTATTGTCCTTAAACATGAGGGGTTTGTGTAAATTTATTTATTATGCACATAACTTTGACAATGTCAATTGGTGATGCCAATTTTAAAGGCTATATACAGACACGTTGGGTTATGTGTGTAATGAGTAAAATATATAAATGCTCAACAATGAATCCACCAGTCTCTAAAGAAGATAGTATATTCAGTTGATTTTCATATTGAAGTTGGACTCAAAACAAAACCGGCCGGTGACAATTTTTCAAAAAAAAAAAAAAAGTTTTTCATATATATAATATTGTATATATATATTTAAAAAGTTTTTAAAGATATTTTGGAGTCCAATAGAAATTATGAAATCAAGAAATTAAGGGTTACATAAGCTAGGGACATGACAGTAATATTAATCCAGTCCTAGTGGCTTGTGGGAATATAGTATGGTGGAAGGACATAGATATAAAATTGTAAGTAATGGGACCTCATTTGTAATTCTCTAATCTTCAGGGGTCAATTGCAATGTGTTAATGGACATTATTGCAATTTGTAGAAGTTCAAATATTTTCTTGATATGATTGAGAAAATTAAGGAATATTTTTGGAAAGAGTTTCAAGAAAAGTCAATAACGTTCAAAAAGGTTATTGATAAAATCCTACGGCTGAAGATTAGGATCCCTAAGGATCCCACGTCCAATCTCTCTCTAGGGTTTTAGAAGTCTACTATAAAATAAGATTTTATAATATCATATTTAGTGGTTGGCCATCAGAACTACTGAGTGATACTGTAGTCTTCTGAAAACTCAAAGAAATAGAGAGAGAGACGTGAATACCTTGGGAGGCAACACGCTTGGGTTGCTAAGAGAGGTACGCAATGTTTGTTCTATTTAGAATCCATGGTTGTGTGGTACAACGATCTTTAAAAAGAAAATATAGATTTTTGTTCTATATTGCTTCCGCAAAACTTTCAGGGGCTTCCCATAAATTCAGACCTAAGGAAATCCCTCACCATGAAGCCCACTCGGAATATGCATCAGTTGATGGATCGCATTGACGAGCATAAAAGAGTTGAAGATGATCAAGTACAAGGCAAAGGGAAAGCAAAGGTTTTCACACCCAAGCAAAGGGATCCTCGGTCTAATAGATTTGGCCTTAATCGACCAAGGAGAGATTTTTTCAATCAAGCTCCCTAAAGCAACACCCCAGTGGTTAATTTAGTGTTCAAGGAACCCGTATATCGGGTGCTAGAGAAAATAAAAATTGAGCACTACTTCAAGTGGCCCAATTAGATAGGAGGGGACCATATATATAGCTTCCCCTCAAGGAAGGACCGTTTGATCTTACTATCAGAGATAAGGTACAGAGTTAAGGTATGGTCTTAGGAAGGTGTTAAGCACCCAAAACCGCCCAACCCTAAGGTTGGCTTCCCATCATTGTGTCTTATGTCTTAACCCTATTAAAGGCATACTCAACATTTGTATCTAACTCACACACACACTAACATGCATCTAAACAACCAACATGGCATCAATCATCCCTAACTATACATCTATCATGGCATACCCTAGCATTCATCTAGCAAACAACCTATCATTCATCTAGCATGCATGTCATGGCATCAAGGCATTCATCACAACACAAACCCTAATCATACAGCTAATCATGCTTCATCACAAGCCCTAGCATACATCTAATCATGCTTCATCACAAAACCCTATCATCAAATCATCATATCCATCCAAGGCTGAAACATGTGAGCATTAAAATCAAAGGTAAAAACAAAGCCAGCAAAACATGTCATCATCCAAGGCATTAAGATTACAATTATATCATCAAACCCAACCATGCATGCACATTATGAATTTATGACTTACATTTACTTTCCTTGCAACAACTTAGCACCTATGGTATTATGCATGAACATGTGAATGAATGGCATGGCATTTAACAAAGAAATAAAAACAAACCCTAATCTAAGCATGTGAAGGCAAACATCTAATCAAACATGTGAAACAAAATCTTTTAAAAATATAAAAACATATGAAGGAATCTAAATAAAAGTAAACATGTGAAAGTAGAAGCAAAAACAGTAGAAAATAAAATTAGGGTTTCTAGGCTGGTTCATGCGTACAAATGAACAACCCATGCGTGCGCATGATCAAGCGGCTTGATCACACGTATGTGGGTTTCTGCCCAGACACCCTAAAAATGCATAAAACATAGCAAGATTTAAAACATAAATTCTAGCAACCTAACATGCTTAAAACATAAACCTAGTCTAAGCAAACATATTATAAGCATAAAACAAACAAAGAAACAGATCAAAAGACAAAATTAAAAGCAAAAAATAAAAAATAAAAAAGGTTAAAAAGAATACCTCAAAGCAAAAACCTCCTAGGCTTGATTTTTAACCATTCACCTCAGTCAAATCTATCACAAACCAATAAGAAAGTGATTAGTAATAGTAACACTCAAAAATCAAGGCCAAAAAATGCCCTAATCAAATAAAATTGACTTGAGGATATTTTGTGAAAAACTCCCTCTTTGATTCACTATTTTTAGTGAATCTTAGTATTTTCTCATGGGATTTCTATGTGTTTTTGAAAGATACCATGTATGGCTATTTATATTGTGAAAATGGGGGTTTGGAACAACTCCCAGACGATGTGGGATTCATTCCAACTTCAGTCTTTAATGCAGAAAACTTGCCTTTCTGGTGTTTCTGAAACCCTACTTGCACGCGCAGACTCTTGTCTATGTACGCAGGCTCTCAGGCTACATACGCAGGCTTAGGGTTTCTTTTGGCCTTTATTTTCCAAAAATAGATTTTTAGCTTTTTAAAAAGTTATATTTTCCATTTTAACATCTCTCAAGTCAATTTGTAATCTAATTGGGCCCTAAACCAACCTTAGGTCTTAGAATTTTAGCATCATTGGGGAACGGGGGCCCAAGTCGTAAGGGGTACAAAATGCAGTGTCTACAATATGCATACTTCATATATGCATATGCATGCAGTAAGCAGGCGTACGTATACATACTCCGAAACCCTAACCCAGAAACTCAGAAGCACATAAAACAGAGTAGGATTTAAAATAATAAATCTAACAACCTAACATGCCTTAAAGCATGAAAACTACATAAAACTAAAAAAAAAAAAAAAAAAAGAAGCATATTATAACATAAAGAAAGCAAGAAAACAACATTAAAACCTGATTAAAACAAATTGAAAAAAAAAAAAAAAAAGAGTTTAGAACTCAATACCTCAAAACAAAAGCTCCTAGGCTTGATTTTGACCATTCTTCTCAGTCAAATCTATTTACAATCAAACAAAGAAGTGATTAGTAATTTTAAAACTCAAAGATCAATGCCAAAAAAGGCCTCCATCAAAAGAAAATTGACTTGAGGTTGTTTTGTGAAAAACTCCCTCTTTGATTCACTATTTCTAGTGAATCTTAAGTTTTCCCAAAGGACTTTCTGTTGTTTTAAAAAGGTACCATGTATGACTTTTTATAGTTGAAAAATAGGGGTTTGGAATGGCTCCCAAACGATGTGGGATTCATTCCAAATCTCAGTTTTAAATGCAGAAAACTTGCCTTTCATAGCTCTTTAGAACCCTAGTTGCGTACGCAAGTCCGTGCTTGCATACACATGCATCAGACCTACATACGCATACACGTGCATGCGTACACAAGCCAAGGGTTTCCTTGGTCTTTATTTTCCAAAAGTAGGTTTCTTTGCTTATAAGAAATTATATTTTCCATTTCCAACCTTGGGTCTAAGAATTTCAGCATCGTTGGAGAACAGGGGCCCGAGTTGTAAGGGGTATAAAATGCGGTGACTACACACCTACCAAAGAATGGTGACGAGAATGTTTAAAGCTCGGCTAGGCAAGAATGTGGAGGCTTATATAGATGACATGGTAGTAAAGAGCAAACAGCTCTCTGAGCATTTAGGGTATTCAGATGAAATCTTTTCAATCCTAAGGAAGCACAAGTTATGCCTAAATGCTTCTAAATGCTCCTTCGATGTGGGATCAGGGAAATTCTTGGGGTACGTGACCACTCATCCAGGAATAGAGGTTAACCCTGATCAAATTAGAGCCATCCATGATCTATACCCACCTCGTAATCCAAAGGAGGTGCAGCACTTGACTGGGATGACAACGGCTTTAAACAGCTTCATCTCTTTGTCGACTGACCGTCGTAGACCATTATTTCAATTGCTTCATAGGTGGAAAGATTTTGCTTGGTCTAAGGAATGTGATAGGGCCTTTAAGGAGTTGAAAAAGTACTTGGCCCATCCACCAATTCTATCTAGACCCAAGAGGGACAAAGTCTTGTACGCCTATATAGCAGTCACAGCCCATGTAGTGAGCTTAGTTCTAGTTTGAACGGAAGTAAGGTTGCAGAATCCTATATATTACATGAGTAAGTCCCTCCAGGAGGTAGAGACCCGATACCTGCCCTTAAAGAGGCCATCTTGGCCATCATACACACCACAAAGAAACTTCCCCATTACTTCCATGCACATACGGTCTTCATCCTCACTGAACTTCCTTTACAGGCATTACTCAAGAAATCAGATTATACAAGGAGAGTAGCAAAGTGGGGAACCATGTTGGGATCATTTTACATCAAGTACTTACCTCGTACAGCTATAAAGGGGAAAGGTTTGGCCAACCTAGTAGCTAGGTTTACTGAGGGAATGGAAAAGGATGGCACCAAGGAGGGAGGTATGCCTAACAAAGAGATTATGGTGATTACAACGTCATGTTCGCTACTTTGGGAAATATATGTGGATGGGGCTGCTAACCAAAAGGGGTCAAGGATCGAAATTGTTCTAGTATCTCTTAAATGCGTAACCATAGAGAAATCCTTGAGGTTAAGCTTTCCAACCACAAATAACGAAGTAGAATATAAAGCTCTTCAGGCAGGCTTGGTTGCTATAAAGAAACTTGGAGGTAAGGTTGTGGAGGTATTTTGTGATTTGAGGCTCATCGCGGGGTAGTTAAGAGGAGAATTAGAGGCCAAGGATCAAAGGATGCAATGGTATCTAAGCCAAGTGAAACAATTGTAGTCTAAGTTCGAGGTATTCTCTATAAAGTAAGTTCCTAAGAGTGAAAATGCCCATGATGACTTATTAGCAACCCTAGCCACCTCATTAGGAGAAGGCCTATTGAGGGTTATAATGGTAGAGGATCTAGTGGCGTCTAGTTGGGATAGCCAGGTCCCTGTCGAAGTAAACGCGATACATGTTGGCTTGATCTAGATGGACCCAATGGTGTCATTCTTGAAGGATGGAACATTGCTTGAAGACAAGACCAAGGCCGAAAAGGCTCGAAGAAAGGCACCACGGTACTGGCTTTCAAAAGTAGAAGCTGTACAAACAATCGTACTCGAGGTCATACTTGCTATGTGTTCATCCCGAGGCAATGGAGGCATTGCTGGAAAAGCCCCATGAAGGAATCTGTGGCAATCATACCGGGGGAAGGTCTTTATCACATAAGGCTCTTATTCAAGGATATTGGTAGCCTAGCATGCAGAAGTCTGCTCAAGAATACGTTAGAAAAAGTGATCAGTGCCAATGGTATGCCTCAAATATTCATCAACCAGGAGGGAACCTAAATCCTTTTTTCAGTCCATGGCCTTTTGCACAATAGGGCTTGGATATAGTTGGACCCTTCCCAAAGGCAACTAGAAACTGAAGATGGCTTCTCGTCAAGACTGATTACTTCACCAAGTGGGTCAAAGCAGAGCCTCTTTCTAATATCCAAGATCAGGACGTGAAGAAATTTGTTTGGTGGAATATCATCACAAGATTTGGAGTCCCATATACTCTTATATCAAACAACGGTCTTCAATTTGATAGCAAGGCTTTCCGAAAATACTGTTGTGAGCTAGGGATAAAGAATAGATATTCTACTTTGGCCTACCCTCAAAGCAATGGACAAGCACCAATAAAGTTATAGTGGATGGGCCGAAGAAGAGATTAGATGAGGCAAAGGGAAGATGGGTAGACTAGTTACCCCATGTCTTGTAGGCATACCGCACTACGCCAAGGAGATCAACTAAAGAAACACCCTTTTCGATGACATATGGCTCTGAGGCAGTCATTCCTTTGGAGACAGGATTTCTAACGATGAGAACCAACTAGTTCGATAGTAGCAAAAACAAACAACTCCTTTCTACTATCCTAGACTTGGTTGAAGAAAAAAGGGAGATTGCTACCATTAAGCTAGCCTATTACCAACAAAAGCTCAGACAAGGGTAAGATAGAGGCATCAAGACAAGGGCATTTGTGCTAGGGGACTTAGTCCTAAGAAAGGTCATAGGGAACACCAGAAATACGACATGGGGAAAACTCAGACTTAACTAGGAGGGACCCTATCATATCACATCAGTGGCAGGAATAAAGACTTACCGTTTAGAAGACTTGGATGAAATCCTCATCCCATGGCCGTGGAATGTAAATAACCTATGAAGATATTACTATTAATGAGAAATATTGATGTTATTCATATTGTGTCTTTATTCTTAAAGGTTTTTACTCTTACCAGCATCTTTATGTTATTAATCTCGTTTAAGCTAAGGATTAAACAAAACATCAGCCAGGTTTAACTCCTTGGGTCACTTATCTTGGGTAAACCAACTCTTACAAATCAAAAAATGGCTAAGGGTTAAATAGAACCTCGGCCAAGTTCGATGCCTTAGGTCACCTGCCTTGGGTAAATCAACTCTTACGAATTAAAAAATGGTTAAGGGTTAAACAGAACCTTGGCCAGTTACGACTCTTCAGGTCACCTACGTTGGGTAAATTAAATCAAAAAATGATTAAGGGTTAAACAGAACCTCAGCCAGGTTCAACTCCTCGGGTCACCTGCCTTAAGCAAATTAACTCTTATGAATCAAAAAAATGTTATGGGTGAACCTCAGTTAGGTTCGACTCCTCGAGTCACCTGCCTTGGGTAAATTAACTCTTATGAATCAAAAATTGACTAAGTGTTAAGCACAACTTCAGGAAAGTAAAGAATGATTCAAAGCCCTAAAACTGAGCCTATTATCATTCGTGAAAGGCACATATTACATGATGAATAGATGTTAAGCCAAGAAATAAAATTCATGTATTTTGAATAAGAAATGGCATTTATAAAAATAAAGAACAAATTCCTAAGCACGAAACACATTAAAAGAAGAATTTCCTTTGATATTGATTTAAAGTAGAATTACAAATTAAGGGGCCCTACAGTTGAAGAAAAATACAAAATTAGGGAGTCCTATTTCAAAAGGGCACAGTCCCTCCTACTTGCCTAACCCCTATTCAGTAGCTTCGCTTCCTTTCTCACTCTCTTTTAAAAGTTGAGAGGTCGGGGCAGTGAAGCTCCCCTTCTCACCCTCATTCGAAAACTGAAAGGCCGGCGCAATGGAGCTTGTCCCTTGAGCAGAAGACCTGGTAGCATCCCTAAGAGCAGGGGGTAGATGACCCTCTCCAGGTTCCTTGGATTTGAAGAAAGGTCTATCCCAACAATATTCAAAGCTATAGCCCAGACATGAAGGCAAAACCAACGATACACTTCCCTAAGCTGGGACTTAAGACCTTCCTCAGTCTCTTTCTACCCCAACTCATAGGTAGCCTACTCAGCCTTAGTTATCTCTAATTCTTTCCCCTCCAGCTCTTTTTTTTTTTTTTTTTTGGTATCTTGATCTTCTCCGGAATGAGAGCCAACTATTCCTCGGTTGTACCAATTTGACCGCATTGCTCCTCGGCCTGTTTCTCAACACCTACCACAGCTGCCTTAGCACTTTCTCTTCCCCTCTCGGCTTTAGCTAGACTAAAGAGGGCTTCCTTGTGCTTCTTCTCAGTTGAAGCCTAGGCCTTGGTGGCTACAATTCGGTGGGACTCCTCTTCCTTGGATTTGGACAAGGCATGGTCCACCCACTCCTTGGCAACGTGAAATGCCT
Source organism: Quercus gilva (assembly GCA_023621385.1). Lineage (NCBI taxonomy): Eukaryota > Viridiplantae > Streptophyta > Magnoliopsida > Fagales > Fagaceae > Quercus > Quercus gilva. Next base: position 61,408,262 of record CM042473.1, on the reverse strand, counting down.
GAATTGCCTATATGTGACAAAGGGAAAGAAAGGGGGGTAGAAGGTTTTTTTTTTTTTTTTTTTATTTTTTATTTTTTATTTATTATTATTTTTTTTTAATCTCAAGAGAAATTTATAAAATTAAAATTAAAAAAAAATTAAAAAAAAAAAGTGTGGGCTCAGAGCTCGGCTATGAGAATTTACCAAGGCCAAGTCCCTCTTTAATGTGTATCTTCACCACCTAGGATGAACACATATCTTGAAGTCCAACTTCATGAATCACAATCAAACTACAAGTCAGTCTTTGTACAACCAGTAGCCGTCAAATCCTCACTTTGGTGGACAAGCACATAATCCCTCATTCTCCTAAGATATTTGAGTATATGCTTTACTCACACTATATTAAGTGATCTTAGATTCAATTGATATTTGCTTACCATGCCCACCGCAAAATAGATATTTAACCTAGTATATAGCATAGCATATAGACTTCCTATTGATATGGTCTAAGGAACTGTCTTAACATGCAGGAATCGTCTTAACATGCTCTTCCTTTTATATGTCTTAGGACTATAGTCCTTTATAGTGGAACTTCAAACTTAAAAGAAAAGAATCATTTCTTGAAGTATTACATGCTATACTAGGCTAGACTCTAATCTATTTAAGCAGTTTAAGATTAACCCAACATCCTAATTTCTGAATTTTAACAAAGTTTAATTCTTAGGATGTGACCGGTCTTTCCCAAGTTCTTTATATCAAATTGGACTAGACAATAAGAAACTCTATTGATGACAATAAATCTACATCATTCTAAATGATTAGAATGTCATCAACATACATTAAGAGATTTATTATTCTATATAGCTTTTATACACATAAAGCCTTTTAATACTTGATCGAAATCAAACAACTTGATTGCTTGATCAAAGATGATATTTTATGATTCAGATGCTTGCTTTAGTCCATAAATGGACTTTAAGCAACTTGCATACTAAACACTACTAGTTCTTTGCAATGAACAAGTCTAGTTACATCATATAGATGTCTTCCTCAAGATTGCTACTAAAAAAAGCTTTCTTGGTATCCATTGCTATATTTCATTCAAATGAAATATAATGAATAAGAGAATCTATATAGAGTCAAACTTGACTATTGGTGAAAAAATCTTTTCATAGTCGAACCAGTTCTTTCTAAATAAACTTTTCACCACTAGTCTTGACTTTAGAGGTATATACCTTCTAATCTATCAATCTCATTTTCTTGTAGACCTATTTGAAAAAAATAGGCTTAATGCCAATAGGCGCCTCTACAAGTTCTAGACTTTAAATAAAATTTAATTCTATTCACATAACCTTGATCAAGTAATCCATATTCATATCATTGATTGCCTTTACGTATGACCGAGGATTAAATTCATATCCTTGTGGAATGACTTCAAAACTTTATCCCAAAAGTATGAATTTATTTGGTAATTGATAATCCTCCCACTACAATATTGTACCAGTGTAATAGTTATCTACAAAATAATGTCTTGTGGTGCATCTAATACAACCATCTCATTTCTAAATGTATTTTATAGTTGTCCTATAACAAATTCTGAAATTATTCTTCTAGAACATTCTGCCTTTAAAAGAGCCCTATTCCTCCTTTATGTATGCACTGACTTAAAGAAGTCATTAGAACTTCATTCATTTACAAAAAGAAGCCCTAGATCATATTATCCTCTAAATAGAATTCATAGACTAGGAATATAACAAAATAATGGTTCTAAAATCCCATCTTTCACCAATCTTGAATACCATTTAAATTAATAAGATCTAGACATAAGTGTCAAAACATACAATACCAAAGGATGGAAACTTTCTCTTTAAAAAGTAAAACACGTAAATTTCCATCTTGAAAACAATCATGGACAATGCTTAGCTTTACCAAAACGAAAACACTTTTCTTTTGGTCATACTTTTGAGTCTAATTTCCTTTTGGAAACTATTAAGGCAACTAGCTTGTCCAACTGTTTGGTATTATAATTCGTCTTCTTACCCTAACCTTTCGGTTAAGGTTTAGAATTCGAACTAAATCATATTGATCCTAGCCATAGCTTTTAGGATGTCTTCCGTTGCGTAGAACTCACTTATCAACTCAGATATTATAAAAAGAATTTATTTTCAAAACAATCTGAATTGATCAAATGATTCTAACATGGACTTGTGGATCATATCCATATGAGAATAACATTTAATTTCTATATCCAAGAATTCCAATTCATTTAAAAATAAAACATTTTCATAAAATGATATAGAATTGGAACTCCTTAAGCCTTTCTTAGCACTCAATATGATTCATACCAAACATCTCATTTAGACTTAATATAAAGTCTAAGTCTAGTACTAACTCTTGCATCTCATGCTGTAGCACAATTGAGATAGAAGCCAATGTAACATTTTAGCATTTCAATGGACACTATGATCACATCATAAGCTATCTTCCATAGATGCATCATGTATAGGAAATTATGACAATGCTAAATCGAAATATATTTATGTACTTCAGCTCCTTTAAGCACCATGTCTAAAATTATTTCTTAGTTAATGTGATTCAGTTAAAATAGTAGTTAGAGAATAAAAGTTTATGACAACTTTATTTTGAGACTATGAACACAAATATAAGGACATTGTTATCTTGCATCCATAACCATATAATATAGAACCCGAAAACCATACTATACTAGGTGCAACAACAACCTAATCCAGCAATTAATATTCTCAACATAGAGTGAATACCAACCACTATGATCAGGAAAGAACTATTCTCATTATTAATGCTATCATGGTAACTCTTACAAAACAAAAATAATTTGCCGCTATTCCTTTAGCCTCTAAGTAATAATGATATAGCTCCTTTGGGAAGTTAACATTACACTTAGTCTAGTGTACACCATTATTTAGAATCATGTATAACCACATTTCATCTCCCTTATAGTCTTTAAACTTGTAGTACCATGAAACAAAACACCCTCCTTTGGGATTGTGAGGCATATACGCCAAGACGAGGTGCTTGTTTACATTACTTTAAACAGGTAAGTTCAATCTTGTAGTACTCTAAAGCAAACAACCTCCTTTGGGATCGCAAGGCATATATGCCAAGACGAGGTGCTTACCCACACTACTATTAACCGATAATAAAGGCCATGAGATCCAACCCTTGTATCTCTCTCCCACTAGAAATTTTAAAACAAGTGAATTGTCTTGAAATCATTATGATCTAATCACAATTTTAACCCTACACATCAAATGTGTTTAATTGTTTAAATTCAATGTGATCTGACTAAGTCACATCACAGTAGCATAACAAACATTCGCATAATCACTAAGAAGTTTAATCATGTAATCCATGAAGTAAAGACCCTCAGCATGGAATGCAAGGCTCAAGGCCAAGACAAGGTATCTATTCTCATTACAATAAACTTAACAAAAGGGTTGTTTTAGTACTCCTAATTGCTTTTTCTTTAAATAATTGTGATCCCATCACAACTAATAACCTTGCGCTTGTTGAAAACTTTAATCTCAGTAGAATCACTAACTAAAATGGAAGTCCTAAACTATTTAGGATTCCTTAAACCTTAAGAGATCAAAAATTAGTTATAAAGAACTCTATCCTTAATTTACTAGATAAAGTGTTCTAATCTCATTAGAAACTATATAACTTTAATTAGAATTTTAATCTCACTAAAAACCTTTAATTAAAATAAATTAAGGACTTTTAATCATACAACAATTCCAATTTCATTAGATAGTTTCTTAAAAGAGAGGTCCTAAACAAATTAGGACTAAGAGTTCTATTTAACTAACATCTTTGATCTCATTAGGTCTTTTAATTAGATAATAATTAATAAATGTCCTTAACTTTTAACGACTATAAAATTAATCACTTTATATAGAATCATGTGTAATCTCATCACACACAACCTTGCATTTTATCAAAGTTTTAACACTTAATCAAAAAACAAGTGAAAATTCAAAATTCAGTGCCTTCAATCAATCGAACCTTTTTCTCGATCGATTGCAAAAATGAAGAAATTCATCACAAAGCCACTGCCTCATTCAATCAATTCTCAATTCCAGTTCGATCGATCGAAACGAATTCTTGATCGATTGAGACAATGAAGAATTTCATCACAAATTTTCCGACTGAATCGATCAATTCTTGATTCCTCTTCAACCAATCGAAAAGAACATTCGATCGATCAAAAATCGCAAAACTGAATTTTTCTCAAAATTTTCTAATAACCATTTTTTGACATCTTCATCATTCTTCCATCAAAAAAAACTTTTGATTTTATGAATGAAGATTCACAGATCAAACATTAAAGTTTTCAAGATCATTATCAAGAACCCTAATAATGCTAGAAACCTTGAAAACATAATCCTAATCTCATTAGGAATAAATTTCATTAAAGAATTTTAACCAAAAACCAAAATACTTTAATTCTAGCATTAACAAGAGAATATCAATATCAGTGTATAGATATATATTAGGCCATGAATCCTATTTAAAATCAATCCAAGGTTATCAATTCGGAAAACATATAAAACACTTCAATCCCGATAACATACGGATTCCATGAATATAAATATGCAGAAATTTTATTGTAGAAAACTAAAAATACCAAGAAAATGGTTTTTCTTTAATTCTAAAACTCAATTACATGTTATACAAGCATGATATTGAAAACCTGGCTCTGATACCAATTGCTGGAAAATTTGATTTTGTATCTCATACAAAACACATAACATAAGCAACAAACACGGATTTACTTCATTCATGAGAGATAACATATAAGCTTGAATTCTAGAACAAAGAATCGAAAGCGTACCTTGATGCAGTGAAATTCAAAACCAAGACTTGAGAATACCTCTAATCATCATCCCAATTCCACATGGTGCTCGAGAAGAGTGGTCTCTCAATCAGTCTTTATGTACGTTGATTCTCAAAGAAAGTTCTTCTTCTCATTGTAGAGAAAAACTGTTTTCTTTTCTTTTCATCATACGTACATACTAACTACCTTGGAAGTTATTTTATTTAATGACTCTTATTAAATAAATAACTGATTATCTAATTGGGTTAGCCTTTTGGACCAGCCCAATTGAGCTTTAGTTTGTGGCTTGAGATGGGACCAAAGGAAACAAATAAGACTCTAGCTCCAATAAGTCTTGGGCTTATTTGTCAACTCTTGACAAGTCCAAAGTTACCACTAATTATATTTAATACCACTATATAAATATAATTGTACTCTAAACCTTATTAATAAATTATATCCCAAGACTCTAGTGATATCATTTTATCCCTCCATGAAATATCCATAGTGAACAAAGTCATAATGAGCTGTCACTTTGTAAACAACTATTTTATCCAAGTAACCTACATTTCATGATCGGGTTCATTATCCTCTCAGGATTGAGAATCTATGAAATTAGAAGTCGTGAGATTAATAATTCAAGTGACAGTTGTTGATTGAATAATTAATCTCACAACGATCTAGTTCAATATATCTTAACACTTAAGACATATCAATTAGAAGTCTCAACTTCCATAATCAAGACAAACCATCTTAGCTGATATATTATAGTCTTCATAAATGAAATGCCCAATTTCATCACCAACCACGAACTACGTTTTGAGTTTACAAGGAACTTGTGATTTATATCTTCTGACTAAATCACATAAATCACATACAATGCATCTCAAGGACTATGATAATGTCTCATTAGTTCATTTATAAATAGTCTCATATAATTAAACAATTTAATTATTTATGACACACCAATAAATTAAATTTTAGGGCATAAACCCCAACACCCTAATGCTAAGGTATTATCATGTGTCCTTGCTATTTTGGCTATTGTAAACCCAATTGACCTCATGATGATTCAGGCTGACACCCATATTTCGGTTTAGCATATCTACGCTACCTAACACCCTAAAAAGTTTTGGATTGCATTGAGTGGGGCAAAGCCTATAGAAGATCAAGAAATCCCTCGTTACCCTATGCATGGAAATTTTCATTCCACCTTCTATAAAGGCAATCATAGGAATGACCACGACACCAATTGGTCTCTTGGTGTACCATTACCTTAAATGGCAGCATTCTATCTCTACCCCGATGGAAATATTATATTTAGCTTTACAGGCCTCTGTCCCCTTGGGTGTGCTTACTACGCTAGCGAATCTGCCCATCCTAATGACTAAACAAAAGAAGAACTCTAAACTAAGTAAGGGCTCAAGACACTTACAAGTCTGGGAAGTGGGACTCCTTAGATGGCTTCTCTAAAGGTAAGGTAAAGATTGCTGAAATAGAGGAAAGTGATTCCCCTCTCCCTTTATGTAGGGGTGAAAAAGGAGTGGTAATTTTTCCACCCATTAATTCAGAAAAATTTTAACCATTGGATCTTCATCACGCCGTAGAATGTGGGGGACATACAGCTGCCTACAGCATTGTAGATGTCGAAGTGTCAAAAGCGTGTATGGGATAGGTGAAAAGACACTCCTACATGGGAACGCATCCAAAATATGCCAACTTTCCTACCCTTTACCAAAACCCCACTCTACCGAGTACTAAGAGAATGAAGTTTTGGAAGGCTATTGTGGGAGGGGTAAGATTCGAATACAAAATAATGCCACATGGGTCCGACTCGAGGAGATGGAAAAGCCCATCCTCTCATCAATTCTAGCCCAATACGTTGATAAGAGCCTAAGTATTGAAGCTGAAGAAGCCGACTACCCGAGGTGCCCGAAGAGCGAACATTCTTCGAAAGGCTTTAAGCAAGCCACTTGGACCAAAAGACAAAATACCAAGGAAGGAGATAGAGACATACAAGTAAAGAAGAAGGGAAATATCTAGGTAAAGTACTCATCACCTCCACATTTAATACACTGCACCAACTCAACTGGCTGCATTAGTGGCAGAATGACCCCTGAACAGTACCCTCACAGCTTCAGCACATTCTACCACCTCCAACAAAATCTTGATGGGACAAGCATCCAAATGAAGATTAGTGATTGTACAAGTGCAGGGCTGGGAGGCATTTCAAATAGCAATATAAGGAAAGGGAACTTCTCCAAAATGGGGGACGGAGAATCTAAGAAAAATATACTTGTCCATCTATACTTTGTAACTGAGACTTGAACATTATATGAACTAAAGATCCACGGACTAACCCGAGGAAGAGTTAATATAGAAATCTTCTTCTTTCATATATATAATTTGTTGTTTTTCCATCAACTTGAAACTAAACCATTAAAGCATACAAAGGTTGAGTCGGAAATCCATTCTCTACAAATTAATTGTACTGGGTAGTCATACATTAACTCTTCATCCATCTTGAGTTGGTACTAGATTTCTACCCACTTACACATAAGTTTTACACCACATCCTTACAAAATTTAATCTCAATTCATTTTGGTTACGTGTAGATTCAAAGATTGATTTTTAATTGAATTTGAAGCCTTTCATCTAAATATATATATATTAAATTAATGCATACGTTGTATGGCTGAGAATGAGTATTTTCGCCAAGGAAGACAATTGGTGAAAAGAACTCAAAGACAAAAGAGCAATATGTAAATGAATGGTCTAGATATTGAATTGATATGTAAATTCCCAATATTCAATTTTAGATGTTATGTGTAAAGACCCAGTTGGGACTCCTAGCCCAAATAATAGATGGACTTAGGCCCAAAGAGCCCAAAACAATAAATTTGTAGAGAATGGGTTGGAAAACTGGGCTTTAACGAATTAATGCAACAAGTAAATAGTTCTTGATGGCAAAGGAATGAATATAACAAATTTACACTAAGCAAATATGTCCTCAGCAATGTCCGAGGAGAATGGTTCTTATGTATTGCTTTCGAAGCTAGGTTACAAGTTTGATTCCTGATTACTACAGTGTTTTTCTTCTTAGTTTTTCGATCCCCTCTTCATGGAGGGTCTCTCATGTTACATAGTCTTCTTTGGATGATCTTGGTCCTACACTTATTGGTCATCTAAGTCACTACTTAAGTGCTTGTCCCATCAGACACCCCCTTAGGCTTTCTATGAGTTGAGATAGCCAAGGCAGCACTGTTCATAGGTCTTCTTTACATTAATGCATCCAAAAAGTTAACTGCAGAGCATTTAATGCGGTGGTAGTAGTTTTTCCTTAGATATTTCTAAGCTCCCAACCTTCTGGTACACTCGAGATACACATCCCTATCACTTGAGCTTTTTGGAAGGTTACCTTGAACCTTAGGATAACATTTGAGCCATGCTTAACCTATCCGAGGAGACATTCCTCCTCGGACCACTCTCCCATTCGTATCTTGCTCATTAGATTCTAAGCTTGACCCATGCAACACCATTCATTTGTTCTCGAATTACTATGCTCTCGGCCAAGGCCCAAGGCCCAATATACCATTTGGGCCCTTAACCCTACAATAGCCCCTTAAAACTCTGGTTTTTTCCCTCTCATTCGAGGAGAAAAGTGGAGTTTTGATTTTTCATGCGCTACTATTATTTTGCCCTTTGATTTGCATAAGTGGGAGAGCCGTTTTACACACCCAATAATTGCTACTGACGCTTTGGAGCCCGCGAGGCGTCATTAATTGCTCCAGGCGGCGTTATGTTCCCCACATCCAACGGTGAGGTGCTAATCCAATGGCTGATATTTCTCCTTGGGTTTTGAGCAGGGTAACTCCCACTCAATCTTGCCCTCTATATAAAACATCCTAAGAAATCATTTCCCTCATTTCACAAGTCTTCAAGCTCTGTAGAGATCCTAAGCACTCAAACTCACAAAGCTCTCTAAGTTTCTATTTCTTTAAACTTTTCTTTTTCTCCTCGGCCAATCTCCTCAGCCTTCCAATTCTTATTTATTCATTTACAAATTTCAGTTGTTTCCCTTTAACTTGTCCAGATGGGTAGATTTAAGCACCTAGTAAACTCCCCTGCTAAAATAAAGACCTTTAAGGATAAATACCACTTACCATAAGAAGTTGCCCTGCGATACTGTTCCCCAGAACAAATAGTGACACATAGAGAAGAAGGGGAAGTCATGATCCCCATGATAGCTTTCATAGAAGGGGGAATGACTCTCCCTTGGATAGGATAACACGGGACTACCTTATCAACCATAGGATATGCCCCCATCAGTGCGCGCTCAACCTATTTAGGGTCATAGGTAACATTGATGCTCTCAACGAGCATTTGGGTTTGGAGCTTACCTGGCATGATGTGGTCCACATGTACGAGTGCCACTCCCATAAAAACGCAAGATTTTATCTCAAGTCCTGATTTGACGTTGTAAGACTAGTATCATGTCTACCTAAATCTAACAAGGGTATGAAAGACGACTATCTAATAACTTCGGAAGCGTGGCATGATGGCCTTCACTACCTCGTTCTAGAGGGAGATCTAGGTGGGATACCTTAAAGTTAGGTTCCTTAGCAAGAGATTTAGATTCTTTAACCCTAACCATGTCATTATTTCCCTTTCATTCTACTTTCTTTTGATGATGGATTTTAACTTTCTAATCATGTTTTGCTTCTCGGCTATTTTTGCAGACAAGAGGCACGTAGCACTTAGGCTCAGTCTAACCAACGTTGAAGCTCTTAACTACTTGCTGATGTCCGAGATCTTTGTAAGTAAGGATAGGTAGTTGAGAGCAGTCCACTTAATTTTAGATTTCGAGCCTATTTTGGAGATATATCAAAAAATAGGCCACGCCATAAGAGCAGGTGACCCGCGACTGGCTCTGATTGACGTGTCACGCCTAAATTTCCTAGCCCAAGAAAATTGTCCACCAGTCATACTGCCAATTCAACAAGTTCTACCTGAAGTAGCAGCAGCGCTCGAGGAGGAGATTGCCTCTTCACGCCTATCACTAAAGGAGGAGATAGACAAATTCCACTTCAAAGAAAAGGAGAATCCAGGGGCTCTTGTAGTTCACATTTCAGATGCCGACGACAAGACTGATAGGCACTCAGGGGTTCACACCCCCATTCTGGTGATTGTCTGTCCAGACAGCACCTCCGAAGAAGAGGAAGACGGGATGGCATCGAACTGGGGAAACAAAAGCCTAAGAGACCTCATAGCCGTAAGGAACAAGGTGTCAACTTTTAAAGAAGCTACCAAGTCCCAAGTTCCACCCACACTTCCTCCTCCTCCTCCTCCTCCTCCTTCACCTCCCACCAACCTCGGACTAAAAGTCATTCCAAATATAAAGAAAAAAAGGCCAATTCAAGAGCTTGAAGAAGGGGAAGTGCGCCCTCAGAAGGGGACTAAGTAGCAAAAGGTGGCCAAAGACCCTCGGGACAAGAGGTCCACTTCTGTGGATAGCAGGAAGAAGCAAACTAGGGCCGAGATGTGCCTTCTGTAACGCACCTGGTCTCCTCAGCTAGAGGTGAATGGGGCTGCCATCCCTTGGAACGCCTCGGTCAGGGAGTTCCAAAGAGGTCACAGTGCATATGCAGCTGAGGCCTTGGAGCAACCACTCCTTTTGCCCAAGGACATGGACGCCGTGAGGAAGCTAAAGCAGCAAGACCTCTTCATGTCCCTAAAAAGGGACCTTGCCATGGTAAGTTCACAGCCATACACCTTTTATTTATTTGATTGCTAATAAGCTTTTTCTCTCTCTTTCGTTCTCGTGGAGTTGCTATATTGTTTTTGTGCAGATCACCTAAAAGGTTTTTGTGGCCAAGGAATAGGTCAAGGAGGCCCAAAACGATGTTAGGAATGAGGTCCACCTCTGCCTCAAGACTGAAAAGGCCATGGGGGTCGCGAGGGAGGAAAACACTGAGCTGCTCACCAAGCTTACTACTGAGGAGAGGGAAAGGAAGAGTGCTCAGGTAGGATTAAAGAATACCGATACTCAGGCTAAGGACCAGCGCAAGTTACTCTATCAGACTAAGTTAGAGCTGGCCACTTCAAGGCAACTTGTGCTGGATCTGAAGGCACAGCTGCAAAAGGATAAGGAGGCAGCTTAACTGGCTAAGGAGGCAGCCGAGGCTGAGAAGCAAGCGTCCTATCTACTCGGCGTAGAAGAAACACAAGTTAGGCTTACTAAGGAACTTGTCGAGGTATGCAGGGATTACTGCAATGCAACATGGGATAAGGCCCTTAATGTTGCAGGAGTCCCTGCAAACTCGACCTAGAGGCAGCCTAGGAGCGTATACTATCACCCAAATATCCGTGAAGTCCTAGGTGCCATCCTTTCCCCCTCTGCCCTTGCTTCAGAGACCTCTAAGCAGCCCCTAACTATCCAAGCTGTTCTCCCTCTCCTTGAGGCTTCAAAGGGATCCAGCTAAGCTAATAATCAAGGCCAGAGGGCTGAAGGGGCCAAGGACAAGGATAGAGGCAAGGAGAATAAGTCCTCCTCAGAAGCCAAAGACGCTGCTAAGGCCAAGGAAGCTGCAGCTAAGGCAAAGGAAGCAGAGGTCAAGACTAAAGAAGCTGATCCTAAGGCCAAGGATGCTCTTACCTCCCAGCCGAGCCAAAAAGAAGACCATCCCACTCCAAAGGCCAAGGCTTAGCACTTAGGATCTTCTTGTAGTAGTAGGTTTTTTATTTTATTTTATTTATTTATTTTTTTTTTGGTGTAGTGGCATTCTGTCACTGAATATAATGTACTCCCTTAGCTTAATGAAAATGAATTTCTTTTTATCTCTTTCACCATCACTTTATCTACTTTGAAGTTTATTACTATTGCAAATAGCATTGAACTGCTGCTACTCTGCCTTCAATAAAAACTAACAATAATACGCTGCTAACAATCTAAGTAATTTGATCAAGTACCAGCAATAAAGAGGTCTAACACACATTTGTATTGAGAATTGAATCTTCTACAATGAAGATAAATATATACTTTGTAAAAAATGAAAGGGAGAGACAAACTTCATCCTGCTCATCACTTGGATAAATAGATAAGGACTTCAACTTATTTAAAGCCATTAATCCAAGGAGTTGAGTATAACCCTTGATCTGTTTTCACACTTAGTAAAAGACCAATAGATATCACAATGTTAATTTTTTCCAAGTATGTGATCCGGGGGATCAATCATGACTAGGATTCTGTTTAACACTTAGAAAGATGTCATAAAATGTTAATTTCCCCAAAGCATCTGATCCGAGGACCCAGGCATGACTAAGGTTCTGTTTAATCACTTATAAAGATGTCATAGTGTGTTAATTTCTCCAAAGCATCTAGTTCGAAGACCCAAGCATGACTAAAGTTCTGTTTAATCACTTATAAAGATGTCAAAGAGTGTTAATTTTCCCAAATCATTTGGTCCGAGGTCCTAGGCATGACTAAGGTTCTGTTTAATCACTTATAAAGATGTCATAGAGTATTAATTTCCCCAAAGCATCTGGTCTGAGGACCCAGGCATGACTAAGGTTCTATTTAGTCACTTATAAATATGTCATAAAGTGTTAATTTCCCCAAAACATCTGGTCCGAGGACCCAGGCATGACTAAGGTTCTGTTTAATCACTTATAAAGATGTCATAGAGTGTTAATTTCTCCAAAGGATCTGGTCCGAGGACCTAGGCATGACTAAAGTTCTATTTAATCACTTATAAAAATGTCATAGAGTGTTAATTTCCCTAAAGTATCTGGTCCGACGACCCAGACATGACTAAGGTTCTGTTTAATCACTTATAAAGATGTCATAGAGTGTTAATTTCCCCAAAGTATCTGATCCGAGGACCCAGGCATGACTAAGGTTTTATTTAATCACTTATAAAGATGTCATAAAGTGTTAATTTCCCCAAAGCATCTAGTCCAAAAACCCAAGCATGACTAAGGTTCTGTTTAATTACTTATAAAGATTATAATGGGAAGTACGATGTATTTACACAATAAATGAGCATATGACAAAGTAAACTTTCATTAATAATAATAATACATTTTCAGGTTGTTTACATTCCAAAGTCGTGGTATTACACGTTCAACTAGGTCTTCGAGGAAATAAGCTCCTATACCAGCCACCGAAGTGATGCGGTATGGCCCCTCCTAGTTGGGCCTCAGCTTTCCCCATGCTGGGTTCTTCGTGGTACCTAGAACCTTTCTCAACACCAAGTCACCAGTGCTAACGGTCTCAGCTTCACATTGGCATCATAACCTTGCTTGAGCTTATGTTGGTAATATGCCAATTGGACCATTGCATTTTCTTTCCCCTCTTCAATCAGGTTTAAGCTTTTTTTCTAGCAATTCGTTGTTATTGCTCGAATCAAAAGAACTTGTTTTTAGCGTTGAGAAGCCAATCTCTAAGGGGATAACAGCTTCGGCTCCACATGTCATTGAGAATAAGGTCTCCCCTGTTGATCTGCGAGGTGTGGTTCGATATGTCCAAAGGACGTGCGACAGTTCTTCCATCCATTTTCCCTTCGCATCGTCTAGTTTCTTTTTGAGTCCGTTCACTATGACCTTGTTAATAGCCTCGGCTTGTCCATTCCCTTTGGGATAAGTTGGGGTAGAGTATCGATTTGTAATTCCAAGATCACAATAGTATCGCCTGAAGGCTTTACTATCGAACTGAAGGCCATTATCCGAGATGAGGGTACAAGGGACCCCAAACTGAGTAACGATGTTCCTCCAAATAAACTTCTTGGCATCTACATTTCTGATATTCGCGAAGAGCTCAACTTCAACCCATTTAATGAAGTAGTCCATGCTGACTAGCAAATACCTCTTATTCCCTGCTGCCTTGGGGAAAGGACCAACAATGTCCAAGCCCTATTGAGCGAATGGCCAAGGGCTAGACAAAGGATTAAAGCCTCTTCTCGGTTGGTGCATGTTTGGTGCAAATTTTTGACACTGATCGCACTTCCTTACATATTCTTATGCTTCCTTTTGCATGGCTCTGTTATTCTACTTTTGAGAGATGTGACTTCTAACTCGAGAGTGGCTTCTGTCTGTATGCGTGGTATGCACACTACCCTCACAATCCCTCCTACGCTCAAGGTTGAGGAACTCATCTTGTCGTTGAGACCCCATGGACTCTTGCTAATGGGGACCTGATCCTACCATAGTTGGCTGTTGCACTCACTATCACCCAAGTAATCTTTCCACAAATGGCGCCAATTGTAAGGACCCGGTTGGGACTCCTAGCCCAAATAATAGATGGACTTAGGCCCAAAGAACCCAAAACAATAAATTTGTAGAGAATATGTTGGAAAACTGGGCTTTAACGAAATAATGCAACAAGTAAGTAGTTTTTGATGGCAAAGGAATGAATATATCAAATTTACACTAAGGAAATATGTCATCGGCAATGTCCGAGGAGATTGGTTCTTATGTATTACTTTCGAAGATGGGTTACAGGTTTGATTCCTAATTGCTACAGTGTTTTTCTTCTTAGTTTTTCGATGAGAAATGCTAGTGACACACACTTTTGCACAACTTTATGCCACAACTCGCCACATAGCGAGTTGTGATTGGTTAGAACATGTCCCCACATAGCCCACTACTACATTCTAACCAATCACAACTCGCCATGTGGCGAGTTGTGGCACAAAGTTGTGCAAAAATGTATGTCACTAGCATTTCTCTTTTCCAATCCCTTCTTCATGGAGGCTCTCATGTTATATAGTCTTCTTTGGACAATCTTGGTCCTACACTTGTTGGTCATCTAAGTCAATACTTGAGTGTTTGTCCCATCGGACACCCCCTCAAGTTCTTTGTGAGTTGGGATAGCCAAGGCAGCACTGTTCAGGGGTCTTCTCCACATTAATGTAACTAGTAAGTTAGCTACAAAGCATTTAATGTGGTAGTAACAGCTTTTCCTTAGATATTTTTGAGCTCCCAGCCTTCTAGTACACTCGAGATACACATTTCTATCACTGGAGCTTCCTATAAGATTACCTTGAACCTTAGGATACACATTTGAGCCGTGCTTAACCTACCTGAGGAGACATTCCTCCTCGGACCACCCTCTTATTTGTATCTTGCTCATCAGATTCTAAGCTTGACCCATCCAACACCATTCATTTGTTCTCGAATTACTATGCTCTCGGCCAAGGCTCAAGGCCCAATATGCCATTTAGGCCCTTAACCCTACATTATACAACAACAAAAAATATTTATGTAAACGTTGTGTGATTGAACATGATGATTTTGACTAATGGAAAATTATTGGTGAAAAGAGCTTGCGAACTTTATCTGTATCAAGTTTTGCACTAAACAAACCAATTATTATTTTGGCATCAACAATGATCCACTAAATATTTGTAGCACAAAAAAAAATTAAAATTTTTATTATATAGCTAATTATATATCTAATCTAAAAAATAGCAATATTGACTATTATGCATTATATGATTTAGTGGGGATTGAGTGGGATGAACATTGAGCATCATTAACATGGTCCTCAAGTGCACGTAATAATTTATCTCATTCTGACATTTACAACTTATCTTTTCAAGGGAACAATAAATTTCAATCAAGTTTAACTACAAATTAAAATAGGATTACACGAAATAATAATAATAAAAGTTCTTCATATAATAATTAATGATACTATTTTAAATAATGGATCACACTAACGAGTGCCCTTAGGGCAATAGTTAACAATCCATTTTAGGAAAGTTTTGATACCACTTTTATGAGAAATAAAAAAAATAAAAAAATAAAAAAACTGTCAAAACATTTTTTTTTTCTTTTCTCATAAAAACTTTCTTTAAATGGATTGTTAACTATTTCCCTAAGGGCATCCATTAGCATTTCCCTTAAATAATTAATTATTTTTAAAAATATGTATACTTATAATATTTGCAAATCTACAAATTATATATATATATATATATATATTATGGGTACCCGAGGAACGAGATAGGAGGCAAAAGGCCAAACAAATGGGCCGAGGCCCTAGGAAGAATAGGAAAGGCCCGGCATCGAGTTGAGCATGGAACTAGCAGGAGCCTAAAGGACAATAATTCCCGAGGAAAGAGCCAAACCCAACGGAGCACCGCACCAAGTGCCAAAGGAGAAACCCCACAGCCGAAGAAGGTGTAGGTCAGTGGCAGACAGGCAGCCGCCAAGGCAGCAGCCCCCAGTCACATCAATAATAAATGGCACACACCAGCTCTGTTAACCGCATTAAATGAGGAAGTGACCTGAAACGATGCTAGTGACAGCTACGCCAACTACCGCTACCACCTGCTTCAGAGAGAGAGAAGGTGACAGGTGTCAAAAGAGGGGCGAAAGCCAGCTAAAGATGGACTAAGCGGATGAAATGGCAACGGGCTATATAAAGGAGAGGTCTGGGACTCTGATGAGGGGAGAAGAAAAAAAAAAAAAGAGCAGATTCCACGCTTGTTTTTCTATCCCATATCTTATAAATTCTATTGGCTTGGACCAAAGTACAAACGAGATTGTCCCATTACCCACGGCGAGCTTTGTATCACTCTCATTTTGGTCCTTACAATTGGCGCCGTCTGTGGGGACAATAAACACCTGCGGATCAGTCTTACACGGTGATGGCAAACGAGGGTAGAAATGAGGAAGGGTCGGTTGGATTACAGGGCGATGACCCTTTCCTTAACATGGAACACAGAAGGGATAGGTGGTGGGCCCCCAGCACAGCAGGAGGGTCGCATCGCTCAAGGCGAGCTAAGCAGAATCACCCCCACCACGAGAGTCGAGCCCAACATAGGCAAGACACACTAGCGTTACAACGGGAAGTTAATCGCCTGTGCAAAAAGTTGAGACGAAGAGAGTGCGATAGGAGAAGCCTATCGCCGGCATCGAGTGAGGGTTCACAGGAAAGCCCGGACCCATTGTACCAGCACAGGTCCAAGACCCCGCCTAGTAAAACATACTCAGACTCCTCGGACGAAGGGAACTGCAGACGCGAAAAGTTACCCTCTCGTCACGCTAGGAGAAACAATGTTATGAGTAAGGCCCTGAGGCAAATCTCCAAATCAACTTTTGTTAGGAGGATTAACAAGGCCAGGCTCCCTCACCATTTCTCCCAGCCAACGTTCACCTTATACGACAGGAGAACGGATCCTGTGGAGCATGTCAGTCACTTCAATCAGAAGATGGCTGTACACGCTGGCAATGAAGCACTCATGTGTAAGGCCTTCCCTTCTAGCCTTGGGCCTGTGGCCATGCGCTGGTTCGACGCATTGAACGAGGGATTCATAAGGTCTTTTCAGGAGTTGACAGAGCATTCGATGCAAGGTTCATCACCTGCAGCAGGGCACCTAGACCATTGGACGCCCTGCTATCCATGGTTATGAGGGAAGGGGAAACCCTTAAAACCTATGCGGATCGATATTGGAAAATGTACAATGAAGTGGACGGTGACATTGAAGACGTCGCAGTGAGGACCTTCAAGGTCGGCCTTCCGACTGAACATGACCTGAGAAAATCATTGACGATGAAGTCCGCCTCGAATATGCGCCAACTCATGGGGCGCATAGAAACCTACAAAAGGTTGGAAGAAGACCAAACTCAAGGAAAGGGCAAAGTTAAGGCGTACCCCGAGAAGAGAGATCTTCGGGGAGGACGATACCATAATGACCGGTCACAAAGGGAATTCCCCGGCCGACCGGCCCCAGAAGGGGTCCACATGGTCAACTCACTGTTCAAAGAGCCGGTGCACCAGATATTGGAGAAGATAAAGGATGAGCCGTTCTTCAGTTGGCCAAACAGGATGGGCGAGGATCTGACCAGGAGAAACCAAAGCCTCCATTGCCAATATCATCAAGACAAGGGCCACGCGATAGAAGATTGCAGGACACTGCGAGATCACTTAGGCCAATTGGCAAAGGCGGGAAAACTTGGCTGCTTCTTGCATCAGCCTACGAGGCAGACCGGGCACTCGAGGATGGGGTTGCATGAAAACAACCATTCACGCTCTGCCTTGGGCACCATTAACATGATTCTGTCCGGACTAGAAGAAGGCACCAGGCCGAGCCCCCAGGTCCTGTTTGTGGTGGGGAGTCCACACCCGAAGGAGGGAGAGTGGCATCACAAAAGACCGAGGGCGACGATCCCAACCTAAGTTTCTTCGAGGAGGATAAACAAGGAACCCAACAATCGCACGAGGACGCCCTGATGGTCACTATTAGAATCGGGGGCTACAACATCAAAAGGGTACTAGTTGACCAGGGAAGTCAAGCTGACGTGATGTACCCTTACTTGTACAGAGGATTGGGTTTCAAGCCCGAGGACCTGGATGCGTGTCACTCTCCACTCATGGGTTTCGACGGCAAAATGGTGGTTCTCCGAGGAAGGATTAAACTGCCCATGCAGATTGAAGGTGTGGAAGTCCAGGTGAATTTCATAGCAGTAGAGGCTTTCTCCCCCTACACGACCATCCTCGGCAGACCCTGGCTGCACACCATAGGGGCTGTCCCTTCAACCCTGCATCTTAAGATCAAATATCCCACTCACGGGGGAGTGGGGGAACTAGTATGGGATTAGTCCATAGCCCAGCAATGCCTAGTGACAGCAATTACGCCACATTCACTTAGCCCGGTCCCCAGTGACAAAAGCGCAGTCCAATAGCAATCAAAAGGGGCTGCCCCAGTGCAGCCGGCTGAGGCGTCACAAGGGTCATCTGAGGGATTGGAAAAAAATATTGTTAGGAGCCTGCGAAGAGCGGTATTTTCAAATAGGATCGCAATTGCACCCCAGGGAAAAATCGAGGTTAGTGGAATTCTGAAAGCAAACATGGACGTGTTCGCCTGGGATGCAAGCGACATCCCTAGGATCAACCCGAGCTAGCGTGCCATCACTTGAACGTGAATCCTAAGGTGACGCCACGCAAACAACCTCCTCGGTGGTCATCTAATATTCATGCCGAGGGGGTCAAAGCGGAAGTAAGCAGGTTAAAGCAGACCGGAGCAATCAAGGAAATCTTCTATCCCGAGTGGTTGGCTAACACTATTGTAGTGCAGAAGAAAAGTGGGAAGTGGCGAGTATGCGTGGATTTTACGGACCTAAATAAAGCCTACCCAAAGGACCCTTTCCTAATTCCCAGAATAGATCAATTAGTGGATGCCACAGTGGGGCATCCGCGAATGAGTTTTCTGGATGCATTCCAGGGCTACCATCAGATACCGCTGTCCTTAGCCGACCAGGAGAAAACAACTTTCCGTTCTCCCACTGGCAACTTCCACTATCGTGTGATGCCCTTCGGCCTCAAAAATGCCGGCTCGACTTATTAGAGAATGATCACTCGCATGTTTGAAAAATAGCTCGGAAGAAACATGGAGGCATATATAGACAATATGGTGGTCAAAAGTAAAAAGGCCGAGGACCACCTTGCCAATTTGTCAGAGACCTTCGCGGTGCTCAAGAAGCACTAGTTACGACTCAACGCATCCAAATGCTCTTTCGGGGTAAGCTCGGGCAAATTCCTGGGGTACATGATTACTCATCGGGGGATCAAGGTTAACCCGGAGCAAATTAGGGCTATTAACAGCCTACATCCCCCCCGAAACCCGAAGGAGGTACAGAAGCTGGCCGGAATGACGGTAACACTAAGCAGGTTCATCTCTCGGTCCGCGGATAGGTGTTGCCCTTATTCCAATTTGTAAAGTTGTAATTTACAACTGTATTTATGTTGGCTTTTATTCCGTGCCAAATTTGATTGTAGTTATGTTCAATCGTTTAAACCCTGTATTTGTTGTGGGACTTGTTGTAAGGGTTGTGTGATAGAGAGAGGGTTTGAAGACTCAAGCATTTGAAGAATGAAGAATTCTCGCAGGTGTCTCGCAACTTAGCATCCCGCGAAGTGAATCATGTGCCAGGCACATGCTGGAATGCGAAAGGTCAGGCCAGGTGGAGACAGCTATGTCTCGCGAGTATCTCGCGGGTAAGGCCTTCCCGCGAGACACCCGCGAGGCTATCTGTTCTGCCAGCCTGTACTTTTTGAGTCACACCTTTTGCACCTATCCTATATATACCATCATTACCCACAATTGTTAAGGAATGCTTCAGAGAGAAAACCCTAGCCAAACACATTGGTAATTAGAGCTTGTCCTCCCCATTTTTCTCTATACATTTGCTTGTGGTATTTCCTCAACCCTTCCCTCTCCATTATCCATATCTTTGAGAGGTTGATAGCCCAAACACTTACCACACCTTGTGAGTGCTGTGTGACGTTTTGGTGCTGCTGGGAAGCATTGGAAGAAGCCTTGAATGGCAGATGCAACATAGAGCTTGTTGCGGGATCCGGATAACTAGGACAAGACACGGTTCCGAGAAGCCTTGTTGGAGTAGGAGCTTGGAGGGCTTAGGTACAACGGGTAGACTAGGCTTGGAGGGTCTTTTGCTAACCCATGTATCCCAACTGATTGTTTAGTGGATCGATTACCGCTTGGAGGGCGGCAGAGAGGTTTTTCGCCGAGGTCTTCGGTTTCCTCTTCGATAACACGTCTCGGTGTTATCTGTGTTTGCATCTTTCTTCCCTACTCTTGTTTATTTTATTTTTACTGCTGTGTTGCTTTAAATATGGATTAGAGTAGTTGTCTTGCTTTTACGCTTGTGTTTACACTATTCTGCACTTATCATTAAGTTAGTGTAAAATCAACCAAGCCGTAAGTTTAATTTAGGGGTCTAAACCGCTCGTGTGTTTTCAACACGTTTTCGAGCTTTCACAATTGCTGCATAAATGGAAGGACTTCCAATGGACCGAAGAATGCACCCGAGCATTCGAGAATCTCAAGGCATACTTGTCCAATCCACCAATCCTGTCCCAACCCGGCAAGGAGGAAATACTTTATGCCTATCTGGCGGTCATGAGGCACTCCGTTAGTTTTGTATTGGTCAGAAACCAGGACAGGGTCTAGAGGCCAGTCTACTACGTCAGCAAGTCCTTGCAAGAGGTGGAGACGCATTATCTCCCTTTGGAGAAAGCAGTCCTAGCTATTGTGCATGTGGCCAAGAAACTCCCACATTATTTCCAAGCCCACACGGTGGCAGTGCTAACTCAACTGCCACTGCAGGCCTTGCTGAGAAAATCCGACTATACGGGCAGGATTGCCAAGTGGGTAACAAAGTTTGGGGCTTACGATGTTAAGTACCTACCCCGCACGACTATAAAGGGCCGAATCTTAGCAGACTTCATAGCGGAGTTTGCCGAGGGCGCCTTTGAAAAGGAGAGCGCGGTCGCGAGCCTGATGGTCTTCGTCAACTACCACTGCCCTCGTATGGAGAGTTTACGCAGACGGGGCCTCCAATCGAAAGGGAGTTGGGGTGGAAATAGTGTTAATTACGCCCGAGAAGCTGATAATCGAAAAGTCATTGCGACTAGGCTTCCTAGCCACCAACAATAAGGCCAAATACGAAGCTTTGCTGGTGGGAGTAAACCTAGTCAAATTGCTCAGGGGAAGGATGGTGGAGGTGTATTCTGATTCTAGGCTAATTATTGGCCAGATTAATGGGGAGTTCGAGGCCCGAGATGAAAGGATGCGAAAGTATCTTACCAGGGTGCAAACTGCACGTAGTCATTTCGATGATTTCAAGGTGGAACAAATCCCAAGGGGGCAGAACTCGCATGCTGACTCCCTAGCGATGCTCGCAACTTCGTTAGAATCAAATCTTCCTCTGGTCGTTTTGGTAGAAGAAGTCAACACCCCCACTCTTATGGAGGCACCCTTGGTGGGGGTGGGGGTGTGGAGCGTTACGTAGGCCCAAGCTAGATGGATCCCATTGTGACCTTCTTGAAAGGGAGACCATTACCAAAGAACAAAGGTGAGGCGGAGAAGATACGCAGAACCGCCCCCCGCTACTGGTTGTCCAAGCAGCATAAGCTGTATAAGCGCTCGTACTCGGGACCTTATCTACTATGCGTACACCCAAAGGCCGTGGAGCCTCTACTCGAGGAACTGCATGAGGGCATCTGCGGAAACCACACTGGCGGGAGATCCCTAGCACACAAAGCGCTCTCGCAGGGATACTGGTGGCCCAGCATGTGCCAAACCTCCGAGGACTATGCCAAGTGATGTGATCTATGCCAGAGGTTCACCCCTAACATACACCAATCGGGAGGAATCCTGAACCCTTTGTCCAGCCCTTAGCCATAGTAAGTCCTTTTCTTCGGGTCACAGGTAATTGACGGTGGCTCCTTGTCGGCACGAACTACTTCACCAAATGGGTTGAAGCCGAGCTCCTCACTAGCATTAGAGACGTCAATGCCAAGAAGTTCATATGGAAGAATATCGTCACCAGATTTGGGGTACCGCACACCTTAATTTCGGACAATGGGCTCCAGTTTGACAGCAAGTCTTTCAGAAGATACTGTGGAGAGTTGGGAATCAGGAATGGGTACTTCACACCAGTGTACCCTCAGGGAAATGGACAAGTTGAGGCCACCAATGAGATCATAGTTGCTGGGCTTAAGAAGAGGCTAGACGATGCTAAAGGAAAGTGGGTTGACGAGCTGCCCCACGTACTATGGACATACCACACCACGCCTCGGAAGTCCACAGGGGAAACCCCATTCTCATTGACTTACGATTTAGAGGTGGTAATCCCTCTAGAAGTCGGATTTCCTACTTTAAGAACAGACCAGTTCAGCACTGAGGGACACCATCAGTTGCTCCTGGACAACCTAGACCTGATCGAAGAAAGACGAGGGGTGGCCATGGTAAAATTGTCCCACTACCAGCAGAAGCTTAGGCAGGAATATGATAAAGGGATTAAGCACAGGCCCCTGGCCCCAGGAGACTTGGTTTTGAGAAAGATAATGGGGACGGCCAAGCTCCCATCCTGGGGTAAGCTGGGTCCTAACTGGACAGGACCATATAAAGTCACCTCTGTCATAGGAACCGGGGCCTACCGGCTAGAGGACCGAGATGGAAATGTAATCCCTCGCCCGTCGAATGTAAACAATTTGCGACGATATTACTTTTAATAGAAATCACGGCCTCTGTGTCTTGCTCTGTCTCGCCAAGGATTCTAATTATTAAACATAACCCAGGACTTGCCTGGCTCCTTTGCCACAAGCTCAATGGTAAATTAACATTGCAAGAAAAATTCTAAGTGTGAAACAAAACCTAGGACTTGCTTGGCTCCTCGGCCACAAGCTTAGGGTAAATTAACATTGCAAGAAAAATTCTAAGTGTTAAACAGAACCTAGTACTTGCCTGGCTCCTTGGCCACAAGCTCAAAGACAAATTAACATTGCAAGAAAAATTCTAAGTGTTAAACAGAACCCAGGACGTGCCTGGCCCCTCGGCCACAAGCTCAAGGATAAATAAACATTGCAAGAAAAATTCTAAGTGTTAAAAAGAACCTAGGCCTTGCCTGGCTCCTTGGTAACAAGCTTAGGGTAAATTAACATTGTAAAAAAAATTCTAAGTGTTAAACAGAACCTAGTACTTGCCTGGCTCCTCAGCCACAAGCTCAAAGATAAATTAACATTGCAAGAAAAATTCTAAGTGTTAAACAAAACCCAAGACTTGCCTGGCCCCTCGGCCATAAGCTCAAGGATAAATTAACATTGCAAGAAAAATTCTAAGTGTTAAACAGAAACTAGGTCTTCCCTAGCTCCTCGGCCACAAGCTTAGGTTAAATTAACATTGCAAGAAAAATTCTAAGTGTTAAATAGAACCAGGACTTGCCTGGCCCCTCGGCCACAATCTCAATGATAAATTAACATTGCAAGAAAAATTCTAAGTGTTAAATAGAACCTAGGTCTTGCCTGGCTCCTCGGCCACAAGCTTAGGGTAAATTAACATTCTAAGAAAAATTCTAAGTGTTAAACAGAACCTAGGACTTGCCTGGCTCTTTTGCCACAAGCTCAAAGGTAAATTAACATTGCAAGAAAAATTCTAAGTATTAAACAGAACGTAGGACTTGCCTGGCTCCTCGGCCACAAGCTTAAGGTAAATTAACATTACAAGAAAAATTCTAAGTGTTAAACAGAACCAAGGACGTGCCTGGCCCCTCGGCCACAAGCTCAAGGATAAATTAACATTGCAAGGAAAATTCTAAATGTTAAACGTAACCCAGGCCTTGCCTAGCTTCTCAGCCACTAGATTAGGGTAAATTAACATTGCAAGAAAAATTCTAAGTATTAAACAGAACCTAGCACTTGCCTTACACCTCGGCCACAAGCTCAAAGATAAATTAACATCGCAAGAAAAATTCTAAGTGTTAAACAGAACCTAGGTCTTGCATGGCTCCTCGGCCACAAGCATAGAGTAAATTAACACTGCAAGAAAAATTCAAAGTCTTAAACAGAACCTAGTACTTGCCTGGCTCCTCGGCCACGAACTTAAGGGAAAATTAACATTGCTAGAAAAATTCAATGTGTTAAACAAAACCTAGGACTTGCCTGGCCCGTTGGCCACTAGCTCAAGGATAAATTAACATTGCAACAAAATTCTAAGTGTTAAACAGAACCTAGGTCTTACCTGCTCCTTGGCCACAACCTTAGGGTAAATTAACGTTGCTAGAAAAATTATAAGCATTAAACAGAACCTAGTACTTGCCTGGCTCCTCGGCCACAAGCTCAAAGATAAATTAACATTGTAAGAAAAATTCTAAGTGTTAAATAGAACCTAGGTCTTGCCTGGCTCCTCGGCCATAACCTTAGGGAAAATTAACATTGCAAGAAAAATTCTAAGTGTTAAACAGAACCTAGTACTTACCTGGCTCCTCGGCCACAAGCTCAAGGGTAAATTAACATTGCAAGAAAAATTCTAAGTGTTAAACGGAACCCAGGACTTGCCTGGCCCCTCGGCCACAAGCTTAAGGATAAATTAACATTGTAGGAAAAATTCTAAGTGTTAAATAGAACACAGGACTTGCCTGTCGCCTTTGCCACAACATCAATGGTAAATTAACATTGCAAGAAAAATTCTAAGTGTTAAATAGAACATAGGACCCAGGACTTGCCTGGCCCCTCGGCCACAAGCTTAAGGCTAAATTAACATTGCAAGAAAAATTCTAAGTATTAAATAAAACACAGGACTTGCCTGTCTCCTTTGCCACAACCTCAATGGTAAATTAACATTGCAAGAAAAATTTTAAGTGTTAAATAGAACACAGGACTTGCCTGTCTCCTTTGCCACAACCTCAACGATAAATTAACATTGCAAGAAAAATTCTAAGTGTTAAACAGAACCCAGGACTTGCCTGGCCCCTCGGCCATAAGCTCAACGATAAATTAATATTGCAAGAAAAATTCTAAGTGTTAAACAGAACCTAGGCCTTGCCTGGCTCCTCGTCCACAAGTTTAGGGTAAATTAACATTGCAAGAAAAATTCTAAGAGTTAAACATAGCCCAGGACTTGCTTGGCTCCTTCGCCACAAGCTCAAGGGTAAATTAACATTACAAGAAAAATTCTAAGTGTTAAACAGAACCTAGGACTTGCCTGGCTCCTCAGCCACAAGCATAGGGTAAATTAACATTGCAGGAAAAATTCTAAGTGTTAAACAGAACCCAGAACTTGCCTGTCTCCTTTGCCACAACCTCAATGGTAAATTAACATTGCAAGAAAAATTTTAAGTGTTAAATAGAACACAAGACTTGCCTGTCTCCTTGGCCACAACCTCAATGGTAAATTAACACTGCAAGAAAAATTCTAAGTGTTAAACAGAACCCAGACCTTGCCTAGCCCCTCGACCATAAGCTCAAGGATAAATTAACATTGCAAGAAAAATTCTAAATGTTAAACAGAACCTAGGCCTTGCCCGTCCACAAGTTTAGGGTAAATTAACATTGCAACAAAAATTCTAAGTGTTAAACATAGCCCAGGACTTGCCTGTCACCTTTGCTACAACATCAATGGTAAATTAACATTGCAAGAAAAATTTTAAATGTTAAATAGATCACAGGACTTGCCTGTCTCCTTTGCCACAACCTCAATGGTAAATTAACATTGCAAGAAAAATTCTAAGTGTTAAACAGAACCCAGGACTTGCTTGGCCCCTCGGCCATAAGCTCAAGGATAAATTAAAATTGCAAGAAAAATTCTAAGTGTTAAACAGAACCTAGGCCTTGCCCGGCTCCTCGTCCACAAGCATAGGGTAAATTAACATTGCAAGGAAAATTCTAAGTGTTAAACATAGCCCAGGACTTGCCTGGCTCCTTTGCCACAAGCTCAAGGTTAAATTAACATTGCAAGAAAAATTCTAAGTGTTAAATAGAACCTAGGATTTGCTTGGCTCCTCAGCCACAAGCTTATGGTAAATTAACATTGCAGGAAAAATTCTAAGTGTTAAACAGAACCCAGAACTTGCCATGTCCCTCGGCCACAACTCGAGGCTAAATTAACATTGCAAGTAAAAGTATAAGTGTTAAACAGAACCTAGGAATTGCCTCGCTCCTCAGCCATGAGCTTAGGGAAAATTCTAAGTGTTAAACAGAACCCAGAACTTGCCTGGACCCTCGGCCACAAGCTCAAGGATAAATTAACATCACAAGAAAAATTCTAAATGTTAAACAAAACCTAGGTCTTGCTTGGCTCCACGGCCACAAGCTTAGGGTAAATTAACATTGCAAGAAAAATTCTAAGTGTTAAACAAAACCTACGACTTGCCTGGCCCCACAGCCACAAGCTTTGGGTAAATTAACATTACAATAAAAATTCTATGTGTTAAACAGAACCCCGAACTTGCCTGGTCCCTCGGCCACAATCTCCAGGATAAATTAACATTGCAAGAAAATTTATAAGTGTTAAACAGAACCTAGGAATTGCTTGGCTCCTCAGCCACAAGCTTAGGGTAAATTAACATTGTAAGAAAAATTCTAAGTGTTATACAGAACCTAGAACTTGCCTGGCCCCTCGGCCACAAGTTCAAGGATAAATTAACATTGCAAGAAAAATTCTAACAGTTACACAGAACCTAGGTCTTGCTTGGCTCCTTGGCCACAAGCTTAGGGTAAATTAATATTGCAAGAAAAATTCTAAGTGTTAAACAGAACCTAAGACTTGCCTGGCTCCACAGCCACAAGCTCAGGGTAAATTCACTTTGCAAGAAAAATTCTAAGTGTTAAACAAAACCCAGAACTTGCCTGGTCCCTCGGCCACAAGCTTGAGGATAAATTAACATTGCAAAAAAAATTATAAGTGTTAAACAGAACCTAGGAATTGCCTGGCTCCTCAGCCACAAGCTTAGGGTAAATTAACAATATAAGAGAAATTCTAAGTGTTAAACAGAACCTAGGACTTGCCTGGCCCCTCGGCCACAAGCTCAAGGATAAATTCACATTACAAGAAAAATACTAAGTGTTAAACAGAACCTAGCACTTGCCTGGCCCCTCGGCCACAAGCTCAAGGATTAATTAACATTGCAAGAATAATTCTAAATGTTAAACGAAACCTAGGTCATGCCTGGCTCCTCGGCCACAAGCTTATGGTAAATTAACATTGCATGAAAAATTCTAAGTGTTAAACGTAGCCCAGGACTTGCCTGGCTCCTTCGACACAAGCTCAAGGGTAAATTAACATTGCAAGAAAAATTATGAGTGTTAAATGGAACCCAGGACTTGCCTGGCCCCTCGGCCATAAGCTCAAGGATAAATTAACATTGCAAGAAAAATTCTAACAGTTACACAGAACCTAGGCCTTGCTTGGCTCCTTGGCCACAAGCTTAGGGTAAATTAATATTGCAAGAAAAATTCTAAGTGTTAAACAGAACCTAAGACTTGCCTGGCTCCACAGCCACAAGCTCAGGGTAAATTCACTTTGCAAGAAAAATTCTAAGTGTTCAACAAAACCCAGAACTTGCCTGGTCCCTCGGCCACAAGCTTGAGGATAAATTAACATTGCAAAAAAAATTATAAGTGTTAAACAGAACCTAGGAATTGCCTGGCTCCTCAGCCACAAGCTTAGGGTAAATTAATAATATAAGAGAAATTCTAAGTGTTAAACAAAACCTAGGACTTGCCTGGCCCCTCTGCCACAAGCTCAAGGATAAATTCACATTACAAGAAAAATTCTAATTGTTATACAGAACCTAGGTCATGCCTGGCTCCTCGGCCACAAGCTTAGGGTAAACTAACGTTGCAAGAAAAATTCTAATTGTGAAACAGAACCTAAGACTTGCCTGCCTCCTCAGCCGAAAGCTTAAGGTAAATTAACATTGCTAGAAAAATTCTAAGTGTTAAACAGAACCCAGGACTTGCCTGGCCCCTCGGCCATCAGCTCAAGGATAAGTTAACATTGCAAGAAAAATTCTAAGTGTTAAACAGAACCTAGGCCTTGCCTGGCTACTCCTCCACAAGCTTAGGGTAAATTAACATTTCAAGAAAAATTCTAAGTGTTAAACATAGTCTTGGACTTGCCCGGCTCCTTTGCCATAAGCTCAAGGTTAAATTAACATTGCAAGAAAAATTCTAAGTGTTAAACAGAACCTAGGCCTTGCCTGCCTCCTCGGCCACAAGCTTAGGGTAAATTAACATTGCAAGAAAAATTCTAAGTGTTAAACAGAACCCGAAATTTGCCTGGCCCCTCAGCCACAAGTTCAAGGATAAATTAACATTGTAAGAAAAATTCTAACTGTTAAACAGAACCTAGGTCTTACCTGGCTCCTCGGCCACAAGCTTAGGGTAAATTAACATTTCAAGAACAATTCTAAGTGTTAAACAGATCCTAAGACTTGCCTGGCTCCTCAGCCACAAGCTTAGGGTAAATTAACATTGTACGAAAAATTCTAAGTGTTAAACAAAACCCAGAACTTGCCTGGTCCCTCGGCCACAAGCTTGAGGATAAATTAACATTGCAAAAAAAATTATAAGTGTTAAAAAGAACCTAGGAATTGCCTGGCTCCTCAGCCATAAGCTTAAGGTAAATTAACAATGTAAGAAAAATACTAAGTGTTAAACAGAACCCAGCACTTGCCTGGCCCCTCGGCCACAAGCTCAAGGATTAATTAACATTGCAAGAATAATTCTAAATGTTAAACGAAACCTAGGTCATGCCTAGCTCCTCGGCCACAAGCTTATGGTAAATTAACATTGCATGAAAAATTCTAAGTGTTAAACGTAGCCCAGGACTTGCCTGGCTCCTTCGACACAAGCTCAAGGGTAAATTAACATTGCAAGAAAAATTATGAGTGTTAAATGGAACCCAGGACTTGCCTGGCCCCTCGGCCATAAGCTCAAGGATAAATTAACATTGCAAGAAAAATTCTAACAGTTACACAGAACCTAGGCCTTGCTTGGCTCCTTGGCCACAAGCTTAGGGTAAATTAATATTGCAAGAAAAATTCTAACTGTTAAACAGAACCTAAGACTTGCCTGGCTCCACAGCCACAAGCTCAGGGTAAATTCACTTTGCAAGAAAAATTCTAAGTGTTAAACAAAACCCAGAACTTGCCTGGTCCCTCGGCCACAAGCTTGAGGATAAATTAACATTGCAAAAAAAATTATAAGTGTTAAACAAAACCTAGGAATTGCCTGGCTCCTCAGCCACAAGCTTAGGGTAAATTAACAATATAAGAGAAATTCTAAGTGTTAAACAGAACCTAGGACTTGCCTGGCCCCTCGGCCATAAGCTCAAGGATAAATTCACATTACAAGAAAAATTCTAATTGTTATACAGAACCTAGGCCTTGCCTGGCTCCTCGGCCACAAGCTTAGGGTAAACTAACGTTGCAAGAAAAATTCTAATTGTTAAACAGAACCTAAGACTTGCCTGCCTCCTCAGCCGAAAGCTTAAGGTAAATTAACATTGCTAGAAAAATTCTAAGTGTTAAACAGAACCCAGGACTTGCCTGGCCCCTCGGCCATCAGCTCAAGAATAAATTAACATTGCAAGAAAAATTCTAAGTGTTAAACAGAACCTTGGCCTTGCCTGGCTACTCCTCCACAAGCTTAGGGTAAATTAACATTGCAAGAAAAATTCTAAGTGTTAAACATAGTCTTGGACTTGCCCGGCTCCTTTGCCACAAGCTCAAGGTTAAATTAACATTGCAAGAAAAATTCTAAGTGTTAAACAGAACCTAGGTCTTGCCTGCCTCCTCGGCCACAAGCTTAGGGTAAATTAACATTGCAAGAAAAATTCTAAGTGTTAAACAGAACCCGAAATTTGCCTGGCCCCTCAGCCACAAGTTCAAGGATAAATTAACATTGTAAGAAAAATTCTAACTATTAAACAGAACCTAGGTCTTACCTGGCTCCTCGGCCACAAGCTTAGGGTAAATTAACATTTCAAGAACAATTCTAAGTGTTAAACAGATCCTAAGACTTGCCTGGCTCCTCAGCCACAAGCTTAGGTTAAATTAACATTGTACGAAAAATTCTAAGTGTTAAACAAAACCCAGAACTTGCCTGGTCCCTCGGCCACAAGCTTGAGGATAAATTAACATTGCAAAAAAAATTATAAGTGTTAAAAAGAACCTAGGAATTGCCTGGCTCCTCAGCCATAAGCTTAAGGTAAATTAACAATGTAAGAAAAATACTAAGTGTTAAACAGAACCTAGCACTTGCCTGGCCCCTCGGCCACAAGCTCAAGGATTAATTAACATTGCAAGAATAATTCTAAATGTTAAACGAAACCTTGGTCATGCCTGGCTCCTCGGCCACAAGCTTATGGTAAATTAACATTGCATGAAAAATTCTAAGTGTTAAACGTAGCCCAGGACTTGCCTGGCTCCTTCGACACAAGCTCAAGGGTAAATTAACATTGCAAGAAAAATTATGAGTGTTAAATGGAACCCAGGACTTGCCTGGCCCCTCGGCCATAAGCTCAAGGATAAATTAACATTGCAAGAAAAATTCTAAGTGTTAAACAGAACTTGGGCCTTGCCTGGCTCCTCGTCCACAAGCTTTTGGTAAATTAACATTGCAAGAAAAATTCTAAGTATTAAACATAGCCCAGGACATGCCTGGCTCCTTCGACACAAGCTCAAGGGTAAATTAACATTGCAAGAAAAATTCTGAGTGTTAAACGGAACCCAGGACTTGCCTGGCCCCTCGGCCATAAGCTCAAGGATAAATTAACATTGCAAGAAAAATTCTAAGTGTTAAACAGAACCCAGGACTTGCTTGGCCCCTCGGCCATAAGCTCAAGGATAAATTAAAATTGCAAGAAAAATTCTAAGTGTTAAACAGAACCTAGGCCTTGCCCGGCTCCTCGTCCACAAGCTTAGGGTAAATTAACATTGCAAGGAAAATTCTAAATGTTAAACATAGCCCAGGACTTGCCACGTCCCTCGGCCACAAGCTCGAGGCTAAATTAACATTGCAAGAAAAATTATAAGTGTTAAACAGAACCTAGGAATTTCCTGGCTCCTCAGCCACGAGCTTAGGATAAATTAACAATGTAAGAAAAATTCTAAGTGTTAAACCGAACCCAGAACTTGCCTGGCCCCTCA
The DNA here is from genome assembly GCA_023621385.1 of Quercus gilva. NCBI lineage: Eukaryota > Viridiplantae > Streptophyta > Magnoliopsida > Fagales > Fagaceae > Quercus > Quercus gilva. Next base: position 61,376,971 of record CM042473.1, on the reverse strand, counting down.
GCCACAAGCTCAAGGATAAATTAACATTACAAGAAAAATTCTAAATGTTAAACGAGACCTAGGTCTTGCCTGGCTCCTCAGCCACAAGCTTAGGGCAAATTATCATTGCATGAAAAATTCTAAGTGTTAAACAGAACCTAGCACTTGCCTGGCCCCTCGGCCACAAGCTCAAGGATTAATTAACATTACAAGAAAAATTCTAAATGTTAAACGGAACCTAGGTCTTGCCTGGCTCCTCGGCCACAAGCTTAGGGTAAATTAACATTACATGAAAAATTTTAAGTGTTAAACAGAACCTAAGACTTGCCTGCCTCCTCAGCCAAGTGCTTACGGTAAATTAACATTGCTAGAAAAATTTTAAGTGTTAAACAGAGCCCAGGACTTGCCTGGCTCCTTCGACACAAGCTCAAGGGTAAATTAACATTGCAAGAAAAATTCTGAGTGTTAAACGGAACCTAGGACTTGCCTGGCCCCTCGGCCATAAGCTCAAGGATAAATTAACATTGCAAGAAAAATCCTACGTGTTAAACAGAACCTAGGCCTTGCCTGGCTCCTCGTCCACAAGCTTAGGTTAAATTAACAGTGCAAGAAAAATTCTAAGTGTTAAATGGAACCTAGGACTTGTTTGGTTCCTCAGCCATAAGCTTAGGGTAAATTAACATTGCAGGAAAAATTCTAAGCGTTAAACAGAACCCAGAACTTGCCACGTCCCACGTCCACAAGCTCGAGGATAAATTATCATTGCAAAAAAAAATTATAAGTGTTAAACAGAACCTAGGAATTGCCTGGCTCCTCAGCCATAAGCTTAGGGTAAATTAACAATGTAAGAAAAATACTAAGTGTTAAACAGAACCAAGCACTTGCCTGGCCCCTCGGCCACAAGCTCAAGGATTAATTAACATTGCAAGAATAATTCTAAATGTTAAACGAAACCTAGGTCATGCCTGGCTCCTCGGCCACAAGCTTAGGGTAAATTAACATTACATGAAAAATTCTAAGTGTTAAACGTAGCCCAGGACTTGCCTAGCTCCTTCGACACAAGCTCAAGGGTAAATTAACATTGCCAGAAAAATTCTGAGTGTTAAATGGAACGCAGGACTTGCCTGGCCCCTCGGCCATAAGCTCAAGGATAAATTAACATTGCAAGAAAAATTCTAAGTGTTAAACAGAACTTAGGCCTTGCCTGGCTCCTCGTCCACAAGCTTATGGTAAATTAACATTGCAAGAAAAATTCTAAGTATTAAACATAGCCCAGGACTTGCCTGGCTCCTTCGACACAGGCTCAAGGGTAAATTAACATTGCAAGAAAAATTATGAGTGTTAAATGGAACCCAGGACTTGCCTGGCCCCTCGGCCATAAGCTCAAGGATAAATTAACATTGCAAGAAAAATTCTAAGTGTTAAACAGAACTTAGGCCTTGCCTGGCTCCTCGTCCACAAGCTTTTGGTAAATTAACATTGCAAGAAAAATTCTAAGTATTAAACATAGCCCAGGACTTGCCTGGCTCCTTCGACACAAGCTCAAGGGTAAATTAACATTGCAAGAAAAATTATGAGTGTTAAACGGAACCCAGGACTTGCCTGGCCCCTCGGCCATAAGCTCAAGGATAAATTAACATTGCAAGAAAAATTCTGAGTGTTAAACAGAACCTAGGCCTTGCCTGGCTCCTCGTCCACAAGCTTTTGGTAAATTAACATTGCAAGAAAAATTCTAAGTATTAAACATAGCCCAGGACTTGCCTGGCTCCTTCGACACAAGCTCAAGGGTAAATTAACATTGCAAGAAAAATTCTGAGTGTTAAACGGAACCCAGGACTTGCCTGGCCCCTCGGCCATAAGCTCAAGGATAAATTAACATTGCAAGAAAAATTCTATGTGTTAAACAGAACCTAGGCCTTGCCTGGCTCCTCGTCTAGAAGCTTAGGTTAAATTAACAGTGCAAGAAAAATTCTAAGTGTTAAACAGAACCTAGGACTTGTTTGGCTCCTCAGCCACAAGCTTAGGGTAAATTAACATTGCAGGAAAAATTCTAAGCGTTAAACAGAACCCAAAACTTGCCACGTCCCTCGGCCACAAGCTCGAGGCTAAATTAACATTGCAAGAAAAATTATAAGTGTTAAACAGAACCTAGGAATTTCCTGGCTCCTCAGCCATGAGCTTAGGATAAATTAACAATGTAAGAAAAATTCTAAGTGTTAAACAGAACCCAGAACTTGCCTGGCCCCTCAGCCACAAGCTCAAGGATAAATTAACATTACAAGAAAAATTCTAAATGTTAAACGGAACCTAGGTCTTGCCTGGCTCCTCAGCCACAAACTTAGGGCAAATTATCATTGTATGAAAAATTCTAAGTGTTAAACAGAACCTAGCACTTGCCTGGCCCCTCGGCCACAAGCTCAAGGATTAATTAACATTACAAGAAAAATTCTAAATGTTAAATGGAACCTAGGTCTTGCCTGGCTCCTCGGCTACAAGCTTAGGGTAAATTAACATTGCATGAAAAATTTTAAGTGTTAAACAGAACCTAAGACTTGCCTGCCTCCTCAGCCAAGTGCTTACGGTAAATTAACATTACTAGAAAAATTCTAAGTGTTAAACAGAGCCCAGGACTTGCCTGGCTCCTTCGACACAAGCTCAAGGGTAAATTAACATTGCAAGAAAAATTCTGAGTGTTAAACGGAACCCAGGACTTGCCTGGCCCCTCGGCCATAAGCTCAAGGATAAATTAACATTGCAAGAAAAATTCTAAGTGTTAAACAGAACCTAGGCCTTGCCTGGCTCCTCGTCCACAAGCTTAAGTTAAATTAACAGTGCAAGAAAAATTCTGAGTGTTAAACAGAACCTAGGACTTGTTTGGCTCCTCAGCCACAAGCTTAGGGTAAATTAACATTGCAGGAAAAATTCTAAGCGTTAAACAGAACCCAGAACTTGCCACGTCCCTCGGCCACAAGCTCGAGGATAAATTAACATTGCAAAAAAAATTATAGTGTTAAACAGAACCTAGGTATTGCCTGGCTCCTCAGCCATAAGCTTAGGGTAAGTTAACAATGTAAGAAAAATAGTAAGTGTTAAACAAAACCTAGCACTTGCCTGGCCCCTCGGCCACAAGCTCAAGGATTAATTAACATTACAAGAATAATTCTAAATGTTAAACGAAACCTAGGTCATGCCTGGCACCTCGGCCACAAGCTTAGGGTAAATTAACATTGCATGAAAAATTCTAAGTGTTAAACGTAGCCCAGGACTTGCCTAGCTCCTTCGACACAAGCTCAAGGGTAAATTAACATTGCAAGAAAAATTCTGAGTATTAAATGGAACGCAGGACTTGCCTGGCCCCTCGGCCATAAGCTCAAGGATAAATTTACATTGCAAGAAAAATTCTAAGTGTTAAACAGAACTTAGGCCTTGCCTGGCTCCTCGTCCACAAGCTTATGGTAAATTAACATTGCAAGAAAAATTCTAAGTATTAAACATAGCCCAGGACTTGCCTGGCTCCTTCGACACAAGCTCAAGGGTAAATTAACATTACAAGAAAAATTCTGAGTGTTAAACGGAACCCAGGACTTGCCTGGCCCCTCGGCCATAAGCTCAAGGATAAATTAACATTACAAGAAAAATTCTGAGTGTTAAACAGAACCTACGACTTGCTTGGCTCCTCAACCACAAGCTTAAGGTAAATTAACAATGTAAGAAAAATGCTAAGTGTTAAACAGAACCTAGCACTTGCCTGGCCCCTCGGCCACAAGCTCAAGGATTAATTAACATTACAAGAAAAATTCTAAATGTTAAACGGAACCTAGGTCTTGCCTGGCTCATCGGCCACAAGCTTAGGGTAAATTAACATTGCATGAAAAATTCTAAGTGTTAAACAGATCCTAAGACTTGCCTGCCTCCTCAGCCAAATGCTTACGGTAAATTAACATTGCTAGAAAAATTCTAAGTGTTAAACAGAACCCAGGACTTGCCTGGCCCCTCGGCCATAAGCTCAAGGATAAATTAATATTGCAAGAAAAATTCTAGGTGTTAAACAGAACCTAGGCCTTCCCTGGCTCCTTGTCCAAAGCTTAGGGTAAATTAACATTGCAAGAAAAATTCTAAGTGTTAAACATAGCCCAGGACTTGCCTGGCTCCTTTGCCACAAGATCAAGGTTAAATTAACAGTGCAAGAAAAATTCTAAGTGTTAAACACAACCTATGACTTGCTTGGCTCCTCAGCCACAAGCTTAGGGTATATTAACATTACAGGAAAAATTCAAAGTGTTAAAAAGAACCTAAGACTTGCCTGGCTCCTCAGCCACAAGCTTAGGGTAAATTAACATTGCAAGAAAAATTCTAAGTGTTAAACAAAAGCCCGAACTTGCCTGGTCCCTAGGCCACAAGCTTGAGGATAAATTACCATTGCAAAAAAAATTATAAGTGTTAAATAGAACCTAGGAATTGCCTGGCTCCTCAGCCACAAGCTTAGGGTAAATTAACATTGCAAGAAAAATTCTATGTGTTAAACAGAACCCAGAACTTGATTGGTCCCTCGGCCACAAGCTCGAGGATAAATTGACATTGCAAGAAAAATTCTAACAGTTAAGCAGAACCTAGGCCTTGCCTGGCTCCTCGGCAACAAGCTTAGGGTAAGTTAACATTGCAAGAAAAATTCTGAGTGTTAAACAGAACCTAAGACTTGCCTGGCTCCTTGGCCACAAGCTTAGGATAAATTAACATTGCAAGAAAAATTCTAAGCGTTAAACAAAACCCAAAACTTGCCTGGTCCCTCAGCCAAAAGCTTGAGGATAAATTAACATTGCAAAAAAAATTATAAGTGTTAAACAGAGCCTAGGAATTGCCTGGCTCCTCAGCCACAAGCTTAGGGCAAATTAACAATGTAAGAAAAATTCTATGTGTTAAACAGAACCCAGAACTTGCCTGGTCCGTCGGCCGCAATCTTGAGGATAAATTAACATTGCAAAAGAAATTATAAGTGTTAAATAGAACCTAGGAATTGCCTGGCTCCTCAGCCATAAGCTTTGGGTAAATAAACGATGTAAGAAAAATTCTAAGTGTTAAAAAGAACCCAGGACTTGCCCGGCCCCTCGGCCATAATATCGAGGATAAATTAACATTGCAAGAAAAATTCTAAGTGTTAAACAAAAACTAGGTCTTGCCTGGCTCCTCGGCCACAAGCTTAGGTTAAATTAACATTGCAAGAAAAATTCTAAATGTTAAATGGAACCCACGACTTGCCTGGCCCCTCGGCCACAATCTCAATGATAAATTAACATTGCAAGAAAAATTCTAAGTGTTAAACAGAACCTAAGACTTGCCTGGCTCCTTTGCCACAAGCTCAAGGGTGAATTAACATTGTAAGAAAAATTCTAAGTGTTAAACAGATCGTAGGACTTGCCTGGCTCCTCGGCCACAAGCTTAAGGTAAATTAACATTCCAAGAAAAATTCTAAGGGTTAAACAGAAACAGGGACTTGCCTGGCCCCTCAGCCACAAGCTCAAGGATAAATTAACATTGCAAGGAAAATTCTAAATATTAAACGGAACCCAGGTCTTGCCTAGCTTCTTGGCCACAAGATTAGGGTAAATTAACATTGCAAGAAAAATTCTAAGTATTAAACAGAACTTAGTACTTGCCTTACACCTCGGCCACAAGCTCAAAGATAAATTAACATCGCAAGAAAAATTCTAAGTGTTAAACAGAACCTAGGTCTTGCCTGGCTCCTCGGCCACAAGCATAGAGTAAATTAACATTGCAAGAAAAATTCAAAGTCCTAAACAGAACCTAGTACTTGCCTGGCTCCTCGGCCACGAACTCAAGGGAAAATTAACTTTGCTAGAAAAATTCAATGTGTTAAACAAAACCTAGGACTTGCCTGGCCCGTCGGCCACAAACTTAGGTTAAATTTACATTGCAAGAAAAATTCTAATTGTTAAACAGAACCCAGGACTAGCCTTGCCCCTCGACGACTAGGTCAAGGATAAGTTAACATTGCAACAAAATTCTAAGTGTTAAACAGAACCTAGGTCTTGCCTGCTCCTCGGCCACAAGCTTAGGGTATATTAACGTTGCTAGAAAAATTGTAAGTGTTAATTCGAACCTAGTACTTGCCTGGCTCCTCGACCACAAGCTCAAAGATTAATTAACATTGTAAGAAAAATTCTAAGTGTTAAATAGAACCTAGGTCTTGCCTGGCTCCTCGGCCACAACCTTAGGGAAAATTAACATTGCAAGAAAAATTCTAAGTGTTAAACAGAACCTAGTACTTACCAGGCTCCTCGGCCACAAACTTAAGGGTAAATTAACTGGGCAATAAAAATTCTAAGTGTTAATCGGAACCCAGGACTTGCCTGGCCCCTCGGCCACAAGCTTAAAGATAAATTAACATTGCAGGAAAAATTCTAAGTGTTAAATAGAACCTAGGTCTTGCCTGGCTCCTCGGCCACAACCTTAGGGAAAATTAACATTGCAAGAAAAATTCTAAGTGTTAAACAGAACCTAGTACTTACCTGGCTCCTCGGCCACAAACTCAAGGGTAAATTAACTGTGCAAGAAAAATTCTAAGTGTTAATTGGAACCCAGGACTTGCCTGGCCCCTCGGCCACAAGCTTAAAGATAAATTGACATTGCAGGAAAAATTCTAAGTGTTAAACAGAACACAGGACTTGCCTGTCTCCTTTGCCACAACCTCAATGGTAAATTAACATTGCAAGAAAAATTCTAAGTGTTAAATAGAATACAGGACCCAGGACATCCCTAGCCCCTCGGCACAAGCTTAAGGATAAATTAACATTGCAAGAAAAATTCTAAGTGTTAAATAGAACACAGGACTTGCCTGTCTCCTTTGCCACAACCTCAATGGTAAATTAACATTGCAAGAAAAATTCTAAGTGTTAAACAGTACCCAGGACTTGCCTGGCCCCTCGGCCATAAGCTCAAGGATAAATTAACATTGCAAGAAAAGTTCTAAGTGTTAAACAGAACCTAGACCTTGCCTGGCTCCTCGTCCACAAACTTAGGGTAAATTAACATTGCGGAAAAAATTCTAAGTGTTAAACAGAACCCAGAACATGCCTGGCTCCCTTGCCACAAGCTAAAGGGTAAATTAACATTGCAAGAAAAATTTTAAGTGTTAAGTAGAACCTAGGACTTGCCAGGCTCCTCAGCCACAAGCATAGGGTAAATTAACATTGCAAGAAAAATTCTAAGTGTTAAACAGAACCCAGAACTTGCCTGGTCCCTCGGCCACAAGCTCGAGGATAAATTAACATTGCAAGAAAATTTATAAGTGTTAAACAGAACCTAGGAATTGCCTGGCTCCTCAGCCACAAGCTTAGTGTAAATAAAAGATGTAAGAAATATTCTAATTGTTAAACAGAACCCAGAACTTGCATGGCCCCTCGGCCACAAGTTCAATGATAAATTAACATTGCAAGAAAAATTCTAACTGTTAAACAGAACCTAGGTCTTGCCTGGCTCCTCGGCCACAAGCTTAGGGTAAATTAACATTGCAAGAAAAATTCTAAGTGTTAAACTGAACCTAAGACTTGCCTGGCTCCTCAACTACAAGCTTAGGGTAAATTAACATTGCAATAAAAATTCTAAGTGTTAAATGAAACCCAGAACTTGCCTGGTCCCTCGGCCACAAGCTTGAGGATAAATTAACATTGCAAAAAAAATTATAAGTGTTAAACAGAACCTAGGAATTGCCTGGTTCATCAGCCATAAGCATAGGGTAAATCAACAAAGAAAGAAAAATTCTAAGTGTTAAACAGAACCGAGGACTTGCCTGGCCCCTCGGCCACAAGCTCAAGGACAAATTAACATTACAAGAAAAATTCTAAATGTTAAATGGAACCTAGGTCTTGCCTGGCTCCTCGGCCACAAGCTTAAGGCAAATTAACATTACAAGAAAAATTCTAAGTGTTAAAAAGAACCCAAGACTTGCCTGGCCCCTCGGCCATAAGCTCAAGGATAAATTAACATTACAAGAAAAATTCTAACTGTTAAACAGAACCTAGGCCTTGCATGGCTCCTCGTCCACAAGCTTAGGGTAAATTAACATTACATGGAAAATTCTAAGTGTTAAACATGGCCCAGGACTTGCCTGGTTCCTTTGACACAAGCTCAAGGTTAAATTAACATTGCAAGAAAAATTCTAAGTGTTGAACAGAACCTTGGACTTGCTTGGTTCCTCAGCCACAAGCTTAGGGTAAATTAACATTGGAGGAAAAATTCTAAGTGTTAGATAGAACCCAGAACTTGCCATATCCGTCGGCCACAAGCTCGAGGCTAAATTAACATTGCAAGTAAAATTATAACTGTTAAACAGAACCAAGGAATTGCTTGGCTCCTCAGCAACGAGCTTAAGGTAAATTAACAATGTAAGAAAAATACTAAGTGTTAAACAGAACCCAGAACTTGCCTGACCCCAAGGCCACAAGCTCAAGGATAAATTAACATTACAAGAAAAATACTAAATGTTAAACAGAACCTAAGACTTGCCTGGCCCCTCAGCCACAAGCTTAGGGTAAATTAACATTGCAATAAAAATTCTATGTGTTAAACAGAACCTAGAACTTGCCTGGTCCCTCGGGCACAAGCTCGAGGATAAATTAACATTGCAAGAAAATTTACAAGTGTTAAACAGAACCTAGGAATTGCCTGGCACCTCAGCCACAAGCTTAGGGTAAAATAACATTGAAAGAAAAATTCTAAGTGTTATACAGAACCCAGAACTTGCCTGGCCCCTCGGCCACAAGTTCAAGGATAAATTAACATTGCAAGAAAAATTCTAACAGTTAAACAGAACCCAGGTCTTGCCTGGCTCCTCGGCCACAAGCTTAGCGTAAATTAACATTACAAGAAAAATTCTAAGTGTTAAACAGAACCTGGGACTTGCCTGACTCCTCAGCCACAAGCTTAGGGTAAATTAACATTGCAAGAAAAATTCTAAGTGTTAAACAAAACCCAGAACTTGCCTGGTCCCTCGGCCACGAGCTTGAGGATAAATTAACGTTGCCAAAAAAATTATAAGTGTTAAACAGAACATAGGAATTGCCTGGCTCCTCAGCCACAAGCTTAGGGTAAATTAACAATGTAAGAAAAATACTAAGTGTTAAATAGAACCTAGGACTTGCCTGGCTCCTCGGCCACAAGCTCAAGGATTAATTAACATTGCAAGAAAAATTCTAAATGTTAAACGGAACCTAGGACTTCCATGTCTCCTCGGCCACAAGCTTAGGGTAAATTAACATTGTAGGAAAAATTCTAACTGTGAAACAGAACCTAAGACTTGCCTGCCTCCTCAGCCAAAAGCTTAGGGTAAATTAACATTGCTAGAAATATTCTACGTGTTAAACAGAACCCAGGTCTTGCCTGGGCCCTCGGCCATAAGCTCAGGGATAAATTAACATTGCACGAAAAATTCTAAGTGTTAAACAGAACCTAAGGCTTGCCTGACTCCTCGGCCACAAGCTTAGGGTAAATTAACATTGCAAGAAAAATTCTAAGTGTTAAACAAAACCCAGAACCTGCCTGGTCCCTCGGCCACAAGCTTGAGGATAAATTAACATTGCAAAAAAAAATTATTAGTGTTATACAGAACAAAGGAATTGCCTGGCTCCTCAGCCACATGCTTAGGGTAAATTAACAATGTATGAAAAATACTAAGTGTTAAACAGAACCTAGGACTTGCCTGGCCCCTTGGCCACAAGCTCAAGGATTAATTAACGTTACATGAAAAAATCTAAATGTTAAACGGAACTTAGGTCTTGCCTGGCTCCTCGGCCACAAACTTAGGGTAAATTAACATTGCAAGAAAAATTCAAAGTGTTAAACAGAACCTAAAACTTGCTTGTCTCCTCAGCCAAAAGCTTCGGGTAAATTAATGTTGCTAGAAATATTCTAAGTGTTAAACATATCCCAGAATTTGCCTGGCCCCTCAGCCACAAGTTCAAGGATAAATTAACATTGCAAGAGAAATTCTAACTGTTAAACAGAACCTAGGTCTTGCCTGGCTCCTCGGCTACAAGCTTAGGGTGAATTAACATTGCAGGAAAAATTCTAAGTGTTAAACAGACCCAGAACTTGCCAGGTCGCTCGGCCACAAGCTCGAGGCTAAATTAACATTGCAGGAAAAATTATAAGTGTTAAACAAAACCTAGGAATTGCCTGGCTCCTCAGCCACGAGCTTAGGGTAAATTAACAATGTAAGAAAAATTCTAAGTGTTAAACAGAACCCAGAACTTGCCTGGCCCTTCGGCCACCAGCTCAAGGATAAATTAACATTGCAAGAAAAATTATAAGTGTTCAACAAAACCTAGGAATTGTCTGGCTCTTCAGCCACGAGCTAAGGGTAAATTAACAATGTAAGAAAAACTCTAAGTGTTAAACAGAACCCAGAACTTCCCTGTCCCCTCGGCCACAAGTTCAAGGATAAATTAACATTACAAGAAAAATTCTAAATGTTAAACAGAACCTAGGTCTTGCCATGCTACTCGGCCACAAGCTTAGGGTAAATTAACATTGCAAGAAAAATTCTGAGTGTTAAACAGAACCTAAGACTTGCCTGGCTCCTCAGCCACAAGCTTAGGGTAAATTAACATTGCAAGAAAAATTCTATGTGTTAAACAGAACCCAGAACTTGGCTGGTCCCTCGGCCACAAGCTCGAGGATAAATTAAAATTGCAAAAAAATTTATAAGTGTTAAACAGAACCAAAGAATTTCCTGGCTCCTCAGCCACAAGCTTAGGGTAAATTAACAGTTTAAGAAAAATTCGAAGTGTTATACAGAACCCAGAACTTGCCTGGCCCTTCGGCCACAAGTTCAAGAATAAATTAACATTGCAAGAAAAATTGTAATAGTTAAACAGAACCTAAGCCTTGCCTGGCTCCTCGACCATAAGCTTAAGGTAAATTAACATTGCAAGAAAAATTCTAAGTGTTAAACAGAACCCAGAATTTGCCTGGCCCCTCAGCCACAAGTTCAAGGATAAATTAACATTGCAAGAAAAATTCTAACTGTTAAATAGAACCTAGGACTTCCCTGGCTCCTCGGCAACAAGTTTAGGGTAAATTCACATTGCAAGAAAAATTCTAAGTGTTAAACAGAACCTAAGACCTGCCTGGCTCCTCAGCCACAAGCTTAGGGTAAATTACCATTGTAAGAAAAATCCTTTGTGTTAAACAAAACCCAGAACTTGCCTGGTCCCTCGGCCACAAGCTTGAGGATAAATTAACATTGCAAAAAAAAATTATAATTGTTAAACAGAACGTAGGAATTGCCTGGCTCCTCAGCCACAAGCTTAGGGTAAATTAATAATGTAAGAAAAACTCTAAGTGTTAAACAGAATCCAGGACTTGCCTGACCCCTCGGCCACAAGCTCAAGGACAAATTAACATTACAAGAAAAATTCTAAATGTTAAACAGTACCTAGGTCTTCCAGGCTCCTCGGCCACAAGCTTAGGGTAATTTAACATTACAAGAAAAATTCTAAGTGTTGAACAGAACCTAAGACTTGCCTGCCTCCTCAGCCAAAAGCTTAGGGTAAATTTACATTGCTGGAAAAATTCTAAGTGTTAAACAGAACCCAGGAATTGCCTGGCCCCTCGGCCATAAGCTCAAGGATAAATTAACATTGCAAGAAAAATTCTAAGTGTTAAACAGAACCTAAGAGTTGCCTGGCTCCTCAGCCATAAGCTTAGGGTAAATTAACATTGCAAAAAAAATTCTAAGTGTTAAACAAAACCCAGAATTTGCCTGGTCCATCGGCAACAAGCTTGAGGATAAACTAACATTGCTAAAAAAATTATAAGTGTTAAACAGAACCTAGGAATTGCCTGGCTCTTCAGCCACAAGCTTAGGGTAAATTAACAACGTAAGAAAAATTCTAAGTGTTAAACAGAACCCAGTACTTGCCTGGCCCCTCGGCCACCAGCTCAAGGATAAATTAACATTGCAAGAGAAATTATAAGTGTTAAACAAAACCTAGGAATTGTCTGGCTCTTCAGCCACGAGCTAAGGGTAAATTAACAATGTAAGAAAAATTCTAAGTGTTAAACAGAACCCAGAACTTGCCTGGCCCCTCAGCCACAAGCTCAAGGATAAATTAACATTACAAGAAAAATTCTAAATGTTAAACAGAACCTAGGTCTTGCCATCCTAATCGGCCACAAGCTTAGGGTAAATTAACATTGCAAGAAAAATTCTAAGTGTTAAACAGAACCTAAGACTTGCCTGGCTCCTTAGCCACAAGCTTAGGGTAAATTAACATTGCAAGAAAAATTCTAAGTGTTAAACAGAACCCAGAACTTTACTGGTCCCTCGACCACAAGCTCGAGGATAAATTAACATTGCAAAAAAATTTATAAGTGTTAAACAGAACCAAAGAATTTCCTGGCTCCTCAGCCACAAGCTTAGGGTAAATTAACAATGTAAGAAAAATTCGAAGTGTTATACAGAACGCAGAACTTGCCTGGCCCTTCGGCCACAAGTGCAAGAATAAATTAACATTGCAAGAAAAATTCAAAGTGTTAAACAGAACCCAGAATTTGCCTAGCCCCTCAGCCACAAGTTCAAGGATAAATTAACATTACAAGAAAAATTCTAAATTTTAAACAGTACCTAGGTCTTCCAGGCTCCTAGGCCACAAGCTTAGGGTAATTTAACATTACAAGAAAAATTCTAAGTGTTAAACAGAACCTAAGACTTGCCTGCCTCCTCAGCCAAAAGCTTAGGGTAAATTAACATTGCTAGAAAAATTCTAGGTGTTAAACAGAACCCAGGACTTGCCTGGCCCCTCGGCCATAAGCTCAAGCATAAATTAACATTGCAAGAAAAATTCTAAGTGTTAAACAGAACCTAAGAGTTGCCTGGCTCCTCAGCCATAAGCTTAGGGTAAATTAACATTGCAAAAAAAATTGTAAGTGTTAAACAAAACCCAAAACTTGCCTGGTCCACCGGCAACAAGCTTGAGGATAAATTAACATTGCTAAAAAAATTATAAGTGTTAAACAGAACCTAGGAATTACCTGGCTCCTCAGTCACAAGCTTAGGGTAAATTAATAATGTAAGAAAAATACTAAGTGTTAAACAGAACCTAGGACTTGCCTGGACCCTCGGCCACAAGCTCAAGGATTAATTAATATTACAAGAAAAATTCTAAATGTTAAACGGAACCTACGTCTTGCCTGGCTCCTCGGCCACAAGCTTAGGTTAAATTAACATTGCAAGAAAAATTCTAAGTGTTAAACAGAACCTAAGACTTGCCTGCCTCCTCAGCTAAAAGCTTAGGGTAAATTAACATTGCTAGAAAAATTCTAAGTGTTTAACAGAACCCAGGACTTGCCTGGCCCCTCGGCCATAAGCTCAAGGATAAATTAACATTGCAAGAAAAATTCTAAGTGTTAAACAGAACCTAGGCCTTGCCTGGCTCCTCGTCCACTAGCTTAGGGTAAATTAACATTGCAAGAAAAATTGTTAGTGTTAAACATAGCCCAGGACTTGCCTGGCTCTTTTGCCACAACCTCAAGGTTAAATTAACAGTGCAAGAAAAATTCTAAATGTTAAACAGAACCTAGAACTTGCTAGGCTCCTCAGCCACAAGCTTAGGGTAAATTAACATTGCAGGAAAAATTCTAAGTGTTAGACAGAACCCAGAACTTGCCAAGTCCCTCGGCCACAAGCTCGAGGCCAAATCAGCATTGCAAGAAAAATTATAACTGTTAAACAGAACCTAGGACTTCCCTGACTCCTCGGCAACAAGCTTAGGGTAAATTAACATTGCAAGAAAAATTCTAAGTGTTAAACAGAACCTAAGACCTGCCTGGCTCCTCAGCCACAAGCTTTGGGTAAATTAACATTGTAAGAAAAATCCTAAGTGTTAAACAAAACCCAGAACTTGCCTGGTCCCTCGGCCACAAACTTGAGGATAAATTAACATTGCAAAAAAAATTATAAATGTTAAACAGAACCTAGGAATTGCCTGGCTCCTCAGCCACAAGCTTAGGGTAAATTAATAATGTAAGAAAAATTCTAAGTGTTAAACAGAACCCAGGACTTGCCTGGCCCCTCGGCCACAAGCTCAAGGATAAATTAACATTACAAGAAAAATTCTAAATATTAAACGGAGCCTATGTCTTCCAGGCTCCTCGGCCATAAGCTTAGGGTAAATTAACATTACAAGAAAAATTCTAAGTGTTAAACAGAACCTAAGAGTTGCCTGCCTCCTCAGCCAAAAGCTTAGGGTAAATTAACATTGCTAGAAAAATTCTAAGTGTTACACAGAACCCATGGCTTGCCTGGCCCCTCTGCCATAAGCTCAAGGATAAATTAACATTACAAGAAAAATTCTAAGTGTTAAACAGAACCTAAGACTTGCCTAGCTCCTCAGCCACAAGCTTAGGGTAAATTAACATTCCAAGAAAAATTCTAAGTGTTAAACAAAACCCAGAACTTGCCTGGTCCATCGGCCACAAGCTTGAGGATAAATTAACATTACAAAAAAAATTATAAGTGTTAAACAGAACCTAGGAATTGCCTGGCTCCTCAGCCACAAGCTTAGGGTAAATTAACATTGTAAGAAAAATTCAAAGTTTTAAACAAAACCAAGAACTTGCCTGGCCCATTGGGCACAAGCTTGAGGATAAATTAACATTGCAAAAAAAATTCTAAGTGTTAAAAAGAACCCAGAACATGCCTAGCCCCTCGGCCACAAGCTCAATGATAAATTAACATTAAGAAAAAAAAAATTCTAAATGTTAAACAGAACCTAAATCTTGCCTGGCCCCTCGGCCACAAGCTTAGGGTAAATTAACATTGCAAGAAAAATTCAAAGTGTTAAACAGAACCTAAGACTTGCCTGGCTCCTCAACCACAAGCTTAGGGTAAATTAACATTGCAAGAAAAATTCTGTGTGTTAAACAGAACCCAGAACTTGACTGGTCCCTCGGCCACAATCTCGAGGATAAATTAACATTGTAAGAAAATTTATAAGTGGTAAACAGGACCTAGGAATTGCCAGTCTCCTCAGCCACAAGCTTAGGGTAAATTAACATTGTAAGAAAAATCCTAAGTGTTAAACAAAACCCAGAACTTGCCTGGTCCTTCGGCCACAAGCTTGAGGATAAATTAACATTGCAAAAAAAATTATAAGTGTTAAACAGAACCTAGGAATTGCCTGGCTCCTCAGCCACAAGATTAGGGTAAATTAATAATGTAAGAAAAATTCTAAGTGTTAAACAGAACCAAAGACTTGCCTGGCCCCTCGGCCACAAACTCAAGGATAAATTAACATTACCAGAAAAATTCTAAATGTCAAACAGAACCTAGGTCTTCCAGGCTCCTCGGCCACAAGCTTAGGGTAAATTAACATTATAAGAAAAATTCTAAGTGTTAAACAGAACCTAAGACTTGCTTGCCTCCTCAGCCAAAAGCTTCGGGTAAATTAACATTGCTAGAAAAATTCTAAGTGTTACACAGAACCCATGGCTTGCCTGGCCCCGCGGCCATAAGCTCAAGGATAAATTAACATTGCAAGAAAAATTCTAAGTGTTAAACAGAACCTAAGACTTGCCTGGCTTCTCAGCCACAAGCTTAGGGTAAATTAACCTTGCAAGAAAAATTCTAAGTGTTAAAGAAAACCCAGAACTTGCTTGGCCCATCGGCCACAAGCTTGAGGATCAATTAACATTGCAAAAAAAATTATAAGTGTTAAACAGAACCTAGGATTTGCCTGGCTTCTCAGCCACAAGCTTAGGGTAAATTAACATTAAAAGAAAAATTCTAACTGTTAAACAAAACCCAGAACTTGCTTGGCCCATCGGCCACAAGCTTGAGTATAAATTAACATTGCCAAAAAAATTCTAAATTTTAAACAGAACCCAGAACTTGCCTAGCCCCTCAGCCACAAGCTCAAGGATAAATTAACACTACAAAAAAAATTCTAAATGTTAAACAGAACCTAGGTCTTGCCTGGCTCCTCGGCCACAAGCTTAGGGTAAATTAACATTGTAAGAAAAATTCTAAGTGTTAAACAGAACCTAAGACTTGCCTGGCTCTTCAACCACAAGCTTAGGGTAAATTAACATTGCAAGAAAAATTCTATGTGTTAAACAGAACCCAGAACTTGACTGGTCCCTCGGCCACAAGCTCCAGGATAAATTAAAATTGCAGGAAAATTTATAAGTGTTAAACAGGACCTAGGAATTTCCTGGCTCCTTAGCCACAAGCTTAGGGTAAATTAACAATGTAAGAAAAATTCTAAGTGTTATACAGATCCCAGAACTTGCCTAGCCCCTCGGCCACAAGTTCAAGGATAAATTAACATTGCAAGAGAAATTCTAACAGTTAAACAGAACCTAGGCCTTGCTTGGCTCCTCGGCCACAAGCTTAGGGTAAATTAACATTGCAAGAAAAATTCTTAGTGTTAAACATAGCCCAGGACTTGCCTGGCTCTTTTGCCACAAGCTCAAGGTTAAATTAACTGTGCAAGAAAAATTCTAAGTGTTAAACAGAACCTAGAACTTGCTTGGCTCCTCAGCCACAAGCTTAGGGTAAATTATCATTGCAGGAAAAATTCTAAGTGTTAAACAGAACCCAGAACTTGCCTAGCCCCTCGGCCGCAAGCTCAAGGATAAATTAACATTAAAAAATAAAAATTCTAAATGTTAAACAGAACCAAAATCTTGCCTGGCCCCTCGGCCGCAAGCTTAGGTTAAATTTACATTGCAAGAAAAATTCAAAGTGTTAAACAGAACCTAAGACTTGCCTGACTCCTTAACCACAAGCTTAGGGTAAATTAACATTGCAAGAAAAATTCTATGTGTTAAACAGAACCCAGAACTTTACTAGTCCCTCGGCCACAAGCTCGAGGATAAATTAACATTGCAAAAAAATTTATAATTGTTAAACAGAACCAAAGAATTTCCTGGCCCCTCAGCCACAAGTTTAGGGTAAATTAACAATGAAAGAAAAATTCGAAGTGTTATACAGAACCCATAACTTGCCTGGCCCTTCGGCCACAAGTTCAAGAATAAATTAACATTGAAAGAAAAATTCTAAGTGTTAAACAGAACCCAGAATTTGCCTGGCCCCTCAGCCACAAGTTCAAGGATAAATTAACATTGCAAGAAAAATTCTAACTGTTAAACAGAACCTTGGACTTCACTGGCTCCTCGGCAACAAGTTTAGGGTAAATTCACATTGCAAGAAAAATTCTAAGTGTTAAACAGAACCTAAGACCTGCCTGGCTCCTCAGACACAAGCTTAGGGTAAATTAACATTGTAAGAAAAATCCTTAGTGTTAAACAAAACCCAGAACTCGCCTGGTCCCTCGGCCACAAGCTTGAGGATAAATTAACATTGCAAAAAAAAATTATAATTGTTAAACAGAACCTAGGAATTGCCAGGCTCCTCAGCCGCAAGCTTAGGGTAAATTAATTATGTAAGAAAAATTCTAAGTCTTAAATAGAACCAAGGACTTGCCTGACCCCACGGCCACAAGCTCAAGGACAAATTAACATTACAAGAAAAATTCTAAATGTTAAACAGTACCTAGGTCTTCCAGGCTCCTCGGCCACAAGCTTAGGGTAATTTAACATTACAAGAAAAATTCTAAGTGTTAAACAGAACCTAAGACTTGCCTGCCTCCTCAGCCAAAAGCTTAGGGTAAATTAACATTGCTAGAAAAATTCTAGGTGTTATACAGAACCCAGGACTTGCCTGGCCCCTCAGCCATAAGCTTAAAGATAAATTAACATTGCAAGAAAAATTCTAAGTGTTAAACAGAACCTAAGAGTTGCCTGGCTCCTCAGCCATAAGCTTAGGGTAAATTAATATTGCAAAAAAAATTGTAAGTGTTCAACAAAACCCAGAACTTGCCTGGTCCACCGGCAACAAGCTTGAGGATAAATTAACATTGCTAAAAAAATTATAAGTGTTAAACAGAACCTAGGAATTACCTGGCTCCTCAGTCACAAGCTTAGGGTAAATTAACAATGTAAGAAAAATACTAAGTGTTAAACAGAACCTAGGACTTGCCTGGCCCCTCGGCCACAAGCTCAAGGATTAATTAATATTACAAGAAAAATTCTAAATGTTGAACGGAACCTACGTCTTGCCTGGCTCCTCGGCCACAAGCTTAGGGTAAATTAACATTGCAAGAAAAATTCTAAGTGTTAAACAGAACCTAAGACTTGCCTGCCTCCTCAGCTAAAAGCTTAGGGTAAATTAACATTGCTAGAAAAATTCTAAGTGTTAAACAGAACCCAGGACTTGCCTGGCCCCTCGGCCATAAGCTCAAGGATAAATTAACATTGCAAGAAAAATTCTAAGTGTTAAACAGAACCTAGGCCTTGCCTGGCTCCTCGTCCACAAGCTTAGGGTAAATTAACATTGCAAGAAAAATTGTTGGTGTTAAACATAGCCCAGGACTTGCCTGGCTCTTTTGCCATAAGCTCAAGGTTAAATTAACAGTGCAAGAAAAATTCCAAGTGTTAAACAAAACCTAGAACTTGCTTGGCTCCTCAGCCACAAGCTTAGGGTAAATTAACATTGCAGGCAAAATTCTAAGTGTTAAACAGAATCCAGAACTTGCCAGGTCCCTCGGCCACAAGCTCGAGGCTAAATCAGCATTGCAAGAAAATTGTAAGTATTAAACAGAACCTAGGAATTGCCTTGCTTCTCAGCCACGAGCTTAGGGTAAATTCACAATGTAAGAAAAATTCGAAGTGTTATACAGAACCCAGAACTTGCCTGGCCCTTCGGCCACAAGTTCAAGGATAAATTAACATTGCAAGAAAAATTCTAACAGTTAAACAGAACCTAGGTCTTGCCTGGCTCCTCGGCCATACGCTTAGGGTAAATTAACATTGCAAGAAAAATTTTAAGTGTTAAACAGAACCCAGAATTTGCCTGGCCTCTCAGCCACAAGTTCAAGGATAAATTAACATTGCAAGAAAAATTATAACTGTTAAACAGAACCTAGGACTTCCCTGACTCCTCGGCAACAAGCTTAGGGTAAATTAACATTGTAAGAAAAATTCTAAGTGATAAACAGAACCTAAGACCTGCTTGGCTCCTCAGCCACAAGCTTAGGGTAAATTAACATTGTAAGAAAAATCCTAAGTGTTAAACAAAACCCAGAACTTGCCTGGTCCCTCAGCCACAAGCTTGAGGATAAATTAACATTGCAAAAAAAATTATAAGTGTGAAACAGAACCTAGGAATTGCCTGGCTCCTCAGCCACAAGCTTAGGGTAAACTAATAATGTAAGAAAAATTCTAAGTGTTAAACAGAACCCAGGACTTGCCTGGCCCCTCGGCCACAAGCTCAAGGATAAATTAACATTACAAGAAAAATTCTAAATGTTAAACGGAGTCTATGTCTTCCAAGCTCCTCGGCCACAAACTTAGGGTAAATTAACATTGCAAGAAAAATTCTAAGTGTTAAACAGAACCTAAGACTTGCCTAGCTCCTCAGCCACAAGCTTAGGGTAAATTAACATTGCAAGAAAAATTCTAAGTGTTAAACAAAACCCAGAACTTGCCTAGCCCATCTGGCACAAGCTTGAGGATAAATTAACATTACAAAAAAAATTCTATGTGTTAAACAGAACCCAGAACTTGCCTGGCCCCTCGGCCACAAGCTCAAGGATAAATTAACATTAAAAAAAAAATTCTAAATGTTAAACAGAATCTAAATCTTGCCTGGCCTCTCGCACACAAGCTTAGGGTAAGTTAACATTGCAAGAAAAATTCTAAGTGTTAAACAGAACCTAAGACTTGCCTGGCTCCTCAGCCACAAGCTTAGGGTAAATTAACATTGCAAGAAAAATTCTAAGTGTTAAACAAAACCCAAAACTTGCCTGGTCCATCGGCCACAAGCTTGAGGATAAATTAACATTGCAAAAAAAATTATAAGTGTTAAACAGAACCTAGGAATTGCCTGGCTCCTCAGCCACAAGCTTAGGGTAAATTAACATTGCAAGAAAAATTCTAAGTGTTAAACAAAACCCAGAACTTGCCTAGCCCATCTGGCACAAGCTTGAGGATAAATTAACATTACAAAAAAAATTCTATGTGTTAAACAGAACCCAGAACTTGCCTGGCCCCTCGGCCACAAGCTCAAGGATAAATTAACATTAAAAAAAAAATTCTAAATGTTAAACAGAATCTAAATCTTGCCTGGCCTCTCGCACACAAGCTTAGGGTAAGTTAACATTGCAAGAAAAATTCTAAGTGTTAAACAGAACCTAAGACTTGCCTGGCTCCTCAACCACAAGCTTAGGGTAAATTAACATTGCAAGAAAAATTCTGTGTGTTAAACAGAACCCAGAACTTCACTGGTCCCTCGGCCACAATCTCGAGGATAAATTAACATTGCAAGAAAATTTATAAGTGTTAAACAGGACCTAGGAATTGACTGTCTCCTCAGCCACAAGCTTAGGGTAAATTAACATTGTAAAAAAAATCCTAAGTGTTAAAAAAAACCCAGAACTTGCTTGGTCCGTCGGCCACAAGTTTGAGGATAAATTAACATTGCAAAAAAAAATTATGAGTGTTAAACAGAACCTAGGAATTGCCTGGCTCCTCAGCCACAAGCTTAGGGTAAATTAATAATGTAAGAAAAATTCTAAGTGTTAAATAGAACCAAGGACTTGCCTGGACCCTCGGCCACAAGCTCAAGGATAAATTAACATTACAAGAAAAATTCTAAATGTTAAACAGAACCTAGGTCTTCCAGGCTCCTCGGCCACAAGCTTAGGGTAAATTAACATTATAAGAAAAATTCTAAGTGTTAAACAGAACCTAAGACTTGCCTGCCTCCTCAGCCAAAAGCTTAGGGTAAATTAACATTGCTAGAAAAATTCTATGTGTTACACAGAACCCATGGCTTGCCTGGCCCCTCGGCCATAAGCTTAAGGATAAATTAACATTGCAAGAAAAATTCTAAGTGTTAAACAAAACCTAAGACTTGCCTGGCTCCTCAGTCACAAGCTTAGGGTAAATTAACATTGCAAGAAAAATTCTAAGTGTTAAACAAAATCCAGAACTTGCTTGGCCCATCGGCAACAAGCTTGAGGATAAATTAACATTGCAAAAAAAATTATAAGTGTTAAACAGAACCTAGGAATTGCCTGGCTCCTCAGCCACGAGCTTAGGCTAAATTCACAATGTAAGAAAAATTTGAAGTGTTATACAGAACCCAGAACTTACCTGGCCCTTCGGCCACAAGTTCAAGGATAAATTAACATTGCACGAAAAATTCTAACAGTTAAACAGAACCTAGGTCTTGCCTGTCTCCTCGGCCATAAGCTTAAGGTAAATTAACATTGCAAGAAAAATTTTAATTGTTAAACAGAACCCAGAATTTGCCTGGCCTCTCAGCCACAAGTTCAAGGATAAATTAACATTGCAAGAAAAATTCTAAATGTTAAACAGAACCTAAGACCTGCCTGGCTACTCAGCCACAAGCTTAGGGTAAATTAACATTGTAAGAAAAATCCTAAGGGTTAAACAAAACCCAGAACTTGCCTGGTCCCTCGGCCACAAGCTTTAGGATAAATTAACGTTGCAAAAAAAATTATAACTGTTAAACAGAACCTAGGAATTGCCTGGCTCCTCAACCACAAGCTTAGGGTAAATTAATAATGTAAGAAAAATTCTAAGTGTTAAACAGAACTCAGAACTTGCCTGGCCCCTCGGCCACAAGCTCAAGGATAAATTAACATTACAAGAAAAATTCTAATTGTTAAACAGAACCTATGTCTTCCAGGCTCCTCGACCACAAGCTTAGAGTAAATTAACATTACAAGAAAAATTCTAAGTGTTAAACAGAACCTAAGACTTGCCTGCCTCCTCAGCCAAAAGTTTATTGTAAATTAACATTGCTAGAAAAATTCTAAGTGTTACACAGAACCCATGGCTTGCCTGGCCCCTCGGCCATAAGCTCAAGGATAAATTAACATTGCAAGAAAAATTCATAGTGCTAAACAGAACCTAGGACATGCCTGGCTCCTCAGCCACAAGCTTAGGGTAAATTAACATTGCAAGAAAAATTCTAAGTGTTAAACAAAACCCAGAACTTGCCTGGTCCATCGGCCACGAGCTTGAGGATAAATTAACATTGCAAAAAAAATTATATGTGTTAAACAGAACTTAGAAATTGCCTGGCTCCTCAGCCACAAGCTTAGGGTAAATTAACATTACAAGAAAAATTCTAAGTGTTAAACAAAACCCAGAACTTGCCTGGCCCATCGGGCACAAGCTTGAGGATAAATTAACATTGCAAAAAAAATTCTAAGTGTTAAACAGAACCCAGAACTTGCCTAGCCCCTCGGCCACAAGCTCAAGGATAAATTAACATTAAAAAAAAAAAAAATTCTAAATGTTAAACAGAACCTAAATCTTTCCTGGCCCCTCGGCTACAAGCTTAGGGTAAATTAACATTACAAGAAAAATTCAAAGTATTAAACAGAACCTAAGACTTGCCTGGCTCCTCAACCACAAGCTTAGGGTAAATTAACATTGCAAGAAAAATTCTGTGTATTAAACAGAACCCAGAACTTCACTGGTCCCTCGGCCACAATCTCGAGGATAAATTAACATTGCAAGAAAATTTATAAGTGTTAAACAGGACCTAGGAATTGCCTGTCTCCTCAGCCACAAGCTTAGGGTAAATTAACATTGTAAGAAAAATCCTAAGTGTTAAACAAAACCCAGAACTTGCCTGGTCCCTCGGCCACAAGCTTGAGGATAAATTAACATTGCAAAAAAATTTATAAGTGTTCAACAGAACCTAGGAATTGCCTGGCTCCTCAGCCACAAGCTTAGGGTAAATTAATAATGTAAGAAAAATTCTAAGTGTTAAACAGAACCCAGAACTTGCCTGGCCCCTCAGCCATAAGCTCAAGGATAAATTAACATTACAAGAAAAATTCTAAATGTTAAACAGAACCTAGGTCTTCCAGGCTCCTCGGCCACAAGCTTAGGGTAAATTAACATTATAAGAAAAATTCTAAGTGTTAAACAGAACCTAAGAGTTGCCTGGCTCCTCAGCCATAAGCTTAGGGTAAATTAATATTGCAAAAAAAATTGTAAGTGTTCAACAAAACCCAGAACTTGCCTGGTCCACCGGCAACAAGCTTGAGGATAAATTAACATTGCTAAAAAAATTATAAGTGTTAAACAGAACCTAGGAATTACCTGGCTCCTCAGTCACAAGCTTAGGGTAAATTAACAATGTAAGAAAAATACTAAGTGTTAAACAGAACCTAGGACTTGCCTGGCCCCTCGGCCACAAGCTCAAGGATTAATTAATATTACAAGAAAAATTCTAAATGTTGAACGGAACCTACGTCTTGCCTGGCTCCTCGGCCACAAGCTTAGGGTAAATTAACATTGCAAGAAAAATTCTAAGTGTTAAACAGAACCTAAGACTTGCCTGCCTCCTCAGCTAAAAGCTTAGGGTAAATTAACATTGCTAGAAAAATTCTAAGTGTTAAACAGAACCCAGGACTTGCCTGGCCCCTCGGCCATAAGCTCAAGGATAAATTAACATTGCAAGAAAAATTCTAAGTGTTAAACAGAACCTAGGCCTTGCCTGGCTCCTCGTCCACAAGCTTAGGGTAAATTAACATTGCAAGAAAAATTGTTAGTGTTAAACATAGCCCAGGACTTGCCTGGCTCTTTTGCCATAAGCTCAAGGTTAAATTAACAGTGCAAGAAAAATTCCAAGTGTTAAACAAAACCTAGAACTTGCTTGGCTCCTCAGCCACAAGCTTAGGGTAAATTAACATTGCAGGCAAAATTCTAAGTGTTAAACAGAATCCAGAACTTGCCAGGTCCCTCGGCCACAAGCTCGAGGCTAAATCAGCATTGCAAGAAAAATTGTAAGTATTAAACAGAACCTAGGAATTGCCTTGCTTCTCAGCCACGAGCTTAGGGTAAATTCACAATGTAAGAAAAATTCGAAGTGTTATACAGAACCCAGAACTTGCCTGGCCCTTCGGCCACAAGTTCAAGGATAAATTTACATTGCAAGAAAAATTCTAACAGTTAAACAGAACCTAGGTCTTGCCTGGCTCCTCGGCCATACGCTTAGGGTAAATTAACATTGCAAGAAAAATTTTAAGTGTTAAACAGAACCCAGAATTTGCCTGGCCTCTCAGCCACAAGTTCAAGGATAAATTAACATTGCAAGAAAAATTATAACTGTTAAACAGAACCTAGGACTTCCCTGACTCCTCGGCAACAAGCTTAGGGTAAATTAACATTGTAAGAAAAATTCTAAGTGATAAACAGAACCTAAGACCTGCTTGGCTCCTCAGCCACAAGCTTAGGGTAAATTAACATTGTAAGAAAAATCCTAAGTGTTAAACAAAACCCAGAACTTGCCTGGTCCCTCAGCCACAAGCTTGAGGATAAATTAACATTGCAAAAAAAATTATAAGTGTGAAACAGAACCTAGGAATTGCCTGGCTCCTCAGCCACAAGCTTAGGGTAAACTAATAATGTAAGAAAAATTCTAAGTGTTAAACAGAACCCAGGACTTGCCTGGCCCCTCGGCCACAAGCTCAAGGATAAATTAACATTACAAGAAAAATTCTAAATGTTAAACGGAGTCTATGTCTTCCAAGCTCCTCGGCCACAAACTTAGGGTAAATTAACATTGCAAGAAAAATTCTAAGTGTTAAACAGAACCTAAGACTTGCCTAGCTCCTCAGCCACAAGCTTAGGGTAAATTAACATTGCAAGAAAAATTCTAAGTGTTAAACAAAACCCAGAACTTGCCTGGTCCATCGGCCACAAGCTTGAGGATAAATTAACATTAGAAAAAAAATTATAAGTATTAAACAGAACCTAGGAATTGTCTGGCTCCTCAGCCACAAGCTTAGGGTAAATTAACATTGTAAGAAAAATTCTAAGTGTTAAACAAAACCCAGAACTTGCCTGGCCCATCGGGCACAAGCTTGAGGATAAATTAACATTGCAAAAAAAATTCTAAGTGTTAAACAGAACCCAGAACATGCCTAGCCCCTCGGCCACAAGCTTAAGGATAAATTAACATTAAAAAAAAAATTCTAAATGTTAAACAGAACCTAAATCTTGCCTGGCCCCTCGGCCACAAGCTTAGGGTAAATTAACATTGCAAGAAAAATTCAAAGTGTTAAACAGAACCTAAGACTTGCCTGGCTCCTCAACCCCAAGCTTAGGGTAAATTAACACTACAAGAAAAATTCTGTGTGTTAAACAGAACAAAGAACTTGACTGGTCCCTCAGCCACAATCTCGAGGACAAATTAACATTGCAAGAAAATTTATAAGTGTTAAACAGGACCTAGGAATTGCCTGTCTTCTCAGCCACAAGCTTAGGGTAAATTAACATTGTAAGAAAAATCCTAGGTGTTAAACAAAACCCAGAACTTGCCTGGTCCCTCGGTCACAAGCTTGAGGATAAATTAACAATGCAAAAAAAATTATCAGTGTTAAACAGAACCTAGGAATTGCCTGGCTCCTCAGCCACAAGCTTAGGGTAAATTAATAATGTAAGAAAAATTCTAAGTGTTATCCAGAACCAAGGACTTGCCTGGCCCCTCGGCCACAAGCTCAAGGATAAATTAACATTACAAGAAAAATTCTAAATGTCAAATAGAACCTAGGTCTTCCAGGCTCCTTGGCCACAAGCTTAGGGTAAATTAACATTATAAGAAAAATTCTAAGTGTTAAACAGAACCTAAGACTTGCCTGCCTCCTCAGCCAAAAGCTTAGGGTAAATTAACATTGCTAGAAAAATTATAAGTGTTACACAGAACCCATGGCTTGCCTGGCCCCTCGGCCATAAGCTCAAGGATAAATTAACATTGCAAGAAAAATTCTAAGTGTTAAACAGAACCTAAGACTTGCCTGGCTCCTCAGCCACAAGCTTAGGGTAAATTAACATTGCAAGAAAAATTCTAAGTGTTAAACAAAACCCAGAACTTGCTTGGCCCATCGGCCACAAGCTTGAGGATAAATTAACATTGCAAAAAAAATTATAAGTGTTAAACAAAACCGAGGAATTTCCTGGCTCCTCAGCCACAAGCTTAGGGTAAGTTAACATTAAAAGAAAAATTCCAAGTGTTAAACAAAACCCAGAACTTGCTTGGCCCATCGGCCACAAGCTTGAGGATAAATTAACATTGCCAAAAAAATTCTAAGTTTTAAACAGAACCCAGAACTTGTCTAGCCCCTCAGCCACAAGCTCAAGGATAAATTAACATTACAAAAAAAATTCTAAATGTTAAACAAAACCTAGGTCTTGCCTGGCCCCTTGGCCACAAGCTTAGGGTAAATTAACATTGTAAGAAAAATTGTAAGTGTTAAACAGAACCTAAGACTTGCCTGGCTCCTCAACCATAAGCTTAGGGAAAATTAACATTGCAAAAAAAATTCTATGTGTTAAACAGAACCCAGAACGTGACTGGTCCCTCGGCCACAAGCTCGAGGATAAATTAACATTGCAGGAAAATTTATAAGTGTTAAACAGGACCTAGGAATTGCCTGGCTCCTTAGGCACAAGCTTAGGGTAAATTAACAATGTAAGAAAAATTCTAAGTGTTATACAGAACCCAGAACTTGCCTAGCCCCTCGGCCACAAGTTCGAGGATAAATTAACATTGCAAGAAAAATTCTAAAAGTTAAACAGAACCTAGGCCTTGCGTGGCTCCTCGGCCAAAAGCTTAGGGTAAATTAACATTGCAAGAAAAATTCTTAGTGTTAAACATAGCCCAGGACTTGCCTGGCTCTTTTGCCACAAGCTCAAGGTTAAATTAACTGTGCAAGAAAAACTCTAAGTGTTAAACAGAACCTAGAACTTGCTTGGCTCCTCAGCCACAAGCTTAGGGTAAATTATCAATGCAGGAAAAATTCTAAGTGTTAAACAGAACCCCGAAACTTGCCAGGCCCCTCGGCCACAAGCTCAAGGCTAAATCAGCATTGCAATAAAAATTATAAGTGTTAAACAGAACCTAGGATTTGCCTAGCTCCTCAGCCACGAGCTGAGGGTAGATTCACAATGTAAGAAAAATTCGTTGTGTTATACAGAACCCAGAACTTGCCTGGCCCTTCGGCCTCAAGTTCAAGGATAAATTAACATTGCAAGAAAAATTCTAACTGTTAAACAGAACCTAGGACTTCCCTGACTCCTCGGCAACAAGCTTAGGGTAAATTAACATTGCAAGAAAAATTCTAAGTGTTAAACAGAACCTAAGACCTGCCTGGCGCCTCAGCCACAAGCTTAGGGTAAATTAACATTGTAAGAAAAATCCTAAGTGTTAAACAAAACCCAGAAATTGCCTGGTCCCTCGGCCACAAGCTTGAGGATAAATTAACATTGGAAAAAAAATTATAAGTGTTAAACAGAACCTAGGAATTGCCTGGCTCCTCAGCCACAAGCTTAGGGTAAATTAATAATGTAAGAAAAATTCTAAGTGTTAAACAGAACCCAGGACTTGCCTGGCCCCTCAGCCACAAGCTCAAGGATAAATTAACATTAAAGGAAAAATTCTAAATGTTAAACAGAACCTATATCTTCCAGGCTCCTCGGCCACAAGCTTAGGGTAAATTAACATTACAAGAAAAATTCTAAGTGTTAAACAGAACCTAAGACTTACCTGCCTCCTCAGCCAAAAGCTTAAGGTAAATTAACATTGCTAGAAAAATTCTAAGTGTTACACAGAACCCATGGCTTGCTTGGACCCTCGGCCATAAGCTCAAGGATAAATTAACATTGCAAGAAATATTCTAAGTGTTAAACAGAACCTAAGACTTGCCTGGCTCCTCAGCCACAAGCTTAGGGTAAATTAACATTGCAAGAAAAATTCTAAGTGTTAGACAAAACCCAAAACTTGCCTGGTCCATCGGCCACAAGCTTGAGGATAAATTAACATTGCAAAAAAAATTATAAGTGTTAAACAGAACCTAGGAATTGCCTGGCTCCTCAGCCACAAGCTTAGGGTAAATTAACATTGCAAGAAAAATTCTAAGTGTTAAACAAAACCCAGAACTTGCCTAGCCCATCTGGCACAAGCTTGAGGATAAATTAACATTACAAAAAAAATTCTATGTGTTAAACAAAACCCAGAACTTGCCTGGCCCCTCGGCCACAAGCTCAAGGATAAATTAACATTAAAAAAAAAATTCTAAATGTTAAACAGAATCTAAATCTTGCCTGGCCTCTCGCACACAAGCTTAGGGTAAGTTAACATTGCAAGAAAAATTCTAAGTGTTAAACAGAACCTAAGACTTGCCTGGCTCCTCAACCACAAGCTTAGGGTAAATTAACATTGCAAGAAAAATTCTGTGTGTTAAACAGAACCCAGAACTTCACTGGTCCCTCGGCCACAATCTCGAGGATAAATTAACATTGCAAGAAAATTTATAAGTGTTAAACAGGACCTAGGAATTGACTGTCTCCTCAGCCACAAGCTTAGGGTAAATTAACATTGTAAAAAAAATCCTAAGTGTTAAAAAAAACCCAGAACTTGCTTGGTCCGTCGGCCACAAGTTTGAGGATAAATTAACATTGCAAAAAAAAATTATAAGTCTTAAACAGAACCTAGGAATTGCCTGGCTCCTCAGCCACAAGCTTAGGGTAAATTAATAATGTAAGAAAAATTCTAAGTGTTAAATAGAACCAAGGACTTGCCTGGACCCTCGGCCACAAGCTCAAGGATAAATTAACATTACAAGAAAAATTCTAAATGTTAAACAGAACCTAGGTCTTCCAGGCTCCTCGGCCACAAGCTTAGGGTAAATTAACATTATAAGAAAAATTCTAAGTGTTAAACAGAACCTAAGACTTGCCTGCCTCCTCAGCCAAAAGCTTAGGGTAAATTAACATTGCTAGAAAAATTCTATGTGATACACAGAACCCATGGCTTGCCTGGCCCCTCGGCCATAAGCTTAAGGATAAATTAACATTTCAAGAAAAATTCTAAGTGTTAAACAAAACCTAAGACTTGCTTGGCTCCTCAGTCACAAGCTTAGGGTAAATTAACATTGCAAGAAAAATTCTAAGTGTTAAACAAAATCCAGAACTTGCTTGGCCCATCGGCAACAAGCTTGAGGATAAATTAACATTGCAAAAAAAATTATAAGTGTTAAACAGAACCTAAGAATTGCCTGGCTCCTCAGCCACGAGCTTAGGCTAAATTCACAATGTAAGAAAAATTTGAAGTGTTATACAGAACCCAGAACTTACCTGGCCCTTCGGCCACAAGTTCAAGGATAAATTAACATTGCACGAAAAATTCTAACAGTTAAACAGAACCTAGGTCTTGCCTGTCTCCTCGGCCATAAGCTTAAGGTAAATTAACATTGCAAGAAAAATTTTAATTGTTAAACAGAACCCAGAATTTGCCTGGCCTCTCAGCCACAAGTTCAAGGATAAATTAACATTGCAAGAAAAATTCTAAATGTTAAACAGAACCTAAGACCTGCCTGGCTACTCAGCCACAAGCTTAGGGTAAATTAACATTGTAAGAAAAATCCTAAGGGTTAAACAAAACCCAGAACTTGCCTGGTCCCTCGGCCACAAGCTTTAGGATAAATTAACGTTGCAAAAAAAATTATAACTGTTAAACAGAACCTAGGAATTGCCTGGCTCCTCAACCACAAGCTTAGGGTAAATTAATAATGTAAGAAAAATTCTAAGTGTTAAACAGAACTCAGAACTTGCCTGGCCCCTCGGCCACAAGCTCAAGGATAAATTAACATTACAAGAAAAATTCTAATTGTTAAACAGAACCTATGTCTTCCAGGCTCCTCGACCACAAGCTTAGAGTAAATTAACATTACAAGAAAAATTCTAAGTGTTAAACAGAACCTAAGACTTGCCTGCCTCCTCAGCCAAAAGTTTATTGTAAATTAACATTGCTAGAAAAATTCTAAGTGTTACACAGAACCCATGGCTTGCCTGGCCCCTCGGCCATAAGCTCAAGGATAAATTAACATTGCAAGAAAAATTCATAGTGCTAAACAGAACCTAGGACATGCCTGGCTCCTCAGCCACAAGCTTAGGGTAAATTAACATTGCAAGAAAAATTCTAAGTGTTAAACAAAACCCAGAACTTGCCTGGTCCATCGGCCACGAGCTTGAGGATAAATTAACATTGCAAAAAAAATTATATGTGTTAAACAGAACTTAGAAATTGCCTGGCTCCTCAGCCACAAGCTTAGGGTAAATTAACATTACAAGAAAAATTCTAAGTGTTAAACAAAACCCAGAACTTGCCTGGCCCATCGGGCACAAGCTTGAGGATAAATTAACATTGCAAAAAAAATTCTAAGTGTTAAACAGAACCCAGAACTTGCCTAGCCCCTCGGCCACAAGCTCAAGGATAAATTAACATTAAAAAAAAAAAAAATTCTAAATGTTAAACAGAACCTAAATCTTTCCTGGCCCCTCGGCTACAAGCTTAGGGTAAATTAACATTACAAGAAAAATTCAAAGTATTAAACAGAACCTAAGACTTGCCTGGCTCCTCAACCACAAGCTTAGGGTAAATTAACATTGCAAGAAAAATTCTGTGTATTAAACAGAACCCAGAACTTCACTGGTCCCTCGGCCACAATCTCGAGGATAAATTAACATTGCAAGAAAATTTATAAGTGTTAAACAGGACCTAGGAATTGCCTGTCTCCTCAGCCACAAGCTTAGGGTAAATTAACATTGTAAGAAAAATCCTAAGTGTTAAACAAAACCCAGAACTTGCCTGGTCCCTCGGCCACAAGCTTGAGGATAAATTAACATTGCAAAAAAATTTATAAGTGTTCAACAGAACCTAGGAATTGCCTGGCTCCTCAGCCACAAGCTTAGGGTAAATTAATAATGTAAGAAAAATTCTAAGTGTTAAACAGAACCCAGAACTTGCCTGGCCCCTCAGCCATAAGCTCAAGGATAAATTAACATTACAAGAAAAATTCTAAATGTTAAACAGAACCTAGGTCTTCCAGGCTCCTCGGCCACAAGCTTAGGGTAAATTAACATTATAAGAAAAATTCTAAGTGTTAAACAGAACCTAAGAGTTGCCTGGCTCCTCAGCCATAAGCTTAGGGTAAATTAATATTGCAAAAAAAATTGTAAGTGTTCAACAAAACCCAGAACTTGCCTGGTCCACCGGCAACAAGCTTGAGGATAAATTAACATTGCTAAAAAAATTATAAGTGTTAAACAGAACCTAGGAATTACCTGGCTCCTCAGTCACAAGCTTAGGGTAAATTAACAATGTAAGAAAAATACTAAGTGTTAAACAGAACCTAGGACTTGCCTGGCCCCTCGGCCACAAGCTCAAGGATTAATTAATATTACAAGAAAAATTCTAAATGTTGAACGGAACCTACGTCTTGCCTGGCTCCTCGGCCACAAGCTTAGGGTAAATTAACATTGCAAGAAAAATTCTAAGTGTTAAACAGAACCTAAGACTTGCCTGCCTCCTCAGCTAAAAGCTTAGGGTAAATTAACATTGCTAGAAAAATTCTAAGTGTTAAACAGAACCCAGGACTTGCCTGGCCCCTCGGCCATAAGCTCAAGGATAAATTAACATTGCAAGAAAAATTCTAAGTGTTAAACAGAACCTAGGCCTTGCCTGGCTCCTCGTCCACAAGCTTAGGGTAAATTAACATTGCAAGAAAAATTGTTAGTGTTAAACATAGCCCAGGACTTGCCTGGCTCTTTTGCCATAAGCTCAAGGTTAAATTAACAGTGCAAGAAAAATTCCAAGTGTTAAACAAAACCTAGAACTTGCTTGGCTCCTCAGCCACAAGCTTAGGGTAAATTAACATTGCAGGCAAAATTCTAAGTGTTAAACAGAATCCAGAACTTGCCAGGTCCCTCGGCCACAAGCTCGAGGCTAAATCAGCATTGCAAGAAAAATTGTAAGTATTAAACAGAACCTAGGAATTGCCTTGCTTCTCAGCCACGAGCTTAGGGTAAATTCACAATGTAAGAAAAATTCGAAGTGTTATACAGAACCCAGAACTTGCCTGGCCCTTCGGCCACAAGTTCAAGGATAAATTTACATTGCAAGAAAAATTCTAACAGTTAAACAGAACCTAGGTCTTGCCTGGCTCCTCGGCCATACGCTTAGGGTAAATTAACATTGCAAGAAAAATTTTAAGTGTTAAACAGAACCCAGAATTTGCCTGGCCTCTCAGCCACAAGTTCAAGGATAAATTAACATTGCAAGAAAAATTATAACTGTTAAACAGAACCTAGGACTTCCCTGACTCCTCGGCAACAAGCTTAGGGTAAATTAACATTGTAAGAAAAATTCTAAGTGATAAACAGAACCTAAGACCTGCTTGGCTCCTCAGCCACAAGCTTAGGGTAAATTAACATTGTAAGAAAAATCCTAAGTGTTAAACAAAACCCAGAACTTGCCTGGTCCCTCAGCCACAAGCTTGAGGATAAATTAACATTGCAAAAAAAATTATAAGTGTGAAACAGAACCTAGGAATTGCCTGGCTCCTCAGCCACAAGCTTAGGGTAAACTAATAATGTAAGAAAAATTCTAAGTGTTAAACAGAACCCAGGACTTGCCTGGCCCCTCGGCCACAAGCTCAAGGATAAATTAACATTACAAGAAAAATTCTAAATGTTAAACGGAGTCTATGTCTTCCAAGCTCCTCGGCCACAAACTTAGGGTAAATTAACATTGCAAGAAAAATTCTAAGTGTTAAACAGAACCTAAGACTTGCCTAGCTCCTCAGCCACAAGCTTAGGGTAAATTAACATTGCAAGAAAAATTCTAAGTGTTAAACAAAACCCAGAACTTGCCTGGTCCATCGGCCACAAGCTTGAGGATAAATTAACATTAGAAAAAAAATTATAAGTATTAAACAGAACCTAGGAATTGTCTGGCTCCTCAGCCACAAGCTTAGGGTAAATTAACATTGTAAGAAAAATTCTAAGTGTTAAACAAAACCCAGAACTTGCCTGGCCCATCGGGCACAAGCTTGAGGATAAATTAACATTGCAAAAAAAATTCTAAGTGTTAAACAGAACCCAGAACATGCCTAGCCCCTCGGCCACAAGCTTAAGGATAAATTAACATTAAAAAAAAAATTCTAAATGTTAAACAGAACCTAAATCTTGCCTGGCCCCTCGGCCACAAGCTTAGGGTAAATTAACATTGCAAGAAAAATTCAAAGTGTTAAACAGAACCTAAGACTTGCCTGGCTCCTCAACCCCAAGCTTAGGGTAAATTAACACTACAAGAAAAATTCTGTGTGTTAAACAGAACAAAGAACTTGACTGGTCCCTCAGCCACAATCTCGAGGACAAATTAACATTGCAAGAAAATTTATAAGTGTTAAACAGGACCTAGGAATTGCCTGTCTTCTCAGCCACAAGCTTAGGGTAAATTAACATTGTAAGAAAAATCCTAGGTGTTAAACAAAACC
Source organism: Quercus gilva (assembly GCA_023621385.1). Taxonomy (NCBI): domain Eukaryota; kingdom Viridiplantae; phylum Streptophyta; class Magnoliopsida; order Fagales; family Fagaceae; genus Quercus; species Quercus gilva. The sequence goes on along the minus strand of CM042473.1, from coordinate 61,343,531 downwards.
CAGAACTTGCCTGGTCCCTCGGTCACAAGCTTGAGGATAAATTAACAATGCAAAAAAAATTATCAGTGTTAAACAGAACCTAGGAATTGCCTGGCTCCTCAGCCACAAGCTTAGGGTAAATTAATAATGTAAGAAAAATTCTAAGTGTTATCCAGAACCAAGGACTTGCCTGGCCCCTCGGCCACAAGCTCAAGGATAAATTAACATTACAAGAAAAATTCTAAATGTCAAATAGAACCTAGGTCTTCCAGGCTCCTTGGCCACAAGCTTAGGGTAAATTAACATTATAAGAAAAATTCTAAGTGTTAAACAGAACCTAAGACTTGCCTGCCTCCTCAGCCAAAAGCTTAGGGTAAATTAACATTGCTAGAAAAATTATAAGTGTTACACAGAACCCATGGCTTGCCTGGCCCCTCGGCCATAAGCTCAAGGATAAATTAACATTGCAAGAAAAATTCTAAGTGTTAAACAGAACCTAAGACTTGCCTGGCTCCTCAGCCACAAGCTTAGGGTAAATTAACATTGCAAGAAAAATTCTAAGTGTTAAACAAAACCCAGAACTTGCTTGGCCCATCGGCCACAAGCTTGAGGATAAATTAACATTGCAAAAAAAATTATAAGTGTTAAACAAAACCGAGGAATTTCCTGGCTCCTCAGCCACAAGCTTAGGGTAAGTTAACATTAAAAGAAAAATTCCAAGTGTTAAACAAAACCCAGAACTTGCTTGGCCCATCGGCCACAAGCTTGAGGATAAATTAACATTGCCAAAAAAATTCTAAGTTTTAAACAGAACCCAGAACTTGTCTAGCCCCTCAGCCACAAGCTCAAGGATAAATTAACATTACAAAAAAAATTCTAAATGTTAAACAAAACCTAGGTCTTGCCTGGCCCCTTGGCCACAAGCTTAGGGTAAATTAACATTGTAAGAAAAATTGTAAGTGTTAAACAGAACCTAAGACTTGCCTGGCTCCTCAACCATAAGCTTAGGGAAAATTAACATTGCAAAAAAAATTCTATGTGTTAAACAGAACCCAGAACGTGACTGGTCCCTCGGCCACAAGCTCGAGGATAAATTAACATTGCAGGAAAATTTATAAGTGTTAAACAGGACCTAGGAATTGCCTGGCTCCTTAGGCACAAGCTTAGGGTAAATTAACAATGTAAGAAAAATTCTAAGTGTTATACAGAACCCAGAACTTGCCTAGCCCCTCGGCCACAAGTTCGAGGATAAATTAACATTGCAAGAAAAATTCTAAAAGTTAAACAGAACCTAGGCCTTGCGTGGCTCCTCGGCCAAAAGCTTAGGGTAAATTAACATTGCAAGAAAAATTCTTAGTGTCAAACATAGCCCAGGACTTGCCTGGCTCTTTTGCCACAAGCTCAAGGTTAAATTAACTGTGCAAGAAAAACTCTAAGTGTTAAACAGAACCTAGAACTTGCTTGGCTCCTCAGCCACAAGCTTAGGGTAAATTATCAATGCAGGAAAAATTCTAAGTGTTAAACAGAACCCCGAAACTTGCCAGGCCCCTCGGCCACAAGCTCAAGGCTAAATCAGCATTGCAATAAAAATTATAAGTGTTAAACAGAACCTAGGATTTGCCTAGCTCCTCAGCCACGAGCTGAGGGTAGATTCACAATGTAAGAAAAATTCGTTGTGTTATACAGAACCCAGAACTTGCCTGGCCCTTCGGCCTCAAGTTCAAGGATAAATTAACATTGCAAGAAAAATTCTAACTGTTAAACAGAACCTAGGACTTCCCTGACTCCTCGGCAACAAGCTTAGGGTAAATTAACATTGCAAGAAAAATTCTAAGTGTTAAACAGAACCTAAGACCTGCCTGGCGCCTCAGCCACAAGCTTAGGGTAAATTAACATTGTAAGAAAAATCCTAAGTGTTAAACAAAACCCAGAAATTGCCTGGTCCCTCGGCCACAAGCTTGAGGATAAATTAACATTGGAAAAAAAATTATAAGTGTTAAACAGAACCTAGGAATTGCCTGGCTCCTCAGCCACAAGCTTAGGGTAAATTAATAATGTAAGAAAAATTCTAAGTGTTAAACAGAACCCAGGACTTGCCTGGCCCCTCAGCCACAAGCTCAAGGATAAATTAACATTAAAGGAAAAATTCTAAATGTTAAACAGAACCTATATCTTCCAGGCTCCTCGGCCACAAGCTTAGGGTAAATTAACATTACAAGAAAAATTCTAAGTGTTAAACAGAACCTAAGACTTACCTGCCTCCTCAGCCAAAAGCTTAAGGTAAATTAACATTGCTAGAAAAATTCTAAGTGTTACACAGAACCCATGGCTTGCTTGGACCCTCGGCCATAAGCTCAAGGATAAATTAACATTGCAAGAAATATTCTAAGTGTTAAACAGAACCTAAGACTTGCCTGGCTCCTCAGCCACAAGCTTAGGGTAAATTAACATTGCAAGAAAAATTCTAAGTGTTAGACAAAACCCAAAACTTGCCTGGTCCATCGGCCACAAGCTTGAGGATAAATTAACATTGCAAAAAAAATTATAAGTGTTAAACAGAACCTAGGAATTGCCTGGCTCCTCAGCCACAAGCTTAGGGTAAATTAACATTGCAAGAAAAATTCTAAGTGTTAAACAAAACCCAGAACTTGCCTAGCCCATCTGGCACAAGCTTGAGGATAAATTAACATTACAAAAAAAATTCTATGTGTTAAACAAAACCCAGAACTTGCCTGGCCCCTCGGCCACAAGCTCAAGGATAAATTAACATTAAAAAAAAAATTCTAAATGTTAAACAGAATCTAAATCTTGCCTGGCCTCTCGCACACAAGCTTAGGGTAAGTTAACATTGCAAGAAAAATTCTAAGTGTTAAACAGAACCTAAGACTTGCCTGGCTCCTCAACCACAAGCTTAGGGTAAATTAACATTGCAAGAAAAATTCTGTGTGTTAAACAGAACCCAGAACTTCACTGGTCCCTCGGCCACAATCTCGAGGATAAATTAACATTGCAAGAAAATTTATAAGTGTTAAACAGGACCTAGGAATTGACTGTCTCCTCAGCCACAAGCTTAGGGTAAATTAACATTGTAAAAAAAATCCTAAGTGTTAAAAAAAACCCAGAACTTGCTTGGTCCGTCGGCCACAAGTTTGAGGATAAATTAACATTGCAAAAAAAAATTATAAGTCTTAAACAGAACCTAGGAATTGCCTGGCTCCTCAGCCACAAGCTTAGGGTAAATTAATAATGTAAGAAAAATTCAAAGTGTTAAATAGAACCAAGGACTTGCCTGGACCCTCGGCCACAAGCTCAAGGATAAATTAACATTACAAGAAAAATTCTCAATGTTAAACAGAACCTAGGTCTTCCAGGCTCCTCGGCCACAAGCTTAGGGTAAATTAACATTATAAGAAAAATTCTAAGTGTTAAACAGAACCTAAGACTTGCCTGCCTCCTCAGCCAAAAGCTTAGGGTAAATTAACATTGCTAGAAAAATTCTATGTGTTACACAGAACCCATGGCTTGCCTGGCCCCTCGGCCATAAGCTTAAGGATAAATTAACATTTCAAGAAAAATTCTAAGTGTTAAACAAAACCTAAGACTTGCTTGGCTCCTCAGTCACAAGCTTAGGGTAAATTAACATTGCAAGAAAAATTCTAAGTGTTAAACAAAATCCAGAACTTGCTTGGCCCATCGGCAACAAGCTTGAGGATAAATTAACATTGCAAAAAAAATTATAAGTGTTAAACAGAACCTAAGAATTGCCTGGCTCCTCAGCCACGAGCTTAGGCTAAATTCACAATGTAAGAAAAATTTGAAGTGTTATACAGAACCCAGAACTTACCTGGCCCTTCGGCCACAAGTTCAAGGATAAATTAACATTGCACGAAAAATTCTAACAGTTAAACAGAACCTAGGTCTTGCCTGTCTCCTCGGCCATAAGCTTAAGGTAAATTAACATTGCAAGAAAAATTTTAATTGTTAAACAGAACCCAGAATTTGCCTGGCCTCTCAGCCACAAGTTCAAGGATAAATTAACATTGCAAGAAAAATTCTAAGTGTTAAACAGAACCTAAGACCTGCCTGGCTACTCAGCCACAAGCTTAGGGTAAATTAACATTGTAAGAAAAATCCTAAGGGTTAAACAAAACCCAGAACTTGCCTGGTCCCTCGGCCACAAGCTTTAGGATAAATTAACGTTGCAAAAAAAATTATAACTGTTAAACAGAACCTAGGAATTGCCTGGCTCCTCAACCACAAGCTTAGGGTAAATTAATAATGTAAGAAAAATTCTAAGTGTTAAACAGAACTCAGAACTTGCCTGGCCCCTCGGCCACAAGCTCAAGGATAAATTAACATTACAAGAAAAATTCTAATTGTTAAACAGAACCTATGTCTTCCAGGCTCCTCGACCACAAGCTTAGAGTAAATTAACATTACAAGAAAAATTCTAAGTGTTAAACAGAACCTAAGACTTGCCTGCCTCCTCAGCCAAAAGTTTATTGTAAATTAACATTGCTAGAAAAATTCTAAGTGTTACACAGAACCCATGGCTTGCCTGGCCCCTCGGCCATAAGCTCAAGGATAAATTAACATTGCAAGAAAAATTCATAGTGCTAAACAGAACCTAGGACATGCCTGGCTCCTCAGCCACAAGCTTAGGGTAAATTAACATTGCAAGAAAAATTCTAAGTGTTAAACAAAACCCAGAACTTGCCTGGTCCATCGGCCACGAGCTTGAGGATAAATTAACATTGCAAAAAAAATTATATGTGTTAAACAGAACTTAGAAATTGCCTGGCTCCTCAGCCACAAGCTTAGGGTAAATTAACATTACAAGAAAAATTCTAAGTGTTAAACAAAACCCAGAACTTGCCTGGCCCATCGGGCACAAGCTTGAGGATAAATTAACATTGCAAAAAAAATTCTAAGTGTTAAACAGAACCCAGAACTTGCCTAGCCCCTCGGCCACAAGCTCAAGGATAAATTAACATTAAAAAAAAAAAAAATTCTAAATGTTAAACAGAACCTAAATCTTTCCTGGCCCCTCGGCTACAAGCTTAGGGTAAATTAACATTACAAGAAAAATTCAAAGTATTAAACAGAACCTAAGACTTGCCTGGCTCCTCAACCACAAGCTTAGGGTAAATTAACATTGCAAGAAAAATTCTGTGTATTAAACAGAACCCAGAACTTCACTGGTCCCTCGGCCACAATCTCGAGGATAAATTAACATTGCAAGAAAATTTATAAGTGTTAAACAGGACCTAGGAATTGCCTGTCTCCTCAGCCACAAGCTTAGGGTAAATTAACATTGTAAGAAAAATCCTAAGTGTTAAACAAAACCCAGAACTTGCCTGGTCCCTCGGCCACAAGCTTGAGGATAAATTAACATTGCAAAAAAATTTATAAGTGTTCAACAGAACCTAGGAATTGCCTGGCTCCTCAGCCACAAGCTTAGGGTAAATTAATAATGTAAGAAAAATTCTAAGTGTTAAACAGAACCCAGAACTTGCCTGGCCCCTCAGCCATAAGCTCAAGGATAAATTAACATTACAAGAAAAATTCTAAATGTTAAACAGAACCTAGGTCTTCCAGGCTCCTCGGCCACAAGCTTAGGGTAAATTAACATTATAAGAAAAATTCTAAGTGTTAAACAGAACCTAAGACTTGCCTGCCTCCTCAACCAAAAGCTTAGGGTAAATTAACATTGCTAGAAAAATTCTAAGTGTTACACAGAACCCATGGCTTGCCTGGCCCCTCGGCCATAAGATCAAGGATAAATTAATATTGCAAGAAAAATTCTAATTGTTAAACAGAACCTAAGACTTACCTGGCTCCCCAGCCACAAGCCTAGGGTAAATTAACATTGCAAGAAAAATTCTAAGTGTTAAACAAAACCCAAAACTTGCTTGGCCCATCGGCCACAAGCTTGAGGATAAATTAACATTGCAAAAAAAATTATAAGTGTTAAACAGAACCTAGGAATTGCCTGGCTCCTCAGCCACAAGCTTAGGGTAAATTAACATTGCAAGAAAAATTCTAAGTGTTAAACAAAACCCAGAACTTGCCTGGTCCATCGGCCACAAGCTTGAGGATAAATTAACATTGCAAAAAAAATTCTAAGTTTTAAACAGAACCCGGAACTTGCCTAGCCCCTCAGCCACAAGCATAAGGATAAATTAACATTACAAACAAAATTCTAAATGTTAAACAGAACCTAGGTCTTGCCTGGCCCCTCGGCCACAAGCTTAGGGTAAATTAACATTGTAAGAAAAATTCTAAGTGTTAAACAGAACCTAAGACTTGCCTGGCTCCTCAACCACAAGCTTAGGGTAAATTAACATTGCAAGAAACATTCTATGTGTTAAACAGAACCCAGAACTTGACTGGTCCCTCGGCCACAAGCTCGAGGATAAATTAACATTGCAGGAAAATTTGTAAGTGTTAAACAGGACCTAGGTATTGCCTGGCTCCTCAGCCACAAGCTTAGGGTAAATTAACATTGCAAGAAAAATTCTAAGTGTTAAACAGAACCTAGTACTTGCCTGACTCGTCGGCCACAAGCTCAAAGATAAATTAACATTGCAAGAAAAATTCTAAGTGTTAAACAGAACCTGGGCCTTGCCTGGCTCCTCGGCCCCAAGCTTAGGGTAAATTAACAATGCAACAGAAATTCTAAGTGTTTAACAAAACCTAGGACTTGCCTGTCTCCTCCGCCAAAAGCTTACGGTAAACTAACATTGCTTGAAAAATTCTAAGTGTTAAACAGAACCTCTTACTTGCTTGGCTCCTCGGCCACAAGCTCAAAGATAAATTAACATTGCAATAAAAATTCTAAGTGTTAAATAGAACCTAGGTCTTGTTTGGCTTCTCGACTACAACCTTAGGGAAAATTAACATTGCAAGGAAAATTCTAAGTGTTAAACAGAACCTAATACTTGCTTAGCTCCTTGGCCACAAGCTCAAGGGTAAATTAAAATTGCAAAAAAAAATTTTTAAGTGTTAAACAAAACCAAGTACTTGCCTGGCTCCTCGACCACAAGATTAGGGTAAATTAACATTGCAAAAAAATTCTAAGTGTTAAACTGAACCCTGTACTTGCCTGGCCCCTCGGCCACAAGCATAAGGATAAATTAACATTGCAAGAAAAATTCTAACTATTAAACAGAACCTAAGCCTTGCCTGGCTCCTCGACCACAAGCTTAGGGTAAATTAACATTGCAAGAAAAATTCTACGTGTTAAATAAAACACAGGACTTGCCTGTCTCCTTTGCCACAAGCTCAATGGTAAATTAACATTGCAAGAAAAATTCTAAGTGTTAAACAGAACCCAGGACCTGCCTGGCCCCTCAACCATAAGCTCAAGGATAAATTAACAATGCAAGAAAAATTCTACGAGTTAAACAGTACCTAGTCCTTGCTTGGCTCCTCGTCCACAAGCTTAGGATAAATTAACATTGCAAGAAAAATTCTAAGTGTTAAACGTAGCCCAGGACTTGCTTGGCTCCTTCGACACAAGCTCAAGGGTAAATTAACATTGCAAGAAAAATTCTGAGTGTTAAATAGAACCTGGGACTTGCCTTGCTTCTCAGCCACAACTTTTGGGTAAACTAGTCGTTATCCCGTGCGATGCACGGGATAGTTAAATAAAAGGACAGTTAACCAACATTACGTTAAGGTAAAAGAATTAGTGAGAGACCGATTTGCCCACCAAGAATTTAAAAGAAAAAAAGATTGATATAATAAAATTTAAGAAATTTAGAAATAGAAAATTGGGTAAATAATATGCATATTATAGACATTTTACTCGTTAGCGTTTTAAAAAAATGGATCTGTCATAATTAAATAAAATACAATAAGAATAAATATTTAACTTCTATACTTTTCTATAGTTTAGAAGTGTTGTCTAACGTAGAATGTTATTGGGTTGTAAGAAAGATTTTTATAAAATGTTAATACTATATATATATGCTTATATTGTCAATGTCTCACTACATGTGCATAGTTATTGAAACCTACAAAGTAATTTACAATTCTTAAATTAATAAAGCAAAATTCTCAAAAGTTATATATATACACACACTCAAAACTGATATAAACTACAAAGATAAAAACAAATCTTATTTAGTCGTATTAATAACAATATAAACAATTCAAAACATGGAACATTATCAAATTTATAACACATAATTCCATTATCTTTTACGTTGAATCCAAACAAATAATTAATAGAAATTAATCCAAACAAATAATTAATCAACCAAAAATTAAAACTTTAATTAAGAAAACAAAAAATCACATGAACTTAAAATAAAAATTCTCAATAAAGAAAAAACATATAAGGTAAAGAATTAAGATCAACCTACTAAGATGTAAATACCAAAAACTCCAAAACTTAAACCTTCCAAATTTTATAGAATCCTCAAATTCTACATCAAAACTAAACAAAACCCTTCAAATTCAAAAAATTCATATATAATATACCAAATAAAAATTTACCACACCTTGGGTTTGAAGACATAGGTTGCAGTTTTGATTTTTCTCCAAAAAATAGAGATATTTCATCTACTGTTTACAATATAAAATAATTATTAGAAATTTCAACCCAAAAACCAAACCCACAAAACACTATCAAAATATAGAGATTAACCCAAACACTTAGAATAAAATAAATTCTAAACATAACAAAACAATAAGATAGAATGAAAATTTCAGACACATATGAAAGTAAATAAAAAAGACAAAACCTACGTTTTTTTTTTTTTTTTTTGGGTGAGTCTCTCTCCTTCTTATTTTTTTAATTCTAAAGTGAAGTTAAGTTTAGGGTTTTGAGATGGTAATTGCTAGGGTTTTAAGAAGAGAAAAGAGAGTCCTACCAGGACTCTATATAATATAAACAATTTAAAATATGGAACATTATCAAATTTATAACACCTAATTCCATTATCTTTTACGTTGAATCCAAACAAATAATTAATTGAAATTAATCCAAACAAATAATTAATCAACCAAAAGTCAAAGTTTTAATAAAAAAACAAAAAATCACATGAACTCAAATAAAAATTCCTAATAAAGTAAGAAAATATAAAAATTTACCACACCTTGAGCTAGAAGACATAGGTTGCAGTTTTGATTTTTCTCCAAAAAATAGAGATGTTTTATCTGCCATATACAATATAAAATAATTATTAAAATTTCAACTTAAAAACCAAACCCATAAAAACATTATCAAAATATAGAAATTAACCCAAATACTTAAAAGAAAATTAATTCTAAATATAATAAAACAATAAGATAGAATGAAAATTTCAGGCACATATGAAAGCAAATAAAAAAGACAAAACCTACGTTTTTTTTTTTTTTTTTTTTTTTTTACGTGAGTCTCTCTCCTTCTTATTTTTTTAATCTTAAAGTGAAGTTGAGTTTAGGGTTTTGAGATGGTAATTGCTAGGGTTTTAAGGAGAGAAGAGAGAGTCCTAACAGGAGTCTCTCTCTTTTTTTCTTAATCCTAAAGTTTTTTTTTTTTTTTTTTTTTGGTGAGTCCTTTTAAAAAAAAAAAAAATTTAAACCTAAAGTGAGTCATTTTTTTTTTAATTCTAACGTGAGGTATCTTAAAAAATTATAATTAATTTTTAATCTTTAATTTTATATTATATATAGATAATAATAATGATGTGATAGGCCAACAAAATATATCTAATAGAGTTTTACTTAAACTAAACTATTGTAAAACTAATAAATATAAGAAGATATAAAACCTAGAATAAAAAGAATCTAAAATAAAAAGAAACTATTTGGTATTTTTGTGATAAGTTGATGTAGGATATTGTTAATGTAGGACATTGTTATTTTGGTATTTTTATGCAAAAAACGTTATTTTAGGTTTAGGTGATTTATTTCCTTGTTTTTAGGTTTTTTTAATGTTTTTTTATGTCAAATTTGGTTCCTATTATGGTTAGGTTTTAATTAGGGCTTATTTTAGAATATATTTTCTTGTCCATCAAGTTTTATGGAGCCCTTAAATAGGCCTCTAAGTTTGTATACGTTTTTCAATATTATTGATATTAATAAAAATTAAAACTTTTGTCTATTGTTTTTCTGGTAGATTCTATATAAGATATAAAACCTAATATAAAAAGAAATTAAAATAAAAAGAAAAAGAAAATAGTGATGATGTGGAAAATTGTGAGAGCTTCAAAGGCTTCGGTTTTATTTATATATATATAGATTAACATTGCAGGAAAAATTCTAAGCGTTAAACAGAACCCAGAACTTGCCTGGTCCCTCAGCCACAAGCTTGAGGATAAATTAACATAGCAAGAAAAATTATAAGTGTTAAACAGAACCTAGGAATTGCCTGGCTCCTCAGCCACAAGCTTAAGGTAATTTAACAATGTAAGAAAAATTCTAAGCGTTAAACAAAACCCAGAACTTGCCCGGCCCCTCGGCCACAAGCTCAAGGTCAAATTACCATTACAAGAAGAATTCTAAATGTTAAACAGAACCTAGGCCTTACCTGGCTCCTCGGCCACAAGCTTAGGGTAAATTAACATTGCAAGAAAAATTCTAAGTGTAAAACAGAACCTAAGACTTGCATGCCTCCTCAGCCAAAAGCTTAGGGTAAATTAACATTGCCAAAAAAATTCTAAGTGTTAAACGGAATATAGTACTTGCCTGGCTCCTCGGCCACAAACTCAAAGATAAATTAACATTGCAATAAAAATTCTAAGTGTTAAATAGAACCTAGGTCTTGCTTGGCTCCTCGGCCACAAACTTAGGGAAAATTAACATTGCAAGAAACATTCTAAGTGTTAAACAGAACCTAGTATTTGCCTGGCTCCTCGGCCACAAACTTAAGGGTAAATTAACATTGCAAAAATATTCTAAGTGTTAAACAAAACCTAAGGCTTGCCTGGCTCCTCGGCCACAAGCTTAGGGTAAATTAACATTGCAAGAAAAATTTTAAGTGCTAAACGGAACTCAGGACTTGCCTAGCCCCTCGGCCACAAGCTTAAGGATAAATTAACATTGCAAGAAAAATTCTAACTGTTAAACAGAACCTGGGCCTTGCCTGGCTCCTCGGCCACAAGCTTAGGGCAAATTAACATTGCAAGAAAAATTCTAAGTATTAAACAGAACCTAGGACTTGCCTGCCTCCTCCGCCAAATGCTTAGAGTAAACTAACATTGCTAGAAAAATTCTAAGTGTTAAACAGAACCTAGTACTTGCCTGGCTCCTCGGCCACAAGCTCAAAGATAAATTAACATTGCAATAAAAATTCTAGGTGTTAAATAGAATCAAGGCCTTGCTTGGCTCCTCGGCCACAACCTTAGGAAAAATTAACATTGCAAGAAAAATTCTAAGTGTTAAACAGAACCTAATACTTGCCTAGCTCCTCGGCCACAAGCTCAAGGGCAAATTAACATTACAAAAAAATTGTAAGTGTTAAACAAAACCTAGGACTTGCCTGGCTCCCCGGCCACAAGCTTAGGGTAAATTAACAATGCAAGAAAAATTCTAAGTGTTAAACAGAACCTTGGACTTGCCTGCCTCCTCAGCCAAAAGCTTAAGGTAAATTAACATTGCTAAAAAAACTCTAAGTGTTAAACAGAACTTAGTACTTGCCTGGCTCCTCGGCCACAAGCTAAAAGATAAATTAACATTGTAATAAAAATTCTAAGTGTTAAATAGAACCTAGGACTTGCTTGGCTCCTCGGCCACAAGCATAAGGTAAATTAACATTGCAAGAAAAATTCTAATTGTTAAACAGAACCCAGGACTTGCCTTGCCCCTCAGCCACAAGCACAATAATAAATTAACATTCCAAGAAAAATTCTAAGTGTTAAACAGAACCTAGGTCTTGCCTGCTCCTCGGCCACAAACTTAGGGTAAATTAACGTTGCAAGAAAAATTCTAAGTGTTAAACAGAACCTAGTACTTGCCTGTCTCCTCGGCCATAAGCTCAAAGATAAATTAACATTGCAAGAAAAATTTTAAGTGTTAAACAGAACCCAGGACTTGCCTGGCCCCTCGGCCATAAGCTCAAGGGTAAATTAACATTGCAAGAAAAATTCTATGTGTTAAACAGAACCTAGGTTTGCCTGGCTCCTCGTTCACAAGCTTAGGGTAAATTAACACTGCGAGAATCATTCTAAGTGTTAAGTGGAACCCAGGATTTGCCTGGCCCCACGGCCACAAGCTCAATGATAAATTACCACTGCAAGAAAAATTCTAAGTGTTAAACAGAACCTAGGTCTTGCCTGGCTCTCCGGCCACAAGCTTAGGGTAAATTAACATTGCAAGAAAAATTCTAAGTGTTAAACAGAACTCAGGACTTGCCTGGCTCCTTTGCCATAAGCTCAAGGGTACATTAAAATTGCAAGGAAAATTGTAAGTGTTAAATAGAACGTAGGACTTGCCTAGCTCCTCAGCCACAAGCTTAGAGTAAATTAACATTACAAGAAAAATTCTAACTGTTAAGCAGAACCCAGGACTTGCCTGGCCCCTCGGCCACAAGCTCGAAGATAAATTAACATTACAAGAAAAATTCTAAGTGTAAAACGGAACCTAGGCCTTGCCTGGCTCCTCGGCCACAAGCTTAGGGTAAATTAACATTGCAAGAAAAATTCTAAATGTTAAACAGAACCCAGGACCGGCCTAGCCCCTCGGCCATAAGTTCAAGGATAAATTAACATTGTAAGAAAAATTCTACGTGTCAAACAGAACCTAGTCCTTGCCTGGCTCCTCGCCCACAAGTTTAGGGTAAATTAACATTGCAAGAAAAATTCTAAGTGTTAAACATAGCCCAGGACTTGCCTGGCTCCGTTGACATAAGCTCAAGGGTAAATTAACACTGCAAGAAAAATTCTAAGGGTTAAACAGAACCTAGGACTTGCCTGGCTCCTGGGCCACAAGCTTAGGGTAAATTAACAATACAAGAAAAATTCTAAGTGTTAAACAGAACCCAGGACTTGCCTTGCCCCTCGGTCACAAGCTCAAGGAAAAATTAACATTGCAAGAAAAATTCTAAATGTTAAACAGAACCCAGTCTTGCCTGGCTCCTCGGTCACAAGATTAGGGTAAATTAACATTGCAAAAAAAATACTAAGTATTAAACAGAACCTAGAACTTGCCTAACTCCTCGGCCACAAGCTCAAAGATTAATTAACATTGCAAGAAAAATTCTAAGCGTTAAACAGAACCTAGGTCTTGCCTGGCTCCCCAGCCACAAGGTCAAGGGAAAGTTAACATTGCAAGAAAAATTTTATGTGTTAAATAGAACCTAAGACTTGCCTGGCCCTTCGGTCACAAGTTTAAGGTAAATTTACATTTCAAGAAAAATTCTAATTGTTAAACAGAACCCAGGACTTGCCTGGCCCCTCAGCCATAAGCTCAAGGACAAATTAACATTGCAAGAAAAATTCTATGTGTTAAACAGAACCTAGGTTTGCCTGGCTCCTCGTTCACAAGCTTAGGATACATTAACATTACAAAAAAAATTCTAAGTGTTAAACAGAACCCAGGACTTGCCTGGCCTTTAAGCCACAAGCTCAAGGATAAATTAACATTGCAAGAAAAATTCTAAGTGTAAAACAGAACCTAGGCCTTGCCTAGCTCCTCAGCCACAAGTTTAGGGAAAATTAACATTGCAATAAAAATTCTAAGTGTTAAACAGAATCTGGAACTTGCCTGGCTCCTCGGCCACAAGCTCAAAGATAAATTAACATTGCAAGAAAAATTTTAGGTGTTAAACAGAACCCAGGACTTGCCTGGCCCCTCGGGCAAAAGCTCAAGGGTAAAGTAACATTGCAAGAGAAATTCTATGTGTTAAACAGAACCTCGGTTTGCCTGGCTCGTCGTTCACAAGCTTAGGGTAAATTAACACTGCAGGAATAATTCTAAGTGTTAAACGGAACCCAGGACTTGCCTGACCTCTCGGCCACAAGCTCGAGGATAAATTAACATTGCAAAAAAAATTCTAAGTGTAAAACAGAACCTAGGCCTTGCCTGGCTCCTCACCCACAAGCTTAAGGAAAATTAACATTGCAAGAAAAATTCTAAGTGTTAAACCGAACCTAATATTTGCCTGGCTCCTCGGCCACAAACTTAAGGGTAAATTAACATTGCAAAAATATTCTAAGTGTTAAACAAAACCTGGACTTACCTGACTCCTCGGCCACAAACTTAGGGAAAATTAACATTGCAAGAAAAATTCTAAGTGTTAAACCGAACCTAGTATTTGCCTGGCTCGTCGGCCCTAAACTTAAGGGTAAATTAACATTGCAAAAATATTCTAAGTGTTAAACAAAACCTAGGACTTGCCTGACTCCTCAGCCACAAGCTTAGGGTAAATTAGCATTGCAAGAAAAATTCTAAGCATTAAACGGAACCCAGGACTTGCCTGGCCCCTCAGCCACTAGTTTAAGGATAAATTAACATTGCAAGAAAAATTCTAACTGTTAAACAGAACCTGGGCCTTGCATGGCTCCACGGCCACAAGCTTTGGGTAAATTAACATTCCAAAAAAATTGTAAGTGTTAAACAGAAGCTAGGACTTGCCTGCCTCCTCCGCCAAAAGTTTACGGTAAATTAACATTGCAAGAAAAATTCTAAGTGTTAAACAGAATCTAGTACTTGCCTGGCTCCTCGGCCATCAGCTCAAAGGTAAATTAACATTACAAAAAAATTTTAAGTGTTAAACAGAACCTAGGACTTGCCTGGTTCCTTGGCCACAAGCTTAGGGTAAATTAACATTGCAAAAAAATTCTAAGTGTTAAACAGAACCTAATACCTGCCTGGCTCCTCGGCCACAAGTTTAGGGTAAATTAACATTGCAAAAAAATTCTAAGTGTTAAACTGAACCCAGGACCTGCCTGGCCCCTCGGCCAAAAGCTCAAGGATAAATTAACATTGCAAGAAAAATTCAACGTGTTAAACAGAACCTAGTCCTTGCCTGGCTCCTCGTCCACAAGCTTAGAGTAAATTAACATTGCAAGAAAAATTCTAAGTGTTAAATATAGCGCAGGACTTGCCTGGCTCCATTGACACAAGCTCAAGGGTAAATTAACATTGCAAGAAAAAATCTAAATGTTAAACAGAACCCAGTCTTGCCTGGCTCCTCGGTCAAAAGATTAGGGTAAATTAACATTGCAAAAAAAATTCTAGGTATTAAACAGAACCTAGAATTTGCCTGACTCCTCAGCCACAAGCTCAAAGATAAATTAACATTGCAAGAAAAATTATAAGTGTTAAACAGAACCTAGGTCTTGCCTGGCTCCTCGGCCACAAGTTTAGAGTAAATTAACACTGCAATAAAAATTCTAAGTGTTAAACAGAACCTAGTACTTGCCTGGCTCCACGGCCACAAGCTCAAGGAAAAATTAACATTGCAAGAAGAATTTTATGTGTTAAACTGAGCCTAGGACTTGCCTGGCCCCTCGGCCACAAGCTAAGGGTAAATTTACATTGCAAAAAAAATTCTAATTATTAAACAGAACCCAGGACTTGCCTTGACCCTCAGCCACAAGCACAATAATAAATTAACTTTGCAAGAAAAATTCTAAGTGTTAAACAGAACCCAGGACTTGCCTGGCTCCTTTGCCACAAGCTCAAGGGTAAATTAAAATTGCAAGAAAAACTATAAGTGTTAAACAGAACTTAGGACTTGCCTGGCTCCTCGACCACAAGTTTGGGGTAAATTAGCATTACAAGAAAAATTCTAAGTGATAAATAGAACCCAGGACTTGCCTGGCCCCTCGGCCACAAGCTTAGGGTAAATGAACATTGCAAGAAAAATTCTAAGTGTTAAACAGAACCTAGTACTTGCCTGACTCGTCGGCCACAAGCTCAAAGATAAATTAACATTGCAAGAAAAATTCTAAGTGTTAAACAGAACCCAGGACTTACCTGGCTCCTTTGCCACAAGCTCAAGGGTAAATTAAAATTGCAAGAAAAATTGTAAGTGTTAAACAGAACGTAGGACTTTCCTGGCTACTCGGCCACAAGGATAGGGTAAATTAACATTCCAAGAAAAATTCTAAGTGTTAAACAAAACCCAGAACTTGCCTGGTCCATCGGCCACAAGCTTGAGGATAAATTAACATTACAAAAAAAATTATAAGTGTTAAACAGAACCTAGGAATTGCCTGGCTCCTCAGCCACAAGCTTAGGGTAAATTAACATTGTAAGAAAAATTCAAAGTTTTAAACAAAACCCAGAACTTTCCTGGCCCATCGGGCACAAGCTTGAGGATAAATTAACATTGCAAAAAAAATTCTAAGTGTTAAAAAGAACCCAGAACATGCCTAGCCCCTCGGCCACAAGCTCAAGGATAAATTAACATTAAAAAAAAAAAAATTCTAAATGTTAAACAGAACCTAAATCTTGCCTGGCCCCTCGGCCACAAGCTTAGGGTAAATTAACATTGCAAGAAAAATTCAAAGTGTTAAACAGAACCTAAGACTTGCCTGGCTCCTCAACCACAAGCTTAGGGTAAATTAACATTGCAAGAAAAATTCTGTGTGTTAAACAAAACCCAGAACTTGACTGGTCCCTCGGCCACAATCTCGAGGATAAATTAACATTGTAAGAAAATTTTTATGTGTTAAACAGGACCTAGGAATTGCCTGTCTCCTCAGCCACAAGCTTAGGGTAAATTAACATTGTAAGAAAAATCCTAAGTGTTAAACAAAACCCAGAACTTGCCTGGTCCTTCGGCCACAAGCTTGAGGATAAATTAACATTGCAAATAAAATTATAAGTGTTAAACAGAACCTAGGAATTGCCTGGCTCCTCAGCCACAAGATTAGGGTAAATTAATAATGTAAGAAAAATTATAAGTGTTAAACAGAACCAAAGACTTGCCTGGCCCCTCGGCCACAAGCTCAAGGATAAATTAACATTACCAGAAAAATTCTAAATGTCAAACAGAACCTAGGCCTTCCAGGCTCCTCGGCCACAAGCTTAGGGTAAATTAACATTATAAGAAAAATTCTAAGTGTTAAACAGAGCCTAAGACTTGCTTGCCTCCTCAGCCAAAAGTTTCGGGTAAATTAACATTGCTAGAAAAATTCTAAGTGTTACACAGAACCCATGGCTTGCCTGGCCCCTCGACCATAAGCTCAAGGATAAATTAACATTGCAAGAAAAATTCTAAGTGTTAAACAGAACCTAAGACTTGCCTGGCTCCTCAGCCACAAGCTTAGGGTAAATTAACCTTGCAAGAAAAATTCTAAGTGTTAAAATAAACCCAGAACTTGCTTGGCCCATCGGCCACAAGCTTGAGGATAAATTAACATTGCAAAAAAAATTATAAGTGTTAAACAGAACCTAGGAATTGCCTGGCTTCTCAGCCACAAGCTTAGGGTAAATTAACATTAAAAGAAAAATTCTAACTGTTAAACAAAACCCAGAACTTGCTTGGCCCATCGGCCACAAGCTTGAGGATAAATTAACATTGCCAAAAAAATTCTAAATTTTAAACAGAACCCAGAACTTGCCTAGCCCCTCAGCCACAAGCTCAAGGATAAATTAACATTACAAAAAAAATTCTAAATGTTAAACAGAACCTAGGTCTTGCCTGGCTCCTCGGCCACAAGCTTAGGGTAAATTAACATTGTAAGAAAAATTCTAAGTGTTAAACAGAACCTAAGACTTGCCTGGCTCTTCAATCACAAGCTTAGGGTAAATTAACATTGCAAGAAAAATTCTATGTGTTAAACAGAACCCAGAACTTGACTGGTCCCTCGGCCACAAGCTCGAGGATAAATTAACATTGCAGGAAAATTTATAAGTGTTAAACAGGACCTAGGAATTTCCTGGCTCCTTAGCCACAAGCTTAGGGTAAATTAACAATGTAAGAAAAATTCTAAGTGTTATACAGAACCCAGAACTTGCCTAGCCCCTCGGCCACAAGTTCAAGGATAAATTAACATTGCAAGAGAAATTCTAACAGTTAAACAGAACCTAGGCCTTGCTTGGCTCCTCGGCCACAAGCTTAGGGTTAATTAACATTGCAAGAAAAATTCTTAGTGTTAAACATAGCCCAGGACTTCCCTGGCTCTTTTGCCACAAGCTCAAGGTTAAATTAACTGTGCAAGAAAAATTCTAAGTGTTAAACAGAACCTAGAACTTGCTTGGCTCCTCAGCCACAAGCTTAGGGTAAATTATCATTGCAGGAAAAATTCTAAGTGTTAAACAGAACCCAGAACTTGCCTAGCCCCTCGGCCGCAAGCTCAAGGATAAATTAACATTAAAAAATAAAAATTCTAAATGTTAAACAGAACCAAAATCTTGCCTGGCCCCTCGGCCGCAAGTTTAGGGTAAATTAACATTGCAAGAAAAATTCAAAGTGTTAAACAAAACCTAAGACTTGCCTGGCTCCTTAACCACAAGCTTAGGGTAAATTAACATTGCAAGAAAAATTCTATGTGTTAAACAGAACCCAGAACTTTACTAGTCCCTCGGCCACAAGCTCGAGGATAAACTAACATTGCAAAAAAATTTATAATTGTTAAACAGAACCAAAGAATTTCCTGGCCCCTCAGCCACAAGTTTAGGGTAAATTAACAATGAAAGAAAAATTCGAAGTGTTATACAGAACCCATAACTTGCCTGGCCCTTCGGCCACAAGTTCAAGAATAAATTAACATTGAAAGAAAAATTCTAAGTGTTAAATAGAACCCAGAATTTGCCTGGCCCCTCAGCCACAAGTTCAAGGATAAATTAACATTGCAAGAAAAATTCTAACTGTTAAACAGAACCTAGGACTTCCCTGGCTCCTCGGCAACAAGTTTAGGGTAAATTCACATTGCAAGAAAAATTCTAAGTGTTAAACAGAACCTAAGACCTGCCTGGCTCCTCAGACACAAGCTTAGGGTAAATTAACATTGTAAGAAAAATCCTTAGTGTTAAACAAAACCCAGAACTCGCCTGGTCCCTCGGCCACAAGCTTGAGGATAAATTAACATTGCAAAAAAAATTATAATTGTTAAACAGAACCTAGGAATTGCCAGGCTCCTCAGCCGCAAGCTTAAGGTAAATTAATTGTGTAAGAAAAATTCTAAGTCTTAAATAGAACCCAGGACTTGCCTGACCCCACGGCCACAAGCTCAAGGACAAATTAGCATTACAAGAAAAATTCTAAATGTTAAACAGTACCTAGGTCTTCCAGGCTCCTCGACCACAAGCTTAGGGTAATTTAACATTACAAGAAAAATTCTAAGTGTTAAACAGAACCTAAGACTTGCCTGCCTCCTCAGCCAAAAGCTTAGGGTAAATTAACATTGCTAGAAAAATTCTAGGTGTTATACAGAACCCAGGACTTGCCTGGCCCCTCAGCCATAAGCTCAAGGATAAATTAACATTGCAAGAAAAATTCTGAGTGTTAAACAGAACCTAAGAGTTGCCTGGCTCCTCAGCCATAAGCTTAGGGTAAATTAACATTGCAAAAAAAATTGTAAGTGTTCAACAAAACCCAGAACTTGCCTGGTCCACCGGCAACAAGCTTGAGGATAAATTAACATTGCGAAAAAAATTATAAGTGTTAAACAGAACCTAGGAATTACCTGGCTCCTCAGTCACAAGCTTAGGGTAAATTAACAATGTAAGAAAAATACTAAGTGTTAAACAGAACCTAGGACTTGCCTGGCCCCTCGGCCACAAGCTCAAGGATTAATTAATATTACAAGAAAAATTCTAAATGTTGAACGGAACCTACGTCTTGCCTGGCTCCTCGGCCACAAGCTTAGGGTAAATTAACATTGCAAGAAAAATTCTAAGTGTTAAACAGAACCTAAGACTTGCCTGCCTCCTCAGCTAAAAGCTTAGGGTAAATTAACATTGCTAGAAAAATTCTATGTGTTAAACAGAACCCAGGACTTGCCTGGCCCCTCGGCCATAAGCTCAAGGATAAATTAACATTGCAAGAAAAATTCAAAGTGTTAAACAGAACCCAGGCCTTGCCTGGCTCCTCGTCCACAAGCTTAGGGTAAATTAACATTGCAAGAAAAATTGTTAGTGTTAAACATAGCCCAGGACTTGCCTGGCTCTTTTGCCATAAGCTCAAGGTTAAATTAACAGTGCAAGAAAAATTCTAAGTGTTAAACAAAACCTAGAACTTGCTTGGCTCCTCAGCTACAAGCTTAGGGTAAATTAACATTGCAGGAAGAATTGTAAGTGTTAAACAGAATCCAGAACTTGCCAGGTCCCTCGGCCACAAGCTCGAGGCTAAATCAGCATTGCAAGAAAAATTGTAAGTATTAAACAGAACCTAGGAATTGCCTTGCTTCTCAGCCACGAGCTTAGGGTAAATTCACAATGTAAGAAAAATTCGAAGTGTTATACCGAACCCAGAACTTGCCTGGCCCTTCGGCCACAAGTTCAAGGATAAATTAACATTGCAAGAAAAATTCTAACAGTTAAACAGAACCTAGGTCTTGCCTGGCTCCTCGGCCATAAGCTTAGCGTAAATTAACATTGCAAGAAAAATTTTAAGTGTTAAACAGAACCCAGAATTTGCCTGGCCTCTCAGCCACAAGTTCAAGGATAAATTAATATTGCAAGAAAAATTATAACTGTTAAACAGAACCTAGGACTTCCCTGACTCCTCGGCAACAAGCTTAGGGTAAATTAACATTGTAAGAAAAATTCTAAGTGTTAAACAGAACCTAAGACCTGCCTGGCTCCTCAGCCACAAGCTTAGGGTAAATTAACATTGTAAGAAAAATCCTAAGTGTTAAACAAAACCCAGAACTTGCCTGGTCCCTCAGCCACAAGCTTGAGGATAAATTAACATTGCAAAAAAAATTATAAGTGTGAAACAGAACCTAGGAATTGCTTGGCTCCTCAGCCACAAGCTTAGGGTAAACTAATAATGTAAGAAAAATTCTAAGTGTTAAACAGAACCCAGGACTTGCCTGGCCCCTCGGCCACAAGCTCAAGGATAAATTAACATTACAAGAAAAATTCTAAATGTTAAACGGAGTCTATGTCTTCCAGGCTCCTCGGCCACAAACTTAGGGTAAATTAACATTACAAGAAAAATTCTAAGTGTTAAACAGAACCTAAGAGTTGCCTGCCTCCTCGGCCACAACCTTAGGAAAAATTAACATTGCAAGAAAAATTCTAAGTGTTAAACAGAACCTAATACTTGCCTAGCTCCTCGGCCACAAGCCCAAGGGCAAATTAACATTACAAAAAAATTGTAAGTGTTAAACAAAACCTAGGACTTGCCTGGCTCCCCGGCCACAAGCTTAGGGTAAATTAACAATGCAAGAAAAATTCTAAGTGTTAAACAGAACCTTGGACTTGCCTGCCTCCTCAGCCAAAAGCTTAAGGTAAATTAACATTGCTAAAAAAACTCTAAGTGTTAAACAGAACTTAGTACTTGCCTGGCTCCTCGGCCACAATCTAAAAGATAAATTAACATTGCAATAAATATTCTAAGTGTTAAATAGAACCTAGGTCTTGCTTGCCTCCTCGGCCACAAGCATAAGGTAAATTAACATTGCGAGAAAAATTCTAATTGTTAAACAGAACCCAGGACTTGCCTTGCCCCTCAGCCACAAGCACAATAATAAATTAACATTCCAAGAAAAATTCTAAGTGTTAAACAGAACCTAGGTCTTGCCTGCTCCTCGGCCACAAACTTAGGGTAAATTAACGTTGCAAGAAAAATTCTAAGTGTTAAACAGAACCTAGTACTTGCCTGTCTCCTCGGCCATAAGCTCAAAGATAAATTAACATTGCAAGAAAAATTCTAAGTGTTAAACAGAACCCAGGACTTGCCTAGCCCCTCGGCCATAAGCTCAAGGGTAAATTAACATTGCAAGAAAAATTCTATATGTTAAACAGAACCTAGGTTTGCCTGGCTCCTCGTTCACAAGCTTAGGGTAAATTAACACTGCAAGAATCATTCTAAGTGTTAAGTGGAACCTAGGATTTGCCTGGCCCCACGGCCACAAGCTCAATGATAAATTACCACTACAAGAAAAATTCTAAGTGTTAAACAGAACCTAGGTCTTGCCTGGCTCTCCGGCCACAAGCTTAGGGTAAATTAACATTGCAAGAAAAATTCTAAGTGTTAAACAGAACTCAGGACTTGCCTGGCTCCTTTGCCATAAGCTCAAGGGTACATTAAAATTGCAAGGAAAATTGTAAGTGTTAAATAGAACGTAGGACTTGCCTAGCTCCTCAGCCACAAGCTTAGGATAAATTAACATTACAAGAAAAATTCTAACTGTTAAGCAGAACCCAGGACTTGCCTGGCCCCTCGGCCACAAGCTCGAAGATAAATTAACATTACAAGAAAAATTCTAAGTGTAAAACGGAACCTAGGCCTTGCCTGACTCCTCGGCCACAAGCTTAGGGTAAATTAACATTGTAAGAAAAATTCTAAATGTTAAACAGAACCCAGGACCGGCCTAGCCCCTCAGCCATAAGTTCAAGGATAAATTAACATTGTAAGAAAAATTCTACGTGTCAAACAGAACCTAGTCCTTGCCTGGCTCCTCGCCCACAAGTTTAGGGTAAATTAACATTGCAAGAAAAATTCTAAGTGTTAAACATAGCCCAAGACATGCCTGGCTCCGTTGACATAAGCTCAAGGGTAAATTAACACTGCAAGAAAAATTCTAAGGGTTAAACAGAACCTAGGACTTGCCTGGCTCCTCGGCCACAAGCTTAGGGTAAATTAACAATACAAGAAAAATTCTAAGTGTTAAACAGAACCCAGGACTTGCCTTGCCCCTCGGCCACAAGCTCAAGGAAAAATTAACATTGCAAGAAAAATTCTAAATGTTAAACAGAACCCAGTCTTGCCTGGCTCCTCGGTCACAAGATTAGGGTAAATTAACATTGCAAAAAAAATTCTAAGTATTAAACAGAACCTAGAACTTGCCTAACTCCTTGGCCACAAGCTCAAAGATTAATTAACATTGCAAGAAAAATTCTAAGCGTTAAACAGAACCTAGGACTTGCCTGGCTCCCCAGCCACAAGGTCAAGGGAAAGTTAACATTGCAAGAAAAATTTTATGTGTTAAACAGAACCTAAGACTTGCCTGGCCCTTCGGTCACAAGTTTAAGGTAAATTTACATTTCAAGAAAAATTCTAATTGTTAAACAGAACCCAGGACTTGCCTGGCCCCTCAGCCATAAGCTCAAGGACAAATTAACATTGCAAGAAAAATTCTATGTGTTAAACAGAACCTAGGTTTGCCTGGCTCCTCGTTCACAAGCTTAGGATAAATTAACATTACAAAAAAAATTCTAAGTGTTAAACAGAACCCAGGACTTGCCTGGCCTCTTGGCCACAAGCTCAAGGATAAATTAACATTGCAAGAAAAATTCTAAGTGTAAAACAGAACCTAGGCCTTGCCTAGCTCCTCAGCCACAAGTTTAGGGAAAATTAACATTGCAATAAAAATTCTAAGTGTTAAACAGAATCTGGTACTTGCCTGGCTCCTCGGCCACAAGCTCAAAGATAAATTAACATTGCAAGAAAAATTTTCGATGTTAAACAGAACCCAGGACTTGCCTGGCCCCTCGGGCAAAAGCTCAAGGGTAAAGTAACATTGCAAGAGAAATTCTATGTGTTAAACAGAACCTCGGTTTGCCTGGCTCGTCGTTCACAAGCTTAGGGTAAATTAACACTGCAGGAATAATTCTAAGTGTTAAACGGAACCCAGGACTTGCCTGACCTCTCGGCCACAAGCTCGAGGATAAATTAACATTGCAAAAAAAATTCTAAGTGTAAAACAGAACCTAGGCCTTGCCTGGCTCCTCACCCACAAGCTTAGGGAAAATTAACATTGCAAGAAAAATTCTAAGTGTTAAACCGAACCTAGTATTTGCCTGGCTCCTCGGCCACAAACTTTAGGGTAAATTAACATTGCAAAAATATTCTAAGTGTTAAACAAAACCTAGGACTTACCTGACTCCTCGGCCACAAACTTAGGGAAAATTAACATTGCAAGAAAAATTCTAAGTGTTAAACCGAACCTAGTATTTGCCTGGCCCCTCGGCCCTAAACTTAAGGGTAAATTAACATTGCAAAAATATTCTAAGTGTTAAACAAAACCTAGGACTTGCCTGACTCCTCAGCCACAAGCTTAGGGTAAATTAGCATTGCAAGAAAAATTCTAAGCATTAAACGGAACCCAGGACTTGCCTGGCCCCTCAGCCACTAGTTTAAGGATAAATTAACATTGCAAGAAAAATTCTAACTGTTAAACAGAACCTGGGCCTTGCATGGCTCCACGGCCACAAGCTTTGGGTAAATTAACATTGCAAAAAAATTCTAAGTGTTAAACAGAACCTAGGCCTTGCATGGCTCCACGGCCACAAGCTTTGGGTAAATTAACATTGCAAAAAAATTCTAAGTGTTAAACAGAAGCTAGGACTTGCCTGCATCCTCCGCCAAAAGTTTAGGGTAAATTAACATTGCAAGAAAAATTCTAAGTGTTAAACAGAATCTAGTACTTGCCTGGCTCCTCGGCCATAAGCTCAAAGGTAAATTAACATTACAAAAAAATTTTAAGTGTTAAACCGAACCTAGGACTTGCCCGGTTCCTCGGCCACAAACTTAGGGTAAATTAACATTGCAAAAAAATTCTAAGTGTTAAACAGAACCTAATACCTGCCTGGCTCCTCGGCCACAAGTTTAGGGTAAATTAACATTGCAAAAAAATTCTAAGTGTTAAACTGAACCCAGGACCTGCCTGGCCCCTCGGCCAAAAGCTCAAGGATAAATTAACATTGCAAGAAAAATTCAACGTGTTAAACAGAACCTAGTCCTTGCCTGGCTCCTCGTCCACAAGCTTAGAGTAAATTAATATTGCAAGAAAAATTCTAAGTGTTAAATATAGCGCAGGACTTGCCTGGCTCCATTGACACAAGCTCAAGGGTAAATTAACATTGCAAGAAAAAATCTAAATGTTAAACAGAACCCAGTCTTGCCTGGCTCCTCGGTGAAAAGATTAGGGTAAATTAACATTGCAAAAAAAATTCTAGGTATTAAACAGAACCTAGAATTTGCCTGACTCCTCAGCCACAAGCTCAAAGATAAATTAACATTGCAAGAAAAATTATAAGTGTTAAACAGAACCTAGGTCTTGCCTGGCTCCTCGGCCACAAGTTTAGAGTAAATTAACACTGCAATAAAAATTCTAAGTGTTAAACAGAACCTAGTACTTGCCTGGCTCCACGGCCACAAGCTCAAGGAAAAATTAACATTGCAAGAAGAATTTTATGTGTTAAACTGAGCCTAGGACTTGCCTGGCCCCTCGGCCACAAGCTAAGGGTAAATTTACATTGCAAGAAAAATTCTAATTATTAAATAGAACCCAGGACTTGCCTTGACCCTCAGCCACAAGCACAATAATAAATTAACTTTGCAAGAAAAATTCTAAGTGTTAAACAGAACCCAGGACTTGCCTGGCTCCTTTGCCACAAGCTCAAGGGTAAATTAAAATTGCAAGAAAAACTATAAGTGTTAAACAGAACTTAGGACTTGCCTGGCTCCTCGACCACAAGTTTGGGGTAAATTAGCATTACAAGAAAAATTCTAAGTGATAAACAGAACCCAGGACTTGCCTGGCCCCTCGGCCACAGGCTTAGGGTAAATGAACATTGCAAGAAAAATTCTAAGTGTTAAACAGAACCTAGTACTTGCCTGACTCGTCGGCCACAAGCTCAAAGATAAATTAACATTGCAAGGAAAATTCTAAGTGTTAAACAGAACCCAGGACTTGCCTAGCTCCTTTGCCACAAGCTCAAGGGTAAATTAAAATTGCAAGAAAAATTGTAAGTGTTAAACAGAACGTAGGACTTTCCTGGCTACTCGGCCACAAGGATAGGGTAAATTAACATTACAAGAAAAATTCTATGTGTTAAACAGAACCTAGGACTTGCCTGGCCCCTCGACCACAAGCCCACGGATAAATTAACATTGCAAGGAAAATTCTAAATGTTAAACAGAACCCAGGTCTTGCCTGGCTCCTCGGCCACAAGATTAGGGTAAATTAACTTTGCAAGAAAAATTCTAAATTTAAAATAGAACCCAGTCTTGCCTGGCTCCTCAATCACAAGATTAGGGTATATTAACATTGCAAAAAAAATTCTAAGTATTAAACAGAACCTAGAACTTGCTTAACTCCTCGGCCACAATCTCAAAAATAAATTAGCATTGCAAGAAAAGTTATAAGTGTTAAACAGAACCTAGGACTTGCCTGGCTCCTCGACCACAAGCTTAGAGTGAATTAATACTGCCAAAAAAATTCTAAGTGGTAAACAGAACCTAGTACTTGCCTGGCTCCTCGGCCACAAGCTCAAGGGAATGTTAACATTGCAAGAAAAATTTTATGTGTTAAACAGAACCTAGGACTTGCCTGGCCCTTCGGCCACAAGCTTAGGGTAAATTTACATTGCAAGAAAAATTCTAATTGTTAAACAAAACCCAGTACTTGCCTAGCCCCTCGGCCACTAGCACAATATCAAATTAACGTTGCAAAAAAAATTCTAAGTATTAAACAGAACCTAGGTCCTGCCTGCTCCTCGGCCACAAGCTTAAGGTAAATTAACGTTCCTAGAAAAATTCTAAATGTTAAACAGAATCTAGTACTTGCCTAGCTCTTCGGCAACAAGCTCAAAGATAAATTAACATTGCAAGAAAAATTCTAAGTGTTAAACAGAACCTAGGACTTGCCTGGCCCCTTGGCCATAAGATCAAGGATAAATTAACATTGCAAGAAAAATTCTATGTGTTAAAGAGAACCTAGGTTTCTCTGGCTCCTCGTTCATAAGCTTAGGATAAATTAACATTGCAAGAAAAATTCTAAGTGTTAAACAGAACCCAGGACTTGCCTGGCCCCTCGGCCACAAGCTCAAGGATAAATTAACATTGCAAGAAAAATTCTAAGTGTTAAACAGAAACTAGGCCTTGCCTAGCTCCTCGGCCATAAGCTTAGGGTAAATTAACATTGCAGGAAAAGTTATAAGCGTTAAACAGAACCCGAGTCATGCCTGGCTCCTTTGCCACAAGCTCAAGGGTAAATTAAAATTGCAAGAAAAATTCTAAGTGTTAAACAGAACGTAGGATTTGCCTAGCTCCTCGGCCACAAGCTTATGGTAAATTAACATTACAAGAAAAATTATAAGTGTAAAACATAACCTAGGCCTTGCCTGGCTCCTCGGCCACAAGCTTAGGATAAATTAACATTGCAAGAAAAATTCTAAGTGTTAAACAGAACCTAGTACTTCCCTGGCCCCTCGGCCACAAGCTCGAGGACAAATTAACATTGCAAGAAAAATTCTAAGTGTTAAACAGAACCTAGGTCTTGCCTGGATCCCCGGCCATAAGCTTAGGGTAAATTAACATTGCAAGAAAAATTCTAAGTGTTAAACAGAACCCAGGACTTGCCTGGTTCCTTTGCCACAAGCTCAAGGGTAAATTAAAATTGTAAGAAAAATTGTAAGTGTTAAACAGAACCCAGGACTTGCCTGGCCCCTCGGCCATAAGTTCAAGGTTAAATTACCACTGCAAGAAAAATTCTATGTGTTAAACAGAACCTAGGTTTGTCTAGCTCCTCGTTCACAAGCTTAGGATAAATTAACATTGCAAGAAAAATTCTAAGTGTTAAACAGAACCTAGGTCTTGCCTGCTCCTCGGCCACAAGCTTAGGGTAAATTAACATTGCTAGAAAAATTCTAAGTGTTAAACAGAACCTAGTACTTGCCTGGCTCCTCGGCCACAAGCTCAAAGATAAATTAAGATTGCAAAAAAAATTCTAAGTGTTAAACAGAACCCAAGACTTGCCTAGCCCCTCGGCCATAAGCTCATGGGTAAATTAACAATGCAAGAAAAATTCTATGTATTAAACATAACACAGGTTTGCCTGGATCCTCGTTCACAAGCTTACGGTAAATTAACGCAGCAAGAATAATTCTATGTGTTAAATGGAACCCAGGACTTGCCTGGCCCCTTGGCCACATGCTCAATGATAAATTACCATTGCAAGAAAAATTCTAAGTGTTAAACAGAACCTAGGCCTTGCCTGGCTCCCCGGCCACAAGCTTAGGGTAAATTAACTTTACAAGAAAAATTCTAAGTGTTAAACAGAACCAAGGACTTGCCTAGCTCCTTTGCCACAAGCTCAAGGGTAAATTCAAATTGCAAGAAAAATTGTAAGTGTTAAACAGAACGTAGGACAAGCCTAGCTCCTCAGCCACAAGCTTAGGGTAAATTATCATTATCAGAAAAATTCTAAGTGTTAAACAGAACCCAGGACTTGCCGGGCCCCTCGACCACAAGCTCGAGGATAAATTAACATTGCAAGAAAAATTCTAAGTGTAAAACAGAATTTAGGCCTTGCCTGGCTCCTCGGCCACAAGCTTAGGGTAAATTAACATTACAAGAAAAATTCTAAGTATTATACAAAACCCAGGACTTGCCTGGCCCATCGGTAACAAGCTCGCGGATAAATTAACATTGCGAGGAAAATTCTAAATGTTAAACAGAACCCAGGTCTTACCTGGCTCCTCGGCCACAAGATTAGGGTAAATTAATTTTGCAAGAAAAATTCTAAGTATTAAACAGAACCTAGTACTCGGCTAACACCTCGACCACAAGCTCAAAGATAAATTAACATCGCAAGAAAAATTTTAAGTGTTAAACAAAACTTAGGTCTTGCCTGGCTCCTCGGCCACAAGCTTAAGGTAAATTAACCTTGAAAGAAAAATTCTAAGTGTTAAACAGAACCTAAGACTTGTCTGCCTCCTCAGCCACAAGCTTAGGATAAATTAATATTGCAAGAAAATTCTAAGTATTAAACAGAACCTTGGCCTTGCCTGGCTCCTTGGCCACAAGCTTTGGGTAAATTAACACTGCAAAAAAAATTCTAAGTGTTAAATAGAACTCTGGACTTGCCTGGCCCCACGACCACAAGCTCAATGTTAAATTAACATTGCAAGAAAAATTATAAGTGTTAAACAGAACCTAGGACTTGCCTGGCTCCTCAGCCACAAGCTTAGGGTAAATTAACATTGCAAGAAATATTCTAAGTATTAAACAGAACCTAGAATTTGCCTGACCCCTCGGCCACAAGCTCAAAGATAAATTTACATCGCAAGAAAAATTCCAAGTCTTAAACAGAACCTAGGTCTTGCCTGGCTCCTCGACCACAAGCTTAGAGTAAATTAACATTGCAAGAAAAATTCTAAGTGTTAAATAGAACCTAGTACTTGCCTGGCTCCTCGGCCACATGCTCAAAGGAAAATTAACATTACAAGAAAAATTCTATGTGTTAAACAAAACCTTGGACTTGCCTGGCCCCTCGGCCACAAGCTAAGGGAAAATTTACATTACAACAAAAATTCTATTTGTTAAACAGAACCCAGGACTTGCCTGACTCCTCGGCCACAAGTTTGGGGTAAATTAATATTTCAAGAATAATTCAAAGTGTTAAACAGAACCCAGGACTTGCCTGGCTCCTTTGCCACAAGCTCAATGGTAAATTAACTTCCCAGAAAAGCTCTAACTGTTAAACAAAACCTAGGCCTTGCCTAGCTCCTCGGCCACAAGCTTAGGATAAATTAACATTGCAAGAAAAATTCTAAGTGTGAAACAGAACCCAGGACTTGCCTGCCCCTCGACCATAAGCCCAAGGATAAATTAGCATTGCAAGAAAAATTATAAGTGTTACATAGAACCTAGGACTTGCCCAGCTCCTCAGCCACAAGCTTAGGGTAAATTAACATCGGAAGAAAAATTCTATGTGAGAATCAGAACCTAGATCTTGCTTACTCCTCGGCCACAAGCTTAGGGTAAATTAACGTTGCAAGAAAAATTCTAAGTGTTAAACAAAACCTAGTACTTGCTTGGCTCCTCGGCTACAAGCTCAAAGAAGAATTAACATCGGAAGAAAAATTCTAAGTGTTAAACAGAATCTAGGTCTTGCCTAGCTCCTCGACCACAAGCTTAAGGTAAATTAACATTGCAAGAAAAATTCTATGTGTTAAACAGAACCTAGTACTTGCCTGGCTCCTTGGCCACAACCTCAAGAGTAAATTAACATTGCAAGAAAAATTCTAAGTGTTAAACAGAACCTAGGACTTGCCTGGCTCCTCGACCACAAGTTTAGGGTAAATTAACGTTGCAAGAGAAATTTC
This sequence comes from Quercus gilva, assembly GCA_023621385.1. NCBI lineage: Eukaryota > Viridiplantae > Streptophyta > Magnoliopsida > Fagales > Fagaceae > Quercus > Quercus gilva. Next base: position 61,313,387 of record CM042473.1, on the reverse strand, counting down.
AAGTGTTAAACAGAACCCAAGACTTACCTAGCCCCTCGGCCACAAGCTCAAGGACAAATTAACATTGCAAGAAAAAATCTAAGTGTTAAATAGAACACAGGACTTGCCTGCCTCCTTTGCCACAAGTTGGATGGTAAATTAACATTGCAAGAAAAATTCGAAGTGTTAAACAGAACCCAGGACCTGCCTGGCCCCTCCGCCATAAGCTCAAGGATAAATTAACATTGGAAGAAAAATTCTACGTGTTAGACAGAACCGAGTCCTTGCCTGGCTCGTCATCCACAAGCTTACGGTAAATTAACATTGCAAGAAAAATTCTAAGTGTTAAACATAGCCCAGGACTTGCCTGGCTCCGTTGACACAAGCTCAAGGGTAAATTAACATTGCATGAAAAATTCTAAGTGTTAAACAGAACCTAGGACTTGCCTGGCTCCCCGGCCACAAGCTTATGGTAAATTAACATTACAAGAAAAATTCTAAGTGTTAAACAGAACTCAGGGCTTGCCTGGCCCCTCGGCCAAAAGCTCAAGGATAAATTAACATTGCAAGGAAAATTCTAAATGTTAAACAGAACCCAGTCTTGCCTGGCTCCTCGGTCTCAAGATTAAGGTAAATTAACATTGCAAAAAAAATTCTAAGTATTAAACAGAACCTAGAACTTGCATGACTCCTCAGCCACAAGCTCAAGGATAAATTAACATTGCAAGGAAAATTCTAAATGTTAAACAGAACCTAGTCTTGCCTGGCCCCTCGGTCACATGATTAGGGTAAATTAACAATGCAAAAAAAATTCTAAGTATTAAACAGAACCTAGAACTTGCCTGACTCCTTAGCCACAAGCTCAAAGATAAATTAACATTGCAAGAAAAATTCTAAGTGTTAAACAGAACCTAGGTCTTGCCTGGCCCCTCGGCCACAAGTTTAGAGTAAATTAACACTGCAAGAAAAATTCTAAGTGTTAAACAGAACCTAGTACTTGCCTGGCTCTACGTCCACAAGCTCAAGGGAAAATTACCATTGCAAGAAAAATTTTATGTGTTAAACAGAACCTAGGACTTGCCTGGCCCCTCGGCAACAAGCTTAGGGTAAATTTACATTGCAAGAAAAATTCTATTTGTTAAACATAGCCCAGGACTTGCCTGGCTCCGTTGACACAAGCTCAAGGGTAAATTAACATTGCATGAAAAATTCTAAGTGTTAAACAGAACCTAGGACTTGCCTGGCTCCCCGGCCACAAGCTTATGGTAAATTAACATTACAAGAAAAATTCTAAGTGTTAAACAGAACCCAGGACTTGCCTGGCCCCTCGGCCACAAGCTCAAGGATAAATTAACATTGCAAGGAAAATTCTAAATGTTGAACAGAACCCAGTCTTGCCTGGCTCCTCGGTCACAAGATTGGGGTAAATTAACATTGCAAAAAAAATTCTAAGTATTAAACAGAACCTAGAACTTGCATGACTCCTCGGCCACAAGCTCAAGGATAAATTAACATTGCAAGGAAAATTCTAAATGTTAAACAGAACCTAGTCTTGCCTGGCTTCTCGGTCACAAGATTAGGGTAAATTAACATTGCAAAAAAAATTCTAAGTATTAAACAGAACCAAGAACTTGCCTGACTCCTCAGCCACAAGCTCAAAGATAAATTAACATTGCAAGAAAAATTCTAAGTGTTAAACAGAACCTAGGTCTTGCCTGGCTCCTCGGCCACAAGTTTAGAGTAAATTAACACTGCAAGAAAAATTCTAAGTGTTAAACAGAACCTAGTTCTTGCCTGGCTCCACGTCCACAAGCTCAAGGGAAAATTAACATTGCAAGAAAAATTTTATGTGTTAAACAGAACCTAGGACTTGCCTGGCCACGCGGTTACAAGCTTAGGGTAAATTTACATTGCGAGAAAAATTCTAGTTGTTAAACAGAACCCAGGACTTGCCTTGCCCCTCAACCACAAGCACAATAATAAATTCACATTGCAAGAAAAATTCTAAGTGTTAAACAGATCCAAGGTCTTGCCTACTCCTCGGCCACAAGCTTAGGGTAAATTGACGTTGCTGCAAAAGTTCTAAGTGTTAAACAAAACCTAGTACTTGCCTGGCTCCTCGGCCACAAGCTCAAAGATAAATTCACATTGCAAGAAAAATTTTAAGTGTTAAACAGAACTCAGGACTTGCCTGGCCCCTCGGCCATAAGCTCAAGGGTAAATTAACATTGCAAGAAAAATTCTATGTGTTAAACAGAACCTAGGTTTGCCTGGCCCCTCGTTCACAAGCTTAGGGTAAATTAACACTGCAAGAATAATTCTATGTGTTAAATGGAACCCAGGACTTGCCTGGCCCCTCGGCCACAAGCTGAATGATAAATTACCACTGCAAGAAAAATTCTAAGTGTTAAACAGAACCTAGGACTTTCCTGGCTCCCCGGCCACAAGCTTAGGGTAAATTAACATTCCAAGAAAAATTCTTAGTATTAAACAGAACCCAGGACTTGCCTGGCTCCTTTGCCACAAGCTCAAGGGTAAATTAAAATTGGAAGAAAATTTGAATGTGTTAAATAGAACGTAGGACTTGTCTAGCTCCTCAGCCAGAAGCTTAATCTAAATTAACATTACAAGAAAAATTCTAAGTTTTAAACAGAACCCAGGACTTGCCTGTCCCCTCGGCCACAAGCTCGAGGATAAATTAACATTGCAAGAAAAATTCTAAGCGTAAAACAGAACCTAGGTCTTGCCTGGCTCCTCGGCCACAAGCTTAGGGTAAATTAACATTACAAGAAAAATTCTAAGTGTTAAACAGAACCTAGAACTTGCCTGGCTCCTCGGCCATAAGCTTAGGGTAAATTAACATTGCAAGAAAAATTCTAAGTGTTAAACAGAACCTAGGTCTTGCCTGGCTCCTCGGCCACAAGCTTAGGGTAAATTAACATTACAAGAAAAATTCTAAGTGTTAAACAGAACCTAGGACTTGCCTGGCTTCCCGGCCACAAGCTTATGGTAAATTAACATTACAAGAAAAATTCTAAGTGTTAAATAGAACCCAGGACTTGCCTAGCCCCTCGGCCACAAGCTCAAGGATAAATTAACATTGCAAGGAAAATTCTAAATGTTAAACAGAACCCAGTCTTGCCTGGCTCCTCGGTCACAAGATTAGGGTAAATTAACATTGCAAAAAAAATTCTAAGTATTAAACAGAACCTAGAACTTGCATGACTACTCGGCCACAAGCTCAAGGATAAATTAACATTGCAAGGAAAATTCTAAATGTTAAACAGAACCCAGTCTTGCCTGGCTTCTCGGTCACAAGATTAGAGTAAATTAACATTGCAAAAAAAATTCTAAGTATTAAACAGAACCAAGAACTTGCCTGACTCCTCAGCCACAAGCTCAAAGATAAATTAACATTGCAAGAAAAATTCTAAGTGTTAAACAGAACCTAGGTCTTGCCTGGCTCCTCGGCCACAAGTTTAGAGTAAATTAACACTGCGAGAAAAATTCTAAGTGTTAAACAGAACCTAGTACTTGCCTGGCTCCACGTCCACAAGCTCAAGGGAAAATTAACATTGCAAAAAAAATTTTATGTGTTAAACAGAACATAGGACTTGCCTGGCCCCGCGGCTACAAGCTTAGGGTAAATTTACATTGCGAGAAAAATTCTAATTGTTAAACAGAACCCAGGACTTGCCTTGCCCCTCAACCACAAGCACAATAATAAATTCACATTGCAAGAAAAATTCTATGTGTTAAACAGAACCAAGGTCTTGCCTACTCCTCGGCCACAAGCTTAGGGTAAATTAACGTTGCTAGAAAAATTCTAAGTGTTAAACAGAACCTAGTACATGCCTGGCTCCTCGGCCACAAGCTCAAAGATAAGTTAACATTGCAAGAAAAATTTTAAGTGTTAAACAGAACCCAGAACTTGCCTGGCCCCTCGGCCATAAGCTCAAGGGTAAATTAACATTGCAAGAAAAATTCTATGTGTTAAACAGAACCTAGGTTTGCCTGGCCCCTCGTTCACAAGCTTAGGGTAAATTAACACTGCAAGAATAATTCTATGTGTTAAATGGAACCCAGGACTTGCCTGGCCCCTCGGCCACAAGCAGAATGATAAATTACCACGGCAAGAAAAATTCTTAGTGTTAAACGGAACCTAGGTCTTTCCTGGCTCCCCGGCCTCAAGCTTAGGGTAAAGTAACATTCCAAGAAAAATTCTAAGTGTTAAACAGAACCCAGGACTTTTTTGGCTCCTTTGCCACAAGCTCAAGGGTAAATTAAAATTGCAAGAAAAATTGAAAGTGTTAAATAGAACGTAGGACTTGTCTAACTCCTCAGCCACAAGGTTAATGTAAATTAACATTACAAGAAAAATTCTAAGTGTTAAACAGAACCCAGGACTTGCCTGTCCCCTCGGCCACAAGCTCGAGGATAAATTAACATTGCAAGAAAAATTCTAAGTGTAAAACAGAACCTAGGTCTTGCCTGGCTCCTCGGCCACAAGCTTAGGGTAAATTAACATTACAAGAAAAATTCTAAGTGTTAAACAGAACCTAGAACTTACCTGGCTCCTCGGCCACAAGCTTAGGGTAAATTAACATTGCAAGAAAAATTCTAAGTGTTAAACAAAACCTAGGTCTTGCCTTGCTCTCCGGCCATAAACTTAAAGTAAATTAACATTGCAAGAAAAATTCTCAGTGTTAAACAGAACCCAGGACTTGCCTGGCTCCTTTGCCATAAGCTCAAGGGTAAATTAAAATTGCAAGAAAAATTGTAAGTGCTAAACAGAATTTAGGACTTGCCTGGCTCCTCGACCACAAGTTTACAGTAAATTAACATGACAAAAAAAACTCGATGTGATAAACAGAACCCAGGACTTGCCAGGCCCATCGGCCACAAGCTCAAGGATAAATTAACATTGTAAGAAAAATTCTAAGTCTAAAACAGAACCTAGGCCTTGCCTGGCTCCTCGGCCACAAGCTTAGGATAAATTAACATTGCAAGAAAAATTCTAAGTGTTAAGCAGAACCTAGTACTTGCCTGACTCGTCGGCCATAAGCTCAAAGATAAATTAACAATGCAAGAAAATTCTAAGTGTTAAACAGAACCCAGGACTTGCCTGGCTCCTTTGCCACAAGCTCAAGGGTAAATTAAAATTGCAAGAAAAATTGTAAGTGTTAAACAGAACCTAGGACTTGCCTGGCTCCTCGGCCACAAGCTTAGGGTAAATTAACATTGCAAAAAAATTCTAAGTGTTAAACGGAACCTAGGACTTGTTTGGCCCCTCGACCACAAGCTTAAGGATAAATTTACATTGCATGAAAAATTCTAACTGTTAAACAGAACCTAGGCTTTGCCTGACTCCTCGGCCACAAGCATAGGGTAAATTAACATTGCAAAAAAATTCTAAGTGTTAAACGGAACCTAGGACTTGCCTGGCCCTTCCGCCACAAGCTTAAGGATAAACTAACATTGCAAGAAAAATTCTAACTGTTAAACAGAACCTAGGCCTTGCCTGGCTCCTCGGCCACAAGCTTTTTTAAATTAACATTGCAAGAAAAATTCTAAGTGTTAAATAGAACACAGGACTTGCCTGCCTCCTTTGCCACAAGCTGAATGGTAAATTAACATTACAAGAAAAATTCGAAGTGTTAAACAGAACCCAGGACCTGCCTGGCCCCTCCGCCATAAGCTCAAGGATAAATTAACGTTGCAAGAAAAATTCTACGTGTTAAACAGAACCGAGTCCTTGCTTGGCTCGTCGTCCACCTGCTTAGGGTAAATTAACATTGCAAGAAAAATTCTAAGTGTTAAACATAGCCCAGGACTTGCCTGGCTCCGTTGACATAAGCTCAAGTGTAAATTAACGTTGCAAGAAAAATTCTAAGCGTTAAACAGAACTTACGACTTGCCTAGCTCCTCGGCCATAAGCTTTGGGTAAATTAACATTACAAGAGAAATTCTAAGTGTTAAACAGAACCCAAGACTTGCCTGGCCCCTCGGCCACAAGCTCAAGGATAAATTAACATTGCAAGGAAAATTCTAAATGTTAAACAGAACCCAGTCTTGCCTGGCTCCTCGGTCACAAGATTAGGGTAAATTAACATTGCAAAAAAAATTCTAAGTATTAAACAGAACCTAGAACTTGCCTGACTCCTCAGCCACAAGCTCAAAGATAAATTAACATTGCAAGAAATATTCTAAGTGTTAAAAAGAACCTAGGTCTTGCCTGGCTCCTCGGCCACAAGTTTAGAGTAAATTAACACTGCAAGAAAAATTCTAAGTGTTAAACGGAACCTAGTACTTGCCGGGCTCCACGTTCATAAGCTCAAGGGAAAATTAACATTGCATGAAAATTTTTTTGCGCTAAACAGAACCTAGGACTTGCCTGGCCCCTCGGCTACAAGCTTAGGGTAAATTTATATTGCAAGAACAATTCTAATTGTTAAACAGAACCCAGAACTTCCCTTGCCCCACAGTCACAAGCACAATAATCAATTAACATTGCACGAAATATTCTAAGTGTTAAACAGAACCAAGGTCTTATCTACTCCTCGGCCACAAGCTTAGGGTAAATTAACGTTGCTAGAAAAATTCTAAGTGTTAAACAGAACCTAGCACTTGCCTGGCTCCTCGGCCACAAGCTCAAAGATAAATTAACATTGCAAGAAAAATTTTAAGTGTTAAACAGAACCCAGGACTTGCCTGGCCCCTCGGCCATAAGCTCAAGTGTAAATTAACATTGCAAGAAAAATTCTATGTGTTAAACAGAACATACGTTTGCCTGGCCCCTCGTTCACAAGCTTAGGGTAAATTAACACTGCAAGAATAATTCTAAGTGTTAAATGGAACCCAGGACTTGCCTAGCCCCTCGGCCACAAGCTCAATGATAAATTACCACTGCAAGAAAAATTCTAAGTGTTAAACAGAACCTAGGTCTTTCCTAGCTCCCCGGCCACAAGCATAGGGTAAATTAACATTCCTAGAAAAATTCTAAGTGTTAAACAGAACCCAGGACTTGCCTGGCTCCTTTGCCACAAGCTCAAGGGTAAATTAAAATTGCAAAAAAAATTGTAAGTGTTAAACAGAACCTAGGACTTGCCAGGCTCCTCGGCCACAAGCTTAGGGTAAATTAACATTGCAAAAAAATTCTAAGTGTTAAACGGAACCTAGGACTTGTCTGGCCCCTCGGCCACAAGCTTAAGGATAAATTTACATTGCAAGAAAAATTCTAACTGTTAAACAGAACCTAGCCTTTGCCTGACTCCTCGGCCACAAGCATAGGGTAAATTAACATTGCAAAAAAATTCTAAGTGTTAAACGGAACCTAGGACTTGCCTGGCCCCTCCGCCACAAGCTTAAGGAAAAACTAACATTGCAAGAAAAATTTTAACTGTTAAACAGAATCTAGGCCTTGCCTGGCTCCTCGGCCACAAGCTTTTTTAAATTAACATTGCAAGAAAAATTCTAAGTGTTAAATAGAACACAGGACTTACCTGCCTCCTTTGCCACAAGCTGAATGGTAAATTAACATTACAAGAAAAATTCGAAGTGTTAAACAGAACCCAGGACCTGCCTGGCCCCTCCGCCATAAGCTCAAGGATAAATTAACGTTGCAAGAAAAATTCTACGTGTTAAACAGAACCGAGTCCTTGCTTGGCTCGTCGTCCACCTGCTTAGGGTAAATTAACATTGCAAGAAAAATTCTAAGTGTTAAACATAGCTCAGGACTTGCCTGGCTCCGTTGACATAAGCTCAAGGGTAAATTAACATTGCAAGAAAAATTCTAAGCGTTAAACAGAACCTAGGACTTGCCTAGCTCCTCGGCCATAAGCTTTGGGTAAATTAACATTACAAGAAAAATTCTAAGTGTTAAACAAAACCCAGGACTTGCCTGGCCCCTCGGCCAGAAGCTCAAGGATAAATTAACATTGCAAGGAAAATTCTAAATGTTAAACAGAACCCAGTCTTGCCTGGCTCCTCGGTCGCAAGATTAGGCTAAATTAACATTGCAAAAAAAATTCTAAGTATTAAACAGAACCTAGAACTTGCCTGACTCCTCAGCCACAAGCTCAAAGATAAATTAACATTGCAAGAAATATTCTAAGTGTTAAACAGAACCTAGGTCTTGCCTGGCTCCTCGGCCACAAGTTTAGAGTGAATTAACACTGCAAGAAAAGTTCTAAGTGTTAAACAGAACCTAGTACTTGCCGGGCTCCACGTTCATAAGCTCGAGGGAAAATTAACATTGCATGAAAATTTTTTTGTGTTAAACAGAACCTAGGACTTGCCTGGCCCCTTGGCTACAAACTTAGGGTAAATTTATATTGCAAGAACAATTCTAATTGTTAAACAGAACCCAGAACTTCCCTTGCCCCACAGCCACAAGCACAATAATCAATTAACATTGCACGAAATATTCTAAGTGTTAAACAGAACCAAGGTCTTATCTACTCCTCGGCCACAAGCTTAGGGTAAATTAACGTTGCTAGAAAAATTCTAAGTGTTATACAGAATCTAGCACTTGACTGGCTCCTCGGCCAAAAGCTCAAAGATAAATTAACATTGCAAGAAAAATTTTAAGTGTTAAACAGAACCCAGGACTTGCCTGGCCCCTCGGCCATAAGCTCAAGGGTAAATTAACATTGCAAGAGAAATTCTATGTGTTAAACAGAACCTACGTTTGCCTGGCCCCTCGTTCACAAGCTTAGGGTAAATTAACACTGCAAGAATAATTCTAAGTGTTAAATGGAACCCAGGACTTGCCTAGCCCCTCGGCCACAAGCTCAATGATAAATTACCACTGCAAGAAAAATTCTAAGTGTTAAACAGAACCTAGGTCTTTCCTAGCTCCCCGACCACAAGCATAGGGTAAATTAACATTCCTAGAAAAATTCAAAGTGTTAAACAGAACCCAGGACTTGCCTGGCCCCTCGGCCACAAGCTCGAGGATAAATTAACATTGCAAGAAAAATTCTAAGTGTAAAACAGAACCTATGCCTTGCCTGGCTCCTCAACCATAAGCTTAGGGTAAATTAACATTAAAAAAAAAAATTCTAAGTGTTAAACAGAACCTAGTACTTGCCTGGCTCTTCAGCCACAAGCTCAAAAATAAATTAACATTGCAAGAAAAATTCTAAGTGTTAAACAGAACCCCGGACTTGCCTGGCTCCTTTGCCACAAGCTTAAGGGTAAATTAAAATTGCAAGAAAAATTGTAAGTGTTAAACAGAACTTAGGACTTGCCTGGCTCCTCGACCACAAGTTTAGGGTAAATTAACATTACAAAATAAACTCGAAGTGATAAACAGAACCCAGGACTTGCCTGGCCCCTCGGCCACAAGCTCAAGGATAAATTAACATTGCAAGAAAAGTTCTAAGTCTAAAACAGAACCTAGGCCTTGCCTGGCTCCTCGGCCACAAGCTTAGGGTAAATTAACATTGCAAGAAGAATTCTAAGCATTAAACAGAACATAGTACTTGCCTGACTCGTCGGCCATAAGCTCAAAGATAAATTAACATTGCAAGAAAAATTCTAAGTGTTAAACAGAACCCAGGACTTACCTGGCTCCTTTGCCACAAGCTCAACGGTAAATTAAAATTGCAAGAAAAATTCTAAGTGTTAAACAGAACCTAGGACTTGGCTGGCTCCTCAACCACAAGCTTAGGGTAAATTAACATTGCAAAAAAATTCTAAGTGTTAAACGGAATCTAGGACTTGCCTGGCCCCTCGGCCACAAGCTTACGGATAAATTAAAATTGCAAGAAAAATTCTAACTGTTAAACAGAACCTAAGCCTTGCCTGACTTCTCGGCCGCAAGCTTAGGGTAAATTAACATTGCAAAAAAATTCTAAGTGTTAAACGGAACCTAGGACTTGCCTGGCCCCTCGGCCACAAGCTTAAGGATAAATTAACATTGTAAGAAAAATTCTAACTGTTAAACAGAACCTAGGCCTTGCCTGGCTCCTCGGCCACAAGCTTTGGTAAATTAGCATTGCAAGAAAAATTCTAAGTGTTAAATAGAACACAGGACTTGCTTGCCTCTTTTGCCACAAGCCGAATGGTAAATTAACATTGCAAGAAAAATTCGTAGTGTTAAACAGAACCCAGGACCTGCCTGGCCCCTCCGCCATAAGCTCAACGATAAATTAACGTTGCAAGAAAAATTCTACGTGTTAAACAGAACCGAGTCCTTGCTTGGCTCGTCGTCCACCTGCTTAGGGTAAATTAACATTGCAAGAAAAATTCTAAGTGTTAAACATAGCTCAGGACTTGCCTGGCTCCGTTGACATAAGCTCAAGGGTAAATTAACATTGCAAGAAAAATTCTAAGCGTTAAACAGAACCTAGGACTTGCCTAGCTCCTCGGCCATAAGCTTTGGGTAAATTAACATTACAAGAAAAATTCTAAGTGTTAAACAGAACCCAGGACTTGCCTGGCCCCTCGGCCACAAGCTCAAGGATAAATTAACATTGCAAGGAAAATTCTCAATGTTAAACAGAACCCAGTCTTGCCTGGCTCCTCGGTCACAAGATTAGGGTAAATTAAAATTGCAAAAAAATTTCTAAGTATTAAACAAAACCTAGAACTTGCCTGACTCCTTAGCCCCAAGCTCAAAGATAAATTCACATTACAAGAAAAATTCTAAGTGTTAAACAGAACCTAGGTGTTGCCTGGCTCCTCAGCCACAAGTTTAAAGTAAATTAACACTGCAAGAAAAATTCTAAGTGTTAAATAGAACCTAATACTTGCCCGGCTCCCCGTTCACAAGCTCAAGGGAAAATTAACATTGCAAGAAAAATTTTATGTGTTAAACAGAACCTAGGACTTACCTGGCCCCTCGGCTACAAGCTTAGGGTAAATTTACATTGCAAGAAAAATTCTAATTATTAAACAGAACCCAGGACTTGCATTGCCCCTCAGCCACAAGAAAAATAATAAATTAACATTGCAAGAAAAATTCTAAGTGTTAAACAGAACCAAGGTCTTATCTACTCCTCGGCCACAAGCTTAGGGTAAATTAACGTTGCTGGAAAAATTCTAAGTGTTATACAGAACCTAGTACATGCCTAGCTCCTCGGCCACAAGCTCAAAGATAAATTAACATTGCAAGAAAAATTTTAAGTGTTAAACAGAACCCAGGACTTGCCTGGCCCCTCGGCCATAAGCTCAAGGGTAAATTAACATTACAAGAAAAATTCTATGTGTTAAACAGAACCTAGGTTTGCCTGGCCCCTCGTTCACAAGCTTAGGGTAAATTAACACTGCAAGAATAATTCTAAGTGTTAAATGGAACCCAGGACTTTCCTGGCCCCTCGGCCACAAGCTCAACGATAAATTACCACTGCAAGAAAAATTCTAAGTGTTAAACAGAACCTAGGACTTTCCTGGCTCCCCGGCCACAAGCTTAGGGTAAATTAACATTCCAAGAAAAATTCTAAGTGTTAAACAGAACTCAGGACTTGCCTGGCTCCTTCGCCACAAGCTCAAGGCTAAATTAAAATTGCAACAAAAATTGAACGTGTTAAATAGAACGTAGGACTTGCCTAACTCCTCAGCCACAAGCTTAATGTAAATTAACATTACAAGAAAAATTCTAAGTGTTAAACGGAATCCAGGACTTGCCTGGCCCCTCGGCCACAAGCTCGAGGATAAATTAACATTGCAAGAAAAATTCTAAGTGTAAAACAGAACCTAGGCCTTGCCTGGCTCCTCGGCCACAAGCTTAGGGTAAATTAACATTACAAGGAAAATTCTAAGTGTTAAACAGAACCTAGTACTTGCCTAGCTCCTCAGCCACAGGTTCAAAAATAAATTAACATTGCAAGAAAAATTCTAAGTGTTAAACAAAACCTAGGTCTTGCCTTGCTCCCCGGCCATAAGCTTAGAGTAAATTAACATTGCAAGAAAAATTCTAAGTGTTAAACAGAACCCAGGACTTGCCTGGCCCCTTTGCCACAAGCTCAAAGGTAAATTAAAATTGCAAAAAAAATTCTAAGTGTTAAACAGAACATAGGACTTGCCTGGCTCCTCGACCACAAGTTTAGGGTAAATTAACATTACAAAAAAAAATTCTAAGTGATAAACAGAACCCAGGACTTGCCTGGCCCCCTGGCCACAAGGTCAAGGATAAATTAACATTGCAAGAAAAATTCTAAGTCTAAAACAGAACCTAGGCCGTGCCTGGCTCCTCAGCCACAAGCTTAGGCTAAATTAACATTGCAAGAAAAATTCTAAGTGTTAAACAGAACCTAGTACTTGCCTGACTCGTCGGCCACAAGCTCAAAGATAAATTAACATTGCAAGAAAAATTCTAAGTGTTAAACAGAACCCAGGACTTGCCTGGCTCCTTTGCCACAAGCTCAAGGGTAAATTAAAATTGCAAGAAAAATTGTAAGTGTTGAACAGAACTTAGGACTTGCCTGGCTCCTCGACCACAAGTTTAGGGTAAATTAACATTACAAAAAAAACTCTAAGTGATAAACAGAACCCAGGACTTGCCTGGCCCCTCGGCCACAAGCTCAAGGATAAATTAACAATGCAAGAAAAATTCTAAATCTAAAACAGAACCTTAGCCAGGCCTGGCTCCTCGGCCACAAGCTTAGGGTAAATTAACATTGCAAGAAAAATTCTAAGTGTTAAACAGAACCTAGTACTTGCCCGACTCGTCGGCCATAAGCTCAAAGATAAATTAACATTGCAAGAAAAATTCTAAGTGTTAAACAGAACCCAGGACTTGCCTGGCTCCTTTGCCACAAGCTCAAGGGTAAATTAAAATTGCAAGAAAATTCTAAGTGTTAAACAGAACCTAGTACTTGCCTGATTCCTCGGCCACAAGCTTAGGGTAAATTAACATTGCAAAAAAATTCTAAATGTTAAACAGAACCCAGGACTTGCCTTGCCCCTTAGCCACTAGCACAGTAATAAATTAACATTGCAAGAAAAATTCTAAGTGTTAAACAGAACCTAGATCTTTCCTGCTCCTCGGCCACAAGCTTAGGGTACATTAACGTTGCTCGAAAAATTCTAAGTGTTAAACCGAACCTAGTACTTGCCTGGCTCCTCGGCCACAAGCTCAAAGATAAATTAACATTGCAAGAAAAATTATGAGTGTTAAGCAGAACCCAGGAGTTGCCTGGCCCCTCGGCCACAGGCTTGAGGATAAATTAACATTGCAAGAAAAATTCTAAGTGCAAAACAGAACCTAGGCCTTGCCTGCTCCTCGGCCACAAGCTTAGGGTAAATTAGCATTGCCAGAAAAATTCTAAGTGTTAAATTGAACCCAGGACTTGCCTGGCCCCTCGGCCACAAGCTCAATGATAAATTACCATTGCAAGAAAAATTCTAAGTGTTAAACCGAACCTAGGCCTTGCTCGGCTCCCCGGCCACAAGCTTAGGGTAAATTAACATTGCAAGAAAAATTCTAAGTGTTAAACAGAACCCAGGACTTGCCTGGCCCCTCGGCCACAAGCTCGAGGATAAATTAACATTGCAAGAAAAATTCTAAGTGTAAAACAGAACCTAGGCCTTGCCTGCACCTCGGCCACAAGCTTAGGGTAAATTAGCATTGCCGAAAAAATTCTAAGTGTTAAACTGAACCCAGGACTTGCCTGGCCCCTCGGCCACAAGCTCAATGATAAATTACCATTGCAAGAAAAATTCTAAGTGTTAAACCGAACCTAGGTCATGCCTGGCTCCTCGGCCACAAGCTTAGGGTAAATTAACATTGCAAGAAAAATTCTAAGTGCTAAACAGAACCCAGGACTTGCCTGGCTCCTTTGCCACAAGCTCAAGGGTAAATTAAAATTGCAAAAAAAATTGTAAGTGTTAAACAGAACGTAGGACTTGCCTAGCTCCTCAGCCACAAGCTTAGGGTAAATTAACAATGCAGGAAAAATTCTAAGTGTCAAACAGAACCTAGGACTTGCCTGGCCCCTCGGCCACAAGCTCGAGGATAAATTAACATTGCAAGAAAAATTCTAAGTGTAAAACAGAACCTAGGCCTTGCCTGGCTCCTCGGCCACAAGCTTAGGGTAAATTAACATTGCAAGAAAAATTCTAAGTGTTAAACAAAACCTATTACTTGCCTAGCTCCTCGACCACAAGCTTAAAAATAAATTAACATTGCAAGAAAAATTCTAAGTGTTAAACAGAACCTAGGTCTTCCCTGGCTCCCCGGCCATAAACTTTGGGTAAATTAACATTGCAAGAAAAATTCTAAGTGTTAAATAGAACCCAGGACTTGCCTGGCTCGTTTGCCACAAGCTCAAGGGTAAATTAAAATTGAAAGAAAAATTGTGAGTGTTAAACAGAACGTAGGACTTGCCTGGCTTATCGGCCACAAGCTTAGGGTAAATTAACATTATAAGAAAAATTCTATGTGATAAAACGAACCCAGGACTTGCTTGGCCCCTTGACCACAAGCTCAAGGATAAATTCACACCGCAAGAAAAATTCAAAGTGTAAAACAGAACCTAGGCCTTTCTTGGCACTTCGGCCACAAGCTTAGGGTAAATTAACATTACAAGAAAAATACTAAGTGTTAAACAGAATCTAGTACTTGCCTGGCTCCTCGGCCACAAGCTCAAAGATAAATTAACATTGCAATAAAAATTTTAAGTGTTAAATAGAACCTAGGTCTTGCTTGGCTCCTTGGCCACAAACATAGGTAAAATTAACATTGCAAGAAAAATTCTGAGTGTTAAATAGAACCTAGTATTTGTCTGGCTCCTCGGCCACAAACTTAAGGGTAAATTAACATTGCAAAAATGTTCTACGTGTTAAACAAAACCTAGGACTTGCCTGGCTCCTCAGCCACAAGCTTAGAGTAAATTAACATTGCAAAAATATTCTAAGTGTTAAACAAAACCTAGGACTTGCCCGGCTCCTCAGCCACAAGCTTAGGGTAAATTAACATTGCAAGAAAAATTCTAGGTCTTAAACGGAACCCAGGACTTGCCTGGCCACTCAGCCACAAGCTTAAGGATAAATTAACATTGCAAGAAAAATTCTAACTGTTAAACAGAACCTGGGCCTTGCCTGGCTCCTCGGCCACAAGCTTAGGGTAAATTAACATTGCAAGAAAAATTCTAAGTGTGAAACAGAACCTAGGACTTGCCTGCCTCCTCCGCCAAAAGCTTAAGGTAAATTAACATTGCAAGAAAATTCTAAGTGTTAAACAGAACCTAGTACTCGCCTGGCTCCTCGCCCACAAGTTCAAAGGTAAATTAACATTGCAAAAAAATTCTAAATGTTAAATTGAACCAAGGACTTGCCTGGCTCCTCGGCCACAAGTTTAGGGTAAATTAACATTGCAAAAAACTTCAAAGTGTTAAACAGAACCTAATACTTGCGTGGCTCCTCGACCATAAGCTTAGGGTAAATTAACATTGCAAAAAAATTCTAAGTGTTAAACTTAAACCAGGACCTGCCTGGCGCCTCGGCCAAAGGCTCAATGATAAATTAACATTGCAAGAAAAATTCAACGTGTTAAACAGAACGTAGTCCTTGCCTGGCTCCTCGTCCACAAGCTTAGGGTAAATTAACATTGCAAGAAAAATTCTAAGTGTTAAACATAGCCCAGGACTTGCCTGGCTCCGTTGACACAAGCTCAAGGGTAAATTAACATTGCATTAAAAATTCTAAGTGTTAAACAGAACCAAGGATTTGCCTGGCTCCTCGGCCACAAGCCTAGGGTAAATTAACATTACAAGAAAAATTCTAGGCGCCAAACAGAACCCAGGACTTGCCTGGCCCACGGCCACAAGCTCAAGGATAAATTAACATTGCAAGGAAAATTCTAAATGTTAAACAGAACCAAGTCTTGCCTGGCTCCTCGGTCACAAGATTAGGGTAAATTAACAATGCAAAAAAAATTCTAAGTACTAAACAGAACCTAGAACTTGCCTGACTCCTCAGCCACAAGCTCAAAGATATACTAATATTGTAAGAAAAATTTTAAGTGTTAAACAGAAGCTAGGTCTTGCCTGGCTCCTCGGCCAGAAGTTTAGAGTAAATTAACACTGCAAGAAAAATTCTAAGTGTGAAACAGAACCTAGTACTTGCCTGGCTCCACGGCCCCAAACTCAAGGGAAAATTAACATTGCAAGAAAAATTTTATGTGTTAAACAGAACCTAGGACTTGCCTGGCCCCTCGGCCACAAGCTTAGGGTAAATTTACATTGCAAGAAAAATTCTAATTGTTAAACAGAACCCAGGACTTGCCTTGCCCCTCAGCCACTAGCACAATAATAAATTAACATTGCAAGAAAAATTCTATGTGTTAAACAGAACCTAGGTCTAGCCTGCTCCTCGGCCACAAGTTTAGGGTAAATTAACGTTGCTAGAAAAATTCTAAGTGCTAAACAGAACCTAGTACTTGCCTGGCTCCTCGGCCACAAGCTCAAAGAGAAATTAACATTGCAAGAAAAATTTTAATTGTTAAACAGAACCCAAGACTTGCCTGGCCCCTCGGCCATAAGCTCATGGGTAAATTAACATTGCAAGAAAAATTCTATGTGTTAAACAGAACCTAGGTTTGCCTGGCTCCTGGTTCACAAGTTTAGGGTAAATTAACACTGCAAGAATAATTCTAAGTGTTAAATGGAACCAAGGACTTCCTGGCCCCACGGCCACAAGCTCAATGATAAATTACCATTGCAAGAAAAATTCTAAGTGTTAAAAAGAACCTAGGTCTTGCCTGGCTCCCCGGCCACAGACTTAGGGTAAATTAGCATTGCAAGAAAAATTCTAAGTGTAAAACAGAACCCAGGACTTACCTGGCTCCTTTGCCACAAGCTCAAGGGTAAATTAAAATTGCAAGAAAAATTGTAAGTGTTAAACAGAACGTAGGACTTGCCTAGCTCCTCAGACACAAGCTTTGGGTAAATTAACATTACAAGAAAAAATCTAAGTGTTAAACAGAACCCAGGACTTGCCTAGCCCCTCGACCACAAGCTCGAGGATAAATTAACATTGCAAGAAAAATACTAAGTGTAAAACAGAACCTAGGTCTTGCCTGGCTCCTCGGCCACAAACTTAGGGTAACTTAACATTGCAAAAAAAATTCTAAGTGTTAAACGGAACCTAGGACTTGCCTGGCCCCTCGGCCACAAGCTTAAGCATAAATTAACATTGCAAGAAAAATTCTAAATGTTAAACAGAACCTAGGCCTTGCCTGGCTCCTCGGCCACAAGCTTTGGTAAATTAACATTGCAAGAAAAATTCTAAGTGTTAAATAGAAAACAGGACTTGCCTGCCTCCTTTGCCACAAGCTGAATGGTAAATTAACATTGCAAGAAAAATTCTAACTGTTAAACAAAACCTAGGACTTGCCCGGCTCCTCAGCCACAAGCTTAGGGTAAATTAACATTGCAAGAAAAATTCTAAGTGTTAAACAGAACCCAAGACTTACCTGGCCCCTCGGACACAAGCTCAAGGATAAATTAACATTGCAAGAAAAATTCTAACTGTTAAACAGAACCTAGGTTTTGCCTAGCTCCTCGGCCACAAGCTTAGAGTAAATTAACATTGCAAGAAAAATTCTAAGTGTTAAATAGAACCTAGGTCTTGCCTGCTCCTCAGCCACAAGCTTAGGATAAATTAACATTGAAAGAAAAATTCTAAGAGTTAAACAGAACCTAGTACATGCCTGGCTCCTTGGCCACGAGCTTAAAGATAAATTGACATCGCAAGAAAAATTCTAAGTGTTAAACAACTCCTAGGTCTTGCCTGGCTCCTCGGCCACAAGCTTAGGGTAAATTAACATTGCAAGAAAAATTCTAAGTGTTAAACAGAAACTTCTACTTGCCTGGCTCTTCGCCCACAAGCTCAAGGGCAAATTAACTTTGCAAGAAAAATTCTAAGTATTAAACTTAGCATAGTACTTGCCTGACTCCTCAACCACAAGCTCAAAGATAAATTAGCAATGCAAGAAAAATTCAAAGTGTTAAACCGAACCCAGTATTTGCCTGGCGCCTCGGCCACAAGCTCAATGACAAATTAACATTGCAAGAAAAATTCTAGGTGTTAAACAGAACCCAGGACTTGCCTGGCCCATTGGCCACAAGCTCAAGGATAAATTAACATTGCACGAAAAATTCTATGTGTTAATTAGAACCTAGGTCTTGCTTGCTCTTCAGCCACAAGCTTAGGGTAAATTAACGTTGCAAGAAAAATTCTAAGTGTTAAACAGAACCTAGTACTTGCTTGGCTCCTCGGCTACAAGCTCAAAGAAGAATTAACATCGGAAGAAAAATTCTTAATGTTAAACAAAACCTAGGTCTTGCCTGGCTCTTCCGCCACAAGCTTAGGGTAAATTAACATTGCAAGAAAAATTCCAAGTGTTAAACAGAACCTAGTACTTGCCTGACTACTCGGCCACAAGCTCAAAGATTAATTAACATTGCAAGAAAAATTCTAAGTGTTAAACAGAAACAAGGTCTTGCCTGGCTCCTCGGCCACGTGCTTAGGGTAAATTAACATTGCAAGAACAATTCTAAGTGTTAAGCAGAACCTAGTACTTGCCTAGCACCTCGGCCACAAGCTCAAGGGTAAATTAACAATGCAAGAAAAATTCATAGTGTTAAACAGAACCTAGGACTTTCCTGGCTCCTCAGCCACAAGCATAGGGTAAATTAACATTGCAAGAAAAATTTTAAGTGTTAAACAGAACCCAAGACTTGCCCGGACCCTCGGCCACAAGCTCAAGGATAAATTAACATTGCATGAAAAATTCTAAATGTTAAATGAAACCTAGAACTTGCCTGGCTCGTCTGCCACAAGCTTAGGGTAAATTAACATTGCAAGAAAAATTCTAAGTGTTAAACAGAACCCAGGACTTGCCTGGCCCCTCGGCCATAAGCTCAAGGATAAATTAACATTGCAAGAAAAATTCTAAGTGTTAAACAGAACTAGGGTCTTACCTGGCTCCGCGGCCACAACCTTAGGGTAAATTAACATTGCAAGAAAAATTCTAAGTGTTAAACAGAACCCAAGACTTGCATGACCCCTCGGCCACAAGCTCAATGATAAATTAACATTGTAAGAAAAATTCTAAGTGTTAAACAGAATCTAGGTCTTGCCTGCTCTTCAGCCACAAGCTTAGGATAAATTAACATTGAAAGAAAAATTCTAAGGGTTAAACAGAACCTAGTACTTGCCTGGCTCCTTGGCCACAAGCTTAAAGATAAATTGACATCGCAAGAAAAATTCTAAGTGTTAAACAAATCCTAGGACTTGCCTGGCTCCTTAGCCCCATGCTTAGGGTAAATTAACATTGCAAGAAAAATTCTAAGTGTTAAACAGAAACTTGTACTTGCCTTGCTCCTCGGCCACAAGCTCAAGGGCAAATTAAATATGCAAGAAAAATTCTAAGTATTAAACTTAACATAGTACTTGCCTGACTCCTCGGCCACAAGCTCAAAGATAAATTAACAATGCAAGAAAAATTCAAAGTGTTAAACCGAACCCAGTATTTGCCTGGCGCCTCGGCCACAAGCTCAATGACAAATTAACATTGCAAGAAAAATTCTAAGTGTTAAACAGAACCCAGGACTTGCCTGGCCCCTTGGCCACAAGCACAAGGATAAATTAGCATTGCACGAAAAATTCTATGTGTTAATTAGAACCTAGGTCTTGCTTGCTCTTCAGCCACAAGCTTAGGGTAAATTAACGTTGCAAGAAAAATTATAAGTGTTAAACAGAACCTAGTACTTGCTTGGCTCCTCGGCTACAAGCTCAAAGAAGAATTAACATCGGAAGAAAAATTCTTAATGTTAAACAAAACCTAGGTCTTGCCTGGCTCTTCCGCCACAAGCTTAGGGGAAATTAACATTGCAAGAAAAATTCCAAGTGTTAAACAGAACCTAGTACTTGCCTGACTACTCGGCCACAAGCTCAAAGATTAATTAACATTGCAAGAAAAATTCTAAGTGTTAAACAGAAACAAGGTCTTGTCTGGCTCCTCAGCCACATGCTTAGGGTAAATTAACATTGCAAGAACAATTCTAAGTGTTAAGCAGAACCTAGTACTTGCCTAGCTCCGCGGCCACAAGCTCAAGGGTAAATTAACATTGCAAGAAAAATTCTTAGTGTTAAACAGAACCTAGGACTTTCCTGGCTCCTCAGCCACAAGCTTAGGGTAAATTAACATTGCAAGAAAAACTTTAAGTGTTAAACAGAACCCAAGACTTGCCCGGCCCCTCGGCCACAAGCTCAAGGATAAATTAACATTGCATGAAAAATTCTAAATGTTAAATGAAACCTAGAACTTGCCTGGCTCGTCGGCCACAAGCTTAGGGTAAATTAACATTGCAAGAAAAATTCTAAGTGTTAAACAGAACCCAAGACTTGCCTGGCCCCTCGGCCATAAGCTCAGGGATAAATTAACATTGCAAGGAAAATTCTAAGTGTTAAACAGAAGTAGGGTCTTGCCTGGCTCCGCGGCCACAAGCTTAGGGTAAATTAACATTGCAAGAAAAATTCTAAGTGTTAAACAGAACCCAAGACTTGCATGACTCCTCGGCCACAAGCTCAAGGATAAATTAACATTGTAAGAAAAATTCTAAGTGTTAAACAGAACCTAGGTCTTGCCTGCTCTTCAGCCACAAGCTTAGGATAAATTAACTTTGAAAGAAAAATTCTAAGGGTCAAACAGAACCTAGTACTTGCCTGGCTCCTTGGCCACAAGCATAAAGATAAATTGACATCGCAAGAAAAATTCTAAGTGTTAAACAAATCCTAGGATTTGCCTAGCTCCTTAGCCCCAAGCTTAGGGTAAATTAACATTGCAAGGAAAATTCTAAGTGTTAAACAGAAACTTGTACTTGCCTTGCTCCTCGGCCACAAGCTCAAGGGCAAATTAAATTTGCAAGAAAAATTCTAAGTATTGAACTTAACATAGTACTTGCCTGACTCCTCGGCCACAAGCTCAAAGATAAATTAACAATGCAAGAAAAATTCAAAGTGTTAAACCGAACCCAGGACTTGCCTGGCCCCTCGGCCACAAGCTCAATGACAAATTAACATTGCAAGAAAAATTCTAAGTGTTAAACAGAACCCAGGACTTGCTAGGCCCCTCGACCACAAGCTCAAGGATAAATTAATATTGCAAGAAAAATTCTATGTGCTAATCAGAACCTAGGTCTTGCTTGCTCTTCCGCCACAAGCTTATGGTAAATTAACATTGCAAGAAAAATTCAAAGTGTTAAACAGAACCTAGTACTTGCCTGACTCGTCGGCCACAAACTCAAAGATAAATTATCATTGCAAGAAAAATTCTAAGTGTTAAACAGAACTTAGGTCTTGCCTGACTCCTCGGCTACAAGCTTAGGGTAAACTAACATTGCAAGAAAAATTCTAAATGTTAAACAGAACCTAGTACTTGCCTGACTCCTCAACCACAAGCTCAAGGGTAAATTAACATTGCAAGAAAAATTCTTAGTGTTAAACAGAACCTAGGACATTCCTGGCTCCTCAGCCACAAGCTTATGGTAAATTAACATTGCAAGAAAAATTCTAAGTGTTAAACAGAACCCAAGACTTGCATGGACCCTCGGCAGCAAGCTCAAGGATAAATTAACATTGCAAGAAAAATTGTAAGTGGTAAACAGAACCTAGGTCTTGCCCGCTCTTCAGCCACGAGCTTAGGATAAATTAACTTTGAAAGAAAAATTCTAAGGGTTAAATAGAACCTAGTACTTACCTGGCTCCTTGGCCACAGGCTTAAAGATAAATTGACATCGCAAGAAAAATTCTAAGTGTTAAACAAGTCCTAGGTCTTGCCTGGCTCCTCGGCCACAGGCTTAGTGTAAATTAACATTGCAAGAAAAATTCTAAGTGTTAAACAGAAACTTGTACTTGCCTAGCTATTCGGCCACAAGCTCAAGAGCAAATTAACTTTGCAAGAAAAATTCTAAGTATTAAACTTAACATAGTACTTGCCTGACTCCTCGGCCACAAGTTCAAAGATAAATTAGCAATGCAAGAAAAATTCTAAGTGTTAAACCGAACCCAGTATTTGCCTGGCCCCTTGGCCACAAGCTCAATGACAAATTAACATTGCAATAAAAATTCTAAGTGTTAAACAGAACCCAGGACTTCCCTGGCCCCTTGGCCACAAGCTCATGGATAAATTAACTTTGCAAGAAAAATTCTATGTGTTAATTAGAACCTAGGTCATGCTTGCTCTTCGGCCACAAGCTGAGGGTAAATTAACGTTGCAAGAAAAATTCTAAGTGTTAAACAAAACCTAGCACTTGCTTGGCTCCTCGGCTACAAGCTCAAAGAAGAATTAACATCGGAAGAAAAATTCTTAATGTTAAACAAAACCTTGGTCTTGCCTGGCTCTTCCGCCAGAAGCTTAGGGCAAATTAACGTTGCAAGAAAAATTCTAGGTGTTAAACAGAACCTAGTACTTGCCTGACTCATCGGACACAAGCTCAAAGATAAATTAACATTGCAAGAAAAATTCAAAGTATTAAACAGAACTTAGGTCTTGCCTGACTACTCGGCTACAAGCTCAGGGTAAATTAATATTGCAAGAAAAATTCAAAATGTTAAAGAGAACCTAGTACTTATCTAGCTCCTCGGATACAAGCCCAAGGGTAAATTAACATTGCAAGAAAAATTCTTGATCTTAAACTGAACCTAGGACTTTCCTAACTCCTCAGCCACAAGCTTAGGGTAAATTAAGAATTCAAGAAAAATTTTAAGTGTTAAATAGAGTCCAAGACTTGCCTGGCCCCTCGGCCAGAAGCTCCAGGATAAATTAACATTGCAAGAAAAATTCTAAATGTTAAACGAAAACCAGGACTTGCCTCGCTCCTCGGCCACAAAGTTAGGGTAAATTAACATTGCAAGAAAAATTCTTAGTATTAAACAGAACCCAGGACTTGCCTGGCCCCTCGGCCATAAGCTCAAGGATAAATTAACATTGCAAGGAAAATTCTAAGTGTTAAACAGAACTAGGGCCTTGCCTGGCTCCGCGACCACAAGCTTAGGGTAAATTAACATTGCAAGAAAAATTCTAAGTGTTAAACAGAACCCAAGACTTGCATGACCCCTCGGCCACAAGCTCAAGGATAAATTAACATTGTAAGAAAAATTCTAAGTGTTAAACAGAACCTAGGTCTTGCCTGCTCTTCAGCCACAAGCTTAGGATAAATTAACTTTGAAAGAAAAATTCTAAGAGTTAAACAGAACCTAGTACTTGCCTGGCTCCTTGGCCACAAGCTTAAAGATAAATTGACATCGCAAGAAAAATTCTAAGTGTTAAAAAAATCCTAGGACTTGCCTGGCTCCTTAGCCCCAAGCTTAGGGTAAATTAACATTGCAAGAAAAATTCTAAGTGTTAAACAGAAACTTGTACTCGCCTTGCTCCTCGGCCACAAGCTCAAGGGCAAATTAAATTTGCAAGAAAAATTCTAAGTATTAAACTTAACATAGTACTTGCCTGACTCCTCGGCCACAAGCTCAAAGATAAATTAACAATGCAAGAAAAATTCAAAGTGTTAAACCGAACCCAGGAATTGCCTGGCCCCTCGGCCACAAGCTCAATGACAAATTAACATTGCAAGAAAAATTCTAAGTGTTAAACAGAACCCAGGACTTGCCAGGCCCATCGACCACAAGCTCAAGGATAAATTAACATTGCAAGAAAAATTCTATGTGCTAATCAGAACCTAGGTCTTGCTTGCTCTTCCGCCACAAGCCTAGGGTAAATTAACATTGCAAGAAAAATTCTAAGTGTTAAACAGAACCTAGTACTTGCCTGACTCGTCGGCCACAAGCTCAAAGATAAATTAACATTGCAAGAAAAATTCTAAGTGTTAAACAGAACTTAGGTCTTACCTGAATCCTCGGCTACAAGCTTAGGGTAAACTAACATTGCAAGAAAAATTCTAAATGTTAAACAGAACCTAGTACTTGCCTGACTCCTCGACCACAAGCTCAAGGGTAAATTAACATTGCAAGAAAAATTCTTAGTGTTAAACAGAACCTAGGACATTCCTGGCTCCTCAGCCACAAGCTTATGGTAAATTAACATTGCAAGAAAAATTCTAAGTGTTAAACAGAACCCAAGACTTGCATGGACCCTCAGCCACAAGCTCAAGGATAAATTAACATTGCAAGAAAAATTGTAAGTGGTAAACAGAACCTAGGTCTTGCCCGCTCTTCAGCCACAAGCTTAGGATAAATTAACTTTGAAAGAAAAATTCTAAGGGTTAAATAAAACCTAGTACTTGCCTGGCTCCTTGGCCACAGGCTTAAAGATAAATTGACATCGCAAGAAAAATTCTAAGTGTTAAATAAGTCCTAGGTCTTGCCTGGCTCCTCGGGCACAAGCTTAGTGTAAATTAACATTGCAAGAAAAATTCTAAGTGTTAAACAGAAACTTGTACTTGCCTAGCTATTCGGCCACAAGCTCCAGAGCAAATTAACTTTGCAAGAAAAATTCTAAGTATTAAACTTAACATAGTACTTGCCTGACTCCTCGGCCACAAGTTCAAAGATAAATTAGCAATGCAAGAAAAATTCTAAGTGTTAAACCGTACCCAGTATTTGCCTGGCCCCTTGACCACAAGCTCAATGACAAATTAACATTGCAATAAAAATTCTAAGTGTTAAACAAAACCCAGGACTTGCCTGGCCCCTTGGACACAAGCTCATGGATAAATTAACTTTGCAAGAAAAATTCTATGTGTTAATCAGAACCTAGGTCATGCTTGCTCTTCGGCCACAATCTTAGGGTAAATTAACGTTGCAAGAAAAATTTTAAGTGTTAAACAGAACCTAGTACTTCCTTGGCTCCTCGGCTACAAGCTCAAAGAGGAATTAACATCGGAAGAAAAATTCTTAATGTTAAACAAAACCTAGGACTTGCCTGGCTCTTCCGCCACAAGCTTAGGGCAAGTTAACGTTGCAAGAAAAGTTCTAAGTGTTAAACAGAACCTAGTACTTGCCTGACTCATCGAACACAAGCTCAAAGATAAATTAACATTGCAAGAAAAATTCAAAGTATTAAACAGAACTTAGGCCTTGCCTGGCTCCTCGGCTACAAGCTTAGGGTAAATTAACATTGCAAGAAAAATTCTAAATGTTAAAGAGAACCTAGTACTTACTAGCTCCTCGGATACAAGCCCAAGGGTAAATTAACATTGCAAGAAAAAGTCTTGATGTTAAATAGAACCTAGGACTTTCCTGGCTCCTCAGCCCCAAGCTTAGGGTAAATTAAGAATTCAAGAAAAATTTTAAGTGTTAAATAGAGTCCAAGACTTGCCTGGCCCCTCGGCCAGAAGCTCCAGGATAAATTAACATTGCAAGAAAAATTCTAAATGTTAAACGAAAACAAGGACTTGCCTCGCTCCTCGGCCACAAGCTTAGGGTAAATTAACACTGCAAGAAAAATTCTTAGTGTTAAACAGAACCCAGGACTTGCCTGGCCCCTCGGCCATAAGCTCAAGGATAAATTAACATTGCAAGGAAAATTATAATTGTTAAACAGAACTAGGGTCTTGCCTGGCTCCGCAGCCACAAGCTCAGGGTAAATTAACATTGCAAGAAAAATTCTAAGTGTTAAACAGAACCTAGGTCTTGCCTGCTCTTCAGCCACAAGCTTAGGATAAATTAACTTTGAAAGAAAAATTCTAAGGGTTAAACAGAACCTAGTACTTGCCTGGCTCCTTGGCCACAAGCTTAAAGATAAATTGACATCGCAAGAAAAATTCTAAGTGTTAAACAAATCCTAGGACTTGCCCGGCTCCTTAGCCCCAAGCTTAGAGTAAATTAACATTACAAGAAAAATTCTAAGTGTTAAACAGAAACTTGTACTTGCCTTGCTCCTCGGCCACAAGCTCAAGGGCAAATTAAATTTGCAAGAAAAATTCTAAGTATTAAACTTAACATAGTACTTGCCTGACTCCTCGGCCACAAGCTCAAAGATAAATTAACAATGCAAGAAAAATTCAAAGTGTTAAACCAAACCCAGGACTTGCCTGGCCCCTCGGCCACAAGCTCAATGACAAATTAACATTGCAAGAAAAATTCTAAGTGTTAAACAGAACCCAGGACTTGCCAGGCCCCTCGACCACAAGCTCAAGGATAAATTAACATTGCAAGAAAAATTCTATGTGCTAATCAGAACCTAGGTCTTGCTTGCTCTTCCGCCACAAGCTTAGGGTAAATTAACATTGCAAGAAAAATTCTAAGTGTTAAACAGAACCTAGTACTTGCCTGACTCGTCGGCCACAAGCTCAAAGATAAATTAACATTGCACGAAAAATTCTAAGTGTTAAACAGAACTTAGGTCTTGCCTGAATCCTCGGCTACAAGCTTAGGGTAAACTCACATTGCAAGAAAAATTCTAAATGTTAAACAGAACCTAGAACTTGCCTGACTCCTCGACCACAAGCTCAAGGGTAAATTAACATTGCAAGAAAAATTCTTAGTGTTAAACAGAACCTAGGACATTCCTGGCTCCTCAGCCACAAGCTTATGGTAAATTAACATTGCAAGAAAAATTCTAAGTGTTAAACAGAACGCAAGACTTGCATGGACCCTCGGCCACAAGCTCAAGGATAAATTAACATTGCAAGAAAAATTGTAAGTGGTAAACAGAACCTAGGTCTTCCCCGCTCTTCAGCCACAAGCATAGGATAAATTAACTTTGAAAGAAAAATTCTAAGGGTTAAATAGAACCTAGTACTTGCCTGGCTCCTTGGCCACAGGCTTAAAGATAAATTGACATCTTAAGAAAAATTCTAAGTGTTAAACAAGTCCTAGGTCTTGCCTGGCTCCTTGGCCACAAGCTTAGTGTAAATTAACGTTGCAAGAAAAATTCTAAGTGTTAAACAGAAACTTGTACTTGCCTAGCTATTCGGCCACAAGCTCCAGAGCAAATTAACTTTGCAAGAAAAATTCTAAGTATTAAACTTAACATAGTACTTGCCTGACTCCTCGGCCACAAGTTCAAAGATAAATTAGCAATGCAAGAAAAATTCTAAGTGTTAAACCGAACCCAGTATTTGCCTGGCCCCTTGGCCACAAGCTCAATGAGAAATTAACATTGCAATAAAAATTCTAAGTGTTAAACAGAACCCAGGACTTGCCTGGCCCCTTGGCCACAAGCTCATGGATAAATTAACTTTGCAAGAAAAATTCTATGTGTTAATCAGAACCTAGGTCATGCTTGCTCTTCGGCCACAATCTTAGGGTAAATTAACGTTGCAAGAAAAATTTTAAGTGTTAAACAGAACCTAGTACTTGCTTGGCTCCTCGGCTACAAGCTCAAAGAAGAATTAACATCGGAAGAAAAATTCTTAATGTTAAACAAAACCTAGGTCTTGCCTGGCTCTTCCGCCACAAGCTTAGGGCAAATTAACGTTGCAAGAAAAATTCTAAGTGTTAAACAGAACCTAGTACTTGCCTGACTCATCGAACACAAGCTCAAAGATAAATTAACATTGCAAGAAAAATTCAAAGTATTAAACAGAACTTAGGTCTTGCCTGGCTCCTCGGCTACAAGCTTAGGGTAAATTAACATTGCAAGAAAAATTCTAAATGTTAAAGAGAACCTAGTACTTATCTAGCTCCTCGGATGCAAGCCCAAGGGTAAATTAACATTGCAAGAAAAATTCTTGATGTTAAACAGAACCTAGGACTTTCCTGGCTCCTCACCCACAAGCTTAGGGTAAATTAAGAATTCAAGAAAAATTTTAAGTGTTAAATAGAGTCCAAGACTTGCCTGGCCCCTCGGCCAGAAGCTCCAGGATAAATTAACATTGCAAGAAAAATTCTAAATGTTAAACGAAAACCAGGACTTGCCTCGCTCCTCGGCCACAAACTTAGGGTAAATTAGCACTGCAAGAAAAATTCTTAGTGTTAAACAGAACCCAGGACATGCCTGGCTCCTCGGCCATAAGCTCAAGGATAAATTAACATTGCAAGGAAAACTCTAATTGTTAAACAGAACTAGGGTCTTGCCTGGCTCCGCGGCCACAAGCTTAGGGTAAATTAACATTGCAAGAAAAATTCTAAGTGTTAAACAGAACCCAAGACTTGCATGACCCCTCGGCCACAAGCTCAAGGATAAATTAACATTGTAAGAAAAATTCTAAGTGTTAAACAGAACCTAGGTCTTGCCTGCTCTTCAGCCACAAGCTTAGGATAAATTAACTTTGAAAGAAAAATTCTATGGGTTAAACAGAACCTAGTACTTGCCTGGCTCCTTGGCCACAAGCTTAAAGATAAATTGACATCGCAAGAAAAATTCTAAGTGTTAAACAAATCCTAGGACTTGCCTGGCTCCTTAGCCCCAAGCTTAGGGTAAATTAACATTGCAAGAAAAATTCTAAGTGCTAAACAGAAACTTGTACTTGCCTTGCTCCTCGGCCACAAGCTCAAGGGCAAATAAAATTTGCAAGAAAAATTCTAAGTATTAAACTTAACATAGTACTTGCCCGACTCCTCGGCCACAAGCTCAAATATAAATTAACAATGCAAGAAAAATTCAAAGTGTTAAACCGAACCCAGGACTTGCCTGGCCCCTCGGCCACAAGCTCAATGACAAATTAACATTGCAAGAAAAGTTCTAAGTGTTAAACAGAACCCAGGACTTGCCAGGCCCCTCGACCACAAGCTCAAGGATAAATTAACATTGCAAGAAAAATTCTATGTGTTAATCAGAACCTAGGTCTTGCTTGCTCTTCCGCCACAAGCTTATGGTAAATTAACATTGCAAGAAAAATTCTAAGTGTTAAACAGAACCTAGTACTTGCCTGACTCGTCAGCCACAAGCTCAAAGATAAATTATCATTGCAAGAAAAATTCTAAGTGTTAAACAGAACTTAGGTCTTGCGTGACTCCTCGGCTACAAGCTTAGGGTAAACTAACATTGCAAGAAAAATTCTAAGTGTTAAACAGAACCTAGTACTTGCCTGACTCTTCGACCACAAGCGTAAGGGTAAATTAACATTGCAAGAAAAATTCTTAGTGTTAAACAGAACCTAGGACATTCCTAGCTCCTCAACCACAAGCTTATGGTAGATTAACATTGCAAGAAAAATTCTAAGTGTTAAACAGAACCCAAGACTTGCATGGACCCTCGGCCACAAGCTCAAGGATAAATTAACATTGCAAGAAAAATTGTAAGTGGTAAACAGAACCTAGGTCTTGCCCGCTCTTCAGCCACAAGCTTAGGATAAATTAACTTTGAAAGAAAAATTCTAAGGGTTAAATAGAACCTAGTACTTGCCTGGCTCCTTGGCCACAGGCTTAAAGATAAATTGACATCGCAAGAAAAATTCTAAGTGTTAAACAAGTCCTAGGTCTTGCCTGGCTCCTCGGCCACAAGCTTAGTGTAAATTAACATTGCAAGAAAAATTCTAAGTGTTAAACAGAAACTTGTACTTGCCTAGCTATTCGGCCACAAGCTCAAGAGCAAATTAACTTTGCAAGAAAAATTCTAAGTATTAAACTTAACATAGTACTTGCCTGACTCCTCGGCCACAAGTTCAAAGATAAATTAGCAATGCAAGAAAAATTCTAAGTGTTAAACCGAACCCAGTATTTGCTTGGCCCCTTGGCCACAAGCTCAATGACAAATTAACATTGCAATAAAAATTCTAAGTGTTAAACAGAACCCAGGACTTCCCTGGCCCCTTGGCCACAAGTTCATGGATAAATTAACTTTGCAAGAAAAATTCTATGTGTTAATCAGAACCTAGGTCATGCTTGCTCTTCGGCCACAAGCTTAGGGTAAATTAACGTTGCAAGAAAAATTCTAAGTGTTAAACAGAATCTAGGACTTGCTTGGCTCCTCGGCTACAAGCTCAAAGAAGAATTAACATCGGAAGAAAAATTCTTAATGTTAAACAAAACCTAGGTCTTGCCTGGCTCTTCCGCCACAAGCTTAGGGCAAATTAACGTTGCAAGAAAAATTCTAAGTGTTAAACAGAACCTAGTACTTGCCTGACTCATCGGACACAAGCTCAAAGATAAATTAACATTGCAAGAAAAATTCAAAGTATTAAACAGAACTTAGGTCTTGCCTGGCTCCTCGGCTACAAGCTTAGGGTAAATTAACATTGCAAGAAAAATTCTAAATGTTAAAGAGAACCTAGTACTTATCTAGCTCCTCGGATACAAACCCAAGGGTAAATTAACATTGCAAGAAAAATTCTTGATGTTAAACAGAACCTAGGACTTTCCTGGCTCCTCGGCCACAAGCTTAGGGTAAATTAAGAATTCAAGAAAAATTTTAAGTGTTAAATAGAGTCCAAGACTTGCCTGGCCCCTCGGCCAGAAGCTCCAGGATAAATTAACATTGCAAGAAAAATTCTAAATGTTAAACGAAAACCAGGACTTGCCTCGCTCCTCGGCCACAAGCTTAGGGTAAATTAACATTGCAAGAAAAATTCTTAGTGTTAAACAGAACCCAGGACTTACCTCACCCTTCGGCCACAAGCTCAAGGATAAATTAACATTGCAAGCAAAATTCTAACTGTTAAATAGAACCTAGGTCTTGCCTGGCTCCTCGGCCACTAGCTTTGGGTAAATTAACATTGCAAGAAAAATTCCAAGTGTTGAATAGAACCTAGTACTTGCCTGACTACTCGGCCACAAGCTCAAAGATTAATTAACATTGCAAGAAAAATTTTAAGTGTTAAACAGAAACTTGTACTTGCCTGGCTCTTCGGCCACAAGCTCAAGGGCAAATTAACTTTGCAAGAAAAATTCTAAGTATTAAACTTAACATAGTACTTGCCTGACTACTCGGCCACAAGCTCAAAGATAAATTGGCAATGCAAGAAAAATTCAAAGTGTTAAACCGAACCTAGTATTTGCCTGACCCCTCGGCCACAAGCTCAATGACAAATTAACATTGCAAGAAAAATTCTAAGTGTTAAACAGAACACAGGACTTGCCTGGCCCCTTGGCCACAACCTCAAGGATAAATTAACATTGGAAGAAAAATTCAAAGTGTTAAATAGAACTTAGATCTTGCGTGGCTCCTCGGCTACAAGCTTAGGGTAAATTAACATTGCAAGAAAAATTCTAATTGTTAAACAGAACCCAGGACTTGCCTTGCCCCTCAGCCACAAGCACAATAATAAATTAACATTCCAAGAAAAATTCTAAGTGTTAAACAGAACCTAGGTCTTGCCTGCTCCTCGGCCACAAGCTCAGGGTAAATTAACGTTGCTAGAAAAATTCTAAGTGTTAAACAAAACCTAGTACTTGCCTGTCTCCTCGGCCACAAGCTCAAAAATAAATTAACATTGCAAGAAAAATTCTAAATGTTAAACGAAAACTAGGACTTGCCTGGCTCCTCGGCCACAAGCTTAGGGTAAATTAACATTGCAAGAAAAATTCTTAGTGTTAAACAGAACCCAGGACTTACCTCACCCTTCGACCACAAGCTCAAGGATAAATTAACATTGTAAGCAAAATTCTAACTGTTAAACAGAACCTAGGTCTTGCCTGGCTCCTCAGCCACTAACTTTGGGTAAATTAACATTGCATGAAAAATTCCAAGTGTTAAACAGAACCTAGTACTTGCCTGACTACTCGACCACAAGCTCAAAGATTAATTAACATTGCAAGAAAAATTCTTAGTGTTAAACAGAACCTAGGACTTTCCTGGCTCTTCAGCCACAGGGTTAGGGTAAATTAACATTGCAAGAAAAATTCTAAGCGTTAAACAGAACCCAAGACATGCATGGCCCCTCGGCCACAAGCTCAAGGATAAATTAACATTGCAAGAAAAATTCTAAGTGTTAAACAGAACCTAGGTCTTGCCTGCTCTTCAGCCACAAGCTTAGGATAAATTAACTTTGAAAGAAAAATTCTAAGGGTTAAACAGAACCTAGTACTTGCCTAGCTCCTTGGCCACAAGCTTAAAGATAAATTCACATCGCAAGAAAAATTCTAAGTGTTAAAAAAATCCTAGGTCTTGCCTGGCTCTTCAGCCACAAGTTTAAGGTAAATTAACATTGTAAGACAAATTCTAATTGTTAAACAGAAACTTGTACTTGCCTGGCTCCTCGGCCACAAGCTCAAGTGTAAATTAACTTTGCGAGAAAAATTCTAAGTATTAAACAGAACATAGTACTTGCCTGACTCCTCGGCCACAAGCTCAACGATAAATTAACAATGCAAGAAAAATTCAAAGTGTTAAACCGAACCTAGGATATGTCTGGCTCCTCGGCGACAAGCTCAAAGATAAATTAACATTGCAAGAAAAATTCTAAGTGTTAAACAAAACCTAGGTCTACCCTGGCCCCTCGGCCATAAATTTAGGGTAAATTAACATTGCAAGAAAAATTCTAAGTGTTAAACACAACCTAGTACTTGCCTGACTCGTCGGCCACAAGCTCAAAGATAAATTAACATTGCAAGAAAAATTCTAAGTGTTAAACAGAACTTAGGCCTTACCTAGCTCCTCGGCTACAAGCTTAGGGTAAATTAACATTGCAAGAAAAATTCTAAATGTTAAACAGAACCTAGTACTTGCCTAGCTCCTCGGCCACAAGCTCAAGGGTAAGTTAACATTGCAAGAAAAATTCTTAGTGTTAAAGAGAACCTAGGACTTTTCTGGCTCCTCAGTTACAAGCTTAGGGTAAATTAACATTGCAAGAAAAATTTTAAGTGTTAAACAGAACTCAAGACTTGCCTGGCCCCTCGGCCACAAGCTCAAGGATAAATTAACATTGCATGAAAAATTCTAAATGTTAAACGAAATCTAGGACTTGCCTGGCTCCTCGGTCACAAGCTTAGGTTAAATTAACATTGCAAGAAAAATTCTAAGTGTTAAACAGAACTCTGGACTTGCCTGGCCCCTCGGCCATAAGCTCAAGGATAAATTAACACTGTAAAGAAAATTCTAAGTGTTAAACAGAGCCAAAGTCTTGCCTTGCTCCTCGGCCACAAGCTTAGGGTAAATTAAATTGCAAGAAAAATTCTAAGTGTTAAATAGAACCTTGTACTTGTCTGACTCCTCGGCCACAAGCTCAAGGGTAAATTAACATTGCAAGAGAAACTCTTAGTGTTAAACAGAACCTAGGACATTCTTAGCTCCTCAGCCACAAGCTTATGGTAAATTAACATTGCAAGAAAAATTCTAAGTGTTAAACAGAACCCAAGACTTGCATGGACCCTCGGCCACAAGCTCAAGGATAAATTAACATTGTAAGAAAAATTCTAAGTGTTAAACAGAACCTAGGTCTTGCCCGCTCTTCAGCCACAAGCTTACGATAAAGTAACTTTGAAAGAAAAATTCTAAGGGTTAAATAGAACCTAGTACTTGCCTGGCTCCTTGGCCACAAGTTTAAAGATAAATTGACATCGCAAGAAAAATTCTAAGTGTTAAACAAGTCCTAGGTCTTGCCTGGCTCCTCGGCCACAAGCTTAGTGTAAATTAACATTGCAAGAAAAATTCTAAGTGTTAAACAGAAACTTGTACTTGCCTGGCTCTTCGGCCACAAGCTCAAGGGCAAATTAACTTTGCAAGAAAAATTCTAAGTATTAAACATAACATAGTACTTGCCTGACTCCACGGCCACAAGTTCAAAGATAAATTAGCAATGCAAGAAAAATTGAAAGTGTTAAACCGAACCTAGTATTTGCCTGGCCCCTCGGCCTCAAGCTCAATGACAAATTAACATTGCAAGAAAAATTCTAACTGTTAAACAGAACCCAAGATTTGCCTGGCCCCTTGGCCACAAGCTCAAGGATAAATTAACGTTGTAAGAAAAATTCTATGTGTTAATCAGAACCTAGGTCTTGCTTGCTCTTCGGCCACAAGCTTAGGGTAAATTAACATTGCAAGAAAATTTCTAAGTTTTAAACAGAACCTAGTACTTGCTTGGCTCCTCGGCCACAAGCTCAAAGAAGAATTAACATCAAAAGAAAAATTCTTAATGTTAAACAAAACCTAGGTCTTGCCTGGCTCTTCCGCCACAAGCTTAGGGCAAATTAACATTGCAAGAAAAATTCTAAGTGTTAAACAGAACCTAGTACTTGCCTGACTCGTCGGCCACAAGCTCAAAGATAAATTAACATTGCAAGAAAAATTCAAAGTGTTAAACAGAACTTAGGTCTTGCCTGGCTCCTCGGCTACAAGCTTAGGGTAAATTAACATTGCAAGAAAAATTCTAAACGTGAAACAGAACCTAGTACTTGTCTACCTCCTCGGCTACAAGCTCAAGGGTAAATTAACATTGCAAGAGAAATTCTTAGTGTTAAACAGAACCTAGCACTTTCCTGGCTCCTCAGCCACAAGCTTAGGGTAAATTAAGAATTCAAGAAAAATTATAAGTGTTAAACAGAATCCAAGACTTGCCTGGTGCCTCGGCCAGAAGCTCAAGGATAAATTAACATTGCAAGAAAAATTCTAAATGTTAAACGAAAACTACGACTTGCCTGGCTTCTCGGCCACAAGCTTAGGGTAAATTAACATTGCAAGAAAAATTCTTAGTGTTAAACCGAACCCAGGAATTACCTCACCCTTCGGCCACAAGCTCAAGGATAAATTAACATTGCAAGTAAAATTCTAACTGTTAAATAGAACCTAGGTCTTGCCTGGCTCCTAGGCCACTAGCTTTGGGTAAATTAACATTGCAAGAAAAATTCCAAGTGTTAAACAGAACCTAGTACTTGCCTGACTACTCGGCCACAAGCTCAAAGATTAATTAACATTGCAACAAAAATTCTAAGTGTTAAACAGAAACTTGTACTTGCCTGGCTGTTCGGCCACAAGCTCAAGGGCAAATTAACTTTGTAAGAAAAATTCTAAGTATTAAACTTAACATAGTACTTGCCTGACTCCTCGTCCACAAGCTCAAAGATAAATTAGCAATGCAAGAAAAATTCAAAATGTTAAACCGAACCCAGTATTTTCCTGGCCCCTCGGCCACAAGCTCAATGACAAATTAACCTTGCAAGAAAAATTCTAAGTGTTAAACAAAACCCAGGACTTGCCTGGCCCCTTGGCCACAAGCTCAAGGATAAATTAACATTGCAAGAAAAATTCTATGTGTTAATTAGAACCTAGGTCTTGCTCGCTCTTCGGCCACAAGCTTAGGGTAAATTAACGTTGCAAGAAAAATTCTAAGTGTTAAACAGAACCTAGTACTTGCTTGGCTCCTCGGCTACAAGCTCAAAGAAGAATTAACATCGGAAAAAAAATTCTTAATGTTAAACAAAACCTAGGTCTTGCCTGGCTCTTCCGCCACAAGCTTAGGGTAAATTAACATTGCAAGAAAAATTCTAAGTGTTAAACAGAACCTAGTACTTGCCTAACTCATCGGGCACAAGCTCAAAGATAAATTGACATTGCAAGAAAAATTCAAAGTGTTAAACAGAACTTAGGTCTTGCCTGGCTCCTCGGCTACAAGCTTAGGGTAAATTAACATTGCAAGAAAAATTCCAAATGTTAAACAGAACCTAGTACTTGTCTAGCTCCTTGGCTACAAGCTCAAGGGTAAATTAACATTGCAAGAAAAATTCTTCGTGTTAAACAAAATCTAGGACTTTCCTGGCTCCTCAGCCACAAGCTTAGGGTAAATTAAGATTGCAAGAAAAATTTAAAGTGTTAAATAGAATCCAAGACTTGCCTGGCCCCTCGACCAGAAGCTCAAGGAAAAATTAACATTGCAAGAAAAATTCTAAATGTTAAACGAAAACTAGGACTTGCTTGGCTCCTCAGCCACAAGCTTAGGGTAAATTAACATTGCAACAAAAATTCTTAGTGTTAAACAGAACCCAGGACTTACCTCACCCTTTGGCCACAAGCTCAAGGATAAATTAACATTGCAAGCAAAATTCTAACTGTTAAATAGAACCTAGGTCTTGCCTGGCTCCTCGGCCACTAGCTTTGGGCAAATTAACATTGCAAGAAAAATTCCAAGTGTTAAACAGAACCTAGTACTTGCCTGACTACTCAGCCACAAACTTAAAGATTAATTAACATTGCAAGAAAAATTCTAAGTGTTAAACAGAACCAAGGTCTTGCCTGGCCCCTCGGCTACATGCTTAGTGTAAATTAACATTGCAAGAAAAATTCTAAGTGTTAAACAGAACCTAGTACTTGCCTGGCTCCTCGGCCAGAAGCTCAAGGGTAAATTAACATTGCAAGAAAAATTCTTAGTGTTAAACAGAACCTAGAACTTTCGTGGCTCCTCAGCCACAAGCTTAGGGTAAATTAACATTGCAAGAAAAATTTTAAGTGTTAAACAGAACCCAAGACTAGTCTGGCCTGTCGGCCACAAGCTCAAGGATAAATTAACATTGCATGAAAAATTCTAAATGTTAAACGAAACCTAGGACTTGCTTGGCTCCTCGACCACAAGCTTAGGGTAAATTAACATTGCAAGAAAAATTCTATGTGTTAAACAGAACCCAGGACTTGCCTGGCCCCTCGGCCATAAGCTTAAAAATAAATTAACATTGCAAGGAAAATTCTAAGTGTTAAACAGAACCAAGGTCTTGCCTAGCTCCTCGGCCACAAGTTTAGGGTAAATTAACGTTGCAAGAAAAATTCTAAGTGTTAAACAGAACCTAGTACTTGCCTGACTCCTCGGCCGCAAGCTCAAGGGTAACTTAACATTGCACGAAAAATTCTTAGTGTTAAACAGAACCTAAGACTTTCCTGGCTCCTCAGCCACAAGCTTAGGGTAAATTAACAATGCAAGAAAAATTCTAAGTGTTAAACAGAACCCAAGACTTGCTTGACCCCTCGGCCACAAGCTCAAGGATAAATTAACGTTGCAAGAAAAATTCTAAGTGTTAAACAGAACCTAGGTCTTGCCTGCTCTTCGGCCACAAGCTTAGGATAAATTAACTTTGAAAGAAAAATTCTAAGGGTTAAACAGAACCTAGTACTTGCCTGGCTCCTTGGCCACAAGCTTAAAGATAAATTGACATCGCAAGAAAAATTCTAAGTGTTAAACAAATCCTAGGACTTGCCTGGCTCATCGGCCACAAGCTTAGGGTAAATTAACATTGCAAGAGAAATTCTAAGTGTTAAACAAAAACTTGTACTTGCCTTGCTCCTCGGCCACAAGCTCAAGGGCAAATTAAATTTGCAAGAAAAATTCTATGTATTAAACTTAACATTTTACTTGCCTGACTCCTCGGCGACAAGCTCAAAAATAAATTAACAATGCAAGAAAAATTCAAAGTGTTAAACCGAACCCAGGACTTGCCTGGCCCCTCGGCCACAAGCTCAATGACAAATTAACATTGCAAGAAAAATTCTAAGTGTTAAACAGAACCCAGGACTTGCCAAGCCCCTCGACCACAAGCTCAAGGATAAAATAACATTGCATGAAAAATTCGATGTGTTAATCAGAACCTAGGTCTTGCTTGCTCTTCCGCCACAAGCTTAGGGTAAATTAACATTATAAGAAAAATTTTAAGTGTTAAACAGAACCTAGTACTTGCCTAACTCGTCGGCCACAAGCTCAAAGATAAATTAACATTGCAAGAAAAATTCTAAGTGTTAAACAGAACTTAGGTCTTGCCTGGCTCCTCGGCTACAAGCTTAGGGTAAATTAACATTGCAAGAAAAATTCTAAATGTTAAACAGAACATAGTACTTGCCTAGCTCCTCGGCCACAAGCTCAAGGGTAAATTAACATTGCAAGAAAAATTCTTAGTGTTAAACAGAACCTAGGACTTTCCTGGCTCCTCAGCCACAAGTTTAGGGTAAATTAAGATTGCAAAAAAATTTTAAGTGTTAAACAGAACCCAAGACTTGCCTAGCCCCTCGGCCACAAGCTCAAGGATAAATTAACATTGCAAGAAAAATTCTAAATGTTAAATGAAAACTAGGACTTGCCTGGCTCCTCGACCACAAGCTTAGGGTAAATTAACATTGCAAGAAAATTTCTTAGTGTTAAACAGAACCCAGGACTTACCTCGCCCTTCGGCCACAAGCTCAAGGATAAATTAACATTGCAAGAAAAATTCTAACTGTTAAATATAACCTAGGTCTTGCCTGGCTCTTCGGCCACTAGCTTAGGGTAAATTAACGTTGCAAGAAAAATTCCAAGTGTTAAACAGAACCTAGTACTTGCTTGACTCCCCGGCCACAAGCTCAAAGATTAATTCACATTGTATGAAAAATTCTAAGTGTAAAACAGAACCAAGGTCTTGCCTGGCTTCTCTGCCACAAGCTTAGGGTAAATTAACATTGGAAGAAAAATTCTAAATGTTAAACAGAACCTAGTACTTGCCTGGCTCCTCGGCCACAAGCTCAAGGGTAAATTAACTTTGCAAGAAAAATTCTAAGTGTGAAACAGAACCTTATACTTGCCTGGCTCCTCAGCCACATGCTCAAGGGTAAATTAACATTGCAAGAAAAATTCTAGGTGTTAAATAGAACCTAGGTCTTGCCTGGTTCCTCGGCCACAAGCTTCAGGTAAATTAATATTGCAAGAAAAATTATAAGTGTTAAACAGAACCCAGGACTTGCCTAGCCCCTCGGCCACAAGCTCAAAGATAAATTAACATCGCAAGCAAAATTCTAAGTGTTAAACAGAACCTAGGTCTTGCCTGGCTCCTCGGTCAAGAGCTTAGGGTAAATTAACGTTGCAAGAGAAATTCTAAGTGTTAAATAGAACCTAGTACTTGCCTGGCTCCTCGGCCCCAAGCTCAAGGGTAAATTAACATTGTAAGAAAAATTCTAAGTATTAAACAGAACCTAGGACTTGCTTGGCTCCTTAGCCACAAGCTTAGGGGCCACAAGCTTAGGGTAAATTAACATTTAAAGATGAATTCTAAGTGTTAAACAGAACCTAGGTGTTGCCTGGCTTCTCGGCCACAAGTTCAGGGTAAATTAACATTGCAAGAAAAATTCTAAATGTTAAACAGAACCCGGGAATTGCCTGGCCCCTCGGCCCTAAGCTCAAGGATAAATGAACATTGCAAGAAAAATTACAAATGTTAAACAGAACCAATGCCTTGCCTGGCTCCTCGGCCACAAGCTTATAATAAATTAACATTGCAAAAAAAATTCTAAGTGGTTAACAAAACCTAGTACTTGCCTGGCTCCTCGGCCACATGCTTAAGGGTAAATTAACATTGCAAGAAAAATTCTAACTGTTAAACAGAACCATGGACTTGCCTGGCTCTTCGGCCACAAGCTTAGGGTAAATTAACATTGCAAGAAAAATTCTAAATGTTAAACAGAACCTAGGAATTGCCCGGCTCCTCGGCCACAAGTTTTGGGTAAATTAACGTTGCAAGAAAAATTCTAAGTGTTAAACAGAATCCAGGACTTGCCTGGCCCCTCGGCCACAAGCTCAAGGATAAATTAACATGTAAGAAAAATTCTAAATGTTAAATAGAACCTAGGTTTTGCCTGGCTCCACAGCCACAAGCTTAGGGTAAATTAACATTGCAAGAAAAATTCTAAGTGTTAAACAGAATCTAGTACTTGCGTGGCTCCTCAGCCACAAGCTCAAGTGTAAATTAACATTGCAAGGAAATTTATAAGTGTTAAACAAAACCTTGGACTTGCCTGGCTCCTCGGCCACAAGCTTAGGGTAAATTAATATTGCAAATTAACATTGCAAGGAAATTTATAAGTGTTAAACAAAACCTAGGACTTGCCTGGCTCCTCGGCCACAAGATTAGGGTAAATTAATATTGCAAGAAAAATTCTAAGTGTTAAACAGAGCCTAGGGCTTGCCTGGCTTCTCGGCCTCAAGTTTAGGGTAAATTAACATTGTAAGAAAAATTCTAAGTGTTAAACAGAACCTAGTACTTGCCTGGCTCCTCGGCCACAAGCTCAAGGATAAATTAACATTGCAAGAAAAATTCTAAGTGTTAAACAGAACCTAGGTCTTGCCTGGCTCCTCGGTCACAAGCTTAGGGTAAATTAACATTGCAAAAAAAATTCTAAGTATTAAACAGAACCTAGTACTTGCCTGCCTCCTCAGCCACAAGCTCAAAAATAAATTAATATTGCAAGAAAAATTCTAAGTGTTAAACAGAACCTAGGTCTTACCCGACTCCTCGGCCACAAGTTTAAGGTAAATTTACATTGTATGAAAAATTCTAAGTGTTAAACAGAACCTAGTACTTGCCTGGCTCCTCGGCCACAAGTTCAAGGGTAAATGAATATTGCAAGAAAAATTCTAAGTGTTAAACAGAACCCAGGACTTGCCTGGCCCCTCGGCCATAAGCTCAAGGATAAATTAACATTGCAAGAAAAATTCTAAGTGTTAAATAGAACCTAGGTCTTGCCTACTCCTCGGCCACAAGCATAAGGTAAATTAACGTTGCAAGAAAAATTCTAAGTGTTAAACAGAAGCTAGTACTCGCCTGTCTCCTCGGCCACAAGCTCAAAGGTAAATTAACATTGTAAGAAAAATTCTAAGTGTTAAACAGAACCTAGGTCTTGCCTGGCTCCTCGGCCATAAGTTTAGTGTAAATTAACATTGCAAGAAAAATTCTAAGTGTTAAACAGAACCTAGTACTTGCCTTTCTCCTCGGCCACAAGCTCATGGATAAATTAACATTGCAAGAAAAATTCTAAATGTTAAATAAAACCTAGGCCTTGTCTTGCTCCTCGGCCACAAGCTTAGTGTAAATTAACATTGCAAGAAAAATTCTAAGTGTTAAACAGATCCTAATACTTGCCTGGCTCCTCGACCACAAGCTCAAAGATAAATTAACATTACAAGAAAAATTCAAAGTGTTAAACAGAACCTAGGTCTTGCTTGGCTTCTCGGCCACAAGCTTAGGGTAAATTAACATTGCAAGAAAAATTCTAAGTGTTAAACAAAACATAGTACTTGCCTTTCTCCTCGGCCACAAGCTCATGGATAAATTAACATTG
Organism: Quercus gilva; assembly: GCA_023621385.1. Taxonomy (NCBI): domain Eukaryota; kingdom Viridiplantae; phylum Streptophyta; class Magnoliopsida; order Fagales; family Fagaceae; genus Quercus; species Quercus gilva. The sequence goes on along the minus strand of CM042473.1, from coordinate 61,272,559 downwards.
CAAGAAAAATTCTAAGTGTTAAACAGAACCTAGGTCTTGCCTGGCTCCTCGGCCATAAGTTTAGGGTAAATTAACATTGCAAGAAAAATTCTAAGTGTTGAACAGAACCTAGTACTTGCCTGGCTCCTCGACCACAAGCTTATGGTAAATTAACATTGCAAGAAAAATTGTAAGTGTTAAACGGAACCTAGGTCTTGCCTGGCTCCTCGGCCTTAAGCTTATGGTAAATTAACATTGCAAGAAAAATTCTAAGCGTTATACGGAGTCCAAGACTTGCCTGGCCCCTCGGCCACAAGCCTAGGTTAAATTGACATTGCACGGTGGGAGAAATGGTAAAGGTCGAGTAAACCCTGAGCTGGTTAGACAAAGTTATAAAAGACTATTCTAAGTATCATAAAAGATGCGCAAGCAAGCTCACCTCAAAAAAAAAAAAAAAAAAAAAAAAAAAAAAAAAAAAAAAAGAGGGGGGGAGCTGCAAATATGTGTTAACAGGACTGCCACCCTAAAAAAGAACTTAAGTATTCATTACAAAAAGCTAGTTACAGAACGAGAAGGGATAGGGCGCTGCATGGATGATGCCCCATTTACAAAAAAAAATAAAAAATAGAGAAAACACTACTTCTGGGCTGCCCTATTACAAAAATTCCACAAGGGATGTTCTTTCATAAAAAGAGAAAAGAGCTAAGTCGGGGGCTCCTTGTCCTTAGCACTCTTCTCCTTCTTATCCTTCTTCTTCTTCGAAGGCAACCCCTTGGGCACCCCATTCTCAGCTTCCAAATCCACTACGTCCTCTTGAGGAGGTAACCCATTGTACGAGGCAGGAGAAGGAAGAGGATTCTGGGACTTGGCAAAGACAGGAAGAGCGGAGCTCGGATCCACAGGAGGGCTAGGGGCTAAAGGGGCCAAGCGTAGAGCCAGAGGATAATAAACCTGGTCAGGAGCGCGGAGCTCTGAGTCAGGACTAACACCTGCTGTGTTCAGCGCTTCCCCCCACACCTCTTGGCTGAAGGCGCGAGCAATGTCGCGGAGCTGGGCAGTGAGACTTGCGGCGGTCTTATTCATGCCCGCGTCATAGGCCTCCTGCTCGGCCCGAGCTTTCTCCGCGTCCTTGTCGGCCAACTGTTGATTTGCCTACTTCAACTCCATCATTGTGAGTGCCAGGGCGCTTTCGGCCCTCTTTTGGGCTTCCAAGGCATCAGAGGCCTGCTTCTCATAGCCCTTCAGGGCAGATTCAGCGTTACGGTAGGCTCTATCCGCCTCTGACAGCTGGGAAAGGGTGTCCTTCAGTTTTTTCTCCGCCTCGGCTCTAGCCTTCTCAGCGTTTTCATAGGCCTTCTCAGACTTCCTGGCCGCGTCCAAAGAGTGATCAACCCAATCTTCCGCCATGAAGGCAACTTGAGCGGCCTACAAGAGTGGAAAACAAAAGTAGGTGAATAAACAATTAATCAGAAAATAAAAATACTTGACAGATGAAGAAGTTGGCCGAGGTACCTTGGCTAGATCCTACTTCAGGGAAAGGAAGACCTCCCTTTTCCTAAAGGATTTCAGCTCCTCCATGTCCTCGAGAAGGCACAAATCCCTCTCTAAGCATTCGGCCACCAGGCCCGAGCTGCCCTTTGAGGGGGTCTCTCAGGTTGGCATCATCTAGCACTAGAGCTCCCGAGATGAGGGTGAAGGCGGGCCTCCAGATGGAAGCTTTTTTGGCCTGATCCCCGCCACTCTCCTTTGAGGACACAACAGGGTCGGGCCTCTTCCTCGGCTGTCCCTTACCAGCCTAGGCCTCCTTGACTAGGGGCTCAGATATCTCCCTCTCCTCAAACATGGCTACCCCCTTCCCACTAGGACCGCGTTTTCGTTTCTTGTCCGCTACATCGGCTGGTGACGTGCGAGTAGCAGCAAGAGTTGGTGGATGAGGAGGCACTATCACCTCCGAGGAGGATCCCTCGGCATGGGCCGACAACAGTGCCAGGAGGTCGGGGGTCCTTTCTTCGAATCCCATAGCTGATAATGATGGGGCTTGCGAAGCACTTAGAGCGTCGGGGTGATAGAAAACTTCAAAGTTTTTTTCTGTCACTTCTTGGATAGAGGTGGATGTGGATCCCTCCGCCTCTTCGTTTGATGGCAAGGGAGGCTCCTGGGCATACAAAAGCTGAACAGCTAGAGGCGCAGGGAGCTGGGCGTCTTGTGTCCCCTCGGGAGGCGATCCTGCCAACAAGAATCCCAGAACGGTAACATCTATCCTAGCCAGACACGGATCACGGGCCTTGATGATGTTCTTTGGGCTCTAGAAGCGCTTAGTTGAAGGTGTGTAGCCAAGGATGACATGCGCAGCCCGGAGTTGCCCGTCCCGATGAAGGAATATCTCGGACTTAAGAATTCGGTTCAGGTCATGAAAATTCACCACATGTTTGGCCGGGGCTGTGTGATACTCGTCTGCCATAAGAGAGCACGGTTATTGTTAGCAAAGAGATATAAAAAATAAAAAAATAAAAAAATAAAAAAATAAAAAAGAAAAAAAACTGCTGCAGAGAAGGAATCTCCTCTAAAAAGCCTAAAACGGTAACCTAGGTCCTCGGGAGTGCTACCCGGTTCCCCTTCTTGAATGGGACAGTGCCACCCATCATGCCACTCACCCAAGACGAGAAGGTAGTCTTCGTCCATGCCCTTGCTCGAATCAGGCAGGCAGGAGATTAACCTAACTACGGGGATCCTACTTTTCATGTAGTATTTGGTTTTTTCCCCCTTTTGGCAATTATAGACCCAGTTCATATCATGCCATGTAAGCCGAGTCCCCATTCTACGGTTAATGGCCTCTACACACCCAAGGATTCTAAAAATGTTGGGGGAACATTGGGTCGGAGTTAACCTAAAGTTTATAAGATAGTCTGTAGTCACTAGGCCCATGGGAAGTTCCATCCCACCTTCGATGAAGGCAATCATGGGAATGACCACTGACTCAGGAGGCCGATCCACAACCAACCATTCACCCTCTTCGCAATGCCTAAATTCTACGTTGTCGGGAATCCTGTGCTGGGCCCCAAAGGCTATCCTAGCCTCCTCGAAGTCTACCAACCTAGCGTACCTACCCATGGAGAGTAAGGGAACAAGATGGGGGCAAAGTATGAAACCTGAAAAGGAACAAAACAAAAGGGAAGCCAACACACCTACTGTAGAAAATAAAGGACGCTCCTCGAGAGTAGTTTTCTCTTCGCCAAAATAAAAACGCCAAAATGCCAGAAATGAGCCACAACCAGCCTTGATCGCTCCTTTTATAGAAGGCAAAAATGAGCGGTAAAACTCCCGCCCATAAATGAGGACAAATGGAAGCCGCACGATCCCAATCAGACCATAGAACATGGGGAGACAGGCGGCCGCTTGGCACCATAAATAAGAGTTCATGGATTCCGAAGCGTCAAGGGCATGCGAATGACAGGTGAAGAGACGTTGACTCGTGTGAACACATACAACACGTACAATTCATCCGCGGAGCTAAAACTTCACTTATGCCTCAAGCAAAATAGTGAAAGTTTTAGGGGGCTATTACGGGTACCCGAGGAACGAGAGAGGAGGCGAAGGGCCAAACTAATGGGCCGAGGCCCTAAGAAGAATAGGAAAGGCCCGGCATCAGGCCGAGTGTGGAACTAGCAGGAGCCCAAAGGACAATAATACCCAAGGAAAGAGCCAAACCCAACGGAGCACCGCACCAAGTGCCAAAGGAGAAACCTCGCAGCCAAAGGAGGAGTAGGTCAGTGGCAGACAGACAGCCGCCAAGGCAGTAGCCCCCAGTCACATCAATAATAAATGGCACACACCAGCTCTGTCAACCGCATTAAATGAGGAAGTGACCTAAAACGATGCCAATGACAACTGCGCCAGCTACCGCTACCACTTGCTTTAGAGAGAGAAAATGTGACAGGTGTCGAAAGATGGGCAAAAGCCAGCCAGAGATGGACGGAGCAGATGAAATGGCAACGGGCTATATAAAGGAGAGGTCTGGGACTCTGATGAGGGGGAAAAAAAAAAAATAGAGAGCAGATTCCACACTTGTTGTTCTATTCCATCTCTTATAAATTCTATTGACTTGGACCAAAGTACAAACGAGATTGTCCCATTACCCACGGCGAGCTTTGTGTCACTCTCTTTTTGGTCCTTACATATATATATATATATATATATATATGAATTGTGTGGAGCACAAGTTAACAACTAATATATATTTAAAAATTAAAGTGAAGCATTTATTGTTGCTACATTCATGTTAAGCCACATCAGCAGTCACATCATTCACATCTCTCTCTCTCTCTCTCTCTCTCTCATTTAACTCTTTTTGTTCTTATTAACTCCCAAATTATTGTTACATGTTTTCCGACCTTTCTCTTCCATTTTATATTTTTATCTCCTTACTACTATCTACCTTAATATTACTCTTCCTCTATCCTTTTATCTTCTTTTATTTTTATCTCTTCTTATTTTCATCATTTTAATATAAATTTGCAAATCTCTAACATTTTATACATAGCTTTCCCAATTCCCACACAAGAAGGTTCTCTCCCCCCCCCCCCCCTCTCTCTCTCTCTCTCTCTCTCTCCCTCTCTCTCATATTTTTGTAGATTTTTTTTTTTCATTTTTTGTGTCTATTTTTTTTTTTTTTCATTTTGTGTGTGTGTGTGTGTGTGTGTGTGTTTTTTTTTTTTTTTTAATTTTTTTTTTATCTTACATCTCTATTTTAGATTGATTATAATCTTTTGTGTTCTTTAGAATTCTATTTTGGGTTGATGTGATTTAGTTTTGTGTTTTTAAGTTGTTATCTTTTTTCTTTTATTTGATTTCATAAGTATTATCCTATTGCATTATAAATATAGTATGTATAAATATAGTTTTATTCTATTACATAGCATGACTATGATAATTTGGTGTTTTTTATTGTATCTTTCAACTATTTTTCTTCTCATCTAATTTTCTATAAATTTGTTATTATCTTTCACATTCTCTCATGAAATATGATTATTCTCTCTCTCTCTCTCTCTCTCTCTCTCTCAATTTTTTATTATTTCTTGCAACTCCACTTTAGGTTGAAGAATCATTGTGTTTTTTTATCACTCTATTTGGGTTAATATGTTTTGATGTTGTATTTTTGAGTTCCCCAACACAAGTAGTCTCTCTCCCTCTTATAACTTTAGTTTGATTTTTGTTTGATTTAATACTTAGTTATTTTTGAAGTGAGAATTTGAATTTTTATCAAAAAAAATAATTGGCTATGCATTTGAAAGTGTCTATCAATTATTTAAGTAATATTAATAAGTAATTTTGTTATTAGTTTTGATTATCATGATAACCTCCTCTAAAGAATGAGAAATTTGAATAATTTATTCAAAACTTAAAAAGTTTAGTTGTAGATCAAAAAAAATATATATATATATATATATATATATTGGAAAAATATAGCACATTATAACATAATTTTAAAGAATATGGAACAGCCCATAAAGGAATTATATCAATCAAACACTACACCAAAAATAATAGAATAATATATTTGTAGAGATAGAAAGATGAAAAATAATTTTAGAAATTGTTTAACTTTTAGGGAAAATAAATTATCTTCAACAAATTTTAGAGAATAGATTATATATTATACCACAATTACGAAACATTATCTATTCTCACGCATCACGTGGGTCTGTGATTAGTAATAATAATTTAAAAAACATACAAAGTTTAATTAATTCCAGCAAAATCTCAATTCTTAATTAATGAATTCAAAAAAAAAAAAAAAAAGAATTCAAGTGCTTGTAATGAGTTTTCAAAGAACCCAATTATTCAAAAGAAAAATTGAAACTCATTTCAACACAATATATGGAAAAAATAAATAAATAAGTATCACTCAAAACTCTAATGTGGGATTTGATTTTTTTTTTTTTTTTTTTTTTTAAATATAAGTATCCAGTATGAGTTTTCCATGCTTAATGATAATATAGGGTTAATATTAAGGGTATTTACCTAGAGAAGCACGAACATGGCAATTTGTTTGTCGTGCCCGTGTTAGACACAGCTTACGCCTGGGACAAGGTTGCACACTTGTCCTTTCTGTATTTTTTTTTTTTTTTTTTAATAATTGGACACATCAAGGACACGTTCAGGACACAGACGAGATGCCTCGTGCAATTTTTTCCTTTTTTCTTTTTTCTTTTAATGAGACTAAAAGTCCTAAGCCCGTTATGATGCATTTTAAGAATAACTTAAGAACAAAAATCTAACCCTAAGTCCCAAAATCTGACTCTCTTGATCTCTCTCCCTCTCTCACTCTCTTAGGGCTATCGGTGAAAACAACAAAGGTCAACAACTAGGTTATTAGTGAAAGCAAAGACTAATAGAGGCAAGGGCGACAGCGACGGTAAGTTCTCTCATCTCTGTCGCTCGATCCTTCTCTCTCTCTCTAATGCTTAATCTTTCTTTGGCTTACTCTCTCTCTCTCTCTCTATTTGCCTTGCTTGAGTTGCCTATATAGTTATTTCTTTTTAGTTTCAAACTTTCAATCTTGTATTTTAATTTCTAAACATTGTTTTAATTTGTTATATATTCAATTTATTATCCACTATTACTTTTAAATTGATATATGTTTTAAATTATATGAAAAATAAATGCTTAACAATATATAGAAAACATAAATAAATAAATAAATAAATATATATATATATATATATGTATATATTTAATAATTAATAAATATACGTATCTTCGTTGTAGCCATATCCAACTTTCTCAAAAATTGCCGTGTCACTATATTATACTCATACCCAAACCCATCCCAATATCCGTATCTGTGCTTCCTAAGCATTTACACATTTGTTAGAGTAAATGTGGACATGCTTAAAAATTCAATTCTCTTCCTACCTACTTTTTTTTCCTTTGCACGAAGCTTCCTAAACGTTCTCCTTAGTTGGCTCATCTCAGCTACCATGGATTTGTTTTCATTTTCAGGTTTGTATTCACTTTCTTAGTTTGCTGTCGATTCCTCAATGCTCAATCTACGAAACTTGTTTATTTATTTATTGATCAGTTGCTCATTCTACGACCCCTAGATGTAGTCAATGGCAGTTTCATATACAGCTTCACGTTAATGATCGATTAACGCTGCTTTGAAATCAGTCCACCGGCCATTGTAGATGGATGGTATCTCTATTACTAGCAACAAGAGGATGTGGGTTTGAAATTGCATACAGGCGCCAAGGAGAGAGGGTACCTACTACCAACAACGTCGAGTAAAAAGCCTACACCAAAGCCTATACTACAATTTTTCTTTTTTCTTTTTTCTTTTTTTTATGTGGAACTTCACTAATGTAGAACCCTTTGAACTCACCCCTGAGGAGAAAACTGATGCACAAAACCCCACCAAAAAGTGTGTTCTACATTTGTTTTGACAAAATCCTTAAGACTTTCGTTTCTAAGTAAAATATTTTCAAATGTAAAATATTTTATATGTAAAACATTTTTAGTAAAATATTTTCAAGTATTTGACATGACAAATAAATTTTTTTAAGCAAACCACCATAATCGATGGCTAAGCATCAAAACCACTAATGCTAGAGGTCCGATGACCAAACCGCTAAAACCAATAGTTGGAATGGTAGCTCCAGCAATTGGACCATTAGAACCGGCAGTTAGAGTGGTGGTTACGATGACCAGACTTTCGAAGATCACCGTTGGAGCAGTATTTTCAGTGATCACCAAACCACCGGCACTGGTCGCTAGAGCGGAGTCTCCGGACACCAAATCGCCAGCATTGGTCACGGACCAAAGCCACTGGCCACTAAACCCCGACTCCAATCTCTGACCACTAGACCGCCATCACTAGTCACTAGAGCGGTGTCTCTGGTCACTAGACCAAAGACCTTTGCTACCAGATGGGAAGGAAAAGCCACCATGTATTTTTGGGAAATGTTTTACCAAATTTTCAAAGGAAAAAACATTTTACAACTTTTTATAAATGATTTTATAGTCAAGAAAAAATATTTTACAAGTTTGACTATAATTTACCTACAAACAAATACCTGAAAATGGAAAAAATATTTCCAAAAAAGATTTTCATTTAACCAAAAAAAAAAAAGGGAGCACTACTGAACATCTAACTGTTACAGTCCACAAGGGATAGAATCCAAAACTTGGTGACTTTAAGTTCGAAACTAGTTTTTGGTACTGGCATCACAAGCAGTCACTCCCACAGTTTAAACATGTCAAGTTCAGGGGTTGGGGAATTTATCTTATTTTGTTGTTAATCAATGGGCAAAATAATAAATTCCCAAACACTACCAAATGTATCACAAAGTTCTAGTGATGTTCAACCAATATCACAAAACTGACAAAAGTATCAACTCTAAGTCTCGAAGTAATGGTAATGAATAATGTAAATGATGCCAGCTAATATTACCGACAACAAACCAACATATGCATGAGAGACTAGTCAAAATGCAATGAAAATGACTACATTTCCATCTGCTACCAAAGTCTCAATTGTAAACATCATTTTCCATAGGTCATCCAACTGCCAGGAAATGATAAAATTATGTCTCAGAGTATTCAAAAACAGTACATGGGCCATCCAAACTAGATTTTTGAAAAAGCAAAACAGAGAAGCTTCCTGGGTCAAAAGATCGCAGATAATGAACAAGAGTATATAGTCCGATCAAAATTGCAACAAATGAAACCAATTTGAAAATTTGCTACCGGGTTTTCATACAATTCCTCCAATTCCATTACTAAAGCTACACAATCATCATGATTGTGTGATGTTGATGAAACTAAATAGGGGTCTCCATGGGTAGGATTTGTGCCCAACCTAAGGAACTTCTCCACCCAATCAGATTGGACGGAAAAATTCCAGACCCACCACTGACCATTGAGGGAGTCGGATTGGAAAAATTGGATTACTGTTGACTGTCAGCTGGATTCGGTTGAAACTGGTAACAGTGGAGAGAGGCAAAGCAATGGCAAAAATCTCCCCAGATTCGGCAAAGATCTCACTAGATCAGGTGGATAGGGGTGTGCGTTGGTCGTGTTGAGTGGTTTTTTCAATCCAACCCCCCAGGGACAGATTAAAAGAATCCCAACCCATCATAGGGGTCCAACCCAACCCACGTAGGTCAGGTTGGACCCATGAGTTCGAAAGTTTTTTTTTTTTTTTTAAATAATAAAAAGAAGAATAGCAACAATATTACAACTATTTGCTACCCCCTAAAATCTGAAATTCTAAGTATTAGCACCACCATACACAAATTATCATATCAACACAATATCGAACCAAATGATATTTAGTTAGTAAGAAATTAAATAGTTATATTCTAACTTAGTTGAGAAACAAAATATGTTTGAACTAGTTCCAAACCAACTCAATTGAGAAAAAAAATAAACATAAACAAGTTCTACAAGTTACATGGATCCAAAATATCCAAGTTATCCAAAATAAACATAAACTAGTTCTATGAATTACTGGGAACCAAAATATCCAAGCTATCCAACATTCCAATTAATCATCCACTTCTACTATTTTATTAAATTAGGAAGAGGGCCAAAAGCGTAAGTAAAAAAACATATAATATATATTTAAAATATATATATATAAACTTAGGTAGTTTGGATCATGTTAGGCAAATTTGTGAATCTACTTGCCTGAACAAAACCCAATCTGTGGCCAAAAACAAAAAAAGGGCAGTTTGACCCAACCCATCAACCCCTAAAAACTGACCCAGCCCATCAAGTTAGGTTGTGATGGGTTGGTTTGGCCAATTGGTGGGTTGGCTAAACACACCCCTTCTGGCGGAAATCTCACCAGATTCAGCAAAGATCTCTTCGGATTTAGTGGATCTCTGCTAGATTGTCGCCGGATTTGGTGGTTATTACAGTTGGGTCAAGTGGCTCAGGTTTTGGAGGAGAAAACCCCCCAACTGACCCACCAGAGTGGTTGAACTGGGCAGCGGATGGATTGGGCCCAGTAGGGTGGCCAGGTTGCTTTAACAGCCCTAAAACTAATAGCCAAATTTAGGATAATCAACCACATAATACCACCAATACTCGGAACATTGCTAAGATCCGGTATTGGACATTTAAACTGATCTTCACTCTACTAATCCTCATTCTTCTAAGTTCTAATATTTCTAACAAAAAATACAACATGAGCATAAATATATGTGAATCGAAATTCAAAAGTTTCTCTACTAGTAATTTGGCCAGCTCCTTAAAAATCCAATCATACAATTTATATAGATGAATTGATAAATCACTAATTATTACCCTGCTTGCATAGAAAGACTACCTAAGTTTGAAGGCAAAACCAGCAAACAATCTTTATATGTGTTTATTATAAGAGATGTGTGATAATTTAAAGGAACTTTGGACAGAATAATTATTACGTGCAATAGACAAACCTTTTATTCGATGAGCAGAAAGTAATTAGGAGAGGAACGATTAAAGTGCCATTTAAGTATCAGCACATCAGTGCTGTTGCAACCAAATTGAACGAGTCCTAAATCATTTTGGCCAAGCTGGCCTCTCATTTAAAGATATGCACTCATACGCAACCTGCACAAATATCATGAAAAACATGTTGGTAAAAAGAATAGCTAGCAAAAAAATTAAAATACCATATAACATATGGTATAGATTTAAACCTGATATTTTTCATGTTACTATTCCTTTCTCACTAGGGACATCCCTAATAAAACTTTTTACAGAAACTGATATTCCCTGTTGAGATTTCCAAAAAGATTTAGAACAGCATTAATGAGAAACCAGGAGATCTCTATGCAATAAAGAACGCACAAATGATCAAATGACTTTTGTAAGTGGGCTAAGATAACTGAGAAATACATAGTTTCTTCATAATTTTAAAAAGACAAATTTGCGATCACACTCTGAGAATAAAAACAAAGGAGTAAAAATTTAACTGCTGATATGAACAAGATCGTAATGACCTGATTATGCTATTTAAGAATAGAAACATGAACATGCTGCCACCAAAGATAAAAGACATACAAATAGAACAATGCCAAAAAAAGACCTAATCCTTATTTTTTGCAACAAAATAGTCAGACATACATTGAGATTACAAGCACACCATTGATTCTATTGCATTTCAGACTAAATTTAGAATTTCAAAAAAAAAAAAAAAAAACTTTGACAAACTAACTCAGGTCAAATTGGCATTGTGCATTTCTTTTGTGAATGTCCTAACATATGGCAGCGACCACATTGAACAACTCTCTTTGGCCGCTTAAAGCTCTCTATACGAAGAACCTTCTTTTTGGGCCTTCCAGGTGGTCGGCGAGTCTTCGGTGGGCGTATCGTGATATCAACCTTGGCACCTCCACCCTCTGCCCCCTCACCTAGTTCTCTCCATTGGCTTTTATCTGGAATAGGATTTATCACCTGTGAATAGGCCTCTCGGAAACTTGCTACTGTGAAACAAGGCTCAGCAAATAAATGGGCATTTTGCCCACAAGAAATAAGTGCAGCAGCAGCATGTGCACAGGGTAAACCATACAGCTGCCAACGGCGACATGAGCAAACACGACTTCGTATATCCACTATATTTGTCCGCTCAGTTGACACAATCTCAAACTCAACTTCATTTGCACGAAGTACTTGATAGCAACGAGCATCTGCAATTGCCTCTAAAATCCGCTTCTCAGCAGATGGTACAAGAATAGAGGTCCACCTCATGCCCATATCTCGGCGATCATTAAACCAAGATGTCAATTGATGGCGAATATGCTCCATCATTTGCACAATAGGGAGTTCATGACATTCAAGGGCCCAATTATATAACAACTCTGTGACCCCCAGCACAAAATGGCCATATCGCACACCCTCAAAATATGCAACAGCCCAAAGTTGAGGAGGGAATTGTTGAAACCATGGTATCACATCTTGCGAAACTTCTACCATCTCAGCAATCTTGCTTTCAAATTCAACTGCTGTAAGTGCATAGACAGCATTCCAGAAGATATTCACCAATTTTGTGTTTTTAAATGTATCACGGAAATTTTCACTAACATAACGCAGACAAAAACCATGAAAAGCACTTGGAAAATGAGTTTCCACAGCCTCAACTATGCCTCTTTGTCTTTCCGATAGTATTGTAAGCCTAGGCATGTTGTCAGTATTAACACCGAGAAGTTTTCGCAATTCTGACATGAACCACATCCAATTCTCATCACTTTCCACATCAACAATAGCAATAGCCAATGGAAACAATGCATCATCGGCATCAACAGAAGCTGCACAAAGTACTGTACCCAAGTATTTTCCTTTAAGATGTGCTCTTTCAAGTTCTAATAGTGGTCTACAAGCGTTTATAAACCCATATATTGACGCACGATAAGATATAAAGAGGCGCTGGAAGCAATTTTCTTGGCCGGTGGCAACAACAGTTGCAATGCTTCCCGGGTTTGTTTTCCTTATTTGCTCACAGTATGAAGGAAGAAGGCGATACCCTTCCTCAAAAGTTCCATGAAGTGCAGCCATGCTACGCTCCTTCCCACGCCAAGCTTGCATGTAGGAAACAGCAACTCCATGCTGATCACGGATATCTTGCAGGATCTCTTTTGGTTTGTATTGTGGATTATCCCGAATGCGTGCTTCCACAGATCTAGCAACCCAACCTACTGATGCTTGCTGATGATGATGGTTGCGAACTCCTTCACAGGTATGCTCTCCATGTAGGGTTCTAATTGTAAAGGTTGGAACTCCAGGACATTTGGCTACATGAACACGCCATGGACAACCCTCTTTATTGCACTTGGCTATAAACCGACTGCGATCTGATTTAACTATTCTAAGATCAAAATGCAGTGCTATGGCAATATCTTTTAATGTTCTTCGGCAAGTTTCTACATCAGCAAATTCTTGGCCAATGGCTAATGGATGATCAATTATATCAAGAGAAGTGTTGGGTGCAGCTACAGTTAAAGAATGATTAGCCATGTATCCACTTAAACAAGAAAATACCAGGGTCACATGATTCTAAGAATTTCTCTCAGGAACACAGATTAGAAGTAATTTTCAAGGGTACATTTCAAACACTGCCACCACAACCAACCCAAAAGAAAAGAAGGAAGGAAAGAACTCCAGTCAGGTACACAGTCTGCAATAGAAACCAAAAGAATGAGGATAAGGTTAAACAATATAATAACAGTTACAGAAACAAAGCAATTTATGGAAAGAGTTGTACCAGTCCAAACTAACAGTGACAAGGGTCAGAAGTTTTTCTTGACAGAAGCATAGCATTGCAAGTAGAATCCTTTGCGAAGTGTTGGTTTGTTCACAAGGACAAATGAATATGGCACCTGAAAGACAAAATAAAAAACCATGCAGAAGTTATAAGACTTATTGATTCAATTATTAAACTAGAAATTTAAACATTTGAACCTCTTTAGAGAGAGAGAGAGAGAGGGGTTCAATGAAGCAAAAAACTCCATAGATTTTTGTTTCATTGGTAAGTTACCACTCACACCCAATGGGTCTTGAATCCACAACATCACCCTGCCCTTAGAACTTATAAGGGGAGGAGGTGCCAATTGAGCTAGAGCTCATTCGCAAAATGCTCCATAGAATTGATGCCACACAATAATATGCATCAAAACTGAAAAAACAAAAGAAAGGGAGGGAGAGGAGATGAAGAGTCATCCACCATTTATTAAAATAAAGCAAACCAATTTTAGTATCCAATTTGGATTCAGGGACTTGGAAACCAACACAAGTCCAACAATAACGGTGGCATTCTTCAAAATACTACAATCATATGCCACTTCTTAGTTCTCATGAAATTATTGACAATTCGTCAGTGTGGATCCTGAAATGAATTGTCATTAACCATTGTGTGCTAAGAAGTGAAGAGAAATTAAACATTTATTGGTTTAGAAAAAACAAGAAAATAAAAATAAACAAGTATGTGTATTAAAGATTTTCAAAGAGAATACCAATAGAGTCCTTTTTTTTTTTTTTGATAAATAACGGAATTGCATTAAAAAGAAACCAAGTACACTGCCGGTGTACATGAAAAACAGTACATCAAACACTTAAATTACAAAGATCAAGCATTTCAAAAAAATTAGAACAAGGAAAAAGATTAAAGAACGAACTCCACTCCAGCAAGGTGTAAAAAAGGAGAGATTTAAGATCTGAAATAGATCGTTACTTCCCTTCAAAACATCTTGAGTTCTATTCTTGCCTAATACACCATAGGACACAATGAGGTACAGCCCTCCATAAATCAATGCTCCGATGCCCACCAAAGGAACCTTGCCAACTCAAAAATAAATCAGTAACACTATGTGGCATAACCCAAAGGAGACCAAAAAGAGTCCACACCATAGACCATAACTCATAAGCAATAAGACAATGAAGAAGAAGATGATTCACCGATTCCCCACACTTTTTTTACACATATCCAATCTATAACTACAACACCCTTGTACCATAAGTTCTCAAGAGTCAAAATCTTACCTAAAGCGGATAGAGTCCATCATAAGTACAAGCTTATTTAAGGATTGAAGGAACAAATTTCTTGGCAATGCTTCTAGGAGAGATCAATTCTACTCATCCTCAGTATTCTAGTCTGTCTTTTTTGTAGAAACTAAAAAGGGTTTGAACTTATTATGCTTAACCAGACTTCAATAAATAAGATTCCCAGCATTATTCAGCCTACCTCATTAACAAGTTCCACCAAGAGTTTAGATCTATCTCATTCATACCATCAACTGTGCAATTCTTTTGGTCAAAATTAATTCCAAGTTGAACTCTTTCCCACTCTCTCAAATTCTAGTACAGTTTTCCCTTAATTGATCAATGGAAAACATTTAATCCACAATCTTATAAACATTGTAGCTTGCCAGTGTTCTCGGTTTTTATTTGCTAATGCTTTCATTTCCCCCCCCCCCCCCCCCCCCCCTTTTTCTCTAGTTTTTCACTTCCAACAGTTGAAACGTCGAATAAACAGAAAAAGAAGTGCCCACCATGCAGGCTACTATTATTGCATTACTGCTCCCTTTTTCTTTTTCTTTTTTTATAAATCTTTAAGTGGAAATATCCTACATTTTCCCAAAAGAGGATGAATTCATTTCTTTCTTCAATGGAATCTACCAAAATGATTGCAAATGCATTAATATGGCTGACCATTTACTAAATTTTTAAATCAATTGGGTAACAGTTCCAACTGTGGCCTCACCAAATTGATGCAAACAAAAACTTGAAACTTCAAAGAAAAGAGAGAAAATTGAGTTTGAGAGAGGGGGAGGAGGGTCCAGAAGAGAGAAGTCCACTCTCAAATCAGATTCAAGAAGAAAATTATCATAGCATCTCAAAAGTGAGTTCACCATGGCCAACCTTGGCTGCTTATACACTAAAGGAGTTAATTATGCTGATTGTACCATCAGTTTTGCTGACATCATCCCCCCGGGTTCTTAACCAAATTGGTTAGCAACCATCTAACAAACAACTCCTTAACAAACTGCAGGTGGCACTAACTACTTTAAACTAATCAAGCGCTAATTTTCAAATAACAAGAGCTAATAAAGGATCTAACGCACAAAACTCTCATTTTTGCGGGGTTTGAGAGAGGCGTGTAGGCAACCTTACCCCCAATTTTTTCAGCCCTCCTATTTTGGTGAGGTAAATTCCCAAATTCAAACATGCAACTTCTCACTTTTGGTGGAAGGCACTTGTTATCGCTCCAAGACCCAACCTCTTTTCAACTAACAAGAGCTAAGTATAACAATTAATTACATGATTAAAAGAAGGTATAACATTGACTTCATGACTAAAGGACTGATACTCAGCCATGTCATCATCATAAATGTAGAATCTGTGTCCCACTTGGCCAGGTCCTCTTGCGTGTAGAATCAGCCATGTGGAAATGCCCTACGCCACAATTCAGGAGCATGACTTCAATCATGACACCAATGAGGGCCCTATTCAGACACGACCAAAAACACACCAAGCCTCACGGAGAAGTTCTTATGTCATTGCCATCATCGCTTCCAAGAAATATAACTCGACAATAGCTCAATGAAGAATATGTTGCTTTCCCATTCCCCAGTTTGACAGCAAGGTTGATTTAATGAATGGATGCATTCTCTATAAAATATATCCAAAGGCATTATACCTTCAAAGTTCAATACGAACTGAAGAAGAATCGAAGAATGCCTTGAAGACTAAAGTACTCCATGAGCCTAAGTGCAATTATACTTGCATTAGAAACATAATTTCCAAACATATAACTATACACGGAATGAATTTCACTTACATTGGTAGACAATTGACTATTTCTAATCCAAAACGATTACCCTCTCATGCAAATCACACCTCATTTCACTCATGGGAGTGAGAGGCTCCATTGCTGTTGCATGCACTGCAATATGTCAATGGCCACCTACCCAGTGACATCCCCTTGTACCAGCTTCACTTCCATCTGGTTCTCTTCATCCTCTATTGACGAGTTACATAGCAACGCATAGAAATCCACCCATGCCTTCCCATTTTACCTTCAGGGATACAGATGAACCCTTGTCATGACCCACAATGGAATTCAAAGATCTCTAGATACCTACCACAGTGGTTTGATCTGCAAACTACATGTACAACCTTGCACTCACCTCAGAAGTTCTGGAAAAAAATTCCCATCCGAGGGTGAGCATAGGGCCACCTCCATTTGCAGCAACATCCACTTCAACCCCAGTTGATCCAGTCAAATTTTACCCAGGAGTTTTTTGCTTTCCTTCCATTAATACACGGGGCCAGGCTGATCACTGTCCACAAAGAGTTCGAAAGTTTTAGTGCAAATAGTGAGGAAACAGTTGAGGAGGGGCTGATTGATGTCTGGGTGCAGGTGGTTTTGAGATAGGTTCTCCAAATCAGATACATTATATTTGCAGCCACCTATAATGTTTACTGACATCCTATAACAGCACTTGAAATGATGACTTCTCTCACCTTCAAGTGACACTTTAAACATTAAAAGAAGCACCATTTGTCTATTGCGGCTTCAAACTGTCAATTCAGATGTACCAAGTTTTCTCATTAATGTATGTGTCTCATGACATAGAGCAGATTAAGATATCATGTTCATGATTAATAGAGCAGTAAAAGGCAATTTGGTAACAAGATTTCATGTATAGTATGAAACTAAAAGTTAGATATTGATCTGTCATCTTCTGTTGGCAGATATCACACTTATCTTTTGTAGAATGAAGCAGGAATAGCTTCTTTTGATTTGCTGTATTTATCTTTGCTTCATGGCAGTCTGAGATTTGAAGATTAATTCAGCTAAGAGCGAGCTAGTTTTGGTTAGAGTAGTACACAATGTGGAAAGAATAACTCAGATTCAATGAAGCAAATTAGGTACTCTTACTTTATTTAGGCCAGCCCCTTGGTTTGCCTCATAAGGTTAGCTCAACATGGGATGTAATTGTGGAACAAACAGAAGGAGATTAGCAGGGTAGAAGAAAATATATTTGTCTAGTGGAAGGGTCACTTTGATGAACAATACCCTATCTAGCTCAACTATTTTGTAATCTCCAGGAGGCATTTCTAGAACTCTATAGCATTAGTTGAGGATGTTATGCACTTTCCTAATCAGAGGCTTCACTAGGATCTTCAATTTTCTGGGGATACCTGAGATTGGGAATTGGAACATTTATACACTTTTTTGGATCTTATCAATTCTATACCTTTTAATGGTGAGGGTCAGGACAAACTTTGTTGGAAACCGGCAAGGAATAAGAGTTTTAAAGTGAGTGAGTACTATATCTCCCTTTCCTCGACTCCTGTCACTCTTTTCCCTTAGAAACCCATGTGGCATTCAAAGATCCCACCTAGGGTTGCTTTCTTCTCAGGGACTGTTGCCTTAGGTGAGATTTTGACTCTTGAGAACTTATGCTATAAGGGTGTTGCAGTTGTGGATTGGTGCTATATGTGTAAAAAGAGCCCCAATCGGTGAATTATCTTCTTCTTCTTCATTGTCCTATTGCTTATCAGTTATGGTCTATGATGTGGATTCTATTTGGTCTTCTATGGGTTATGCCGCAAAGTGTTATTGATTTACTTTCGAGTTGACAAGGTTCTTACGGTAGACATTGAAGCATTGATTAATGGAGGGCTGTACCACATTGTGTCTTATGGTGTATTTGGCGAGAACAGAACTCAAGATTATTTGAGGGGAAGGGGCGGTCTATTCTAGAACTTAAATTTCTCTTTCCACACCTTGCTAGAGTCGAGTTCAGCCTTTAATCTTATTCCATGTTCTAATTTTTTAGAATTTCTTGATCATTGTAATTTAAGAGTTTGATGTACAGTTATCCATGTACACCCCTGGTGTACCTGGATTTTTTATTAATACAATTTTGTTATTTATCCAAAAAAAAAAATTCCTATGCCAGGTAGTATACTAGCATTGCAAAGAGATTTGAAAAATTACAAAGTGATCTTTTATGGGGAAAAAGCGAAATTCAATTTTGTGAATTTAGAAATGGACAGTGCCCCAATTCAATCTGTAGATTTTGGAATTAGAAAACATGGTACTTTCAACCATGCTGTATTGAGGAAGTGGCTCCGGCATTATACTACGACAATGGATTTCACTGAGGGTTGTTGTGGAGGCTAAATTTGATGAGAAATGGGGCCATTGGAGTACAGTGGAGGTTAAGTTTAATAAATAAATTGTTGGGGATGGTAGTCGCACTTGCGTTTTGGTAGGAATTATGGTGTTGCAAGTTACCCCTTAAGGCTTTGTTTCCTGGTTTGTTCACCATCACAGTGAAAAAGGATGTTACTATTGCATAGTACATGGATAGATCTAATGTTGCTTTCCACTTCATGATTGGGATTTGGGAGTTCGAATCTGTTGAGAATTCTTTTTGAAATTTTTTTACGTGGTTCACACTGATGGGGAAATGAATGGACAGGATTGTTTGGGTTTTGTAAGGAATAACGAGTTTAATGTATGATCTTACTATGAAGCACTAAAAGGGGATTGATTTTTTTTTTAAGATTTGAACCCTAGATGTCTCCATTGGAAACACCAATTGAGCTACCATTAAAAGGGGATCTTGTGTCAAAAGCATGTACACAAACGATGTAAGATATCAAAGTACATGACACTTATGAGCATCATATAGTTGAGATGAGATCCAAAACGAGATCATAAGCAACCTTTCAGTATTCTCAACAAGAACTGAACTGACCACATTTTCTGTGAGTGAAGAAAATGCATTCATCTCACAACAATACAGTTGCATTTAGTCAACAAAAATTATTAGCACATGAATCTAAAAATATACGCTCACATCGAGAAATGATTATAGAACAGCCAATTATGAATAAATGTTTATTGATGAGCACACATATTGGATGATGCCTCATATCACTTTCACCAAAATTGTTTGTACTAAGGCAGCAGCTTGTATGGAGATAGAATAGTATACTGCAGCTCTGAGACTATAAATTGCGGATATTCCCAAACCTAGAAAGTAGTTGGTCAAAATTCAAATAAGGAAGAGAGACTAAAAAACCCTAATTAACTAAAGATAGATCAGTCCAATTAAACGAGATAAGAGAGAGAGAGAGAGAGAGAGAGAGAGAGAGAGAGTGAAAAAAGCCAATTAAGTTTCTAATAATTTTCACATTCAGAATTTGGTGTATATTAAATTTAAAAAATAAAAACCCAACAACAATTGGATCTAATAGCGAGCGTGAATTCCGAACTGAAAAAGGAGTAAATATGCTTTTTGTTTATATATTTTGTAAGAAAGAAATATAAGAAGAAGTAGACGACATGGGTGAAAAACGAAATATATTTGTGAACCAACCTGGTGGGAGTGGGACTGCCCCTGCCCCTGCCCCTTCTTCTTCTGCCGTTATCTTTTGCTTTTGCTGCTGCGAGAGAGAGAGTGTGTGCGCGCGATTTAGGGTGTCCGGCAAATTGGAGGAGAGATTTTGGGTGGACGCAAACGGAAGCCAACTTCAACTAATTTACTCTTTTTTTTTTTTTTCTTTTTTTCAGATTTTGTGACAGGAGACTTTAAAAAGATATGGTTTATGAAAATGGTACAGTGCGTTAAAAAATTGTTGTGTTTTCGCCTTTCGGATTTGTTTCGAAATTTTTTTTTTTTTTTTTTTTTTTTTTTTTTTTGAGACAGGAGACTTTAAAAAGATATGGTTTATGAAAATGATACAGTGCGTTAAAAAATTGTTGCGTTTTCGAACTTGTTTCATAAGTGTTTTTTTTTTTTTAAATACAAATTATACCTTTTAAATTCTTCTATATTTTACTTTTATCTATATATATTTTTATAATTTTTTGAAACCCTCCAAATTTTCAACACCAGCACAACATTTAAATAAAATATATTAAAATAAAATTATTATTTTATTCAAACAAAATTATTTAACTTTTATTTACCCCATTCATTGCCTAAAGAGAGTTGAAAACCAAAAATTATTCCCATACGTTGCTTAAAAATAGTTAGAAACCAATAGATTAACCAAAGTAGAGTTGAAAACTGATTACAACTCAACAAATTATCCGCCGTCCTATAACTATAAATAAATAAATAAATATATATATATATATATATATATATAACAACAACGTACAAGCTGAAAAAGAATGAAGAGCCATGATAATTGAAAGAGCTATATTTAGGATTTTTTTTTTTTTTTGACTTTTGCTTTTGCAACTGCTAATAGAATTAGACATACAATGAAGTTGGTGTGGCTGGCTGTTGCTAACATGCTCAAAGCTCAAGCATGGCTCCATGCAACCATATAGTACCTATGGTATTCTTTTTTCATGGTTTAATTTAGTTGTTTTAGATGCTATGGTATTGAATTGCTCTTTGCCTCAAGTCTCGCATCTTAAGCTTGTTACTTTTTTTTGCCATTATTATTTTTTTAATCTATGTTCTTTTAATTCTTCTGTTACTCCATTTGGTTCTGATAGACATGTTGGATATTTGAAATACATACATTTGATTTTGTGTCTATGATTGTTTTTGTTGTTTAGAGTTTACACAAGTAAAACTTATTGCTTTATATATATTAAAAAAAAAAAAGAAAAAAAAAAGCAACTATTTTCCACAATTATCATTTTATTTAAATAAAATTATTTTTGTGTAGTCCAAACTTAACAATAAATGAAACTCTATCTCTCTAACAAGTCCAATAAACTCAAACTCATCATTATCATTTTTTTTAAACAAAATTATTTTTGTTTAATCCAAACTTAATAAGGAGTGAAGCTCTATCTCTCTAACAAGTCCAACTTAAACTTAAACTCAAACTCAAACATTAATAATTTATCTCCAAATTTGCTAGGTTAATCATGAACATTATAAAAGCAAAGCAAATGCCAAAATTTTTTTTTTTAACCAAGTAGAGGTATGAGCTCTTCTTATATTATTTTCTTCTCCTTTACTTTATTAAAAAAAATTTATTTTATGCTTTTTCATGTATTTTTTAAAAAGTAATTTTCATACATTTGAACCACCAAACTCTTTTTAGCCGTTTTTTACAAGATAAAAAAAGCTCGCAATAATTGAAATTATTCTTTTGAATGTAACTCATCTTTCTCTTATATTTTTCTATTGTTTAATCATATATATTTTGTTTTATTTCAATAATTTCTAAGTAGTGAATCATCTGATTCTTTAATATTTTTTGGTCTTTCAAAAGTTTTAATATCTAAATTTATGAGTTAATTTTTTGCAATATTTGAAAGTGACAAATTTTTTGTAAGCCATTGCACGTTCAAGCAATAGTTTCTTCATCAAATTGTAATACAAATTGAAGTCATACAAAAGCAAATCATGCAATGGTGTAGTTTCTTAAATTTTTTATAAAATTATTTTAGTCTACCTCACAAATAGGTAAGTTCCCGTGCATAGCACGGGTTAGCAACTAGTTCAATTAAATCCTTTAATTTTTCAAATTTATTTAATTCTAGTTTTTTGTCCAATTTCTTTATTAAAAAAAAAAATCTCATTAACTATGCAATAATTAACTAATGGAAGAAGTATGCTTGTGACTAAATATAGCATGGAAGGATTGATCTTTATCAAAGTACATGTTCAGAGTTTAGATATGAGGATGAAAATGTGTTAGAGTATTAGCATTGGGGAATGCAAATGCCAAATATAAGGAGAATTTGACATTTGTAGCCCCAAAGTGCTCTGCATCAAAGAATTGTAAAGTCAAGTATTGCAAATTTTTTTTCAATACTGTTACGGTACAATTCTAAAGGTAGAATTGCACTATAGCAGTATTGTAAAAAAAATAATAATAATAATATTTTATCACTGACTCTCTTATCTCTGTCTCTTATCTCTCATTTCTATCTCTCATTTCAATCCTCTCCTCCTTCATTCCTCTCTCCTTCACTCCCACTCTATCTCTCCGTCTCCCACTCCCTGTTTCTTCCCATTAAACCCCATCAAACTCCACTCCCATACCCACACCTTCCCCCCGCCGCCGCCCCAATTACATCCCCAATCGCATCTCTGACCCCAACTACGTTCACATCTTAGACACCACTCTCCGCGACAGTGAGCAATCCCCCAGTGCCTCTCTAATCTCCAAGGAAAAACTCAACATAGCCCGGCAGCTCGCCAAGCTCGACGTCGACATAATCGAGGTCGGCTTCCCCCCTACCTCCAACCACGATTTTCAAGGCCGTGAAGACCATTGCCAAGGAAGTTGGCTATGTTGTCGATGCCGATGGGTACCTTCCAATCATCTATGGCCTCTCTTTGTGATTTGTAATGGGGTTTGGTGGTGTGGGTGTGGGGTTTTGATTTGTGGGAATGGGTTTTGGGTCGTGGTGGTGCAGTGGCAGCATAGGGCCTTGGTTGTGGCTGGGTATTGATCTTGTGTGAGGCTGTGGTTATGGAGACAACACCAGTGGAGGTGTGGAGATCAGCTTCCGATGGGTTTTGATGGGGGTTCTAAATGGATTTTTCTTTGATTTTTTGTGGGTTTCTTTGCATGGTGATGGTGGGTGTGTTGTTGCTGTGGTGGTGTCTCTAGTTGCAGTGGCAAAGGTGGGTTTCATGATGGCAAATGTGGGTTTCATTTGTTTGGATTTTTGCTATGGGGTGGTGGCGTGGCCATGGGTTTCGGTTTGGATATGTTCTTTGTGGTGGAGGTGGCAGTAGGTGGTTGCAGAGGTGATTTGGGTTTTTGTTTTTATTTGGGTGTTGATATATATTATTTTATTACGTAGATATATTATTTTAATGAGTAAAATAGAAAAATAAAAGTTTGGGATGCTTGAAGTATTGTAAAATGATATGGTATAAGTGATAGAGTGATTTTTTGAGATGGTAAAATAGAGGAGAGTAGTATGTCCTAATGCTAATGCTCTTAAGCACCTAAACCCAAGTCCACCCGATCCGTGGATCGACTTCCACTCATTGTGTTCGAAGTCTTAATTTTGTTAAAGGCAAATTTAACATGCATCCTAACTCACAAACACTTTAACATATGGGCAAATTCTTTATAAATATTATAAAAATAAATAAAAATAAAAAAAGAATATTAAGAAGTAAAGTATGGTAGAGCTGGGAAATGCCCAAAATTATGACCTTCATTTGAATTTTTAACAGCTTAGAAAAGAAAAGTTGGCAAGGCTGGATAGAAACCATAAATAGGTTGGAAGGAAGGGCATGCATGATTTTGCATCCACTAACCGAATTAGAATCCCACATTTTGCTCTCCTTTCAAATGACACCTTCTTCCCTTCCCTACCAAAATGTCCACTTATATCTCCTCTTTTATCTCCCGGAAACCAAAACTCATACGTCTTTTCTTCACACCAAATATTTTTTCAGCATCTCCTCGCCAGCTTTGCCTACGGGCTGGCTAGCTTGAGGGCAACATTCTTTTATTTTTATATACTCTTTGAAGAATATTATTAGTGGATCCTTCAATGCTTGCTTTTATTAATTTTTGTTTCTGGATTCAATCAAGCATATGATTAGATCATTGGCACACACAGTTACAGACATGAGTTGCTTCCCGTGCTTCGTGTCACAGAGGAGTACGAATACAAATAGCAAGAGGGAGCACGTTTCTCCATTTGATGAACACACTACATCAAGATCGCCCGGTAATATTTTCATCAATTTTTTTTTTCTTCTTTTTGTCCTACTCCTACATATTATATGCCTATAACAGATTAACCAGTTATATAATTCGCTCAACTTATTATGACTTTTAATTCCTCTTTCTCTATTGCAATTTCCATTTATTGCTATGAAAAGGTTTGCTCCTTATGAAAATTTTGTTACCATTTGGGATTGTTCTTGAAATATAGACAGCTTGTAAAAGTCCAGTTGTCAAGTCAGTGAACCACATTTGACATCCAATTTCTTTGAGAAATAATCTTTGATTGTTGACATGTCTTACACCTATTAAAAAAAAAAACATTCGGACAACTAACTTTATAGGAGGTTTTTTTAGTAGTTACAATGGAGAAGGTGGATTTGAATCTTAAATGTTTCCTTCGGAAACACCGTTGAAGCATGATACTTTTCATTCCAACATAAGATTTTCTTTTTATTTTTTATTTTTTCCATTTATCTAATTGAGAGTTTGTACAAGGTTCAGTAGCTAAAACTACACTAGTTGTGCGTGTAGAGATTAAGAAACAAAAGGCTGCAGGTTGTGAAGTTCAAGACAGAAATAGTGCAGCAAAAACTTTCACTTTCCGTGAGTTAGCAACAGCAACGAAGAATTTCCGCCAAGAATGTCTATTGGGTGAAGGTGGATTTGGAAGAGTCTACAAGGGTACGCTTCAAGCAAGCGAGCAGGTTACCTTAATTATAAGGACCCCTACCTTTTTTTCCCCCATTTATTATTGTTATTTTTTCTTTTCAATGAATAATCTCTAACTTTCTCTGCCATTAATGTGTTGTGTTGTGTAGGTGGTGGCAGTGAAGCAACTTGACAGAAATGGATTGCATGGTTACAAGGAATTTCTTGTGGATGTTTCAATGCTCGGTGTCCTCCACCATGAAAATCTGGTCAATCTCATAGGATACTGTGCTGATGGAGATCAAAGGCTTTTGGTGTATGACTACGTGTCAGGGG
Organism: Quercus gilva; assembly: GCA_023621385.1. NCBI lineage: Eukaryota > Viridiplantae > Streptophyta > Magnoliopsida > Fagales > Fagaceae > Quercus > Quercus gilva. Next base: position 61,247,425 of record CM042473.1, on the reverse strand, counting down.
GTTCTCTAGAAGACCATCTTCTTGGTATTATTAATTTCTTCAGTTCTTGTTTGATTGTTTCTTTAATTCTATAACATAATCTGACCAGATTTGATTACCATTTACCTGTGTGCTTTTGTGTTTGTCTAATAGCATACTATTCTAAATTGCAGAAATTCTCAAGGCCATTTATATATACTTCTTTAATTTCTTGCAATTCGAGCAAACTTGTGATAATGTTCCAATCAAGGATGTTCCCTTTAATTATTCCTTAAAACATTAAAGTTTATTGAAGCATTTTCCATCCATATTTTTTATGCAGATATTGGACCAGATCAGAAGCCATTAGATTGGTTTACAAGAATAAGAATTGCATTTGGTGCTGCTAAAGGATTAGAATACTTGCATGATAAGGCCAATCCCCCTGTTATATATCGTGATTTAAAATCCTCAAACATCTTGCTGGATGAAGATTTTAACCCAAAACTGTCTGATGTTGGACTAGCTAAGCTTGGCCCTCTTGGGGACAATACCAATTTATCGTCGAGGGTGATGGGTACGTATGGTTATTCTGCTCCAGAGTACACGAAATCATGTCATCTCACATTGAAGTCAGATGTGTATAGTTTTGGAGTTGTTTTACTAGAGCTCATTACTGGTCGAAGAGCCATTGACACCACGAGACCGATTGAAGAGCAAAATTTAGTTGCTTGGGTAATTCTATTTACTAATTTAGCTAGAAGATATACCTGTGCCTTCCAACTCCTGATTTTATTCTTTTTTTAACTTCAAAAAATAGTAATTTATAGATAACCAGAAATTAAGCATACATGTTGAGCCCTTAACAACCGATTATCTGTTAAACAAAGTTATTTTCTATTATGTTCATGGTTAAACAGGCACAACCCATATTCAGGGACCCAAGAAGGTTTCCAGATATGACTGATCCTCTTCTTAGAAAACAATTCCCAGAAAAAGAATTGAATCAAGTAGTTGCAATAGCAGCCATGTGCCTGCAGGAGGAAGCAGCAGTCCGTCCCTTTATGAGTGATGTTGTAACTACTCTAAGTTTCCTTTCTACACCTCAACCAGAGATCATCCAGCTTGCTCCTCTTCCATCGCCTGCCACACCTTCTCAAACTGAAAATCATCAGATTGACCACAATACTTCAGATGATGAAGATGAAGATAGTGAAAGTAGTGCAATACACCAAGATGCAGATAGTAAAGCTGTAGACATGCTGGGGAGTGACAGTTCAGATTCAGAACATGAGGATATTGATATAATAGATGATGAACATGAAGAGCATCATGATCATGGAGATGCTTCAGATTATGAGGATAGAGAGACAGCATATTGTGAAAATGAATACCAAAAAACCGTTCTTATGGATACTAAAATACGGCTTTCCAATAACTCAAGTTGCAAAAACAGCAGCAGCAGCAACAGATCACATAATGGAAGAGCTTCTTTGATGCACGAAGTCAGCAGCAGCTTTAGTTCATATGAAGGAAGAGTGTCATCAAGCCATAGCAGCAGCAAGGGAGCACACGATGGAGATGGACGTGTATCTTCAGTCAACAACTGCAGTAGCGGGCATTTATCGTAGGAGATTGCTTGCAAGTGTTTGTGTTTCTTCCTGAATATCACAAAACGAATAATTCTTCATCTTTCTTTTTCTATTGCCAGGAGCTAATCTTTGTTTATAGACCACAACAGAAGCAACACTGAATCACAAGTGATCATCTCCGTTTCACTGTTAGGATTTTTTTTTTTTTTTTTTAATTTCAGTGTACGATATGACATTAAATTCACCTTTATATTTGTAATGTTTAGTCTAAATCTTGAAATAGATCCATTTTAAATAGGGAGGATCTTTTATCATGTATAGAATATAAAAGGTGATTTTGATGACATTACTCAAAATATTCAACAGGGTACTTATTTGCAGTGCCCATTCATAAATTACTTATTTTAAGACGGGTTTTATCCAAAAAGAGCAAGTTGGTAGAAAGCCACGTTAATCTTTTTTGGACAAGGGAAAGCCATTGGCCCCTGGGGACAAAAATTTCTAAAGATGGTAATGTTCCATTTCATATTTCAAGATTTTTGTCTGTTCTTTCCTCATTCATTTTATGCACAAACTTTTTTTTATTATTTTTTTAAAGAAATAATTTTATTTATTTTTATATAATTTGATAGCTACAACAAAAGAGGATATTCAAACCTTGGTTCTTTTAACAAATGAGTGAAATTTATGCCATTAAACTATGACATTTTTGTGTGTTTCTCTAATAAAATTTATAAAATTTTTCTTTTTTTTTAAAAACACCAAAGAAATCCATCATAAATTATGAGTTTAGTTACATGTTACACTCCAAAATTATAAAAACTTGCAATTAGCACCCTTATTATATAACTAAACCTTGTGTCGATGCCGTGCGGCGGACTGACCACCCATCACAGCGACGCTTGCGCACGCCTGTGCGTGCAGGCTCACGAGCTCAGGTGCTATGAAGAAAGGTAGACCTTTGATGTGTGACTGGAAAATGAGTCTATTTTAATGGAGTTACCAAAGGTAAGTGAAGTCGTCACCAATCATTAGGTTATTTCTAAAGTGTGATGGTCACCTGACTTTATTTGATTTTATTACCGATCCTAGGCTAAGAAAATGGCATTTTTCCTAATCTAATATGAATGGGTAAAAATCTTGATATTTGAGTTCGAAAGTCTGGTTACATGTAGGGAAGGTGTTAGGCACACCTTACAACGCCTGTCAGTAAACAGTCCTTTGGTTTGATAAAATCATAAGTTAAGGAAATTGGCAATTAAAAACAAGCTATTGACACTAGCTTTCGGGACTTTAAAAGGATTGGGCTTTGAGGTTTGGTTTCAAAAAGGGTGTGGTCTTAATTAATACTTCCCTAGTGTGTTTGGGAGTGGTGGCAAATTTCCACGACGAAAATCCAACAATATATATTTCACCTTATTTTCATAGTGGAAATCTAGCAGCGCTTCGCCTTAGGTGCGTTATAGCACACAAAACACTATTCTCACCAAGCTTTCGCCATGAAAATGGGGCACCTTTTTCGCCATGAGAATACGGCAACAAAGGTGCCCCATTTTCATGGCGAAATGCTCGTACTAGGACATGCTAGAGCCCTTCAAAGCATCAAGCATATTGATGCGCGTCACATACACAGGGAAACCAATGTCACTTAGGTGACATGGATCAAGACAATCACATCGTGATAATCATGCACACAATATAACACGAGCATGCACATATAACAATTGCCATGGGCACATACCCACACTACAAGGTGAAGAGCACTCATGACTAGAGAAGGTCACTCACATAGCCACGAAAGTCCATCATACAAAATGCATGATCACCCACATACAGGCATATATATACATATATATATATATATATATGTATGTATGTATGTATATATATACACACATACATACATCACAATGCTATCACATAAAGCAAGAAAGTAAAACAGACATTGTTAACATTCCAAGAATATGGCCTAGCAAGGTACAGGAAATGTAAAATAGACATTGCCATACCTAAGGAATGCGGCCCAAACAAAGTGCAAGAAAGATAAAGGATACATGGAAAGGGAACCCTAATACATGATTCTAGGGAAAGGCTAAGAGAGAGGGAGAGAGAAAACCACACTGCAAGGTGAAGAGCACTCATGACTAGAGAGGGTCACTTACATAGCCACGAGAGTCCATCATACAAAGTGCATGATCACCCACATATAGGAATATATATATATATATATACACATACATATATATATATATACATACACACATACATACATCACAATGCTATCACACAGAGCAGGAAAGTAAAACAGATATACAAAGTGCATGATCACCCACATACAGGCATATATATACATATATATATACACACACACACATACATACATCACAATGCTATCACACAGAGCAGGAAAGTAAAAGAGACACTGTCAACATTCTAAGAATCTGGCCTAGCAAGGTTCAAGAAATGTAAAACAGACATTGCCATACCCAGGGAATGCGGCCCAAGAAAAGTGCAAGAAAGATAAATGATACATGGAAAGGGAACCCTAATACATGATTCTAGGGAAAGGCTAAGAGAGAGGGAGAGAGAAAACCACTCGGAAAGGCTAGGCCTCCTAATCTACTGAACATTGCCCTTTTTGGGATTACGTCTTCTTGCTTGCATCCTTGCTAGGGCTGTCCATGGGTCGGGCGGGTCGGGTTTTTGCCCAACCCGCAACTAACCCGTAACAGTTCGAGTGGGTGGTTTTTCAACCCGTAATCGACTCGTAACAGTAACGGATTCGTCGATTCGAGTCGCTGGAGGGTGGTGGTCGGTTTGGGTGAAACCGATCTCATCGAAATCCTTCGAAACGCAACGAGATCTCGCCAAATCCGGCGAGATCTTGCTAGATCCAGCCAAGATCCGGTGAGATCCCGTCGAATCCGGCGAGATTTCTACCAAATTGTGATGAAAAATCATTGGCTCGGCTAGATCCGGTGTTTATTGTGCTAAAAATCGATGAATTTAAGTGAAAAAGGGGTCGGAATCTAGAAAAAAGTGGCCGAAATCTGGAAAAAAATTACCAGAATCTGGAAAAATGGCCGGAATCTGGAAAAAATGGCCGGATACTGAATGGACTTCGGTTTGGGTCGGGTTTCACAGGTTTTGAATTGAAAAACCATAACTGACCCACTGGGTGTTAGGTTAGCAAAGTCGGAAACCGCGTTCGACCGCTGGAGTCGTCGGATCGGGTGGCAGCGGGTCGGACAGGTAGGGCGGGTCGTCAGTTTGCTTGGACACCTCTAATCCTTGCCCTTGTTACTCACGCCTACGAAGTCGTACCCTCACTTCAAGCGTCCTCGCTCCAAGCATGTACATGCAACAAACAATGAAAGCAGCCAGTAGACAAGCAAAGGGGATAACAAAGAGGTAAAGAGAGCATGCAAAGAGCCACTCTAGCAAAGAGGGCCAAACGGGGGCCAACAAACATGTTAAGCACACAAAGGGGCAAACAAACATGTTATCAAACAAAAGGGAGTGTCCTAGGAGGACAAATGTAGGTTTGGATTGTGTGTCCATAGTTCCATGAAATTGGAGTATGGACGACACATGTGCCATTAATCAAAATTCCTAAAAGGGACTCGGGGTCTCGTGTATCAAAGACAGATGTGAACCCACATGAGATAGTAGAAATCAGGCTTGATGACATTGTACACACAATTTTCATAAAAGATAAATCAAACGATCATGATGTGGTGTAACAAATTATCAATTTATATTGACTTATATATATGTGAGTACAATCCTCTGTATGAATCTTTACAAAGAAAGAGTACAATAAATTCCTCTGATTTGATCTCCAAGAAACTTTATGATCCAAAGGGACTATGAAGCTTGATCTTGAATGCTTTGATGTTTCCAAGTTGAATGAATAGTTGAACGTACTTGATTTGATGCGAAGGTCATTGGCTTGATCTCGAACTAGATTAAGGAGAATCCCCACTTTGATTTGAAGAAGTAGGAATAGGCCTTAATGAACAATGGAATTCTAGTGAACTTTAGAGATGACTCTCTATTTTGGCAGAGTGTCAATAGGGTTTTCTTTTTAAGTGTCTGTCACTTTTCTCATATGAGAAGATTCTATTTATAGGAAACTCAATAGCATTTAATTTGAGAATTTTGCTCTCAGCATTTATTGAGAGTTAATTATGAATTTAATTTGGTCTTTCACTCTCTATTTTAGCAGAGTGTCAGTAGGGTTTTCTTTTTAAGTGTCTGTCACTTTTCTCATATGAGAAGATTCTATTTATAGGAAACTCAATAGCATTTAATTTGAGAATTTTGCTCTCAGCATTTATTGAGAGTTAATTATGAATTTAATTTGGTCTTTCATTTAATAAGAACTTTCCATATAGGTCTTTTCTTCTAACGTTGCCATATGGCTTTCTTCATTTGATGTTGCCATATGGCTTGATTTCATTCACGGATCGTCCACATCATCAATTTAAGATTAATTTGATCATAAATATTTTATCGTGAATAATCAAACGATTATGAATACATCATAAAATTTTGATGTCTACAAATGCCCCTACTTCAAGATTTGGCTTTGTGTCCTTCTGATGCAAGGAAGACGAAGCTTGAAGTATTCCTTCATATCTTTAATGATGGACTTGGTTTTACGGGTACACAAGGCTTTCATTCAAGTGCAATTTGGGCTTCTTTCATCTCGATACTGTATATTACAGCTTTGCCATCCAAGATATCTTTTTCGTTGTTTTTCCATATGGAGTGCACACCCCTTTTTTTTTAACACTAGGGTTTCACTTTCACGAGCCTGGTCACACACAAAAGACATCCCCTTTGGAGTGTAAGCCCACCTTAGTTTTGTTAGGCTGTCAGTGCCACAATTGTCTTGCTCGGCAAGCATTTTTTTCTTTAGCCGCACTCTTACAAATCACTAGGGTTTCTTGCGAGTACCACCTCTATAAAAGGACTTGATGTTTTACGGGTTAGAGGAAACTGAGTGCCATTTTTTTTTTTAGTTCTTTTTTTTTCCTTCAGTCGTAACAGCCATTCTCCCTCTTTTTCATTCTTTCTTGTGCTTGTCTTTGTATTTTCTTTATTATTATTTTTTTGTTGAACCACTTGATTTACTCTATGCAGGTCATAGAAGTTGGCACTGCGTGAGCCAAGGTCATAGAAGCTGGCACTGCTTAAGCCAAGCATCAATTTCAAGCGAGTTGCAGCATCCTATCCTTCTTGTATTGGTGTCCAAAAGTGAGTTGTTGCATCCTGTCCTTCTTGTCTTGGCATCCAACGGATTCAAGCAATGACAGTCCTCTTGCCATCCTTGGAGATTGGGTGTATAAGCTTCATTCGTGCATCTTTCTCACTGCCCTCATCTTGCGACCATCAGTGAGAGAGCTTTGTCGGCGCATCCTTCCATCAGCGCGAGAGCTTCGTCAGTGCATCCTTTTGACTGCCTTCACCTTGCCTTCGTCTTACAGCCGTCAGTGCGAGCTTTATCAGCACATCCTTCCATCAGTGCGAAAGCTTCGTTGGCAGATCCTTCTAACTGCTTTCACCTTGCCTTTGTCTTATGGCCATTAATGCGAGAGCTTTGTCGGTGCATTCTTCCATCAGTGCAAAAGCTTCGTCGGTGCATCCTTCTGATTGCCTTCGCCACTTCCTTCATCTTGCGGCCATTAATGCGAGAGCTCCATCAATGTGCCGTTCTTACTACCTTAATCACTTCCTCCATCTTGCGACCATCGGTGCGAGAGCTTCGCCTACACATCCTTCTCACTACCTTCACCACTGCCTTCATCTTGCGACCATCAATGCACTTTAGGTACTCCAACTCCATCTCCCATGGTCGCTTATGGCCATGACGCTTCCAAAAGCAACAAGCATGCACTAATTCTGTGTGTCCCACTTAGTACCAAGAAATATTGGCTTGTCCATTGATCCCACTTCTATAAAGGATAAGGCGACCCATTAAGCTCTCCCTTGTAGAAGCCCTTCTCTCTCGACCAACCCTCGAGTCCCCCTTCCTCCCTACAAGTTCTTCCTTTCACTATCTCCATAAACTGTCCACAAACTCTCCACAACCCCACCTTCTGCTTCTCGACAATGGACCAAAACGTGATTAAGGGCATCCAACATCTTCGCCTTATGAAGGACGAAGAAATGGACATCCCCATCACAATCATGAACAGATCAAACTTGGAAGAATGTGCTCTAAGCCTCTTTGGAAAACTCCTTTAGGATAGGCACCAAAACCAACGAGCCTTTAAAAACACTCTCAGAGCTGCTTGGAAGATGAGTTCAGACCTAAGAATAGTTGACGTTGGAAAGGACATTTTCCAGTTCAAGTTCACCTTAGAATATCAGTTGGAATGAATTGGGAGAAACGCCCCTTAGAATTTTGACTATAACTTACTGCTTCTATGCAGATGGAGGAAAGGCTTATCAATCTCCAACATAGAATTCACCAGTTCGCCTTTCTGGGTTCAGATTTGAGGCCTTCCTTTTGAGAATTTGTCTGAGGATGTAGGAAGAGATCTAGGAAATAGTTTGGGGCGTTACATTGAGAATGATAAATGGTTTTGGCTATCCGAGCAAGCAAGATTCATGAGGATCCAGGTTAACTTGCCACTCAATAAACCTCTCTGAAGAGGGGGTAATATAGTGCACCTTGAAGGAGGGAAGACGTGGGTCACCTACAAGTACGAGCGTCTCCCTACCTTCTGCTACCAATGTGGATGGCTCAGTCACGATGAAAAACACTGCCCAAGCCACCCTTTCAATCCCAACTTTCCCAAACAGTACGAAGATTGGATGAAGGCTTGTGGAAATCAAAAGGGCAGCTTCGAAAAATCCAAATCCCAAAATAGTTGGGGTAACCAAGAAGAGCCATCAGGGAAATCAAGTGACAGATCAGTGCCAACGATGGTTACTTCATCAAACCCGGATTTAGAACATCTAGCAAGGATAAAAATTCAAACATGCATTCATAACGGAAAAGGCTTACTGCCCGAGGTGGTTGGTGGGCTCGAAGGGTCAACTTCACTAACAGCAGAAAAGCAGGGACGTAAGGTGACAGGGAACATTCACATGTTGCCTAGATTAGAGGGTCCCCCACGTGATCAGCACAACAAAGAAGACTAGGGCAGAAAGGCCAAAGATAAGTCCTCACTCGTGGGCCTTTCAAGCTCATCTCTTCACGAGGCCCAAGAAATCACTAGCCCCCTAAAAACCATTACTGAAATTACAACTCCCATGCTCAAAATTGAATCCCCATCAGGTCCAAGCCAAAATAAGCAGCCCAAAGTAAAAGGTAACTGGAAAAGGATAGCTCGAGAAAAAGGGAAACAAGCCCAAGAAATTTCTATTCAAACAAATGATAACCTGTCAAGGTCCAAAAGGCCAAGTAAGTTAGACTTCTCAATTGAATTAGAAGAACATCATCCCCTAAAAAGGAACTACGCAAGTCCCCCTACAAGCTCAGTTGCTTCACCAGTCAGATCGGCGATGGCTGCTAAGCAGCACTGCCGGGCACAATGAATGTCATATGTTGGAACTGCCAGGGAATTGGGAACCCTCGGACAGTGTTTGCGTTACGCTATTACGTGCAACAATGGAATCCCTATATTGTCTTCCTAGCGGAGACCAAATCAAAGGTAAAATGTATGGAGAAAATTAAATACAAATTGGGTTTTTCTAACGACCTAATTGTCCTTAATCAAGGCCGAAGTGGAGGCTTAGCTCTTCTTTGGTCAAAGGACCTAGAAATCATATCCTTCTTTCTTCACCACATTGATGCCACTATCACTGATCAGCAAAGCAACTTCAAAAGAAGATTCACTGGCTTTTACGGCCATTCAGAACCCTATAAGAGGAAGGAATCCTAGAACCTTCTCACTTATCTAAATGCTCAATTCTCTTTACCTTGGTTTTGTTGCGGAGATTTTAATGAAATTTTATATGTGGCTGAAATATTAGGTGGTGCTCAAAGATCACAGTGGCAAATGGAAGGTTTCCGTAAAGCCGTGAACGCTTATGGCTTTCAAGACCTTCACTTTTCAGGTCCAAAATTTACGTGGTGCAACATACAGGAAGGCAGCAATAGAGTATACCTACGGCTAGACAGAGCCTTTGCCAACTCAGAATGGCTCGATTTTTTCAAGGATGCTAGGGTCCACCACCTGGCTGAGTCTACCTCAAATCACTGCCTCTTTAGAATTACAGACTCATGCTCCTTGCCACCAACCAGGAAACGTCACTTCCATTTTGAAGCCATGTGGGTTAAGAGAGAATACTGCAAAGAGATCATTGAAACTTCTTGGAATGGGGGTAACTTATCAAACACTCCTGAGGGAATTGCTTCTAACCTTAGCCAATGCGCATCAGAATTATTTGCATGGAATAAAAATGTGATTGGCAATATTCTAAGGAAAATCATGGAAAAAAGGAAAGCTCTTAACAGCCTCACTGCCAAAGATCATGATGGCACTCACAAAGCATTAATTAATGAAATCGGGAAAGAAATTAATGATCTTCTAAATAGTGAGGAGATTCTTTGGCATCAGCGCAGCAAAATCCATTTGTATAGAGAGGGAGATAGAAATACAAAATTCTTTCATGCTAGAGCTTCCAACAGAAAGAAAAAGAAAACTATTTTGGGCCTGTGGATTAATGAAGGTAGATGGTGTGATGATAAAGATAATATTTCGGCTACTGCACCAGCCTATTTTTAAAAAAATCTACACTTCCACCTCTCCTAGTGGTATCTAAGAGATCACCAGTGCCATCCCTTCTTGAGTTACTGAGGAAATGAATGTCGAGCTTACCAAAACCTTCACCAATGAAGAAGTCATAAGAGCTTTCCAGCAACTCCATCCTACTAAGGCCCTAGGACCTAACGGTATGTCTGCCATCTTTTTTCATTAATATTGGAGCATTGTAGGTTCAGATATTATTGCCATCGTGCTGAATGTGCTTAACCTCAATATGTTTATGGCAGATATCCCAAAAACCAACATGCCCACCAGAATGACAGAGTTTTGGCCAATTAGTCTCTGCAATGTAGTATACAAGCTTATCTCCAAAGTTTTGGCCAACCGCCTAAAAGTCATCCTTCCCTATGTTATCACTAAGAACCAAAGTGCCTTCACCTTAGAAAGGTTAATCACAGACAACGTATTGGTGGCATTTGAACTCATGCACTATCTGAATCACAAAACTGAAGGCAAGGGGAGCTTCATGTCTATTAAGCTTGATATGAGTAAGGCATTTGATAAGGTGGAATGGGACTTTGTCGAAGGGGTAATAGAAAAACTGGGCTTCAATAGGAGATGGATTAACCTCATCATGCAGTGCATTTCCTCAGTCTCTTATTCAGTGATTATCAATGGTGAGGCACATGGCAATATCACCCCCACTAGAGGCCTTTGTCAAGGCGACCCACTCTCCCCTAGCCTTTTCATCCTTTGTGCCGAGGGTCTATCAGCTCTCATCCACCAAGCAGTTAGACACCAATCCCTCAATAGCATATCCATTTACAGGGGCTTCCTTACAATCACCTATCTCTTCTTTGCAAATGACAGCCTACTATTTTGCAAGGCAAGCACCTCTGAGTGCATAGAGTTAGCCAATATCCTGAACGCTTACGAGTAGGCCTTAGGTTAGAAAATCAACACTGACAAGTCATCAGTCTTCTTTAACCCGAATACTCCTCTTGAAGTTAAAGAAGAAATCTTGAGGATCCTTAGTCCAATGCAAGACATTAGGAGCAAGAAATATCTCGGCCTTCCTTAGCTAATAGGAAAAACAAAAAATCAGGTGTTTGCTGACATTAAAGAAAGGGTGGGCAAAAAGCTTGCTAGTTGGAAGGGGGAGCTGCTCTTTGTAGGGGGTAGCAAAATACTTATTAAAGCTGTTGCTCAAGCCATGCCAACGTATACTATGAATTGCTTCCAATTGCCTAAAACACTGTGTGATGACCTTGAACAAATAATAAGGAATTTCTGGTAGGGCCAAAGAAGTAAATAATCAAAATTGGCTTGGGTTGGTTGGAAGAGGATGTGCAAATCCAAGCTCTTTGGTGGTTTAGGCTTTTAGAATCTCCAAGCTTTCAACTTGGCATTATTATCCAAGCAAGGGTGGAGGATTCTCTTAAATCCCAACTCCCTAACGGCATGGGTTCACAAAGCTAAGTACTTTCCTCCCGACGATGTCCTAAACTTTAAGAAAGGCAGCAATCCAAGCTATGCGTGGAGAAGTATCCATAACAGCCTGGAGATTATTAGAAAAGGCACCCAGTGGAGGGTGGGAAATGGTAGAAGGATCCATATTTGGGAAGATAGGTGGCTCCCAACTCCGACCACCCATAAGGTGATCTCTCCCCGAAAACCTTTTGACAACTTCCCAATGGCTTCCTCAGGTCAAAAAATCAATATTGACAAGTCATCAATCTTCTTTAGCCCGAATACTCCTCTTGAAGTTAAAGAAGATGTCCTGAGGATCCTTGGTCCAATGCAAGACACTAGGAGCAAGAAATATCTCGGCCTTCCCTCGCTAATAGGAAAAACAAAAAATCAGGTGTTTGCTGACATTAAAGAAAGAGTGGGCAAAAAGCTTGTTAGCTAGAAGGGGGAGCTGCTCTCTATAGGGGGTAGGGAAATACTCATTAAAGCCGTTGTTCAAGCCATGCCAATGTATACTATGAGGTTGCTTCCAGTTGCCTAAAACACTGTGTGATGACCTTGAACGAATGATGAGGAATTTCTGGTGGGACCAAAGAAATCAAGAATCAAAATTGGCTTAGGTTGGTTGGAAGAGGATGTGCAAATCCAAGCTCTTTGGTGGTTTGGGCTTTCGGAATCTCCAAGCTTTTAACTTGGCATTATTATCCAAGCAAGGGCAGAGGATTCTCTTAAATCCCAACTCCCTAATGGCATGGGTTTAGAAAGCTAAGTACTTTCCTCACGATGATGGCCTAAACTCTAAGAAAGGCAACAATCCAAGCTATGCGTGGAGGAGTATCCATAACAGCCTGGAGATTATTAGAAAAGGCACCTGGTCGAAGGTGGGAAATGGCAAAAAGATCCATATTTGGGAAGATAGGTGGCTCCCAACTCCAACCACCCATAAGGTGATCTCTCCCCAAAAACCTTTTAACAACTTCCCAATGGTTTCCTCGCTCATCGATGAAGACACTAAACGATGGAAGCCGGAGCTTGTGCAATTCCTGTTTCTTCCTTTTGAAGCTGAAACCATTCTTAGAATTCCTATTAGCCACAATCTTCCAGAAGATAATCTGATCTGGATAGGGGACAAGAGTGGCACTTTTACAGTCAAGAGCGCCTACTACATTGCTTCTAAGGTGGTTGAACAAAATGGTAATGGGGAAAGCACAACTGGCCGTTCAGACCCACCTTTTTGGAAGAAAATTTGGCAGCTCAAAGTCCCCCCAAAAGTTAAAATTTTTGCTTGATGTGCTTGCTTGAACGGCCCCCCCACCATGTACAATCTCCGCTACAAAGGTTTGAGCTCACCTGGGTTTTGTCCATTATGTGATAAAGACATGGAATCCACTTCCCATGCCCTTCTGCAGGGGTGTAGCTGGGAATAAATACATGGGGGGGCGGGTTGTAACATAAATATACTAAATATAATTCTTAAGTCTATTGGATACAAAATTATCAATTCTCATATATCATCATATACTTGAAAATGTTGGGAATTCAACTGAAATTCCAAACTTGTGAGAAACAAAAAAAATAGAGAAAACAAAACGCCAAAAGAAAAACAATCACACACACAAAACAGTATTTACGTGGTACGGCAATTTGCCTACGTCCATGGAGTTGCAGGGATTTCACTATTATCAAAGAAAATTACAATGTGCGGCTACAATGTTTTTCTTTCTAAAAAACAACAACAAGACAAAACCCTAATCACAAAAAAAAGGCTTTTATATCTTGCGCACAGGATTCACAATGGGCTACAAAATGGGCCAAAAATTTTTTGTCTGCCCAAGCCTCTGCTCCATGGACTAAGCCTCAGTAAATCTCCCATTAAAAACCACACAACATTATTCAGGTCAGGTAGGGTCATCAACCGGATCAAATTATGCCTGACGACGATTTTTCATGGAATAAAATTCATCCATTATCATCTCTATAGTGAAATTCCCTACAATTTCCTTCTCTATATAAACTATCATATTATCTACCAAAAACTCATCCTCCATTCTATTGCGAAATCTTGTTTTTAACAACTTCATAGCTGAGAAAACTCATTATGTAGTTGCTGTAGAAACTGGAAGGGTCAACACAAGACGAATAAGTCTATCAATCAAAAAATAGATATTAGACTTTCCTGAAATTTTTAATCCCCTACATAGCTCGGAAATTGTATTCATATTCTGGAAATCTGGATGTTTTATCACATCAAGCTCATAATGTTGCAATTGAGACTCCAAAAGTTCTTGTTCATGTTCAGTAAAATCTTGAGGATAATATTTCTTAACTAAATTGCATATATGAACAATTTTGAATAATCTAAAAGCATCTTTGGGATTTAAAGCTGAACTAAGAATGACAAGTTCCGTTGTTAGCTCACAAAATCTACTTTTCAATTCTTGCAATTGAAAGTCTATTGCAACTGTAAATATGCAAATTCTAAAATGATGTTCCATTGTTAAATCTTCATCTTGACGACGATATCTACCTCGACTTTTAGTGTAACGAGCATTCATATCAGGAATATCAATTTCATGTTGCTCACAAAATGCTATAACACTAGCAAGTAAAGACTCCCATCCATCATCTCTCAACTTTTGAATAAGTGATTTTGTAGTTGAAACTAAATGCATGGCATTTAAAAGGTCTTGAGAACTTTGTTGCAAAGCTTGACAAAGAACATTAGTAATTCCCATTATCTCTTTCATCAAATGCAAAATTAAAATAAATTCAAATAATGTTAATACTTGATAAGCTCCTTCGGTATCACCGCGTTGTTTATAGTTAGCCCCTTCCTCAGAGATAGTGTTGATAACTTTGCAAGTAGCATCAAACATGTTAATCAAACTACAAATAGATTGAAAATGAGATCCCCACCTACTATCTCCAGCTCGTTGCAAAGTACCAATCTGGTTTGCACCTCTCCCAGTCTCAATTTCATTAGAAGCAATCATATTCTCAACTTTTTCTGCTTGAGCATGTTGCAATTCATCATTACGCTTACTAGAACCAACAACAATATTGATAATATTAAACAAATGATCAAAGAACTGATGAACATCTTTTACTTCTCTAGATACTGCACCCTATGAGCCATACAGTGTACATAATAAGCATATGGGCAATCTTTAAGAAAAAGAGCTTGTAATCCATTCCATTCACCACTCATCTTACTAGCCCCATCATATCCTTGACCTCGAATATTTTCAATGTGGAGGTTGTAATGAGAAAGGACAGTACATATCTCATTCTTTAAAGTCAATGCAGTAGTGTCTCTAACATGCACAACATGAAAGAAACGCTCTTTAATGAAACTTTCTTTATTAACAAATCTCAAAATGATGGCCATTTGCTCTCTCTTCGACTCATCCCGAGCTTCATTAACAAGAATGCAAAATTTTGCATTCCTAATTTCTTCACGAATAGCATTTCGCACATTACTAGCAAGAATATGCAAAATATCCTTTTGAATTGTGGGTGATGTATATTTGGCATTTCCTAGTGCATTTTCCAAGACAACACTAGCTATTTTGTTATTGAAAGTTTATGTGAATTTTGTCAATTCAATAAAATTACCTCTATTTTTTGAATCAAGGCTTTCATCATGACCTCTAAAAGCACAAGCTTGGAATGCTAGCCATCGAGCACACTCTACTGAGGTTTTGAGTCGCAACCGATTATTCTCTAATTCTTTTGACGTTTGTTTCTTAATCAGCTTGTCAATATGCCGTGAATAATTCTTTAAATCATCACAACATTTCATAGCAATTTTATGTGGGGAGTTTGGTTCTTTTCCTTCATGACAAATTAAAGGACAATTCATTCCATCTATCACCTTTTTCCAATTATTAAAACCTTTTGAAATGAATACATCTGATCCGGGACAACCTATTGGTCTCTTACTAAAAAGGTAGCAAGGTAGACAATATATCGCATCCATTGAAGGTGAGTATTCCAACCAATCCTTATGTGAACCAAACCATGAAAGTTGAAATCGACGACAATAAGTATCGTCATTGTATGGATAGTCTATATTTTCAGGTTGATATGGACATTCTTTGAGATAAGCTCGTCGGATTTCATTTTGTTTGTTGATAGGAAATTCACATATTTGTTTACGTGATCCTGGATCACGATCTATCTCTTCAAATTGAAGTTTTAGACATTTGGAGGTGTGTTCATCAGGCATTGAAGTATTAACATTTGTTTCTACAGCCACAGGTGTCCTAATTTTTGAATTGCTAACATCTTTTTTCTTAGAGAATGCATCAATTATTTTTTGTTTGCTCATAATTCTTTTAGCTTTAAGAATATGACTCAAAAATTAACCTGAAAAGAATTAAAAAAAAAATTAATTAGAAATTTTTACTTAGTTATATGAATGTTATTCATACTCAAGAAAAAAACAAAATTTTCACTATAATTTAAATAGTCAGCCCATTTTTAATACAACTTTAATTAATAATAACCCCTCAAACAAAAACAAAAATAATTTAATTAATTTGTCTTTTATAATGTATTGGTTAATTTAATTATATAGCTTTAATTATTATTGTTTAGTTTAACAATAAACTATATTGCTTTAATTTATTTGTCATTACTTATACTGCTTTAATTTGTTATATTGTTTAGCCCCTTATACATATTACATTAAAAGAGCCGAACATTATACATTCCATGTGCAGCACAATAATTAAAGTAATGTAATGTGCTGCACATTACATTGCTTTAATTATTGTGCTGCACCCGGCCCCATGAGCCCGTAGCCCATCTACACCCTCCCCACCCCACTCAACAAACAATAGACAAGCACAACATGTGCCCCAATCACAATAGCCAACTGCAATCAGAAAATTTCGCAATGCTAATCACAAATCACAACATAGGATACACTAAATGACAATCAATATTTAACCAACAAGCAACCCACTGACCAACAAAAACGGATAAGTCATAAGGTAAAGCCAAATTTGAAAAGACAAAAACAGGAAAAAAGAAAAGCCAGCCAATCAAAGAGAGAGTCACAGTTCAAAAGAGAGGGAGAGACTTACTGAGATGATGAGATCAAATATACTATTAAAGAATAAAGAATAAAAAGAGTGACTCGGAGTAATTTCATTTCATTTTTTCATTCATTTCATTTTTTGAGTGAGATAAAGAGAAAAAGAGAGAGAGAGACTGAGAGAGAGTCAGAGAGAAAAACCTTGAGGGAGGGCCGGATTGCCGGAGCAGAGGAAGCAACGAGCACCGTTGCACCGGAGCAATAGCAGAGGCAGAAGCCGCAGAACGATCTGCGATCTCCGATAGGCGATGACCGCTACGATCTACGAAAAAGAGCATTTCAGTGAGATAAAGAGAGAGAGAGAGAGACTGAGAGAGTTAGAGAGAAAAAAAGAAAGAAATACCTTAAGGGAGGGCCGGAGGGAGCACCGTCGCACCGAGCATCGAAGCAGAGGTAGAGAACTCATGGATCTCCGATCTCCGATCTACGATCTGCGATTTGCAATGAGGGGCGACTGGGCGAGCAACGACGACAACGGCAAGCGAGCTGTGGCGACGACGACGGCGACGTGACCGTGGGTTACTGGGTTTGGTTTGCTGGGTTTGGTTTTGGTTTGTGTATTGGGGTTTTTTTTTTTTTTTTTTTTTTGATAAACAGCTCTGTGTTTGGTTTGCTAGAGGTTGTTTTGCTTTAGTATTAGGGTTTGATTTCTCTGCCACTGCCAGCGACGTGATGGATTGATTTCTTTGCCTGCCAGCGACGTGATAGGTTCATTTATGATTCTCTATATATATATATATATATATTTTTTTTTTTTTTGGGTTGAGAATCCATGGGCTTGCCGTGAGCGAGCTTGGGCTCGCCATGGGCTTGGCTTGCTATGGGCTCTGTTACAATTTTTTTTTTTTTTAATTTGAGGGTGTTCTTAATTTTTGATTGAGGGCTGAGAGAATAGGTGAGAAATGGGTAGGAGGGGCGGTTGTCTGAGATTGGGTGGCCCATTAATTTTTTCTTCATAGGCTAATGGGAATTTTTTTTTTTGCAAGGGCCACGGCCCCCCCCCCCCCTTAAGCCACTATGTGGCTCCGCCCCTGCCCTTCTGCATTGCAATCATGCAAAGCAAACTTGGGCACTATGGTAGGACTGCCCGATGGTCATTACAGCTTTAGAATTGGACATCATTGACATTGGAGGCCAACTCATGGAGAAAGGGACCCTCAGGGACCTAGATATCTTCTTCATGACTACTTGGACCATATGGGGAAACAGAAACCAAGCCATTCACAATGATGCAGGCATCCCTCCTTGACAAGTGTGAGAATCAACAAGGCAAGCCTTACTTGATTTCAACAATGCCTGCTTCCAGTCCTCCCTTGAGCATCATATTGCTCATTATAAATGGACAGCCCCCCCTTCAGACTACTTTAAGATCAATGTAGATGGAGCTACTTCTAACAATGGGAGGCACTCATGCATAGGGATATTCATTAGAGATAGCTCAGGCAGCCCCATCGGAGCTCTAAGCAAACCCCTCCCATCAGACTTGGTGACTGAGGCGCTTGCCCTCCTCCAAGGTGTCCTTTTCGCCTCAGAGATGCAGATTCCTCGTGCCATCTTCGAATCATATGCTCTTTCAGTGATTCAAGCTCTAACTGTGGAAGACTTTGGTGGCGAGGTGGGTCATATTCTACGAGATATTAAGGTTCTTTCGCACTCATTCATCAGTTACTCCTTCAAACACTTGAAAAGGGACGGCAATAGAGCAGCCCATAGCCAGAGAAGCCAAACTCTCGGGTCAGACTCAGATTTGGAAGGGTTTCACTCCCCCTCCAATCCAGCAGATTCTAAAAGATGATTTATTGTAATTCTTTTAGCGTTTTCTTTGTATGTATCCTTGCTCTGTTGTAATTCACTTTCAAGTTGGAATGTCAGTCATCCAAGTTTCCCATCAAAAAAATAAAAATAAAAATATAAGGGATAAGGCCCCACTTTCATGATTTCTATTGTTTTGCATGTAATAGCTTATGCCATATTATTGACACGTCCCAAGCTTTAATTTCACGAGAAGCATGGTGGCTTCTTTGTAGTTTTGAACTTGAAGCTATATTTAATAGTTATTGAGCCACCGTACACATGATCTTTACACTTAGTTGACAACATGCAAACTTCCACTTGTCTTTTCCTTTAAATGCACATATAGCTATTCCAACACGTGCCTACGACGTATGAGTGCTTGAATGTTAGGGGTTGTTTGGTAACACAATTTAAACATTAGTTTTTAGTTTTTAAATAACATTATACATATTTTTATATACTTTTTCACCCACATATATTTTCAAAAAATACAAATAACATTACTAGAACAACATCACCTAACAGACTCTTAATATTGAATGAATGGCTTGCTCGTAGTTTTGAATCTTAATGCCACACGCCCTTTTTCTAATAAGCCATGATTGCACGTGCCCTTTTTTTTTTTTTTTTTTTTAATTTATTAGTAAAGAGCATTTGAACGAATAAGTTATTCATCTTTTCCTTTGGTTTGCTGTCAGGTGTGCTAGGTGATTCAGGCCTATCAACCCTTTGCTTAACGTGTGACTCTTCTATGTTTGCTCAGGTCGTGACCTCTACAAGTTTTGCCTTCTCCAAGTGGTTGTGATCAAGTGCACTCCATCATGGTCATCTTTTATGACTCATCAAAGACTCTCAATGATCAATCCATCATTCTCTTGTGCTCTACGAACGAACCTATAAAGGAAGGTGTCGCATTGACTCCACCTGGTAGAAGTGTCCCTTCACCCTCGTCTATTGCCATTTATCGTCCTCCAAGTCTATCTCAATGGTGGGTCGAATCATCTCACGAAGTATATAACCCAACTAGAAAGGATTCGCATGTTGTTTCAAGGACGTTTACTTTGGCCTCCAACCTTCACTCAACTGCGGATCACATCAATCCATTTCCTCTCCATGGTTGTCGGATAAGTGCAGGTAAAGTGCAATGGGTCCTACCTACTTCCAAGACTCTTCCACTCCAATATAAGGGTGAGTTTTCCTACCTCCCTAAATATTGGGAGTGGCTGGAAGACATATTGAGTCGCAATTCTAAAGTCTTAGGTGATGCCAAGCTTTACGAGCCGCTACTTATGTCGTTATTCACATATGATCAGATCACCCATGTCTTGCAAGCCTTCCTAGAGTGTTAGTGCTTAGTTATGAACACATTGCACACGTTTGTAAGAGAGGTCTCCATTAGCTTGTGGGACTTACATTTGATCGATGGGCTTCCTGTGTACGACTCATTTTTTAATGAGGTAGTGCCAAATGTGAAGGACATATCATCTCTCCCCTCAAGCTATCGTTATCTATTTGCCACCTTCCATCACTTAAGTCTTGAGCTTGGTGGTTCGCACTTGGTCACTACGTCCACATGGGTGAAGTTTTGGTTCCGTGGCAAGTCTAAATATTAGAAACCGTCGATTTGAAGGTCAATAAAGAGGACTACAAAAGGCAAGCAATCTTATAACCCCTCTGGTAAAATCAATGCCCCCAGAATTCTGACACTAGAAGACGAGGCTCCCTTCGATGTGCTCAAAGTGGAGAAAAGGCTTATAGAAGAGACTTGGTTAGTTGCTTTGATCTCGTGTTGGTTATGTGAGTTCGCTCTTCCTGACAAGGGACCAAAGTTAATTAGGCCTGGTGTTTTTAAGAGTGCAAGTGCGATGGCTCGTGGTAAGACATACTGCCTTGCAGTCCTAGTGCTAGCCAACATGTATAGGGGCTTGAATGAAATTGTGTTGTCTAAGACTCCTAGTAAATGTGACACCACTTTCCCTGCACACAACTTGAATGCTTGGTTGGCCAAATACTTCGACACTCACTTTGAACTTGAGGGGTCTCGCTCCAAGGTTGTTCCACACATGTTTAGATACTTTGGGGAAGGTGTAGCCAAGCATTATGATGAGGTTACGGCTTATAAGCTATTTCATGCCGTTAGTATTTTCAAGTTTCATCACTTAGGCCTTTTTAAAGGCCATTGAGAGATTCTAGTGGATGACGACAAGCTACCTAGCTCCTATACAGATTACTTGATCAGCCAATGCTCCAACTACTTGGCCTCTCCTGTGGAAGCATATGTATAGTTGAACCATATAGCCCTCACCGCTTTGGTCAACAATTTGGTTTCAATCAACATATCCTTGGAGAGCTTAACGAGGACTTTCGCACTGTCACCTTAGAGCAAGTAGTATGCTTTTGACGTCGATGCCTTCGTCTTGTTACCGGTTCAGAGTTCTTAATCCCTGCCTGCCCATCTGAGCATGGGGCTTCGTGCATGAAGGTTTATATGAATTGGTGGGCTAGAAGATCTGATTGTTTCTTTTCAAGTGGGACTAAGTAACTGATTGGGAATGTTAACCTAAGCAAGATAAAACTAAAAAAAGTAAAAAGAAAAAAAAAAGCCTAATGAAGTAGTTGAACCCGTGAAGCGATGGGAAGCCATCTTTTGGGATTTTAGAGGCTACCAATGAGTCTTTAGGAAAAGCATGCGTGGACAAGGCACATTCTCCTAAATGTGGGCCCTCTTGCATAGTCTCAATGCCTTAAGACATGGAGGTGACCAAGGGTAAGGATGCGTCAGATTCTTAGCAGAATAGTGGCAACTCAGATTCTCAATATGGATTCATTTCCCGACCCTTCTAGTGGCAGTGCATAAGTGAGTCTTAGTTCTATTTTTGATGATTTTGATCTTGAACCTATTAAAGATCTTTGTTACCTTCATGATGACCTTGAACCTATTTTTGGTATTCAAGAACTTTTTGAGAATAACAATCTTAGTACTCCTCCAATGCAGGATTATGATTATCCTTCAAAAAGAGCAGGAGAGAAGCATACACCGGTTGCCACTAGCCCTTTTACGAGTGAGTTTTCCATTAGGTCCAATGGCCTTTGATTTAGCTACCAGGGAAATTCACCAACCACGTTCGGGGAAGACTAATGCCACTTTTTTTCTCAACCCCATTCACAAGCCTTCAAGGGACGTGACTTGAAATAAATCAATTATGTGTAGTTCGAGCATCCCGGCTACTTCAACTGTCACAAAGTTTGAACCTGATGATTTGATTTCAAAGGCTGATCGACAGTATGCAAAAATGTTAGGAGGGGGCCTAATTGAGATGGTCATCAAAACCCCTTTTACTTTTATGACTTCACTCAAGGATGGAGTCGAGAAGGTCCTCCAAGTTATCACACAAATAAAAGTTACGGATGTAACACCTTTAAAAGAACGTATTTTGAAATATATGGATGATGTAAACCGATATTCTTCCCTCCATCATACTCTTTCACAAGGCATTACATCCAAAGTCAAGGAATGGAAGCTCACCGACGCTAGGCATCGTCTCACTCTTGCCCTCGACTCGAAAGCCATTAAGATCAATCAAAAAGTTGCAATCAAGGCAAACTTGGATAAGGTCTTATCTAGGGAGATTGAATTAAAGAAGGAACTTGAGTCACTTTCAATGCAAAAGGTAGAGTTTACAGCGTTAAACACCCTTTGTAATAAAGAGCTAGCCCAGCAACAAGTGATCATTTCTCAAATCAAGGGGGAGGTTTCTAAGATTGAGGCTATTCCAACTTTAGAAGCTTCTAATGATGCAAAACTTAGAAAGCTACAAGGGTTACTAGAGACTAGCAAAGAGGAGTTAAAGCATTTAGCTTGGATATGTTAATCTTTTTTTTTTCATTGATGTAGTCATTACGATGTAACGACACCTATCTTAATATAGATAAAACTTCATTTATTTTTAGATCAATGTTTACTTCTTCTTCTTCTTCTTCTTTCTTTCTTTTTTTTTTTTTTTTTTTTTTTTTTTTTTTTTTTTTGTGTGACTATGCTTAGCAAAGGATGCTAGGGTGCCTACATACCCAAAAGGGATCAAGTCATAACTTAGTTCAAGGGACTTATTATTATTATTATTATTTTTAATTACATATGTGACTGAACTTAGTAATGAATACCAAGTTGCCTACGTACCTAGAAGGGATCAAGTCATGACATAGTTCAAGAGAGTAGTTTTTTTTTTTTTTTTTTTTTTTTGGTCCTTAACTTTTGCCTAGGTCGTCTCTTTCAAGGTTTTCAACCTAGTAAGATTTTTTTTTTTGTCCCTAACTTTTGCCTAGGTCACCTCTTTCAAGATTTTCAACCTGGTAGGATTTTTTTTTTTTTTTTTTTTTCTCTCTAACTTTTGCCTAGGTTGTCTCTTTTGAGGTTTTCAACCTAGCAGGATTTTTTTTTTAGTGGGCAGTTTAAGCACTTACCGAGGAGTAACTTCAATACTTCATGCATAGTATCACTTTAGGAACTTTGCATTTATGGGACCTACCCTCAGGCCATCTCCATTGACTATCTTATAAGTGCCATTAGTGTAAACCTCCTGCACAACATAAGGGCCATCCCATTTTGATGTGAACTTGTTCCCAGTCTTGTGGGAGATGTTGATGTGTTTTCGCGCTGCAAGCACTAGATCCCCTACTTGGAAAGATTGAGATCGAACTCTCTTGTTGAACGCTCGAGAAAGCTGTGCTTGGTAGCATTCAAGACGTTGTTGAGCTTCCAATCTCTTTTCGTCAAGTGCTTCCAACTCTTAAAGTCTTAAACACACATTTTCTTTGTTTATGAGCCCTTCTTGGATAGCAATTCGAAGTGACAGAATTTGTCACTCTAAAAGCAGGACTGCTTCGACGCCATATACTAATGAATACAGAGTGGCTTGCGTGGGTGTCTTGTATGTTGTTCAGTATGCTCATAAAGCTTCTCCAATCTTTTCGTGCCAATCCCTCTTCGAGCGCTCTACTACCTTTTTCAACAAATTGCAAAGCATCTTGTTGAAAGCCCTAGCAAGACCGTTGGCTGGCGTGTTATACATGGATGACTTGTATTGCTTGAACTCGAACTTCTTGCATAATTGAGTCACCAAACTATTGTATAATGGCTTACCGTTATCTGTGATGATATAGTGAGGGACACCATACCGATAGATCAAGTGGGTCCAGATGATGTTCACCATATTTTCCTTTTTTACTTCCTTGAGAGGTACGGCTTCTGCCCATTTAGAAAAATAGTCAGTCGCAGCTAGTATGTATAGATGACCACCTAATGACTTAGGCAATGGTCCTACAACATCGAGTCCCCATGCATCAAAAGGCCAGGACGCGATTGTAGGGGGTAGGGGCTCCGACGGCTGATGGATGTGGTTTGCATGAAGCTGGCATGCTTCACATATCTTTGCATAGTCCATACAATCCTTGACCATGGTGGGCCAATAATAACCCATTCGTTTTATCCGGTGATACAATTTTGGGCTAGACTAATAGGCGCCACACACTCCCGAATGAGCTTCTTCCATAGCTTGATTACCTTCTTCCTTGCCAAGACATTGTAAGAATAGACCGTCAAAAGACCTCTTGTATAATGTGCCCTTGTAGTGTATAAAACGAGGCGCCTTTCGTCGTACGTTGGTCTTATGGCAAGGATCTTCGGGTAGCTTACCATGTTATAAGTAATTAAGGGTTGGTGCCAATCTTCATCCTTCACGATAGATATCAATATGACATTCATCTTACTCGCATATTCTCCTGTGTAAGAGAGCACCCAACAGTTGCAAACGGGGACATTTGCCTTTTCACCCTCCGACAGAGCCAATGTGGTGGCTAGGTTGGCAAGAGCATCTGCGATCCTATTCTTGTTTCTGGGGATATGCTTTAAGGGAACTCCGTCGAACTTCTCAATTAGTCATGTAGCCATCTGAAAGTAAGGAATTAAGCCTTCATGTTTAACTTCACAGTGTGTAAAAAGTTGATTGATTACTAACTTGGAATTGCCATAGACCTCCAAGTATGATATCTCTATATCGAGGGCCATTTGGAGGCCGGCAATAAGGGCTTGATACTCAGCAACGTTGTTTGAACATGGTTCACTAAGCACAAAGGCGAATGGTAACACTTGTTTTTGTGGTGACATGAAAACGACCCCAGCTCCAAATTCTTCTTGTTGTGTGGCCCCATCGAAGAACATCATCCAAGGTGGGAGGACTTCGGTGTACAATACATCCTTATCTGGAAAATCATCTGAGATCTCACAATCGACGGAATAGGATGATCGACAAGGAAATTTGCTAGTGCTTGCCCCTTGATGGCCTTTTAGGGCCACATACATGATTTCAAACTCTTGAAAGGCCACAACCCATTTTGCCAACCGTCTAGACATGATTGCCCTAGACAAGACATATTTTATTGGATCTATCTTTGCAACCAAGTGTATTACGTGTGCGTGCATGTAATGCCGTAATTTTTGAATGGAGAAGAAAAGCACAAGACACATCTTCTCTATTGTAGAATACCTCAATTCTACCCCAGTTAGCTTTTAACTATGGTAATACAATGCCTTCTGTTCTCTTCTTCTTTTTTTTGTGCTAAGAGGGCCCCAAGTGATTGTTCTTGTGCAGCAATGTAGAGCACTAGAGGTTTTCTTGGCATAGGCACTCCTAAGATAGGCGGGTTAAGCAGATACTTTTTAATACTCTCAAATGCATTCCTACAAGCCTTATCCCATTCAATGGTGGCATCTTTCCTCATCAATTGACTGAATGGTTGACACCGTCCTGCTAGATTCAATATGAAACGTCGAATGTATGCAAGATGGCTTTGTAAGCTTCAAAGCTCTTGTAAGTTCTTTGGTTTGGGCATCTTTTGGATAGCGTCTATTTTTGATCGATCCATTTCAACACCTTGATGTCAAACAATAAGGCCTAGAAACTTCCCAAACGTGATGCCAAATGCGTATTTGAGGGGATTCATTTTGAGTTGATATTTCCTTAGTTGATTAAATACAATGCGCAAGTCCTGTAAATGATCCCCTCTTTTCTTTATCTTAACAACTAGATTGTCAATGTAACATTGAACAATTTTATGGAGTATGTCATAAAAAATTCTTTGCATTGCCTATTGATATGTTGTGCTAGCATTCTTGGGCCCAAAAGGCATTACCTTATAACAATAGATCCCCTTCGGAGTTCGAAAAGCGGTGAGCTCTACATCCTCAAGTGCCATTCGAATTTGGTTGTATCCTAATGAGCTATCCATAAATGATAATACTTCATGACCAATAGTTGCATCAACCATGAGCTCTGTATTTGGAAGTGGGAAGTCATCCTTTGGGCATGCTCTATTCAAGTCACAAAAATCAACATAAACTCGAATTTGTCCATTTTTCTTTTTGATAGGGACAATGTTTGCAATCCACTTTAGGAATTGTACCTCCCTAATGAATCCTGCCTACTCGAGTTTATTAACTTCTACCTCAATTTGTGGGAGGAGTTCGGGTTGAAAGCAGTGTTGGGCCTGCTTGATTGGGCACACTCCTTGCTTTATTGCTAATCGGTGAACTGTAATTGTTAGGTCTAAACCTGGCATCTCCTTGTATGTCTAGGTGAACACATCTTTGTACTCCTTTAAAACCTCAAAGTATTTGCTTTCTTCCTCCGATGTTAAAAGTTAACTTATGTAGATTGGGTGAGGTTCTTCGTCAGTCCCTAAGTTTAATTCTTTGAGCTTATCTACAGTTGCTTGCCCTTCATCTTCTATTGCCCGAGGTGCTTCATTTGGCTCATCATCTGATGCATCTGATTCAAAATCGGTTTCCATTGTCATGTGGCAAGAAGGAAGGACAAGTAGTGCCTCGTGATCCTCCACCTATCGTCAACTTGCTTCTTGAGCTCACGTGTGTGCACAATAGTCCGCCGCTTTACTTTAAGGGAGTTTCCTATACTAATTTCTACAATCAACTCATGTTTCATGCATGAAGGGATAAGGCTGTAGGGTTCGAAGCCATTTCTCTTTTGTAGGCCGCTTTTCCCCTTCTCAGGTCGCGGGGTGTCAATTGAGCTACTCGTAGACCCAAGCCTATCAAATGTTGATCTACGTGCATGTGAGGTTCCTTCCTTTATAGGGAGAGAAATGTTCAATCTATTAAATACTGACTCTCGAGGAGCAAATGTTCCTAAATAGTCAAATACATAAGATCTTGACACAGGCTCCATTCTCCTCCTCCTCAACTTCAAAGGTGATGTGTTGTGTTGTCGCCTTTTTTCCTATCCCTTTGGCCAAGATTCGAATTGGCTCTTGTGATGAATACCCCAGCCCGATTCTAGGAATCTTAATCGCATAGCCTTGTTGCTCCAATTTGCTTTGGGTCAAGTTAAGCCCATGTGACTTCTCTTCCACATAATCTGAATAGAGTTGCCCCAATTGTGGAGGGTTTTTGAAATCATAGCCTGATTTTGCCAAAAGTTTATATGTTTTAGGGTTGAAACCCTCTTCTGTTCTTTTAACTGGCAATTAATCTTCCTCAACAAGGTTACGAGTGGCTCTAGTGAAACCTTTGAGTGGGGGTTTTGTTGATGCCACCTGGTTTAACTTTGGTAACGGCAAGGTGAAATCACTTTAGAGGATAGCGATATCTTCCTCTTGAATAGATTTTTTGCACTTATCCTTAGTCTCTATCTTCAACTCGAATAAGGATTGCCTTTCCTTCCGTTTAGACGCGAGCACATATCGTAAGACCATAGGTGCCTCTTTCTCCTCTTCACGAAACTTTTGTCTCACTTCAGAGTTAAGTTGGGGACCTTTCGTGAGGGGCTCGCCTCCTTCCTTACGTTTTGCCTTCTTCTTTTCTATAGACTCTTCTTGTGGTACGTTGCAAGTTGTTTCACAATCCAAGTGAAACTTGGTGCTTGCAAAGTGAGATTCTGTCGCTATAAGTGGTTGCAAATCTACTATCACCACCTTTATTTGCTTGCCATTGCAATACTTGAAGCATTGGTGTAATGTAGAAGGTACAACACCATTCGCATGAATCCATGGTCGTCCTAACAACAAGTTATAAGAATTCTTTGAATCGATCACATGGAAGAGAGGTCTTGCTTTCAACTCATCAATAGTCACGTCTAACCAAATCATGCCGACTGCCCTTTGACCTTCTTAGTTAAAGCCCTGGATGACAAGTTGACTTTTGGATAACTCTTCCATGGATATGCCTAGTGTTAGGGTATGTGCCCTTTAAATCCTATTGTATGATGCCATGTATGAGATTATGTATGACATTATGTTTTATGTAATAAAGTTGTTTTATTATTATCTAAAATAATGGTAACATGAATATTTGAACATTATCATATTGTCCATGAGATGCATAGTATATGATTTAGTCACAAAAGATATAAATTACAAGTTCTTTGTAAACTCAGAATTTTAGTTCACAGTCGGTGATGAAATTGGGTATTTCATCTGCGAAGACTATAACATATTAACTAAAATGATTTTTCTTAATCATGGAAGTGGAGACTTCTAGTTGATATGTTTTAAGTATTAAGACATATTGAACTGGACCGCTGTGAAATTTATTATTCTACTAATAACTGTCAAATTAATAATAAATCTCACGACTTCTACTTACATCAACTCTTAATCTTGAGAGAATAATGAACCTAATCATGAAGTGTAGGTTGTTTTGATATATTAGGAGTGAGGTCTAAAGTCATGATCAAAATCTCAGTATGTTGGGCAGTCACATTTAGTGTTGAAAGAACATATATTCTCAAGATGGGATTCATAATCTCTTAACGGAGATATAAAATATTTTCTTGAGATAGGTTTAATAATTTTGGTTATTCAGAGTGTTAGGCCTACCCACTTTAGTAAGGAGTTACTAAAGAATATATTTATGAAATTGGATTTCATAAATATATGATGAATAACTTAAAGGATTAAACTGGGTACTTAATCTATTATGTTCATATGATGGTAGTTTGTTGATGAAAAACTGTTGAAAATTGTTTGGTGAAAATTTTGGAAAATTCAATTTCACGAGTTTTGATCGATCGAGAATTCCCTTCAATAGATTGAATGTTCCTTTTTGATTGATTGAACATGAATTGAGAATCGATCGAGTCAACTCAAGACTTTATGATGAATTTAGTCAATTTTTTGACAGATCAAGAATTCCTTTCAATTGATTGGATTTGCCTTTTAGATCGATTGAATAGGAATCGAGAGTCGATCAAGTCATCTAGAAAGTTTGTTAAGATTTTCTTCATAATTTCGATCGATCAAGGGATACATTCAATCAATCGAAAGCTGTAAATTTTGAATTTTCACTAAGTGTTTCCACATTTAAAAGTGCAAGGCTATGTATAATGAGATTACACATGATTTCTAATTAAAAGCATTTTTTTTTTTTAAATATCTAGTGGGAGAGAGATACAAGGGTTGGATCTCATGGCCTCCATTATTGGTTCATCGTAGTGTGGGTAAGCACCTCATCTTGGCGTATATGCCTCTCGATCCCAAATGAGGGTGTTTACTTCATAGTACAACAAGATTGAACATACCAGTTTAAAGTAGTGTGAATAAGCACATCGTCTTGGAGTATATGCCTCGCAATCCCAAAGGAGGGTGTTTTGTTTTATAGTACTACAAGTTTAAACACTATAAAGGAGATGAAATGTAGCTACACATGATTCTAGATAATGGTGTACACTAATGTTAACCTCTCAAAGGAGCTATGTCATTATTTACTTAGAGGCTAAAGTTAATATGACATATTATTAGTGTTTGATAAGAATTATCATGATAGCACTAATAATGAGAATAGTTCTTAATCAATCATGATGTTTATAATATACTTACTACCAAGGAATTATAGACATGGATTGGGTTGTCGTTGCATATTTTATGTTATGGTTTTATTAAAGTTTCATACCATATGTTTATATTCTAAATTGATAATGTCCAGTTTACTTATTATTTTCATGTTTTTATTTTCAGATTTAAATCATGGCATCATTTAGCCTATTTGTTGCTATTATTAATTAAAACAAACTGACTAGATCTAACTATGTTGACTGGAAAAGAAATTTGGACATTGTTCTAACTACTGAAGAGCACAAGTATGTGCTTAGTCAACCTTGTCCTAACTTTCCATCATTAGATGCTCCTCTTGAGGAAAAACAGTGATACGATCGTTGGCAGAAATCTAATAAGATGGCCAAGTGCTATATTGTAGAATCTATCTCAAATGTTCTACAACATTAAATGCAGGATGTAGAACTAGTTTCGGTCATAATGCTAAGTCTGAAGGAGATGTTTAGTGAGCAAGGCCGTTCTGCTAAGCAAGAAACTATGAGGCAGATTTATAATACCAAAATGGCTGAAGGTACTTCAGTAAGGGAGCATTGTCTTAGGATGATCTCTCTTCTGAATACACCAGAGGTTTTAGGTACCGATATTGATGAAGAATCCCATGCGGATATGATACTCCAATTACTACCAGAATCATTCAAGGAATTCAGACTATATTATAACATGAACAAAAAGATTTATACATTGTCTGAATTAATGAATGAATTGGTGGTGGTGAAAGGCATTCTTGGTACATCCAGTGTTGGTGCCAATATGGTTGAAGCTTCTTCTTCTCAACCTAAGTCGAAAGGCAAAGGTAAAAAAAAGAAGAATGAGGACTTCACCAAGCAAGATGGTAAACAAATTTCCTTAGAAGTTGCCAACAAAGGAAAGAAAAAGAACTACGCCAAAGGAAAGTGTTTCCATTATGGCGAGAAAGTTCATTGGAAGAGAAATTTTCCAAAATCCCACGGATAAGGGTATGAAAAATTCATTCCATCTTGAAATATGTTTAGTACAAAATCCCACAGATTCCTAGTGTGTGGATTCAGGTTGTACTAATCATATCTGCAATACTTTGCAGAGGTTCTAGGAGACCAGAAAGCTAAATGAAAGGGAATTGTTTCTTACTTTGGCTGATGAGAGCAGAATTCTAGTTGTAGTTGTTAGAGTGTTTAATTTGTGTTTTAGTTCTAGAGTTTTAATATTGAAAGACTGTTTATATGTACCTAATGTTAGTTGGAATTTAATTTCTGCAACTTATTTAGGTAAACATAGATATTGTGTTATCCTGAAAGACAATGTTGTAATAAAGAAGGATAAAGTGTTTATCTGTTGTGGCAATATTGTTGATGGTCTTTATATTTTAACTCCTAATAAGCATGAATTATACAATTCTGAATTCGATAATAACTCTCATGTAAAATCATTACAGAGAAAGTTTCCTTCTACTAATGAAGCATATCTTTGGCACTTGGGTTTGGGTCATATTAATTTAAACAAAATTCAAAGACTGATTAAAGATGGACTCTTAGAGCCATTGGACTTTGGTAGATTTCCAATTTGTGAATCTTGTTTGGAGAGCAAATTGACCAAAAGACCTTTTAATGCAAAAGGTAGAAGAGCCTAAGTATTACTTGAATTAGTTCATACGGATGTATGTGGTCCTATGTTAACCCAAGCAAAAGGAGGTTATGAGTACTTCATCACTTTTATAGATGATTACTTAAGATATGGTTATGTGTACCTAATAAGACAGAAGTTCGAAGCCTTTGAAAAGTTCAAAGAGTTTAGGGCTGAAGTTGCGAATCAATTGGGTAAACGGATAAAGGACATTCGATTTGATCGAAGTGGCAAATACCTTCTTGGGGATTTCAAGGGTTACTTAATTCAAAATGGGATTGTATCCCAATTGATTGCAGTTGGAACTCCTTAACAAAAATAATGTAGCAGAGAGAAGGAACAAGACTCTTTAAGAAATGGTTAGGTCCATGATGAGTTATTCAACTTTACCAATTTCCTTTAGGGGATGTGCACTAAAAACAGCAATGCATCTTTTAAATTTAATTCCATCGAAATTAGTTCCCAATACACCTAAGGAATTGTGGAGTGGGCGCAAACCTAGTATGAAATATCTCCATATTTGGGGATGTCCAGCACATGCGTTGAAAGGGAAATTTGATAAGTTGGAAGCAAAAATAGAAGTATGCATGTTTTTAGGGTATTCAAAGAAAACTAAGGGTTATTTATTTTATAATCATAAAGATAACAAAGTGTTTGTTAGCACCAATGCCAAAATTTTGGAAGATGATTATATGAATAATTTTAATCCTAGAAGTAAAGTTGTCTTGGCTGAAATAGATGAACCTATAATTGAACAACCAATAGATGAAACTAGGGATTATGTGGTCGTATTAGATACACCACAAGATTCAACTCATGAGATGTCTAGTACACAAGTGTCCTGTCGTAGTGGGAGGATTATAAGGCCACCTATAAGATTTATAGGTCTGGGAGAAACTTATGAAGCTATCTCAGAAAAGGTTAAATCTGATCCTTACAATTATGAAGAGGCAATGAAAGATATAGATGCACATTATTGGGTCAAAGCAATGAAGTCTGAATTGGATTCAATGTATTCCAATCAAGTTTGAGATCTTGTAAATGTGCCTAATGACATTAAACCTATTGGTTGGAAATGAGTTTACAAGAGGAAGAGAAGGATAGATAGAAATGTTGAAACTTTTAAAGCAAGGCTAGTAGCGAAAAGATATACACAAAAAGAAGGTATTGATTATGAAGAAACCTTTTCACCAGTAGCAATGCTTAGATTTATCAAAATTCTCTTATCCATTGCTATTCATTATGATTATGAGATTTGGAAAATGGATGTCAAGACTGTATTTCTAAATAGCAATCTTGAAGAAGAAATCTATATGATGTAACCAGAAGGTTTCATAGCAAAGAACCAAGAGCATATGGTATGCAAGGTGAAAAGGTCCATTTATGGACTTAAGCAAGCATCTAGATCATGAAACATCAAATTTGATCAAGCAATCAAGTCATTTGGTTTTGAACAAAATCTTGATGAACCATATGTGTATAAAAGACATCAAGATAAAGTAGTAATGTTTCTAGTGCTTTATGTTGAGGATATTCTATTCATTGGAAATGATGTAGGGGTAATGTTATCAGTAAAGATTTGGTTATCAAGCCAATTTGATGTGAAGGACTTAGGCGAAGCTAACTTTATTCTAGGGATTAAGCTTTGGCGAGATCGCAAGAATAGAATGTTAGGCTTGTCACAAGCTGGATATATAGATAAGGTTCTAGAATGGTTTAGCATGCAAAATTCCAAGAAAGTATTACTCCCTTTCAGATATGGAGTTCCTTTGTTTAATGACCAAAGGCTGAAGACTCTTGAGGAAGAAAATATGATGAGACAAATTCCCTACGCTTTTGCAGTGGGAAGTCTCGTGTATGTCATGCTTTGTATTAGACTAGATATCTGTTATTTAGTTGGCATGGTCAGCTGATATCAATAAAATTCAGGACTTAAACATTGGCAAGCTGTAAAACATATTCTCAAGTATCTAAGGAGAACGAGAGATTATATGCTTGTTTACCATAGTGAGAATTTGATTCCCAATAGTTATACAGATTCAAATTTTCAGTCAGATCTTGATTTCAGAAAGTCCATTTTAGGTTGTGTGTTCAACTTGGGAGGTGGAGTCACAAGTTGGAGGAGTATTAAGTAATCTTGTATTGTTGACTCCACCATGAAAGCTGAATATGTTGCTGCTTGTGAAGCGGCAAAGGAAGCTATTTGGCTCAAAAAATTCCTTTTTGATCTTGGTGTTGTGAGAATTGAGTAAGTTCCTATCACATTGTTCTGCGAAAATAGTGGAGTGGTTGCACAATCCAAGGATCCAAGAAATTAGAAGAAAGGAAAGCATATCGAAAGAAAGTACCACATCATTCGAGATATTATTGCTCGAGGAGATGTAGTAGTAGCAAAGATTGGTAGTGCAAGTAATCTAGCAGATTCCTTTACCAAAACCTTTCCCCAAAGGACTTTTAAGTCACATTTGAAAGGAATGAGAGTTAGATTAGTGCACAATAATCTTTAGGGCAAGTGGGAGATTGTTAGGATATGTGCCCTTTAAATCCTATTGTATGATGTCATGTATGATATTATGTTCTATGTAATAAAGTTGTTTTTATTATTATCTAAAATAATGGTAACACGAATATTTGGACATTATCATACAGTCCATGAGATGCATAGTATGTGATTTAGTCACAGAAAATATAAATCACAAATTCTTTGTAAACTCAGAATTTTAGTTCGTAGTCGGTGATGAAATTAGGTATTTCATCTGAAAAGACTATAACATATTAACTAAAATAATTTGTCTTGATTATGGAAGTTAAGACTTCTAGTTGATATGTTTTAAGTGTTAAGACATATTGAATTGGACCGTTGTGAAATTTATTATTCTACTAACGATTGTCAAATGAATAATAAATCTCATGACTTTTATTTACGTCAACTCTTAATCCTGAGAGAATAATGAATCTGATCATGAAGTGTAGGTTGTTTTGATATATCAAGAGTGAGGTCTAAAGTCACGATCAAAACCTCAGTATGTTGGGCAACCACATTTAGTGTTGAAGGAACATATATTCTTAAGATGGAATTCATAATCTCTTAACGAAGTTATAAAATATTCTCTTGAGATAAGTTTAATGAGTTTAGTTATTCAGAATATTATGCCTAACCACTTTAGTAAGGAGTTACTAAAGTATATATTTATGAAATTGGATTTCATAAATATATGATGAATAGCTTAAAAGATTAAATTAGATATTCAAGGATTAAGATGTAGTAATCTTCAAAGTGGCAGTCAACATTCATGACTTTGTATTACTAAGAATATTTTAATGAAGGGGTTGGATGTATAATAAAGTCTTGGGATATATTTTATTAATAAGGCTTAAAGTGCAATTATATTTATATAGTAGTATTAAATATAATCAATGGTAATTTTGGGCTTGTTAGGAGTTGACAGAAATACTCAAAACTTATTGGAGTTAGTGTCTTATTTGTCCCTTTTGGTCTCACTCCACTAAAGCCCAATTGGAATGGCCCAGAAGACTAGCCCAATTAAATAATTAGTTATATATAAAGAGAGAAACATACAAAATTTTGTAATTAAATGAAATGATGTGTATGTAAGTATAAGTTACTCTCTTATTCTCCCTTGAACATATACATATAAACTGATTGAGAGACCACACTTCTTAGACATAAGTGGAATTGTAGTGGAGATTAAAAGTGTTCCCAAGTACTTTTAATCTTTGATTTTTAATTTCACTGCATCAAAGTATACTCTCTTATTCTTAAATTCTTAAAATTACAAAGTACATGTTATCAATTGCGAATGAAGTAGATTTGTTAATTTTCCATTGCATATGATTTGTATGTGATACAAACCATGTTTTACCAACAACTAGGCATCGCATTTTTCCTTTGGGCATTATGTTGATGGCAAACCCATCGTCTATGAGGACGTGGCTTACTTTTTCCCCTCGTGTGTAACCTAAGACAAAAAGTAGTCGATTGTGTGGTTTGGAGCCCAATAGGAGATTCTCATTGGCGAATGTCATCTTGTTGCGGCATTGAGCACATAAAGCAACCACTTCTTTTGAGGCATGGGTTTCACTTTCCTCTTCCTTTGGTTTCTTCAAGGTTCACTTTTTCCTCCTTTTCGATATGGTCTTCTTGATCATCAGCATCGTGGCAAGAGACCATGTAAGTGGTTGTCATTAGGTCCTCTGTAAGACAACATTTAGGGAAAAACTTATGTAGCGTGATCGACGTGGGGCCCTCCTTTTGCAATAACTCATTCAAATGAGCTCCCTTTCTCTATTTCTTCAGACCATTTGTTCCCTTCCCTTTAGGAGCAACTTTTGAATCGCTTGCTTGGAGCTCCCTTTTCTTGTAAGGAACATTGGGTTTTGGATTACGTTGCTTTCTAAATCTCTTGTAGGTCATAAAAGTCCAACCCTTTTTGTCACCCATCAATTTGTCGTCAACTCTATCATCATCTTGAAGGTTGAAGCATAACATACACACAGGCTCAAGCATTCCAAATTGGATGTGGTTATGATATACCCTTGATGTCGATGGCAAGGTGGACTGCACTTCTATTGGAGTTAGTGACTTTGCAGAAATCGAGAATCCAACAACAAACGTGACACAATTTGCCTCAGCAATTTCATCTAAGTCTAATAGAATTTTACCCTCCTTTACAAGCCTTAGGATAAGGTCATTCAAAAAAAAAAAAAAACATTTTTCCACAAGGTGACTTACAACTCGATGATATAAGCAGTATTTTGGGTCGTTGGTACGTCCTATTTCCTCCGGACGCTTGCATTCTGGAAGCTTGATCACATTCTTCTCTTATAAGTCCTCGAGCATGCCTTGAATGTCGACATCTGGAAATAGGTATATCTTTTCTTCCATCTCCTTTAAAGTCAATTGATGCTTTTCCCGCTTTTGCATTGGATCGGCCCTTTTCTCCATTCTTTCATTCTCTTTACTAGAGATCTTCATAGGCTCCACAACAATGGCCATAGATTCCTTAACCATGGGTCTGGAAGATTTATCCCCTCTCCTTATATCCTTCTTCTCTTTACACTGCTCGTCAACAGGTAAGCCATTTTCTCTAAGGCTAGACAGGCTAGGCTCTATGTCATAGGCTTGGGTAGCAAGCTCTTCAAAGGTGTGAGGTTTGATTCCTTAGAGGATGTAAAGCAACCCTCAGTGCATACCTTGGATGCATATCTCCACTCCTAAAGACTTGGAACGACGATCTTCGTAGTCAAGGCTTAACGAGTGCCAACGATTGATGTATTCTACCACTGGTTCATCTTTCCATTGCTTTGTGTTGGTTAACTGCAGCATGCTTACGGTACGTCGAGTACTGTAGAAATGGTTCAAGAATTCCTTTTCCATTTGCTTCTAACTATCAATGGACTTGGGCTCAAGATCCGTGTACCAATCGAAGGCGTTTCCTCGAAGAGTATGCACGAATTGCTTCGTGAGCAAGTCCCCATCCGTACCGGTGTTATTGCAAGTCTCAATGGAATGAGCAATATGTTGCTTCAAATTCCCTTTCCCATCGAACTGTTGAAACTTAGGAGGTTGGTAAACCGCAAGCATATATAAAATGTCAATCCTCTTGGTGTATGGTTTTGAATACATCGGAGAGCTTTGTGGTGCCCCACCATATTGAGATTGAATGATGTTCCTTATCATGTCCTGCAACTGTTGGACCGATAGAGATGAAATTGAGGTAGAGCTCCCTTGTGAACCATCATTCTTCTTTAGAGAAGATGCATGAGCACCATGGGATGTATACTGATGCATGTGAGAATGACCTTTGTTGGACTCCCCTCAATTCTAAACCTTAAGCTTGTTCATAAGCATGGTGATTTGAAGGTCTTTCTCCTCCACCGTCTTGGTAAGTTTAGATATAACATGTCCCGTTTCAGCAATTTTTTCTTCAATGGTGGCAGTCTCCGACATCATGGTTGCTATGGCTATTGTATGAGAAGAATTCTTTGAGAAGATGGATGAAGTCACTTCTCGGGGGCATCCTTAGGAAGAATCTAATTGTGAAGCAGTATTTAACCCAGTGTCTGATACAGAATAGTGATATTCGCTCCATATTGTTGAGTCCTCTGGAACGAATGCTGAATCTCCCTTCCTAGAGGAAATGTGCTTGCTTATCCTCAAAGTGCTCAAGGAGATGACAGTCTTTGGCTGGGTTGGGGCACTTATGAGTTTGGTCACAGGAGCTTTCCCCTCAACTTCTTGTGATGTGAGGGGCCTTATTGCCTTAACTTTGTTTCGAGTCATGGGAACTATGGAAGTACTGCTGCTTGTTGAACCCCCAACGCTTTTGGTAGCATTCTTGGGCATCTGAGACTTCTTCGAGGCCATTGATCTTGAAGGATTGGAGACTTGAAGATTTTTAAGATGGAGAAAGAGATGAGAGGCAGAGTGGTCCCACTGGGGGTGCCGGAAATTTGTACACACAATTTTCATAAAAGATAAATCAAACGATCACGATGTGGTGTAACAAATTATCAATTTATATTGACTTGTATATATGTGAGTACAATCCTCTTTATGAATCTTTACAATGAAAGAGTACAATAAATTCTTCTGATTCGATCTCCAAGAAACTTAACAATCCAAAGGGGCTATGACGTGCTTTGATGTTTCCAAGTTAAATGAATAGTTGAACGTACTTGATTTGATGCGAGGGCCGTTGGCTTGATCTCGAACTAGATTAAAGGAGAATCCCCACTTTGATTTGAAGAAGTAGGAATAGGCCTTGATGAACAATGGAATTCTTGTGAACATTAGAGATGACTCTCTATTTTGGCAGAGTGTCAATAGGGTTTTCTCTCTAAGTGTCTGTCCCCTTTCTCATATGAGAAGCCTCTATTTATAGATAACTCAATAGTATTTAATTTGGGAATTTTCTTTCAGTATTTATTTAGAGTTAATTATGAACTTAATTTGGTCTTTCATTTTATAAGAACTTTCCATACAGGTCTTTTCTTCTGACGTTGCCATATGACTTTTTTCATTTGATGTTGCCACGTGGCTTGATTTCATTCGCTGATTGTCTACATCATCAATTTGAGATTAATTTGATTACAAATATTTTATCATGAACAATCAGATAATTATGAATACATCATAAAATTTTGATGTCTACAGACACAAGCAAGCAAGGACACATGCACGGACATATAGGCAAGCGTGTAAAAATGCAAAGAAGCAAAAAAGGCTAAATGGGTGGCACAAAGTAGGCAAGGCAAGCATAACATCGCACAGAGAGAAGAAAGGGTATGCATCAAGCAAACTAACATCACGGGAATGTATTCTCATAAGTGGTTACACCCAAACAAGCCACAAAATGGGACAGATGCAACCACACACAAACAAGTGGCCCTAAAGACCAACAAGCACAAGCCCACGGAGGGCACTAAGCATAGTAAAACCTAGATCTAGGCAGGCAAATATGGATATAAAGCGTAGAAGTAAGCAAGCATAAAGGAAACGATCCAAACCCTTTGATATAGGCCTAGGTGTATGGATGTAGGCCTAGACCACAAGATCTAGGTCTACACCTTACCTAAAGGGCTAAAACACAGGAAAAAGATATAGCAAGAGACAAAAGGGCTATAAAAGCACATGGCATTGTAACCACTATGTAGATCTAGACACAAACATGGCAAAGAGCATACCAACATATAGATCTAAGCATAAGCATGGCCAGGAGCACATAAACATATAGATCTAAGCATAAGCATGGCAAGGAGTATATAAACATGTAGATCTAAGCATAAGCATGGCCAACTCCTTGGGTTTCTCAGCCTTAACAAAAAATAATGGGAAAGGGCAGCATTAACTCCTTGGGTTGCACTGAGAAACGTGAAATCCAGCCTTGAAAAGACATGCTAGGGGGTTGCAGTTATTGAAGGTAACAGTAACCACCCTGGTATCTGAGATGAGGTTTTTACAAGGGTTCACGCATAACACCCCAAACGGTCACCATTTTTCAAAATATGTGTATATATATATATACAAATAAAAAATAATAAAAAATATAAATATATATATATATATATAAAATAATGAAAAAAAAGGGAGTCAATAACAATAATGACAAATAACTAAATGACTAAACAAACAATATATACTCTTATGTGTATATATGAAACGTAGCAATGACAGATTCTTTTTTTTTTTTCGAAAATATATACACAAAAATATATATGTGTGTGTGTGTACACAAAATATACGTATATAAATAATTAAATAAATAAATGTGTATGCATATAATAACAATGATAACAGTAAAAGCATTCGCACGTGTGATCCAAATATTTTTCTTTTCAAAAAATATATAGTAAGAATCCGATCACACGTGACTCGGGGGGCTGAATGTTGGGGTACTTTTCTTTACACCTAATGTTATTTAAATAATACCTATTTATTTTCCTTTCAAATGTATTATTGGACATGCTTAAATTTTTTTTTTTCCCAACTATCACTATGCTAGCCCACAACTTTTCTCCTTTCTACCACAAAGCTGGGCTTCGCTATAGGGCCCAATACTTTCTCGTAAAAGCTTGAATTATTTAGTAAAGCGAGATAAAATCTAATCTTTTCTAAAGACCAAGAATACTTATGCTTGGCAAGGTTTGAAAAGCCCAGGATTCAAATTCATGACGAAACAATTTTATCAATGGAATTCAAGTCCATAATCAAAACCCATGGTTTAAACCCATGGTAATTTATCCAAATGCCCAATTCTTATTGGCAATATTTAAAGTCCAATTTTCATTGGCAACGTCAAAGCCCAATTCTCATTGGCAATTTCAAAAGCCCAGTTCCCACTGGCAATATCACAGGCCTAATTTTCATTGGCAATATCAAAAGCCCAAGTCCTCATTGGCAACATCAAAGCCTAATTTTCATTGGTACTATTTTATCAAAAAAACCTAAGATTATTAAACGCTTGGCAAGAGAAAAAAAATTATATATATATATATATATATATATCATGGTATAATCGTTGCCTAAATATTGCGATGACAATCGTCTTATAAAAAAACTCATTGGGGGTTATCTTAAAGAGGACGTTATAAA
This sequence comes from Quercus gilva, assembly GCA_023621385.1. Lineage (NCBI taxonomy): Eukaryota > Viridiplantae > Streptophyta > Magnoliopsida > Fagales > Fagaceae > Quercus > Quercus gilva. The sequence goes on along the minus strand of CM042473.1, from coordinate 61,207,171 downwards.
CCCATGAAGTACATGATCACCATTTGTGTCATGACATCAACACTCATGGTAAGTATTCAAACCCACAAGATCAACATTTAGATTATAATGCCATTATTATTAACCATGAGCGTTATTTACAATATGGAATTTGCAAGAGCATTTGGAAGCTTGTCCCATTGTTTCGAATATTACAACTAATCGTCCCATTGTAAGTATCTATAAAAAAAACCCAAAGTGTTCACTAACGAAAGTCCATGAGGAATGAAAGCCCACGGCAAACATATGTTGTTAATGTCCATTTTGTAGGATGCACACAACCCGGCCCAAAGGAACCAGCCCAGGTAAGCAAGCCCGATCCAAAATGCACTAGCAAGAGACAAATGAGTGAAAGTGGACAACCAGCCATTGTTCATCCCTAACCAAAAAAGCAACTAGAGACCCTTACAAGAGAACCAAGCATTTGAGGATGAACTAGGAGCTGTCACATCAGTTTTCTGCCACCTTTTACCTGACATGAATAGTGCCCAAAGGCTATCATGGCTGTTGAAACCTAAAGGATGATGGAACTCCATCACCTTCCTCAAGATTGCAGCTCTAGCGGAAGGGGAGCTGAAACCAAATTATCCAAGCTCCAGTAAAATTGATGCTATAAGTGTTAAAAACGTTTAAGACATGATTCATGTCCCAAGCCCATGAATCCTTGAGGGAAAAAATTGGGAACATGTGGTTTGGATGGCATAAAGGGACCTCTAGCGGAACTCCCTGAAGTAGGCTTAGAACTTGACACCTGGCTTGGGGTGTTGAATCTTACTTCTTGGGGGTCTAAATCTCAGTTGCAGCCTTAGGATTTGCTCTTGATACACGCCTCAATCACATTGATTAAGCTCAACCCCAAAAATCTTGGCATTTAATGCAAAGCACTTTAAAATCCCATCATTACCCAAAGAAGCAAAGCAACCCATAAAGTAAACCTCCTACTTTTGACCAAAAATCCCAAGAAGATTAACCTTGGCTCCCCACCTCTGATTAACTTTACATTTTTTTGGACTCATGTTAATTAATACTTTCCTAAAACTCCATTATAAAAACATAAGCATCTCAGCCCACAGGGACAACTACTCCCTCTGAAACCCTTGGTATATTTGTCATTTTGCTAGTAGTTTAGCTCTCATTAAGCTCACTACTCATCCCTTTCAGCCCACATTCATCTAACCTCAGACATTTCTTTCCTCTTTTTTACACAATCACAACTCATAAATGCCTCCCACTACTCACAAATAGCCCTCTACTCACAAAAAGCCTTAACCTCAGAGTTAATCTCATCCCACTCACTCAAAATAGCCCATATTGTCTCCTTCATGCCTTATGAACACACACCTACCAAAATCTTAGTTTAATACTTGCTACACTGAGCTGGGATCCCTCTCTCCCTCCACACCATGCCAATTAATCCTTTCTCTCTTCCAATGGAACCTTTAATTTTTACTTTTTATTTTATGGTTGAAGGATATAATGTATATGTAACAATCGAACTTTTCCCTCACATTAATATAATAATGGCTGAAAGTACAATGAATTCTCCTGACCGAGACATGCAAGGACCCCCAGGAGTTAACACATTTCTAAACTTATTTAATCATTGACCATTAGACTGTTTAAATCTGTTTTTTTTTTACTAAGTGTAATTTAGCCCATACCGCTGGAGATTTTATTTCATTTGAACTATTAGACCAAGACCACTAATGTACTAATCAAGTATTGTAATGTGTTTTTCATTGGGCTTTTGTTGCTGTTTTGTCAAGTGCAGCCTTTATTTCTTGTTTGGATAGTCTTTGTCATTACACCGAAAGCCTTTGGGTACCATCTCAAGAGCCCATAGTCGAGTTTCGGCTTAGCTTCCCAACATCTTTAGATAGAGGCATCATTTTTCCCCTCGACACCGGGTCTGATTCTAACATCAGTAATCTCGGCTTTTTCCTCAGTTTGACTTTGAATGCATCTTTGAAGGTCTTTTCGAACTCCGATTGAGCTAATCTTGGTGTCCTTGGAAGGATTTGGATGTCTAATTTGCAAAACACTAAAGAAATTGAAATTCCAATGGTCGAATAAAAAGTTATGGCCTCAGGAAGTGAGCTGACGCGCATTGCACGATTTTCAGGATATCTCAACTGTTTTAACTCCAATTTCGACCCATGAATAGTCGTTGGAAAAGGAATTCAATAGTCTTCATAATGATGCTAGCCCCAACCCATTTTGATAGTCAAATAAAATTTAGGAATTTTGGGACCCTTGGAAGTCAATCTCGGGTCAAATTTGGTCAAAGTTGATGAAAATCACCTAGTAGCTCGGGTTTAATGTAAAAATAAGAAAAATGTTGTTTTGGGATGATTTTGACCAACTTTGACTTTCGGTCAACTTAGGGTTGACTAGGGGCATTTTAGTCAATTTAACCTAAAATGACACTTTGAGTGCTCCAATGCCCGAATGGATTGCTCCTCATCAATTTAGGTGTTTCCAAGGCCCCTGGAAGAAAGTTAATATTTTTGAAATTTTCGGGGTCCAGCATGCAAATCGAGAGTGGACAAAATATGGCATGTACACTTTGCAAATAGCACTTGAGTCTTCAATGTAACCATTAGATTTAGATGCAGTGCACTTTAGCCTTCCCATTTTCAAATATTGGCGTAGACTTAGCAAATGTCGGATGGGATGGGTTAGATGAAGAGACTTGAGGGAGAGTGCAGGTGTTTTTGCGATTGAAAAGTGAGAAGTGAGAACCACTCATTGGTATTAAAATATATATTCTCAAAACGCAAGAGGAAACTCGTGGCCATGGTTAACTACACGAGTGTAACCCCTCAACCTCAGCCTCCTTAGCCTCAGCTCACTTATATATTAGAAAAAAAAAGAGAGAGAAGTGAAAGCTAATTCCATCTAAATGAGCTGCCTGAGGTTGAGCAAATGCTTGTTCAAGTTTAGAAGTGATGAAGTCTATGAAAGAAATCAACCCAGATTTCAAGTTTATTTCTATAATAATAATAATGAATTTCAACAACACTGCATGTCTAAATCCCTTCTCAGAAACACAACCAGAACCCATGTCTCATTTTCAAACAAAAACAACAACAACCACTTTCTTGATAATGATTTAATAGAAGAAGAAGAAGAAGAAGAAGAAGATAGAAAATTAGTTCATTGTGAGGTGGAAGTAATATCGTGGAGGGAACGCAGAATCAAGGCCCAAATATCCGTTCATGCTCACATCCAATCTGTTTGGAACGCTCTCACTGATTACGAGCGCCTTGCCGATTACATTCCCAATCTTGTTTCCAGGTTTCTTCCGTATTATTATTATTATTTATTTATTTTATATCATTTGAATGTGTTTGATCATATTAATAATATTAGACGTGCTTGAGCAAGAGCGACTTTTTATTATTATTATAAATAATGTGGTTGTCCGTTCCCAGTATCCTTGCCTTTTGGACTTGGACTCTCAATTTATACTCTGTGTTGGGTGAGGTCCAATAAGTGATTGTTGATGTCACTGACGGAGTTGTAGTATCACTTTGGTTTGGCACTGATTTTAACTCTGCCGTGAAGATTCCTATACAGCCGAGCTCCCTCACGGCACGGGATTTCCTTCTCTCTCCCTATCCCTAATTTTTCCAACCCGCTATAGATCGGGGTCTGCTCCCTTGGTCGATCATAACTCTCCACAAATAAACTACTGTTGAATATTTCCTAACTCATATATAATAAAAAAAATATCATGAATTTTTATATTTTTTATTTTTGTTGTTTATTTAAATAAATAAATTACTAATTGCTTGTGTTTGTGTTTAGTGGGAGAATAGCTTGCCCTCATCCTGAGCGGATATGGTTGGAGCAAAGAGGCTTGCAACGGGCACTCTATTGGCATATTGAAGCACGTGTCGTTTTGGATCTTCAAGAATTTCCCATTTCTGTAAGCAACTAACCCCAACCCCAACCCCAACCCCAACCCCAACCATCTTTTTTTCTTTAACCAACCAACCAAAATTTACTTACTATCATTAAATCGTTTCTGTAATTCTGAGAGAGAAAAAGAGAGTTATTTTTATTTTAAAATGTTTCAGGCTCATCATCGTGAGCTCCACTTTTCCATGGTTGATGGAGATTTTAAGAAGTTTGAAGGCAAATGGTCCTTAAAATCTGGGACAACAAGGTACAATTCATTTACTTTACTTGAATCCTGACTAATGTAAGAAAAATATTTATAACTTAATGAATAAACTAGATGCGGAGAGTCTTGGTTCCGTTTGGTACTATTGTTTAAATAACAGTTTTTAGTGTTTAAACATCACAATAGGTATTTCCACAACACTTTTTAACCCACACGTATTTTCACAACATTTAAATTACATTACTAGAAATCTTTTATCAAATGGGCCACAAGTCTTAGAATACTTGCTACTTTCTTTGAAGTTGGTAACAGCATTGATTATGTTCCTGTACCATCTTGGTCAAAAGTATGTGAGCAATTGAACTTCAATAGGGAAAAAAATTGTTTTTCTTTTGTGTCTCGCATGAAATTTTAAATAAATAAATGATTTTTCCATAGTCTTATGAATTGGTTCTTTTTAGTAGATTTAGAGTGTCATTTATAGATTATCTGAAATTATGGCAGTTTCTATAATACTTGTTCTATTGTCCCTTTATATGCAATATTAAAGACCTTGACAATGTTGGTTGACCGAGGATATCATTTCCACAATAACATCAGTTTTATGTTGAAAACTTCCTCCCTTAACAAATCCTTTGCAGTTTTTTTTACAAATCCATTATAGTTTGAGCTAATCGATCCGCATCTCAAGGCTCCCCCACCTTAGCCACCTAGAAGACCTGAAAGCATGTCGTCTAAATTTAAGACCTTGACAATGTTGGTTACTGGAGGATAACATATCTGTGATAGCATCATTTTTATGTTGAAAACTTCATCCCTTAACAAATCTTTTACAATTGATTTTAACAAATCCATTATAGCTTTTATTATTTTGGACAAAGTCTAGGTGATTCAGTATACTTGGTCAACAATTATTCTCATTTTCCATCATCATATATTATTCCTTCTTCCTTATAGATACAGTATTTATGCAAACACTCGTGCAATTTGAGGTATTGAGAGTTTTTTTCTTTAAACTTTTTGCAGGTCATCATCAACAACTTTATCATATGAAGTTAATGTGATACCAAGATTCAATTTCCCCGCCATTTTCTTGGAGAGAATTATCAGATCAGATCTTCCTGTAAATCTTAAAGCATTGGCTTGTAGAGCTGAAAAAAATTTCAAAGGGATACAGAGAATAGCACTCACAGGGAATTCCTCTGTTGGAAAATCCACGGGTGGTGTTAGTTCATTCCACAAGAGCTTTGATGGCGCCTTGTTTGAGATGGGTAAATTATCACTTGGAGAGTTTAAAGAGAGATTTGCTGGATCTAATTTTGGTCCCCTGTCTCCATCTTCTAGTGAGTTGAACAGTAACTGGGGTATTTTTGGAAAAGTTTGTAGACTTGATAGACCTTGCATGGTGGATGAAGTTCATCTTCGTAGATTTGATGGTCTATTGGTAACTGATTGACCCTAGACTATTCTCTACTAGCATTCCTGTCCTAGGAGAACCATACCTGTTTTAGCAGTTGCTAATAACATGATTTTGGGCTGAAGGAAAACGGAGGCGTTCATCGTTGCGTTGTTGCTAGCATCACAGTAAAAGCTCCTGTTCGCAAAGTTTGGAGTGTTTTAACTGCTTATGAAAGTCTTCCTGAGTAAGTAATATATATGCTTTGTTTTATGAACTTTTTCTAAAGAAGTTAATTTTATTATGGCTAGTCCCTAAGATACTGGCTACTTCTGTAAATCTTTCGTCATTCCTTGTATCAATATTAAACTTAGGCTAGTCTCCCCCATGTGTATGTCAAATAAAAACATAAAGACCTTGTGTTATGTTCTTGTCAGCATATGCTCTACTTGCTACATAAAAAAATTAAATCTGAGGTCACACTCAAAACTAAACTGGAACTGAATAAACTAAAATTTCTATTATTCCATAGACAAGCCAAGCTGAGTATATTTCCATCATTCCTTATAATATATTCTTGTACAATTAGCTTTGCAGAAGTGATAAATGACACATAGGTTTTTGTAATCTTTAAAACTTGCTATGGAGATAAGGAGAAAAGGAAAGAAAATTGAGATGTCGTGAGCCCAACAAGGCATAAGACATCTTGAGCTGTGAGATGCAGAGCATTTTTCCTCACTGATGGTTGGCGTGTTAACCACTTGGGCATGCCATTTTTGGGATTCATGTCCCTTTTTCATCACATTGAGCACCAACAAATGAGTCCTCATTTATTAAAAAAATACAGTGGCTTATGCTTAACTCTGTGGTTAATATATTGGCGTGTTGAGGAGGTCACTTTAATAGACCATAGTACACTCGTGATTCCATACCATCAGATCTTATATGAAGAATGTAGAGGAACTGAACTCTTTCCTTTAGAAAGAAAAATTTGCTGACTGAATTGATGGGTTTAGATGCGAGGGAGGAGTTGCTGGGGCTTTCGAATGAGGAGCAGCTCCGTCATATTCAGCTCAAAGGAGACATAAAACAGTTGGCTTCTCTTGAGGAAATTTCTTGGAGACAAAAATCTCGGGCCTTATATGTGAAGGAGGGAGATAATAATACTCGTTAACTTTCATAGAAATGCTAATCATATTAAGAGGATCGAGGTGGATGGTGTTCTTTATGAGGATGAATTGGATGTGCGCTCTCAGTTAGTTCTCTTCTATCAGGAGTTGTATGAGGAAATTGAATTGGGGCGCCCTACTATGGATGGATTAGATTTTGCATGTATTGAAGAGGAGGAGAGGTAGTCCTTAGAGAAGGAGTTCACGAAGGAGGAAGTCACCCAGGTCTTAAGGGAGATGGAGGGTGATAAAGCCCCTGGTCCTGATGGTTTCACCATGGCTTTCTTTCAGAAATGTTGGAGTGTTGTGGAAAAGGATGTTATGGATGTCTTTGATTATTTTCATTGGCACTCTGTGTTTGAACGGTCTATGAATGCTTTGTTTCTCACTTTAATTCCTAAGAAGTGTAATGCTGTTAACATTAAGGACTTCCACCCTATCAGTTTGGTGGGCAGTGTGTACAAGTTGTCCAAGGTGTTGGCTAACAGATTGAGGGTGGTTTTGGATAATCTCATCTCTGAGACTCAAAATTCGTTTGTCGGTGGAAGGCAGATTCTGGATTCAGTGCTCATTGCGAATGAGTGTCTGGATAGTAGGTTGAAGAGCCGGTTACCAGGTGTGGTTTGCAAGCTTGATATTGAAAAATCATATGATCATGTTAATTGGGAGGCCTTGTTTTATCAGTTGGACCGGATGGGTTTTGGGCTGAAATGGAAGGGATGGATTAAGGCTTGTGTTACTTCTGTCCGTTTTTCAGTCCTGGTTAATGGATCCCCTGAATGTTTTTTTGGAAGCTCTGGTGGGTTGAAACAAGGAGACCCTTTATCCCCGTTTTTGTTTCTCTTGATAATGGAGGTCTTAAGCAGAATTTTGAAGAAGACAGAGGAGAATAACCTCATTCGGGGATTTCATGTGGGTGCAGTGAATTCTGTTGGTGTGCGGATTTCCCATTTGTTATTTGCGGACGACACTATCTTATTTTGTGATGCCTCTAAGGAGCAGTTGCTGTCCATAAGGTTGGCGTTGTCTTGTTTTTAGGCTTTTACGGGCTTGAAGGTTAATGTTGGGAAAAGTGAGATTGTCCCTATTGGGGAGGTGTATAATCTAGCTGCATTGGCTGGTATTCTTCATTGTAGATTGGGGAGTTTGCCTATGAAATATTTGGGGATGCCGTTGGGAACTTTCTTTAAGACGGTTTCGATTTGGAATCCAATTTTGGAGAAGAAATTATCAGGGTGGAAGTGTCTCTATTTATCTAAAGGTGGTAGACTCACATTACTAAGGAGTACTCTCTCAAGTTTTCCAAGGTACTTTTTATCTCTCTTCACTATTCCTAAAGCTGTGATTGCTAGAATGGAAAGTATTCAGAGGAATAATCTTTGGGGGTCTTCTAAGGGGAGTTTCAATTATCCTTTGGTGGCTTGGGAAAAGGTGTGCTTACCTGTTGAATTGGGAGGTTTGGGGATACGAAGTGTGGCGTCGTTTAATCAAACTTTATTAGGGAAATGGTTGTGGTGTTACGGGCATGAAGTTACCCATCTTTGGCGAAGAGTTATCTCCACAAAATATGGTGAGGGTCAAGGGGGATGGTGTACGAAAGTGTGCAGGGGGACTCATGGATGTGGCCTTTGGAGAAGCATTCATGAAGGGTGGGAGAGTTTCTTTAAGCATCTGTCTTTTGTAGTGGGTGAAGGCACCCGCATCTACTTTTTGCATGATAAGTGGATTGGGGACAACACCCTGAAAGATCTCTATCCTGAGCTCTATGTGTGTTCAGCTGCCAAAGAGGCTTGCATCTTTGAGGTTTTGTGGATTTCGGAAGGAGGTACTTCTAGAGTGTGAGACTTAAGGTTTTATAGAGTTTTTGAAGATCGGGAATTAGTTGCATCTTATTCTCTACTTCAGTTTATCCAATCTCGTATTCCTCGGGGTGATAAGAGGGATACCCTTTGTTGGCGGCTCAAAGGTGATGGTAAGTTTGACACTCGATCTTATTACCTAGCAATTTAGGGTATTCCAAATTTTTTGTTCCCTTGGAAGGGTGTTTGGAAACCAAAGATTCCTAAGCGAGTGGCTTTCTTCTTGTGGACAGTTGCTCACAATCGGATTCTCACGTTGGATAATCTCATTCTTAGGGATCGCCCTTTGGTAAATAGGTGTTGTATGTGTTGTTGTGATAGGGAGTCGGTAGATCATCTTCTACTTCATTGTCCTGTTACACACACCTTATGGACCTTCATACTTCAGGCTTTTGGTATTCATTGGGTTATGCTAGGATTGATGGCGGGATTGTTATCTTGTTGGTATCAGTGGCTTGGGAAGCATAACTCGAATATTTGGAATTTGATTCCAAGGTGCTTAATGTGGATAGTGTGGTTAGAACGAAATCGTTGCTCCTTTGAGAAGAGGGAGAAGACGTTAGATGAGTTAAAGGTTTTATGCCAGTATAGTCTTTTTGAGTGGTCTCGTTGTTGGGGCTTTACTGTTTCTTTGTCTCTTCCAGAGTTTATGTTTTCTCTTAGATTATCTTTCTGATCTCCCTCTCTTTTGTTTTGTTGTTTGTTTTATTTGTTTCTTGTTGTTCATCATCATGAACAACTTGTACTTTTCATTTTTTCTCATTAATAATATTTCTCGTATTACCTATATATATAAAAAAAATCCTAGTATATTAGATTATTGCACTTAGTTTCATTAATGTATAAGTTTTGCTTGCACTGGGATATTTCTCCATGACTTACTACTAATTCCAAAGAACCTGATGATTGATTATGTGATCCATGATTGTGTGTTTGGTATAGGTAATCTGTCAGAATTCCTAGGAATCTTAAGAGAATTTCCCAAGCTTACCCTTATTTTTTTGCAAATAGCTCAAGGGAATGTAGATGCCATAGGAATCCAATTTCCATTAGAACTCCTGTCCCCTCAGAATAGGTGGGTAATCCACATTCCTATGACTAAGCAAAATTTAATTTTTGATAGTGACATTGATACCTCAATTTACCCGCCCAACTAACAAAATTAAAAATTTCCTATTCTCATCCAAACCCTTTCCCATCTCTTTACTTCCCTCATTTGAGTGTTGATATACAACTTTTTTTGGTTTATGGTTCTATATTCATTGTGCAGATGTGAACAATGCAAAATGTTTAGGCTATTTAATTTTTTTTTGTTTATTCAATTTTTTGACTTATCCAAAAAAAAAAAAAAAAAAAAAAATTAATTTTTTGACATTTTTTTTAATATATTTTAAAAGTATAATTAAAATACTAAGGTATTTCAAGATTATCCTGTAAAATGGTATTTTTGAAGAAAATGAATAATTCCCATTGGAATTTTGGGAAAAACCAACCACTAGGATAGAATCTTATCAGATTTCTTACCAAATTAAATATTGGTATTATTACATTCTTAATTTTTCAGCTTCTCAGGTATCACATTCCCAAAAATTTAGATGCAATGAGACATATTAGATCCCCCAAACCAAATGCTATGTAATGGTTCTAGTTTGCATTTTTCTATATCTTGTGCAAAACTCTAAAATATATATTCATTGTCCTTTAGTGGTTATGAAGAGGGAAAGAAGGGTGTGATGCTACAAGCTGCTGTTAACTTGATTTTTAGGCTCGATAGTTTCTTTTGCCTCATTATTGTTCTTTGGATATTAATTGCAGAATAGTTCCAAATTTAGCCATCAGCAAAATACTGTCACGTGAAAACAGCAAGGTCCGCATTCTTCAGGTACAAGCTTAATATTTGCTAATTGCAATATGGGACAATACCTCTCTTGAAGAATTTTTTATTTACTTTCATATAACTGGTGAAACTTTATTAGTTTCATCTCTATACATGTGCTGCATTTTTTTCCTCATGTGTAAGCTTCTTGTAAAAAAAAAAAAACATGGACATACTTAGCAAAGGCCTGAGAACATAGGCTGACTGAAACAAATAAACATGGACATGCTCAACAAAGGCCTATACATTGCTGCAATTTACAGAGGAGAGTCTTCAAGACTGGGGTTGATCCCTTTCCTCTTGTGAGCGATTTTTAGGAACTCTAGGGTGATGTTGTGAAAATTGTGAAATAATTTGTTTACGGAGATAGAAAAGAAAAATATGACACAAGAAATTTACGTGATTCAGCAATATGCCTACGTCCAAAGGAGGCGACAGAATAGTTTCACTATACTTTTGGAGATTACAACAATAACTTGAAGTCACTCTCACAAATCCAAACCCCAAATACACCCTTGGTTCTCTCTCAAATAAATAGAGAACACCCTATTGTATTTAGACAAGAGTTGTAGGACACTCTAGCTTCCTATCTCTGGTGCGCACACACAGAAGAAGCCATTTCACTTTTCTGTCTCACTTAGTTGCTCACACCTTTCTCTCTTGGTCCACTTCTATTTATACTAAAAAGGTCCAGTTGAATTTAAAATATTTCTAGTGTTGGGTGCACGTGGGCACCATGGTCCAGCCCACTACGTGTTTGAATAAGAATTGCATTGAATAGTTACTGCTTGTGAGAATCCTCGTGGAGTAGAAGTTTTAGGCTGCTGTGTGTCTAATATGTAAAGGCAATTATATGTGGTTATAAGTGGTTTGCCGCACAAGGAGAATTAGTGTGGGTGCCGCATATAGAGAGATTGCTGAGAGAGAGTTGTGCAAGGAAAAGAAGATAGAGAGGAGAGAGCAAAGTGTTGTTGCCTTTCAGATAAATAATTAGTATGTGTGAGAGTAAAGAAAACAAGGATATTTTCGTTAGCTCTGAGACATGCATGAGGATTTATTATTGTATACGTGGTTTACTTTTTATTGAGAGTAAAGAAAATAAATAGGAAAGAGTTTTACCATATAGAGTAACCGAATGGTTTACTTTTTTTTAAAAAATTTCAATTATCATTATTTAGATTAAAGTAGATGTATGTAACGGTAAAGTATATGTAAAGTTGAAGCCACCCGAGATGAATGTGCAAAGTTAATCTCATTATCATGGTGTATTTTTCCATTTTAAGTAACTGAATAATTTATGTGGGTTCCTGCTTTGGACAGTGTCCAGGCCCAATGGTTTGGGGGGATCCTGGGCCTCCAAATGATGGTGTTGATGGTTAGTGAACTGGGCTTGACTTACCACGGCTTTGTTGGGCCGTTTTATGAGCCAATCTGTGCACAAGACATGAACTCCACAACATAAATATGCATAAACATATATATATATATATATATATATTGGTTGAGTGAATAACCAAGTAATAGCAAATGAACTAAAGAGTGCAAGTAAAAGAACGTCAGGGATCTTCAAAATAGAGTGAGATTATGATTCATTATATTAAGTATTTGAATACATTGGGTCCTACTTTGATAGGATATATCACAAGGCTCAATAAAGTTCAAAAATCATAGACTTAGATAGCTCTCTTTGGGCTTCCAAGACTTGTGAAGTTTGAATTTTTTTGAATCTAAGTGTATTCTTAAGCATTTTTCTGTAGGATCCTTTACAGTACCTCACTCTTCACTCTATTTCAAGCCCACAGCTTGCTTTCTAGCATCTTTTCTAGTATACTGAGTGGTTCTTGTTGAATGCCCTTCTTGGTTGGTGCTTTGCCCCTTTTATAGTGCTACTTGGATGCTCCTTAACACCAACCATCATTCTCTTTTGTGTGTTGGGGATCAGAATCAATGTCATATCTGAAAGCTTTGGTGACTGGTCCTTTACCTTTTATTCTTATTTCATTTTTCTGGGTTTTGGCAATCTAAGGTTATGTTTGGTAACTGTTTTTTCTTCTTATTTTCTATTTTCAAACGCAATTTTCTACTTTTGAAACTAAAAAACTTGTTTGGCAACTCAAAATGGACAGAAAACAAAAACTGTTCTCAAAACTCAATTTGTGAAGGAAACTGAAAACATGTAAAATGCTGTTTTCTGTTTCTAATTTTCGAAATTAATGAAAATACGCATTTAATTTAATGAATCTGTCTCATTTAATGAGTTAGCATTAGAGTTCAAATCTTAATAACAACATATTTTAGTATTTTCTATTTTTGTCTTCAAATTTATTTATTTATTTATTTAATTTCAACTAACCAAACATGTTTTTGATTTCAAAAATACAAAAAAATTGTTTTTCTTTATATTCCCAAAAAACAAGATTTTGAAAATAGAAAAAAAAAAAAAAATTGTTACCAAACATAATCTAAAGCTCTCTTGTTGACTTCCTCTTATAGGAGATCCCTTCTGAGTAAGTCCAAATGCTTCTCCAAGGTCAAGGTTTCTTATTCTTTCCCCAAGGCCTTAAAAAGGACATCTCAAAGCTCTGAGGTTCTGATGTTGACCTCTCATGACTTGTTTCTTTTCTCAAAATGGGGCAGATCCCTTCTTGATGATAGTGTAGCCAAAAGGCTCCTGCCACCTTCCTTCTTGGTTCTCCTTCTCTTCTTTGCCCAAGGTCTTAAGTTTCTTCATCAGGTGCTGGTCCTGAAATCACCAGTTGTCCCATCATTCTTTTCTTGGTTATGGACATTTGATTTTGATAGGACACCTTTCGTCTTTCGCGCCCATCTTTTATCATGAGCATGCCATTCTGAGTTGTCCACGTCGGAGATCCCTTATGCCAGTCTTTCCTCAAGGATCCCTCCCGCGGGTTGGTAGATCCTGTGCCATTCCAGCCCAGCTCCTGCCTGCCTCCCTTTTAGGCTTCCTTCGATGTCACCTCTTGCTTAAGTCTCTTGCCCATGCTTCCCTTCGCACCTCCTTTCTTTCTACGGCCTAGAACTTATTCTTTTCTCTCCATGGGCCGGGCTCCTCCCTTCTTCATTTTTAAGGACCAAGCCTTTCTTCCTTCTTCCCTTCCTTCATGGGTTGGGCCTCTCCCATTTTCAAAGGCCTGGCTCCTTATTACATTTTGAACCTTAACAGTTTACTAATGTTTTTAAAGTTTTTTTTTTTTTTTTAATCTTCAATTTTAAACATAAATCTATTTTGTTTTTATTATCATAATATGAGACTTTTACAATCTATTGAATATTTAATGTATTATATATATATATATATATATATTTTTAAAAATGGAGGAAAAATTAATTAGGAAGATGAAGGAAGATGTGGCTGATAATATGGTTTAATAGGAGTGTAGTAATAATAAATGCTACGTTTCAGTTTATATATATATATATATATATATAGAGAGAGAGAGAGAGAGAGAGAGAGAGAGAGAGAGAGAGTATTGTTTAGTTCACGTCAAATTTTTTATTTTCATGAAAAGTAGATAAGTATGATGGGGAAAAAATGGAAATTATGAAAAAGAAGAGAAAAAAAAAAAAAATCCTTTTAGAAATGAACATAATTGTTATGGTCAGAAGATTGTCACAAGTTTCAGGGTATGTACCATATAGTCACCAGTGCCGTGTACCACCAGCACTGCAATGCTGCCACTGCAAGGCTCCACCACAAGGCCCTCTAAATTTTTCATTAAATTGTGTAAATGCTATCAATGATGGTTTTATCCTGTTAAAAATTTATATTGAAAACAATCAAAATTATACAATTCAAATTATACATTAAAAAAAAAAAAAAAGTTGAAATTATACATGGTATTAGTTTGCATATTTTTTAAACCATTGATTTTTAAAATATGTTATGGTTTCTCATTATATATATATATATGATTTAGAATTTAATTGGATTTAGACTCTTCGGTTTTTGCATCTAATAATTTACTTGTCACAAAAAAAGAAAAAAAAGAAAGGAAAAAAAGATGGACACGTGGTGCAAAATTAGACTCCAGTTTAAATCTAATTTTGAATCTAATTAGGTTTATACTTTTTGATTTTTACACTCAATAATTCTCTTGGCACAAAAATTAAAAATTAAATAGGGCACACATCTCACAATTAAACTCCAATTGAAATTTAATTTAGATTCTAATTTGATTTTCTCTAAGTTTTGGCTATTAATATATATATAGATTATGTAGGAAGGATGCAAGGGCCTGCTTTATATGGTACTTCATGCACGAGTTGTGCTAGACTTGTGCGAACATCTTGAACAGGAGGTTAGCTTTGAACAGGTTGAAGGGGACTTTGACTCATTTCAAGGTAAATGGCTTCTTGAGCAACTAGGAAATCATCACACGCTGTTAAAGTACACTGTGGAGTCAAAAATGCGCAAGGATACCTTTCTTTCTGAAGCTATTATGGAGGAGGTTTGTATATGTCATTTTGTTGTGACTACAATGGCTTTGGACTTTGTTAAATGTAAATGTAGTAGTCCACTTCAGTTTTTCATTTGTCTTTGGAGGACTTTTTGTTTGACCTTTGCATAAACATTAAGGTTGATTTAAAGGAGCTAACAACTTTTGGCTTAAAAATTACCATTGAAAGATTTGTAATTTGTTGAAGTGGGTTTTAATGGGAAAATCAGTCTGCTTGTTATATTTTTAGTTTTCAAAGTGTCTCGAAAAATTTATTGATAAATTATCTCTCTTACTTTCTAGGTTATATATGAAGATCTCCCATCAAATTTATGTGCAATTCGAGACTATGTTGAAAGAAGGGAAGTAGCTCACTCACTGGAATCATGTGACCAAAATAGATATTCAGTGGAACGAAGTGCTTCATCTAGCATTGATATAGTTGGTGATTTAAATGGTGAGCAGGTCTCTAATTTAAATGAAGGTTCATTTAGACAAAGGCCCAGGGTCCCAGGCCTACAAAGGGATATAGACGTTCTTAAAGCTGAGCTCCAGAAATTTATTTCAGAACATGGGCAGGAAGGATTTATGCCCATGAGAAAGCAGCTTCGTTTGCATGGAAGGGTAGACATTGAGAAGGCAATCACACGCATGGGTGGATTTAGAAGGATTGCCTCACTGATGAATCTTTCTCTTGCATACAAACACCGGAAACCAAAGGGATACTGGGACAACCTTGAAAATCTGCAGGAAGAGGTAGAGTGCAAAACCTGAATTGTATCTAGCGATAGATCATACAAAAGTCCGATTTCTTGTCATTAGTCTTTTTTTTTTTTTCCTATTTTGAAACTCAATTGTTCATACAGGTAAATAGCTATCTGAATAAGGTGAATCTCAGTCTGAGTCCCCTTAATTCATCAATGTTATTTCAATTAGCCTGAAATTTCCATTAATAAACTTGTGTTATTGGGGTTATCATTGTGCTATTTACCTGGTCTTGAGGGAGTTTCTACTTTTTTTTTTTTTCTTTTTATTTACAGATAAGTCGGTTCCAGAGAAGCTGGGGAATGGACCCTTCATTCATGCCCAGTAGAAAGACATTTGAGCGTGCAGGTAGGTGAAGATTAATCCCCATTTTCCAATTAGGCCACAAACAATAGGCAGCACAGTCTACGAAAATATGATCTCATTTATTATTGAAATGGGCTACATTGACATCCTTGAGTGAAGCACAATAATTCTAGATTCAAAATCTGGTTAAATTTAGGTACTTACCATAGACTTTATCCAAAAATTTTCTGCAAGCCAGTGAAACTATAAAAGCCGATATGGTCTGTTGTGCATGTTGCATGGCATAATACCGCAGCCTATGCCCAGTGTTCCGACCTCAAATGTCTTCCGATGTTTAAAACACATATTTGCATATAGGAGACTTACAGCTACATTTTCTATTTGTTGTGCAATGCTGGGCTACATCTTTCCTTTTTGATATTTTACACATAAGAAATTAAACTAGTTTCAGCATGTAAAGTGAATGCTGTGAATTGGTGTTTTTTTCAATTAAATTTACCTGTGCAACTTTTACAGGGCGCTATGACATTGCACGAGCATTAGAAAAATGGGGGGGCCTCCATGAAGTTTCACGTCTTCTCTCACTCAAGGTCAGGCACCCCAATAGGCAAGGGAATCCTTCCAAAGATATAAAAATTGATTATATAACATCAACTGATGCAGGGGGAGAAAGTAAGACACCATCAAAACCCTATATTTCTTTAGATACGCAAAAGTGGCTCAAAAAGCTAAAAACATTTGGACATCAATTGGGTTGAATGAGAATGCAACCATTCATTTATCTATATATCGGTGATGCTAATAGTCTTTTTAAATGGTATTGCTATGGTGAGATTGATTCACTGGTCTGGTATTCAGGTGGATGTTCTCAGACTTTATACATCCCCCTCCCCAATAATTCAATGGGTGGGAGAAGGAGATTTGAACTCTAAATGTTTCCATAATGGCAGAAAATTTAATAATAGTAAAAAAGAACATGTACATAAAAATAAATAAAATAAAACCACACATAAAAATACATGAAATTTTATAATTTTCTTCTGAGTTTTCATATTATGAAATCGTTACATGATAGTTTATTATTAGTTGTTATTATCTATTGTAAATATGGGTAGGTGTGACCATTTTGTTTTATTACGTTTGTAAAATATTATTATTTTTTGCAATTATCATTATTTATTTGTCATTGTTTTTATAAAAATATTTTAAATTAAATGACAAAACCTAACTCACTATCACTGTATTAATTATTGACCCACACAGCAACATTCATCCATATATAAATAATACATTAAGTATTTACTTAACCTATCAAATCCTTGAACGATCACTAACTTTGCTATTAAAAAAAAAAAAAAAAATTTAAATGACTAACTTTATAACAAAAAATTGTTATAACATGATAATAAACACACACATGTAACAAATCTTCTATATATCATAATTATTAAATTATATAAATTATATTATATTTATATTATACACGCACACATTTACACAAATAAAATTATAAGAAAAAATAAAAATAAAAATAACACGCATCAGAAACACACTCACACAAACAATATATAATTTATAATAAAGAGAGAAAATTCACAAATACTCACTCTTTACTCTTAGAGTCTGAGATATTAAAATAGTCAGATAGAGAAGAGAGGTGAGATGAGATTCTTGAGAGAGAGAGCTGTGATATGTGGTATTGTTTAGCTTTGGGGTAGATTAATCTGTTTTGTAATTTGATTTTGGAGTGGGCTGATCAGTGATCAAGGTGTGCAAGATTTAACTCAGGATGTGCAAAAATATTTTTAGGGATAAATAAAAATAGTGTAAATATTATAAATATTAAAAATAAAAAAAAAAGAACCCTTTGAAGACCATGTAATGTCACTCTTACTAGGAGATGTCAACCAATTGAGATACTATTTGGTATTAGAACTTTTAAAAAAAAAATAATTTTTACAAAATATGGCTTAGTAATTCATATGAGGAGCTAATGCCTTATTAGCTCAACTGACACTTTCTTCTCTAATAATAGGATGTAGAGTGAGTTTCATGGGTTAGTATTGTGTAACTTGCACAAAATAAAATAAAATTTTTTTTTTTTTTAATATACCAAAAAAAAAAAAAAAGTTGAATGGTGGTAGTGAAAGGTGATTAGAGGTGTTGCACAGAGTGGGTATGGAAAGTAAGGAAGGTGAGATATGGAAGTAGGGGAGCACAAGGTTGCCCACCCTAATTTTTTGTTACCCAATTTAGTTCCAAAATTCACCAAAGTTATTAAGCAATACTGAAATAATACCCAATAGCCTATGTTTTTCGTTTTGCCTTTGCCTTTTGTTTCCTTTTTAGGTGAATGAAAAAAAAAGTGAATTGAAGGAATATATGGATCGAAATACCAAATGGCCAAACCCTAAGTAGGTGGAATTATTTCGTAGATTTGATTTATTGAACCTCTTATAAGGAGGTGGGTATTACATGTGGGTCTTGACAAGATTATAGTAATTGAGACATTTGAGATTTAAAAAAAAAAAAAAATTATGTCATTGTGTCATCAGTAATCCTTATACTTTTTATTTAAATAGTTTGATCAATTGGTAAAATAAAAATATAAACCTTAATTCACTTATGCTTGTATGGGCTTAAAATATGCTAAGCCCACTTAGAGTGGTGGAGTTAGGTTGGAAGGCCCAATATGATTAATTTTTTAGAGTTATGGGTTTTTGAGATAAATTTTTATGCAGTCTTGTGGTTTAATTGCTAAGTCTATGATAAAAAATTTAAACAAATCATTCAAGAGAGACTAAGTTGGGAAATAACATTTCCTCGTATTTGGTTGAGGAGCAAATG
Organism: Quercus gilva; assembly: GCA_023621385.1. Lineage (NCBI taxonomy): Eukaryota > Viridiplantae > Streptophyta > Magnoliopsida > Fagales > Fagaceae > Quercus > Quercus gilva. The sequence goes on along the minus strand of CM042473.1, from coordinate 61,188,349 downwards.
TTCGTACTAAGTTCAAGTTTTAGATACATAATTATATTACTCAGTTTTTCTGTTTCCTTTCAGTTTCTTATACCCCAATTTGGAGAGGCTTCGTTTTCTTATATAGTCCATTGGATTGCATCTTAGCCCTTCACTTATATAGACAGGAGACTTCCTTTGGATGCTTATCCCATTAGGACTATGTTGGAGGTGGTAAAATGTGTTGCAAGCTGTGAGACTACTATTCAGAGGTTATTCCTTCATTAATGCAGTCATCTGAGTTGGTACAATGTATTAAATGCGGATGTGATAGCTACTTTATTTACCCAATTTCCTTTCTTCTTTGCTTACATGTCTCTTCCACCTTCCTTAGTTTCTTGTCCTCTAGTTTAAGTGGCTTGCTTGATAATTCCCGAGAAACACTTGCTCCATGGTCTCCTCAGGAAGTCAGCCACTTCATCTTTCCTCCTCAAACTCTAATCCATGTGTTGGGCTAGGATTGATGTGCAAGTGGGCCTTTTTTCCTCCTCGGATTGGGCCCATGGGCTCTATTCCATACTCAGCCTCACCCCTCCTTAAATAGCCCCTCAAAATTCCACTCCTGCTACTACTCTAGAGAGTGGAGTTTTGACAAAACATTGGGGGGTTGGCACGCGTTGGAAGTTTTCCCACATGAGAGCGTATTTTCATTTGTCCCATACACTGTATTAGGGCTGTAGTCATTCACATAATTGATGGAAATAAATGTGAATGCAGCGGAAAAGTAAGTTATGAAACGGATCTACTTCATTCGATATTGATAATATGCATTGTACGGCACCAAACTCCCTGGGCCTGTTGGATCATTAAGGCCCACTAAGGCTCTGCTTTCTTGGCACGCTTGGATGAAGGCATTTTGGTCTTAGCCGTCCACACGTGCTTCCCGAGGCTGCGTCATCCCCCGAGGATACTTCCCGGGAAAGTTCTATTATGCCCGGGAAATCTATGACCGAGCATTGACGACCAGGAGTTGTATCCGCCTAGCGTCAGAGAATGGGAACCATTTCCAAGACCACTCCCACCTAAACACCCACCTATCATCATCTGTATTGGACCTCCAAATGCACTAGCGACAAAGCTAATCATCACTATCCCACTAGCATCTCACTATAAATACAAGGATCTTGTGGGAGGGGGGTTGGTTGTTGAAAACTTGGAGAGAAAAAGAGAGAGAGAGGGAGAAAGGAATAGAAGGAGTTCTCGATCAGTCTCAGCACAAGAACGACCCAGTGTAGGAAATTCAAGCCCACGATACAAATAGATTGTGAGCCCAAGCGAGTCATAGCTCAGTAGCCTCGTTTTGAGGCCTGCACATGCATAAAGTAAATTTCAGAATTTGAGAACAAGAGATCGTACCTTGAAGCGGTGAATTCCAAAACTGAAGATTGAAGCACTTGGGAATACCTTTAATCTTCACTCCAATTCCACTAACGCCCAAGATGTGTGGTCTCTCAATTGGTAACAAAGGGATTATTAGAGAGTAACTTTCACTTACTTCCACACCATTACAATGATGTTTTTCTTACCCATCCATTTCTGTACGTTTTTCCTTTTGTATCTAACCAATTATCTAATTGGGCTGGCCTTTTGGGCCTTTCCAATTGGGCTTAAGTGTGTGGCTTGGAGTGAGACCAAAAGGGACCAATAAGACACTAGCTCCAATGGGCCTTGGGTTTTTCTGTTAACTCTTGATAAGTTCAAAGTTACCATTAACTATATTTAATACCACTATAAAAATATAGTTGCACTCTAGGCCTTATCTATAAATTATATCACAAGACTTTATTATACATGCAACACCTTCATAAAATATTCGTAGTAATACAAAGTCATTAATGTAGACTGCCACTTTGTAAATTACTACATCTTAATCCTTGAGTACCCGGTTCAATCCTTTAATGTTATTCATTATATATTTATGAAATCCAATTCTATAAATATATACTTTAGTCTTACTAAAGTGGTTAGGCCTAACTCTCTGAATAACAAACTCATTAAACTTATCTCAAGGGAATATTTTATATTTCCGTTAAGAGACTATGAATTCCATCTTGAGAATATATGTTCCATCAACACTAAATGTGGCTGCTCAACATACTGAGGTTTTGACCATTACTATAGATCTCACTCATGATATATCAAAGTAACCTACACCTTATGATCAGGTTCATTATTCTCTCAGGATTAAGAGTTCATGCAAATACAAGTCGTGAGATTTATTATTCATTTGACAGTTTTTAGGAGAATAATAAATCTCACAGCGATCTAGTTTAATATGTCTTAACTCTTAAAACATATTAACACATCAACTAGAAGTCTCCATTTCCATGATTAAGACAAATCATCGTAGTTGATATGTTATAGTCTTCGCAGATGAAATGCCCAATTTTATCACCGACTACGAATTATTATTCTGAGTTTACAAAGAACTTGTGATTTATATCTTCTGTGACTCTTTACATAAATCACATATTATGCATCTCATGGACTATATGATAATGTCCGAATATTCATGTTACCATTATTTTAGATAATAATAAAACAAATTTATTAAACATAATATTAAGTCATACATAATGTCAAACACAATGTCACACTTAATATCATACATAGCATCTTACAATAGGATTTAAGGGCACTAATCCTAACATTCTCCCACTTGCCCTAAAGACTATTGTGCACTAATCTAACTCTCATTCTCTCCAAATGTGACTCGAAAGTCCTTTGAGACAAAGCTTTAGTAAATGGATCTGCTAGATTATTTGCACTTTCAATCTTTGCTACCACCACATCTCCACGAGCAACAATATCTCGAATGATATGGTACTTCCTCTCAATGTGCTTTCTTTTCTTATGATTTCTTGGATCTTTAGATTGTGCAACTGCTCCACTCTTGTCACAAAACAATGTGATTGAAACTTGCTCCATTCTTATTACACCAAGGTCAGAAAGGAACTTTTTGAGTCATACAGCTTCCTTTGCTGCTTCACAAGCAGCAACATATTCTGCCTCCATGGTGGAGTCTGCAATACAAGATTGCTTAATACTCCGCCAACTAATGGCTCTACCTCCCAAGGTGAAAACACATCCTGAAGTGGATTCTCTGAAATCTAGATCCGATTGAAAATCTGAATCTGTATAGCCAATAGGTATTAAATCCTCACTTCGGTAAACAAGCATATAGTCTCTCATTCTCCGTAGATACTTGAGAATATGCTTTACAGCTTGCCAATGTTTTGGTCTTGGATTTGATTGATATCGGCTGACCATGCCAACTGAATAGCAGATATCTGGTCTAGTACAAAGCATGACATACATGAGACTTCCTACTGCAGAAGCATAAGAAACTTGTCTCGTCATTTCTTCTTCCTCTTGAGTCTTAGGCTTTTGGTCATCAGACAGAGGAACTCCATGTCTGAAAGGAAGTAATCATTTCTTGGAGTTTTGCATGCTAAACCGTTCTAGAACCTTATCTATATATCCTGCTTGTGATAATCCTAACATCTTATTCTTGCGATCTCACAAAAGCTTGATCCCTAGAATAAAGTTAGCCTCACCTAAGTCCTTCATATCAAATTGGCTTGACAACCAAACCTTTACAGATGACATTACCCCTACATCATTTCCAATGAGTAGAATATCATCAACATAAAGCACTTGGAACATTCCTACTTTATCTTGATGTCTTTTGTACACACATGGTTCATCAAGATTTTGTTCAAAACCAAATGTCTTGATTGCTTGATCAAATCTGATGTTCCATGACCTAGATGCTTGCTTAAGTCCATAAATGGACCTTTGCAACTTGCATATCATATGCTCTTGGTTCTTTACTATGAAACATTCCGGTTGCATCATATAGATTTTCTCTTCAAGATTGCCATTAAGAAATGCAGTCTTGACATTTATTTGCCAAATCTCATAATCAAAATGAGCAGTAATGGATAAGAGAATTCTGATAGATTTAAGCATTGCTACTGGAGAAAAGGTTTCATCATAATCAATACCTTCTTTTTGTGTATACCCTATTGCCACTAGCCTTGCTTTAAAGGTTTCAACTTTTCCATCTATCCCTCTCTTTCTCTTGTAAACCCATTTGCAACCAACAGGTTTAATGCCGTTAGGCACCTTTACAAGATCCCAAACTTGATTGGAATACATGGAATCTAATTCAGATTTCATAGCTTGGACCCAATGATGTGCATCTATATTATTCATTGCTTCATCACAAGTGTAGGGATCCGATTCAACCTCTTCTGAGATAGCTTCATAAGTTTCTCCCAAACCTATGAATCTTATAGGAGGCCGAACAATTCTCCCACTACGACGAGGCACCTGAGTACTAGACATGTCATGAGTAGTATCTTGTGGTGTATCTAATACAGCCACATCATCCCTAGTTTCATCTATTGGTTGTTCATTTACAGATTCATTCATTTCAGCCAACACAACTCTACTTCTAAGAGTAAAATTATTCATATAATCATTTTCCATGAATTTAGCATTTGTACTAACAAAAACTTTGTTATCTTTACGACTATAGAATAAATAACCCCTAGTTTCTTTTGGATAACCTACAAGCAAACATACTTCTGATTTTGGTTCCAATTTATCAAGCTTCCCTTTTAAAACATGTGCTGGACAACCCCAAATATGGAGATATTTCATACTAGGCTTACGTCCACTCCACAATTCCATGGGTGTTTTGGGAACAGATTTTGATGGAACTAAATTTAAAAGATGTATTGCTGTGTTTAAGGCATAACCCCAAAAAGAAATCGGTAAAGTTGAGTAACTCATCATGGACCTAACCATTTCTAAAAGAGTCCTATTCCTTCTTTCTGCTACACCATTTTGTTGTGGAGTTCCAAGTGCAGTCAATTGAGATACAATTCCATTCTTAGTTAAGTAATCCTTAAAATCTTCAAGAAGGTATTCATCACCTCGATCAGATCAAATGGCTTTTATATGTCTACCTAATTGATTCTCAACTTCAGCCCTAAATTCTTTGAACTTTTCAAACGCTTTGGACTTCCGTTTCATTAAGTACACATAACCATATCTTGAGTAATCATCAGTGAAAGTAATGAAATACTCATAGCCACCTCTTGATTAGATTGACATAGGACCACAAACATCAGAATGCACTAGCTCTAGCAACTTTTGGGCTCTTCTACCTTTTGCATTAAAAGGTCGTTTGGTCATTTTATCTTTCAAACAAGATTAACAAACTGGAAATTCATCAAAGTCCATGGGCTTTAAGAGTCCATCTTTGATCAGTCTTTGAATTCTATTTGAATTAATATGACCCAAACGCAAGTACCAAAGATATGCATCACTAGTAGAAGGAAATTTTCTCTTTAATGATTTTACATGAGAGTTATTATCTAATTCAGAATTATATAATTCATGCTTATCAGGAGTTAAAATATAAAGACCATCCACAATATTGCTAGAACAGATAAACACTTTATCATTCTTTATTACAACATTGTCTTTCAGGATAACACAATATTCATGTTTACCTAAGTAAGTAGCTGAAATTAAATTCCTACGAACATTAGGTACATACAAACAGTCTTCTAATATTAGAACTCTAGATTCAAAACATAAATTACAAACACCAACAGCTACAACCAGAATCTTGCTCCCATCAGCCAAAGTAAGAAACAACTCCCCTTCTTTAAGCTTTCTGGTCTCCTGGAACCTCTGCAAGGAATTGCAGATATGATTAGTATAACCTGAATCCACACACCAGGAATCCGTGGGATTCTGTACCAAACATATTTCAAGAAGGAATGTATTAATCATATCTTTGTTCTCGGCAGCCTTAAATATTGGACAATTTCTCTTCCAATGTCCTTTCTCACCACAATGGAAACACTTTCTTTTGATCTTCTTTCCTTTATCAGCAACCTCTAAGGCAATTTGTTTACCCTCTTGTTTGGTGAAGTCCTTCTTCTTCTTTTTCTTACCCTTGCCTTTCGACTTAGGTTGAGAAGTAGAAGCTTCACCAACATTAGCTTCAATATTGAAAGTACCAACAATGCCTTCTGCCGCTGCCAATTCATTCATTAATTCAGACAAAGTATAAATCTTTTTATTCATATTATAGTTTAGTTTGAATTCCTTGAATGATTCTGGTAGCGACTGGAGTATCATATCCACTTGGAATTCTCCATCTATATCGGCACCTAAAATTTCCAATGTATTCAGATTAGAGATTATTGTAAGACAATGCTCTCTCACTGAACTTCCTTCAGCCATTCTGGTATTATAAATTTACCTCTGGTATTATAAATTTACTTAGCATTATGTCTGAAGTTAGTTCTACATCATGCATTTGATGCTGTAGAACATTTGAGATAGATGCTAAGATGTAGCATTTGGCCATTTCATTAGATTTCTGCTAACGATCATATCGTTGTTTTTCCTCAAGAGGAGCATCTAATGAAGGAAAGCTAGGACATGGTTTAGTAAGAACATACTTATGCTCTTCAGCAGTAAGAACAATGTCCAGATTTCTTTTCCAGTCAACATAGTTGGATCCAATCAGTTTGTTTTTATTAAGAATAGTTACAAGTGGGCTAAAAGATGCCATGTTCAAATCTGAAAACAATAAACATGAATATAATAAGTAAATTGGACATTATCTATTTAGCATATGAACATATAGTATGAAACCTTAATAAAACCATAATATAATGTATGCAACAACCCAATCCCGTAATTAATATTCCTCGGAAGCGAGGTCATACAAATCACTATGATCAGGCAAGAATTATTCTCATTATTAATGCTATCATGGTAACTCTTACCAAACAAAAATAATTTGCCGCTATTCCTTTAGCCTCTAAGTAATAATGACATAGCTCTGAAATTCATTGATGCTAATGCCTTAAGATTCAATTTAACATACTTAAATTTAAATTTAAACAACATCATAACATCAATTTCAGTCTTCATCAAAACATAGTTTCAACAACATGCAGAAAATTAAGAAACATAATCTTCTAACAATGTGAAACTATCATCTCTAATTCTAAAACTCACAAAACATGTTATACAATACGAAATTGAAGACCGCTCTGATACCATTTGATGGAAATAAATGTGAACGCAGCGGAAAAGTAAGTTATGAAACGAATTTACTTCATTCGATATTGATAACATGCATAAAGTAAATTTCAGAATTTGAGAACAAGAGATCGTACCTTGAAGCGGTGAATTCCAAAACCAAAGATTGAAGCACTTGGGAATACCTTTAATCTTCACTCCAATTCCACTAACGCCCAAGATGTGTGGTCTCTCAATTGGTAACAAAGGGATTATTAGAGAGTGACTTTCATTTACTTCCACACCATTACAATGATGTTTTTCTTACCCATTCATTTCTGTACGTTTTTCCTTTTGTATCTAACCAATTATCTAATTGGGTTTAAGTGTGTGGCTTGGAGTGGGACCAAAAGGGACCAATAAGACATTAGCTCCAATGGGCCTTGGGTTTTTCTGTCAACTCTTGACAAGTCCAAAGTTACCATTAACTATATTTAATACCACTATAAAAATATAGTTGCACTCTAGGCCTTATCTATAAATTATATCCCAAGACTTTATTATACATGCAACCCCTTCATAAAATATTCGTAGTAATACAAAGTCATTAATGTAGACTGCCATTTTGTAAATTACTATATCTTAATCCTTGAGTACCCGGTTCAATCCTTTAATGTTATTCATTATATATTTATGAAATCCAATTTTATAAATATATACCTAAAGTGGTTAGTCCTAACTTTCTAAATAACAAACTCATTAAACTTATTTCAAGGGAATATTTTATATCTCCGTTAAGAGACTATGAATTCCATCTTGAGAATATATATTCCATCAACACTAAATGTGGCTGCCCAACATACTGAGGTTTTGACCATTACTATAGATCTTACTCCTGATATATCAAAGCAACCTACACCTCATGATCAGGTTCATTATTCTCTCAGGATTAAGAGTTCATGCAAATACAAGTCGTGAGATTTATTATTCATTTGATAGTCTTTAGGAGAATAATAAATCTCACAGCGATCTAGTTCAATATGTCTTAACTCTTAAAACATATTAACACATCAACTAGAAGTCTCCACTTCCATGATCAAGACAAATCATCGTAGTTGATATGTTATAGTCTTCGCAGATGAAATGCCCAATTTCATCACGGACTACGAATTATTATTCTGAGTTTACAAAGAACTTGTGATTTATATCTTCTGTGACTCTTCACATAAATCACATACTATACATCTCATGGACAATATGATAATGTCCGAATATTCATGTTACCATTATTTCAGATAATAATAAAACAAATTTATTAAACATAATATTAAGTCATACATAATGTCAAACACAATGTCACACTTAATATCATACATAGCATCTTACAATAGGATTTAAGGGCACTAATCCTAACAATAATTGCCTTCATAGAAGGTGAGATGCAAATTCCCATGGGTCGAGTAACTAGGTATTTTTTGATTTTTTATAGACTTTACCCCCACCTAGTGTTCTCCAAACGTCTTTAGGATATTGGGTAGTGTTGACATGTTAAACCACAAGATGGGTGTCAATCTAACCCATCATGATGTCAATTGGCTTTATAGTTGTCAAAATATTAAAGACATGGGGTATTACTTTAAGACTAGGGGGCCTTCAGTTAGGTTGATTTCTTGCCTTCCTAATACCAATAAAGGCATGGACGAGAATTTTTTGATCTTCTCGGGTGACTGGTGTGAGAGTGCTTTTTTTCTTAGCATATAGGCTTGAGTAGAGACAAGGATCTCGGGCCAAATACTTGTTGTTTTGGTGGACTGGGCTTGGTTCACCGCAACTAAATGAGGCTGATTACAAACCAAGTTGTGCGCAAGTCACATAAATCTCCTCAAGGCAAAAAATGCGATTCCTCCTAAGTAATAAAATACCATTATAAGTGTTTTAGTGTTATAAAATGATCCTTTACTCTTACAAAATAAGTAAAATAATTATTCATAATATTCATAATGAGAAGGAGATTGAAATAGAATATTTAAGACTTATCTTTTATTGTATAAACATTTAAAAGAGTTCCTTTACTTAGTACTCCGGGCGTACTGTCGTGGGATCCCGGGCGTACTGCCGTGGTACCCTAGGCGTACTGTCGTGGTTCCCAAGGGTACCAGGCCTATAAGAACCCAGAATGCTGATTCTCTGAACTATACGATCTCTTTCCATGCTTATTATGCAATAGAGTTTTGTCGTTTCTCTTTACCTCTATATGTCTTGCATAAGAGCACACTACACAATACATTTATCTTCAAATAATTGTTAGTTTTTTAAATTAGGATGTACATTTTAATACATATACATATATGTAAATGAATTTCATGAGAATAATTCAACCACGAGGATCTTGGCACCAATTCTCACAGACTTAGTGCTTTTGCACAAGACTTGTGGGATTTGGAACTCAAATCCAAGTGGTTTTACTTAAGCATTGCCTTCCAAGATAGTTAGGTGAGGAGGATTTTTGTGGGAGAGAGTAATATCTGATGTGTGCATGTTTTGGTATATGTTTCTTTGAAGGCTAAGTGATATTTTGAATGATCTCAAGGATATGGGACAAATTCCTCCACCTTGGCTCTTTTATTTTGTTTCTCTCTTTCTCTTCCTTGTTGGGTTTTTAAAGCTCTAAGAATATATATTTTGAACCTCTGGAATTTTTCCCTGAATCCCCATTTTTCTCCCTTCCCAATCCCCATTTTCTGCTATGCCTTAGCGTTCTTTTTATAGCAGACCTGGTCTGGTATCCTGGGCGAGGATGCCCTAGGTCTGCTGGGTAAAACCATGTTCTCTGACACGTGAAAAGGTGCATTGGGCAGATGTTTAGTTTATTTAGGCAATTACAACTCAAAAGGGGAATTTGACTTTAGTTACAAATGGAAGATTTCTTCTTGGACAATCAGAATAGTGGGTGGGCTGTTCGATGCACTGTGACAATTTTGTTGAAAATGATAATTGAGAGGAAATTGTGGGAGGTGTCATGCACATGGGGGAACTGAGTTTTCCATTGGTTCATGCATTCCAAGCAAATATATGAACGAAGGGAAAACTTCGGGATCCTCCTTTCACCATAAATCACTCATCTATTGACCAAACCATTTCTCCCTTACTATCCACTCGGGATCCCACGGGCTTGGACCATGGGTTACAAAGATAATACATGGTTTTTTTGCTGGATTTTTAATGGCTTTTGTTAGAAATGTGAACATACATCTTGCTGCATATCCTCTGGTCTAACTGGAATCCTTCTTCTTGCTACATATACTCTGGCCTGACCGGGATCCTTGCTGCATGTCCTCTGACCTAACCAATATCCTCTTCTTTTTTCTTTATTATTATTATTATTATTATTTCTTTCTTTTTCCTTCTTTTTGGGATTTTGGGCTTTCATGGTCCTTCTTAACTTCATGAATTTGACTTTCTTTTGTTAAAACCCATGGTCTTTCCTTACTTTTCATGGAATGGGCTTTCTTGTGAAATTTTGGCCATCAACAACTGGCATGATGAGTTGCATTGTCTTACGCAGGACGGGAGCTAGGTGGGGTCATCATAGGCCAAAACTAACCTTCCACCTTTAGTCTGTAGAAAATCATATTCTTTAAATTTTTATTTTATTTATTTATTTTTATTTTATTTTTTATTTTTGTAATTTAAATGAAGGTATCTAACTTCTAACTCTTCATTTCACTTATCTGCGGCAAATAAAAATTTTACCACTCCCAACCTCAATTTGGTGAACCGTGAGGATCTTAACAGGATCCTGAAGTCTGAGATCTTTCTTTACAAAGACAGTTAACTTTGGGTCGCCCATGTCATCCTCGGATATAAGCCCATTTCGACACGTTTTCAGTCCCCTAAACACGTGATCAAGGCCAGGGATTCCAATATAACGAGGATTGATGTAGCCGTTCCCAGGTTTCTTACTCGCCTTCCTCCTTCTCCAAGGACCCACGAAGTAGAGCTGACTGCTCAACAAGTTGTTGACATTATCCAAGCTGAAGAGGAGGTTATACCTTCTGACGAAGAACCTTAGGAGCCAACTCGGGTGTCCATTATTATTAACCTTGAGGAGGATTTTGAGGTATTCAACCGGCCTGACTTCATCGAGACCTCTGAACCCGACCTTAAGTTACAGCCTAGATTAGTGTTAATCAGGAGGTTACAAGCGTACTCGAAGGGATGGTCATTCAAAAGAATACGCCTAGCCTACTGGCCCTTCTAGGGACCCATGCCGGGGGAGCTTCGCTCATGGTGATCGTGGATTTGAGACCTCCTACCCCTCTTCGAGCTCGAACCTCTCCTTTTGAGCTCGGGGAGAAGAAAAGAAAATGGGATAAGAGGGCAGGGAAGGAGAGCTCTGAGGAGGGTGAAATCTAGCCTTCAGTGAAGTAAGAGCCTCTAAAGGTGCCTAAAGCCACTAAGCCCTAACAAAAAAAAGGTTCCACTAAGGGAGCTGGCACCGAGGTTGTGGCTGCTCGACGTTCCAAGGTCCCTGCTTGGAACCCTTCACTGGTGTTAGATGGAGCCCCTCTCTCTTTTAGTTCTTCCAGTAGGAAATTTCAGTAAGGGAGAGCTGGATACGTGGTGGATTCTGTGGAGTAAGCCTTGCTCCTCCCTTGGGATATGGAGGAGCTTAGGAATCTGAAGAAGTATGAGGCGTTCCTCATTCTCAAGAAGGACTTGGCTATGGTACGTTTTGATATATATATAAATTTTAAACATACTTTCTTATTCCATTTCCCCTGTTTGTTTGTTTGTTTTTTTTTGTTTTTTTTGTTTGTTTTTGGCGATCATAGGCAGTTCAGGCTTCCTTCGTGGCTGAAGAATGGGTGGACCATGCCCTTTCAAAATCTATGGAAGAGGAGGCATGCCAGATTATCGAAACTAAGTTTTACGCCAAGGTCGAGAAGAAGTACAAAGACTTACTCTTTAGGCTTGCTGAGGCCGAGAAAGGAAAAAAGAGTGCTGACGTTGCTTTGTGGGTTGTTAAGAGACAGGCCGACAAGAAACGTGGCCTACTTCGTATAGTTGAGGAGGAACTAGTTGACACAAAAAAGAATATTGAACTCCAGCAAAAAGAGTTGGAGGGGAAAGTGTCTGAGTAGTCCAAGGTCGAGCAAGCGACTTACGAATTGGGGCAGAAAGAAACCGCGATTAGCCTTACCCTTTAGATGAGTGAGTTGGGTTGATAGTTTTGCTGTCAAACTTGGATGGAAGCTCTCAACGCTGTTGGAGTGGACTCATCTTCTGAGCTTAGGGAACCATCCAAGATTGTCTACCCCTTAGCTTTTAGAGGCATAGCCAGCTCGTCCACCTTGGAATCAGGCCCAACTAAACTAATTTCTCAACTTCCTCCTGAGAAAGAAGGGAATGACAAAGGGCCACAGGAGAAAAGGGACAAGACTAGAGAGCCCAAGGAGAAAGAGTCCAAAGAATAGGCTTTCTACAACTTTATGTAATAGGATTTCCCATTTCATGTTTTAGCCTAAATAGCATATGCCTTTTTATTTTTTTTATTATTTTTATTTTTTATGTAACTCTTACTCCACCATTAATGAATGAGGATTTTTCTTTTATTTGGCTGGTATTTACTTGTATTTGCCCTTAATTTATTTTGCAGCGTTAACTTAATTAAGGCATGCAACCCGAGGAATCAAACACAGCCGAATTTCTATTTAACGTTTAGTCACTTTGTTATTTCTTTGCAAATGTTAATTTACCCAAGGCCTGTAACCTGAGGAGTTGAACATGGCCGAGGTTTTCGTTTAACACTTAGCTAGTTTTTGTAAGAATTAATTTACCCTAAGCATGTGACCTGAGGAGTCGAACATGAGCTATGTTTAGTTTAACACTTAGCTAATTTTTGTAAGAGTTAATTTACTCAAGGCATGTGACTAGAGGTGTAGAACGTGACAGAGGTTTTGTTTAACATTTAACTAATTTTTGTAAGAGTTAATTTATCTAAGGCACGTGACCTAAGGAGTTGAACATGGTCGAGGTTCTGTTTAACACTTAGCTAATTTTTGTAAGAATTAATTTATTCAGGCATGTGACTTGAGGAGTCGAACACGGCCGAGGTTTCGAACATGGCTGATGTTCTGTTTAACACTTGGCCCGAGCTTTCCCCATGCCAAATTCCTAGTATTCCCCATGACTTTTCTTAGGACCAGGTCCCATGGCACAAACACCCTAGTTTTGATGCCTCTGTTATACCCCTATCTAACCTTCTATTGGTAATGGGCCTCTGGACCTTGGCAACCTTTCTTCTTTCCTCGACTAGATCCAGATTAGCAGAGAGGAGTTGCTTATTTCTATTGCTATTGAACTGGTCGATTCTCATCATTGGGAATCCCGTCTTTAGAGGGATGACTGCCTCAGAGCCGTATGTCTTTAAGAAGGGAGTTTCTCCAGTTAATCTCCTAGGCATGGTGCGGTATGCCCATAATACACGTGGCAACTCATCGACCCACTTGCCTTTTGCTTTGTCCAACCTCTTCTTTAGTCCATCCATTATGACATTGTTAGTGGCTTCAGCTTGCCCGTTACTCTAACGATAGGCCGAAGTAGAATATTTATTTTTTTATGCCCAGTTCACAATAATATCTTCGGAAAGCCTTACTATCAAACTGAAGCCCATTATCCGAGACCAGTGTATGCGGAACTCCAAACCTTGTGACGATATTTCTCTAGATGAACTTCTTCACGTCTTGATCTCGGATGTTGGAGAGAGGCTCGATCTCGACCCACTTCATGAAGTAGTTAGTTTCTATAAGGAGCCATATTCAGTTTCTAGTTGCCTTTGGGAAAGATTCAACTATATCCAAGCCCCACTGTACAAAAGGCCATGGACTGGAAAAAGGGTTCAGGGTCCCCTCAAGTTGATGAATATTTGGGGCATACCTTTGGCATTGATCACACTTCCTGACATAATCTTGAGCGGACTTTTACATGTTGGGCCACCAGAACCTTGAGTGAGAGCCCTAAGCGATAAAGATCTTTATTCGGTGTGACTATTGCACATTCCATCGTGAAGTTCCTCTAGTAACGCTTCCGCCGCTTTAGGATGGATACATAGTAAATATGGCTTGGAGTACGACTGCTTGTACAGCTTCTGCTCTTTTGAGAGCCAATATCGTGGTGCATTTCTTCTAATTTTTTCGGCCTCAATTTTGTCCTGCCCTTCAAAAATGATACCACCAGGTCCATCTAGCTCGGGCTGACATGTATTTTGCTTATTCTGACAGGGACTTGACCGTCCTAGCTACTTGCTACTAGATCCTCGACCATTATAACCCTTGGTAGGCCTTCTTCCAATGAGGTGGCCAAGGTCTCTAATGAGTCAGCATGGGCATTCTTACTTCTGGAGACTTGCTTTATAGAAAGCATCTCAAAGTTAGACTGCAACTGTTTCATTTGGCCCAGGTACCCTTGCATTCTTTGGTCCTTGGCTTCAAACTCTCCTTTTCACTTGCCCCATGATGAGCCTTGAGTAAAAAAAAACCTCCACAGCCTTACCTCATAGCTGCTTTACCAAATCCAAGCCTGCTCGAAGGGTTTTATACTCCACCTCGTTATTCGTGGCTAGAAAGCCCAACCTCAAGGATTTCTCCATGGTCACTCGCTTAGGAGATACTAGAACGATTCCAATTCCAGATCCCTTTTGGTTGGTGGCCCTGTCCACCCACAGTTCCCAAAATGGTGGATGGGATGTTGAAATGAGTGAAATTTCTTTATCAGGTGTCCCTTCCTTATCGATTTCATATCTTACCATTCCCTTAGTGAACTCAGCTACTAGGTTTGCTAGAACCTGCCCCTTCACGACTATTTTGGGTAAGTACTTGATATCAAATGCTCCCAATAGGGTTCTCCATTTGGCCACTCTCTTCGTATAGTTTGACCTCCGAAGCAGCACTTGTAAAGGGAGCTGGGTGAGGATGATGATTGTATGCGCTTGAAAATAATGGGGGAGCTTCCTTGTGGCATGTATGATTGCTAAAATGGCTTTCTCCGAGGGTATATATCGGGTTTCTGCTTCCTGAAGGGACTTGCTCACATAATAGACAGACTTCTGTACCCCTGCGTCTATTCAAACTAGGACTAGGCTTACTGCATGGGTTGTAACAGCTAGATATGCAAATAGTACCTCTTCCCTCTCAATTGTAGATAGGATTGGTGGATGAGCCAAGTATCTTTTTAGTTCCTCAAAGGCCTGGTCACATTCCTCGGTCCACGTGAAATCCTTTCACTTGTGAAGTAACTAAAAATATGGTCTATAGCGATTAGCTGACTAAGAGATGAATCTATTCAAGAACGCCATCATCCCTATTAGCCTCTATACTTCCTTCGGATTTTAAGATAGGTGTAGGTCATGGATGGCTCTAATTTAGTCGGGATTAACTTCAATTCCTTGGTGAGTGATCATGTATCCTAGAAATTTTCTTAAGCCCACATTGAACGAACATTTGAAAGCGTTTAGGCGTAACTTATGTTTTCTAAGCACTGAGAATACTTATTCCAAGTCGGTTAGGTGCTCGGATGCCTAGCTGGGCTTCGAACATCCTCATCACCATCCTTTGATAGGTGGAGCTAGCGTTCTTTAAGCCAAAAGGCATCACTCGATAGTGGTAGTTCTCGATAGGAGTTAGAAACGCTGTCTTCTCCTAATCTAGCAGTGTTAATGGTATTTGACGGTAACCTTGGAAGGCATCTAAAAAACTCATCTGAGAATGGCCAAATGTGGCATCAACAAGTTGATCGATTAGGGGAATTGGGAAGAGGTCTTTAAGGTAGGCTTTTTCATAACAACCGTGTTAGCCAATCATTCGGGGTAAAAGACTTCTTTGATTGCTCTAGCTTGCTTAAGTTTATTGACCTCCTTTTTAACTGCTTCAGCATGCTTTTTAGAAGATCATCGAGGTTGTTGCCTCTTCGATGTGATAACTAGGTTTACGTTGAGATGGTGACAAATGTATTCCGAGTCTACCCCTAGGGCCTTGTACGGGCTCCAGGCAAAAACATCTAAGTTATTCTTTAGGAAGATCAACAACTTTTCCTTCTCGGCCAGGGGTAATTAGGTCCTCACTTGGAAAAATATCTCTTTGTCCGAACCAAGGATAACTTTCTCCAGTTCCTCACATTGCAAACTGCCTTTCACGATCGTATCCGAGCCCATTAATTCTTCTACTGATGATTGCTACGAAACATGACTTGGGTCAAGAGGACCCACTTGAGTTGACTAATGCCTAATAGCAGCAACCATACACTATTTGGCCATTTTCTAACACCCTACCAGCTCCCCTACTCATCCCTTGCTTGGGTACTTCACCTTCATATGCAAAGTAGAAGAGATTGGCCCCATAGCAAGAAGCCATGGCGTTGCCAAAATTGTAATGTAGGGCGAATAAGCATCAACTACAATGAATTCCACCTTGACCACTTCATTATCTGTTTGTACCGACAGCTTAATCATCCCCTTAGGGACATTGTTCTTCCATCAAACCCTACTAATGGGGAGTTGTACTTGTTGAGGTCCTCGAGCTTTAGGTTCAGCCCCTTGTATAAGTTAAGGTACATGATCTCGGCTTCACTTCCTTGGTCCACCATCACCCTTTTCACGTCGAACCTTCCAATTTGGAGGGTAACCACTAGCACATCATCATGGGGCTGAAAGGTCCCCACTTTATCTGCCTCCGAGAAGCATAGGACCAGCTCCGACTTTGCCTTAATCCTCTTAGACCCTCTATCCTCCTCTCCAAATTTGGGTTGTGATGAAATGGACATAACTCTGGATGAGGGCCCTGCCTTCTTATTTGGTGTAACAAAAATGACGCTGATAGTTCCTAATGGCAAGCATGGAGCCACCTCTCTCTGGTATCCCTGTCCTATCTAGCTCCTCTATCCAGGGGATTGATGCATAAACTGCTTCAGCTTCCCTGCCTTGACTAACTGCTCTAAGTAGTCACGCAAGGTTCTGCAGTTCTCGGTTGTATGGCCTCGGTCCTGATGATATTGGTAGTACAGGCTCTAATTCCTTTTGGTGGGTCCCCCTCCCCCCCCCCCCCCCCCCTTAAAAATCTTGTTGGGCCATTTGAAGTAAGGCTCATTTTTTATCTTCTCAAGGACCTGATATATGGGCTCCTTGAACATCAAGCTGACCACTGGGGTATTACCGTGGGGGGGTTGGTTGAAAAAGTCTCTCTTTGGTCGGTTAGGGCCATATTTGTCAGGCCGAGGATCCTTCCTCGCAAGCGTGAAAACCTTGGCCTTTCCCTTGCCATGTACTTGATCTTTTTCAACCCTTTTGTGCTCGTTAATGCGATCCATTAATTGATGCATATTCCGAGCAGGCTTCATGGTGAGGGATTTTCTCAAGTCATGATTCATGGGAAGTCCCACTTTGAAGGTTCTGACAGCCACGTCCTCGAAATCCCCATCGATTTCGTTGAAAAGTTCCCAATACCTATCAAAATAGGTTTTTAAGGTCTC
Organism: Quercus gilva; assembly: GCA_023621385.1. Lineage (NCBI taxonomy): Eukaryota > Viridiplantae > Streptophyta > Magnoliopsida > Fagales > Fagaceae > Quercus > Quercus gilva. The sequence continues at coordinate 61,170,751 of CM042473.1, read as the reverse complement.
CCCCTCTCTCATGGCCATGGAAAGCAAAGAATCCAAAGGCCTATGGATCCTACTACAAGCCACGAATTTGGCCCCGAATGCTTTGGTCAGCTCCTTGTAGGACCCTATTGAGCCCTCCTTTAATCCATTAAAGCATCTCATAGGAATGGGTGTGAGGCTTGAAGGGAACACTTTACACATGAGAGCCTTGTTTCTGGAGTGAATGCCATCCTTTGATTAAAATGGCTCACACGCTCCATCGAGTCAGTCCTTCTGTTTTTAATGGTGAAGGCTGATTGGGTAAAATGATAAGGAAGCTTGGCCCTATCAATACGGTGTGTAAAAGGTGACCTAGAAATTTGGCGTAAGGCTCTACTCATAGCATCATTCCCTATATTTTCAGGGGATGAATTTTTGTTTCTTCTTCTACATCATCTTTCCCCACCTCTTGTATGAGAGGATGTCGTAAAAGATTCGCTCGGAGGAGTTTTAGAACTTTGCCTGTAGCTTCGATCTCTTTTTGACTTAGAGCTTTGGCACGAGGGAGGTGTTCTATCCTTCCTGACATGCACTCTATGTTGAAGTCGTTTACGTAGATGGTCAATCTCCAACCTAAGGTTTCGTGTCTCTTGTTCTTGTGATACATGACTTCTTGGTTTTGAGTGACTTCGACTAACATGGTTCGTATAGACAAGTTCGACCCTAATACTAGGACACTGATCCATCTCTTGGTCCTTTCTTTTTTCCAAGTTGAAAAATTGGTTGACTCGTTAAGAGCCCACAGGTTCTTCTTTAGCTCCGCTGGAGTTTGCCATTTCTTTTTTACTCTCAAAGAATAAACCACAAAGATAGATCAAAGACGACCCCTCTCCACAGACGGTGCCAATTGTATGGGCCCAAAATACACTAAGCCCACTTAGAGTGGTGGAGTTAGGTTGGAAGGCCCAATACGATTAATTTGTTTAGAGTTATGGGTTTCCGAGATCAATTTTTACACAATCTTTTGGTCTAATTGCTAAGTCTGTGATGAAAAAGCTAAATAAATAATTCAAGAGAGAACAAGTTGGGAATTAACACTTCCTCGGATCTAGTCGAAGAGCAAATGTTCGTATTAGGCTCAAGTCTTAGATACGAGATTATACTAATCAGTTCTTCTGTTTCCTTTCAGTTTCTAGTCCCCCAATTTGGAGGGGTTTCCTTTCCTTGTATAGTCCATTGGATTGTATCCAAGCCCTCTATTTGTATAGCCAGGGGCCTTCCTTTGGATGCCTGTCCCATCAGGGTTGTGCTAGAGGTGGTAAAATGTGCTGCAAGCTGTGAGGCTACTGTTCAGGGGTCATTCCTTCATTAATGCGGTCATCTAAGTTGGTATAGTGCATTAAATGCAAAGGTAATGGTTACTTTATTTGGATATTTTCTTTCTTTTTTGCTTATGAGTCTCTTCCACCTTCCTTGGTTTCTTGTCATTTGTTGTAAATGGCTTGCTCAATAATTCTCGAGGAATGCTTGCTCCTCGGGCTCCTCAAGAAGTCAGCCTTTTCATCTTTCCTTCTCGGACTCTAATCCACGTGCTGGGCTAGGATTGATGTGCAAGTGGGCTTTTTTCCTCCTTAGATTGGGCCCATGGGCTCTATTCCGTACTCGGCCTCACCCCTCCCACAATGCTGTGGCTTTATGATTCAAGTCTCTTGTCCAATTATTATTTTACAAAAAAAAAAAAAAATAAATAAAAAAAATAAAAAAATAAAAAAAAAATGAAACGACCAAATAATCTATGATTTATTGCAAAAGCTAGGGTTTTAGCTAGGAAGTTTACCTTCAATTTTAAAATAAATCATAAATTATGGAGTACTAGTAAATAATTACCTCACTAATGCCATAAAAAATAAAATAAAATAAAAACTCACCAATACCTCATTATTTTATAACAAGGGAAAATGTTATAAACACCCTTGTGGTTTACATGTTTCATTTGTACACAGCCCCTTCTAGTACAGATTAAATTGCAAAAGTTATCATTGCAAAAAAAAAGAAAAAGAAAAAAGAAAAAAAGAAAAAGTAAAGTTATTTATTTATTTATGTTAATATGTTAGTTGGTCATTATTCTTTAGATAATATATTAATTTCGTCCTTAAATTTTCAATTGTGTCAATTTAGTCACTAACCTTTTAATATCGTGTCAATTTAATCCTTGTTATTATCCATTAGATAGAAAAATTTGATTAATCAAATGAAATAATAAAAATGTATTTTTCTTACCACATCAATTGTCCATTGTACACCTATGCTAGATTAATTTTTTATTTTATTTTTTTTTTAAAAAATTTTTGTTCACATGTGAGTTAGTTATTTATTTTATTTTTGAAAGAGTTTTAACCTATGAGGCCTACTCTTGATGATAATTATTTATTATCGAATTAAGAAACCAATCAGTGTTTGATATAAGCAGATATTGAACCTCAAATATCTTATTTAACCATTAGAGACTTTACCGGTAACTGAAACCCATGTGTGAGTTAGTTAGATTACATCTCCCTAAAACTTTCTAAAATTTCTAAAATCCCTACACCCAGCCCAACAACACACACTGAAATATCCTTTAATTCCAAATCCCCAAAATAATAAAACCCCCTAGAGGAATCATGGAAGGTGGAACTAGCTCATTTGGCTAAAAACCCATCCTGACGGTGGTGGTGATGCCTGGTATGGAAACATCCAATACCTTGTCAACATCTCTGCCATCGGCTCCAAAGATCAAGGCGATTTGGCAAAGTTCGAGCTGGCTTGTGAGTCTAATCTTTTAGTTCTTGTCAAATGTGATTTGAGTCACAAGCCAACATAAAATCTGTTTTATTATTATTATTATTATTATTATTATTATTATTTATTATTTATTATGTTTTTAGACGTGGTTGAACAATTGACAACAGATGTGGCAAAAAAATTGTCACGCCCTGAATCCAAGTAAGAGCTAGGGATGTGACAACAACTACATACTTATAAAGTTTACACCCTACAAGTGTGTAAGACCCTTTTAACAATTAAAGAATTATCCTCAAAGAAAATTTCATCAATAATTTTAAAAATATCCTCTAATGCAATTCTCAAAAGATCTCCAAATAATAATCTTCCAACATCAAAATAAAAATATACTAAATCCTTTAAATCTAAAGGACTACACAAATGGTAGTCTTAAACATAAAAGTTCAAGTCTTATTCCATAGATTTCCTAAACTTCACTCATGCACACATTCCAGCGGAAGCCCAAACATATGCTACTCTTCCTGATCAAAATTTGAAAGGAGAAAGAGGGGACCGGGGGGGGGGGGGGGGGGTGAATTAACAACTTAATAAGAAACCAAAATCCTAATAAGCTCTATCTAGCAATAGATCTATAAAATAATAAGATGTAATATGAATCTTCAAAAGTTATAATATATTATTGGTTTTCAAAAATAACTAAAGAAGTTTCCTAATCTTAAAATAATATGTTGTAAATAGATGACATACTTTAATCTTGCAATTATATCATAGATGGTTTAGAAAGTAGTTAGTTTTCCTTATATCAAAAGTTATAACTTACAATAGGTTCCAAAAATATATAAGCAGGTTTAATGACTCAAAATAGTTAAATATTCAAATATAATTCATATTCTTAACGATCTTATGACTATGGTTATGCTATATTCCCATGACTAGGTATCAGAGTACCAATGAATAACCCCCATTGGCTGGGTATCAGAGTACCAATGAATAACCTCCATTAGTTTGAGTGTCAGAATCAATTCATAGTCAGATTGTCTATAATCATATATATGAAATCATAGTTTCTAACAAAAATATATCTTTACTTTAAATCAATATAGCAAAAAAAAAAAAAAAAAAAAAAAAAATCTTATATTCAATGCTCATATATATTTGTGGAAATTCTTTATCCTTTACTTTGAATCAGTATAGCTAAAAAAAAAAAATTTAAATATAATACATCTTATATTCAGTAATCAGATATATTTGTGATAATTCTTTACTTGAAATCAATAATACACTAGAAATAAAATTGTAACAACTGTAAACAATTTTCAGTAGTTAAAATATGAAAAATAAAATCAATTAAGATAAAGTTGCTTACCTTAGCTAGCTCACTACAAAAAAACTTCTCCCTAACACTTTCTCTAAAATCCTTAGATCTCATCTAACAATTTATAAGCACAATTTACTCAATAATCAAATAATTCTAGAAAGACTTATAATGGTACTCGACCAGAAAAAAAGACTACTAAAAATATCTCATAATTATCTGCTTATCTCACACCAAAATTCCACCTAATCATAATATTTTTCTTTATATATATATATATATATTTCTGCCACCATTTATGCCTTAAAAGATGAGGCTATAGCACCTAGAAGTAATACTATGTCACATTAGACAAGGGCGTATGCTACACTTTACAGCATTTTTTTTTTATTTTTTATTTTTAATGTCAGAGCTCAAACCTAAACCCATGCTTATTAGACTCCCCCCCCCCCCCCCCCCCGCCCCCCCATTCCATCAATTCGGGCACAGTTTCTTAAACAACCAAACTGTGTAGAAAGTTGACCCTTAGACCCATCACGCCTAAAATCTACGTCCAATTGACCGATATATAAATCTAAACTTTTCTTCGTTTGCATCATTAAAACTCTTGAATAATTAAATAGTTTCACTACTGGTCAAAATATCCACGTAAAAAAAAAAATACTCTAATTCCAAATAAGCTTAGATTTGACAAGAGAGTAATTCTTAGACTCTTACCTAAATTGTGCAGTCAAACCTTCTCTACTTTAGTATTTTGGGTAGTCTCCTCTCTCAAAACGTCTGTCATTATACGCTGACTTAAAATTAGACTATGTAAACTAGGGTTTCAACCTTATTTTCCAAAAAAACCCCTTAGTAATATTAATTATAAAAGTTGACCCCATAAACAAATTTACTTAAATACCTCTCATTTTATTTTTATTTTTTCCCGGGTATTACAATAATGGTTTCCACTATTCCATGGTAAAATATTTTAGAACGAAACAAAGAAAGTATAAGATAAAGAACATCAACATATTCCAAGAGTTTTATAGTTAAATTAGTTGGCATATTATGGTATTTTTAAGACATTTAGAATTTAAATCTCTTCTTTCTGTTAAACTATCAAATTATCCAAAAACAATTTTACACTTGTATTATACTAAAATTAAGTTAATTTATTTACCAAATTAAAAGGGCTTGTGAATAAACTTGAGTCTGTTTGGCAAATGAAATTAAAGTATAGAGTTTTGTAGCTAATTTGCACTAAAATAATGGGTTATAAAATATGTTTCTTAACTAGTATTTCAATTAAGTCAATTTATTTAACCAATGTGAGTGAGTGTTTCAATAAACTTGAGCGACTCTCCAATTAATGAACCCAAATCTATGTATATCTAAAAACATAGCAATAACAAATGATACGCTCCAGTTAAGCCATCCACGTCATTATGTTAGGCATGGTTTTGTGTGCTTGTATGATGGTATGTTGTATTGTAGTAGGCTATGGTAGTATTGGTAGTATAAGTAGTATAAGTGCATAAGTGCATAAATGCCTATATCAGTAAGTGCATAAGTGCCTATATCAGGTGCATGTATATGATAGACTTGTAGTGTATAGTGTAAATGGGGAATTGTGATGTCATGGGCTATTCGAGTTAGTTAGTCAGTAAAGGATAGTTAGAAGTTAGTTAGAGGATTGTGATGTCATTGACAATTGGAAGCTAGTGTATAAGATGAGAGGCTACTGTATACGGAAAAATCAAGCAAATACAATCTTAAGCCAATTCTTTTCCCTTTCTCTTTCTCTGTTTCACGTTCCCTCAATTCTTGGAGGCCCAGCTGACCTCGAATTCAGCTAAACTTAATAACCATTAAATTCAACCTTAACAATTGGTATCAGAGCATCGTTCCTGTGCTGCCATGATGGAGACTTGAGCCGCTGCCATGAATATGGTTAATAAAGCCATTGCGTCCCTTCACACTACCTCTGATCACCACAACAAAGACATCCAAGAAATACAGAAAATTCAGGGGATTCATACTAGGACCTTGAATGAAAATGAATCAAAACATCAATGTGATCTTACAGAAGTTAAATTCTTTAGATTGAAATTAGCATTCACCTCAGAGAAATGTGCAATCAAATTTAATTCCAAGTTCTTCAACCTTGTCACTTGCAAAGTCTGTGAAGTTGGATTTTCCACGATTCTCAAGTGTTAATCCTGCTAGTTGGGTTTACAAAGCTAACCAGTATTTTGGGTATTACCCTTTTTTTTAACCTAATTGTAGAAAAGCTATTGATAGCTTCCTTTCACATGGAATTGGAGGCATTGATATGGTTCCAGGAAGTAGAGGAGGCTAGGGTATTTTCTGATTGGGAATCTTTGGTCACGTGAGGTTTGGTTCAACTACCTATGATGATCCCTTGGAGGTATTAACAAGGCTGAGATAAACTACCACAATGGTTGTGAATAAAGCAGAGTTTGATGCAGTATCAAATAGAATCAAAGGGCTTTCTCCATTGCACAAGCTCAGCTGTTTCTTGAGTGGCTTGAAGGATGAAATACGTTTACCTGCGAGGATGCTCAATCCTCAATCTTTGAATGCAGCTTTTGGATTGGCCAAGATTCAAGAAGAATATGTGATGAGTTGCAAAAGGAGTGTCAAGTATCAACAAGATTCTGGTAAGAATTCTATCTTGGGTTTGCCTAAAAGTAATGGTAGTAATGGTATGGTAGAAACTAAGCCTAGTATACCTATTAAGAGAATAACCCCTGCATAGATGGATGAAAGGAGAAAGAAGGGCCTTTGTTACAATTGTGATGAAAAGTGGGGGCCAGGACATAAATGTAGGAATGCTAAACTTTTTCTTTTAGAAGGAATTGAACTAATTCATGGTGAAAATTCTGGGGTAAAGATAACTGAATTAGAAGAAGAGGTGGAAGGTGAGGTAGTGCATAAAATTGATGGAAGTGTTCAGTCCAATAACAATGAAGATGTTGAGATTACTTTGTATGCTCTCACAGGTACCCCTACTCCTGGAACAATAAGGGTTAAGGAAAGAGTTAACGGTAGTAGGCTAGTAATCTTGATAGATACAGGCAGCACTCATAATTTTTTTGATGCATCATTGGTCAAAAGTTTGTAGTTAAGAATAGATGTCTCAAAAGTGTTGGAGGTCAAAGTAGCTAATGGTTCTATTATGAAGACTCAAGGATTCTATAGCGATGTGCCAATGATTGTCCAAGGAATGGAGTTTTGCATCCATTTTCATGTTTTAGCACTAGGAGGGTGTGATGCAGTTTTAGGTACTTAGTGGCTAAGCACTTTGGGTGAAATCCAATGGAATTTTAAGCTCTTAACTATGTGCTTTGAATATAGGAATCAGCAGGTCTTGTTGCAGGGTTTGACTCCAGCTTCAGGGCCTTCTTTTGTGGATTCTAAGGCATTCTTTAAGACTCCAGTGAAGAGGGGTTTGTTGTTATAGATTGCTGGTGTGGAAGTAGGTGCATCAGAAGCTAGAATTCCTGCTGAAGTGGATTCTTTGCTACATGAGTTTAGCCTAGTCTTTGAGACCCCTACTGATGTACCTCCATTTAGGGGTCATGAGCATTCAATTGTGCTTAAGGAAGGTGCTCAACTTGTATGCCAAATACCTTATAGGTATCCTTTTTATCAAAAAAATGAAATAGAGAAGATTGTAAAGGAGTTGCTGTTAGTGGGGTCAATCAGGAACAGTAGTAGTCCATCTGCTTCTCCTGTTTTGTTGGTTAGGAAAGCTGATGGCTCATTGAGGATGTGTATTGATTATAAAGCATTAAAAAACATCATTGTCAAGGACAAGTTCCCAATTCCCATCATTGATGAGTTGTTGGATGAAATTACATGGGGCTGCTATTTTCTTCAAGCTTGACTTGAGGTCTGGGTATCACTAGATTAGAATGAAGGAAGGAGATATACCCAAGACTGCCTTTAGGACATATGAGGGCCATTATGAGTTCTTGGTGATGCCTTTTGGCTTAACCAATACCCCATCCACCTTCCAATCCTTGATGAAATAGATATTCAAGCCTTTCCTTAGGAAATTTGTGTTAGTTTTCTTTGATGGCATCTTGATTTATAGAAAATTTGAGTCTGATCATGTCATGCACCTTAGAAGTGTCTTAGAGATTTTAGCTATTAACCATTTATATGCTAAAAGATCTAAGTGTATGTTTGCTTGTATCAAAGTGGAGTATTTGAGGCATGTGATCACTGCTGAAAGGATGCATACTGATCCAAAGAAGGTTGCTGCCATGCAGTAGTGGCCTCTCCCTAAGGATATCAAGTCCTTAAGAGGTTTTTTTTGGGTTTACAAGGTATTACAGAAAGTTTGTTAAGGGATATGGTAATATTGTAGCTCCCTTGACTGCTTTATTAAAGAAGGACTTGTTTTGTTGGTCCAAGCAAGCTGAACTTGCTTTTCATCAGCTTAAGGAAGCTATGGTCCAACCATCTGTATTAACTTTGCCCAACTTTGACAAGCCATTTGTGGTTGAGTGTAATGCTTGTGGAAGGGGAATAGGTGTTGTTTTAATGCAGCAAGGCAAGCCTATTGCTAATCACAGCCAGGCCCTTAAGGGTAAGAATTTGGTTGTGTCAACTTATGAGAAGGAACTTCTAGCCTTAGTCATTGCTGTCAAAAGGTGGAGGGCTTACTTAGTGGGAAGACTATTTACTGTCAAGACTAATCAATAGAGTCTAAAGTATTTGTTTGAGTAGAAAATTGGGACTCTAGCTTAGCAGAAGTAGTTTGCAAAGTTGCTGGGGTATAACTTTGTGGTTGAGTATAAGAAAGGTAAGGACAATCTAGTGGCTGATGCACTGTCTTGGAAGGTTGAGGTTGAAGACTTAAGTCCTGATGATGATGTTTCTGAAGGGGTTTTATGCATGGTCTCTTTCCTAACTCCAGCTTGGTTGGCTGATCTTAAGGCTAGTTATGCCTCTGACCAAGTTATGCAGGGTATTTTTCAAGCTTTTCAATTGGGGAAGGATGTTCCTAAAGGGGTTTTAATCCAAAATGGGCTACTCTTGTATAAGGGAAAGATTTATTTGGGTTCTTGTGATGCTTTGAAGGTTGTTGTGCTGCAGCAGGTCCATGATAGTCTTTTGGGGGGGTTATTCCGACTTCCTTAAGACTTTGCATAGGATTAAGAGAGATTTTTATTGGGCTGGTTTGAGGGAGGATGTAAAGAAACATGTCAAGGAATGTGACGCTTGTCAAAGATTGAAAGCTGAGACCTATAATGTTGCTGGGCTATTGCAGCCTTTACCGATACCTGACAAACCTTAGCTTGATGTGAGCATGAATTTTGTTGAGGGCCTTCCCAAATCACAGTAAAAGGATGTGGTTTTTGTGGTAGTGGATAGACTGACCAAATTTGTTCATTTTTTTCCATTGTCCCACCCTTAGACTGCTACCAAAGTAGCTCATCTTTACCTGCATTATGTGTTCAAGCTGCATGGGATGCTAGCCTCAATTGTGCATGACAGGGACCCCGTGTTTACTTCACATTTTTGGCAAGAGTTGATGAGATTGCAAGGGGTGCAGCTAGCCATGTGTTCAGCCTACCACCCTCAATTAGGGCAAACTGAGGTGGTTAACAAGAGCTTAGAGCACTACTTAAGAGCATTTGCTGCTAACAGACCTCATTCTTGGGTTGATTGGTTACCCTTGGCAGAATTTTGGTTTAATACTAACTTCCACACCTCAACTAAGTTGACACCTTTTGAAGCTTTATTTGGTTATCCTCCTTCTAGGTTATTGGATTATATACCAGGAACAACTAAGGTTGATAGTGTTGATGTGCACTTGAGAACTAGATAGTAGCTTCTATCATTATTGAAGCAAAACCTATTAGTAGCTCAAGAGAGGATGAAGCTCAGTGCTAACAGGAATAGATCTGAGAGAGAGTTTGCTGAAGGTGATTGGGTGTACTTAAGGTTGCTGCCCTAAAAACATAAGTCTTTGAGGCAGAACAAATAGGGTAAATTGTCACCTAGGTTATCCTACTCTTTCATTTGTGGATTTAAAGGGCATTCTTAGTCCTGAACCTATTGCTGTGTTGCAAGAGAGGTCTCATCATTTGAGAAGAAGGATTGTTACTCAAGTCTTAGTTCAATGGCAAGGGGATGAATATGCTACTTGGGAGTCCTTGTATCAGCTGCAACAACAATTCCCTCACCTTGTGGGCAAGGTGCTTTAATGGGAGAGAGGGGGGGGGGGGGGTATTGTTAGGCATGGTTATGTGTGCTTGTATGATGGTATGTTGTATTGCAGTAGGCTATGGTAGTATTGGTAGTATAAGTAGTATAAGTGCATAAGTGCCTATATCAATAAGTGCATATATTAGGTGCATGTATATGACAGGTGCATGTATATATCAGTAAGTGCATAAGTGCCAATTCTTTTCCCTTTCTCTTTCTCTGTTTTCCTTTCCCTCAATTCTTAGAGGCCCAGTTGACATTGAATCCAGCTAAACTCAATAGCCATTAAATTCAACCTTAACACATTATCATTTTTCTTTCCAATTTTCCTATAATTTGTTTTTACATTAAATCATTTTTTAAATATTTACATTTTCTCCAATAGTTCTCCCTCCCTTCCCTTTTTATTTTCTCACTACCCTCAACCTTAATATTACTTTTCTTCTTTACCGTCATCTTTCTTTATTTTGTCTCTTCTTATTCACACCCTCTTACTATAAATTTGTCATTGTATCTTCCATTCTATGCCTAGTTTTCTATCATGAAAAAAGTTATCTCTCTCTCTCTTAATGTTTTTTTGTGGATTTATTTTTATTTTTCTTGCATCTCTGCTTTAGGTTGATAAATTTTTGTGTTCTTTAAAATTCTACTTTGGGTTGGTGCGATTTAGTTTTTTTTTTTTTTTTTTTTTTTCCTGTAATTGTTAAATATTACCCTATTGCATTATAAAGAATTAAAGATAGAATATAAGAATATAATATTGTTCTATCAAAAATCCTAATTTGGATAATTTGGTGTTTATTGTTATATATTTTATTTTTTATTATTTTTCTTCTCATCTTATTTTATTCAACATTTAAATTCAGTCACATCTTCCATATCATTAAATTATTTCTATTTTCTCTCATTTTTTACTTTTAAAAATTAAAAATATAATATTTTACTTAAATTCAATTAAATAAAATTGACCTCGTAAAATTGTACTCAAATTTTTTTAAAAAATTTACACTTTCTCTGACTTTTCTCACTCCCTTTACCTTTTTATCTCCCCACTATCATCAACCTTAAAGTCACTCTGCCTATTTTCCTTTATCTTCATTTATTTTATTTCTTCTTATTTTCATCCTCTTAGTATAGAGTATAAGGTAGCCTAGAACCTGTGCAAATGCACGGATACAATTAAACACCACACACAATATATACATATATAGTTAGACAAACAAATAGCATAGGAAAGTAAAATCATTCAAAATCTCTCTTCTTCTAATTTTATTTTATTCAAAGAATTAGCTATATGGTTGGGTACCAAATGGTACACCACACACAATATATACATATATAGTTAGACAAACAAATAGCATAGGAAAGTAAAATCATTCAAAATCTCTCTTCTTCTAATTTTATTTTATTCAAAGAATTAGCTATATGGTTGGGTACCAAATGGTTCATTTATATTGGACTTCTTTTATTTTGCATTGAATTAACTCATTTGATACAAAAATTTAAAAACTTAGATGCAACACGTGGCATAAAATTAGAATGCAATTACAACTAATTGAATTTTCTCCATATATATATATACACACACACATTTACCTAAATACGAAGCCAATTGAGGTCCTTTTTTGGTACATTTTTATAGTTAGAGAATTAATCTTGGTTTCCACAATTCCAATCACACAAAACCTTCATATGCCATCTAAAATTTTAAAGTACAAACTATATTATAAAAATTATTAAATGGTTAAAAAATCATGGGAAAAAATGGTCAAAATGACACAATTGCTTGCCACGACACTATCATCCAAATATTATTATTGTGAACCGACACTTATTAGGAACAATATATACATATACAACAACATTTTGAAAACTAAATTATACCATCAGATAAATATTGACAAAAACTACAAAAATGAAAAAAAAGAGGAAAATGGGTTTGACCTTTTGGTTCTAATTGTGATTGATAGAATGAGAAGCAGGATGGCAGTCTTAAGTTTCCCAATTTAGAGTGTAGACACTCAATTTTGCATTCATAATTTAACCTTAGAAGATTACAAAAATAATAATTCTACGTACCCAAAAATCATAATTGCATTTCATGCTTAAAATCATTCATCACATGTTATAAAAAATATCTTGAGATTCTAACGATTGCAACGATATGCCCGGTTCTCAAATCGGACCGTCGGATTGAAGGATATCACAAGATCAAGTTTTCATGATTTGCATGCATTCATTTGGGTGGAACTAATCACATGTGATTAATTGAAATTAATTTTGATTGAATAATAATTAAAATTAATTAAATGAAATAATGTGAATGGTGGAGTATTTTTCTTGAAGTGAGATTTGTTGCATGGGATTAAAACAATTAAGTTGATAATATTTAAAGATTGTAGATAATTAGACTTTTGAGATAATTATGTTCAATTATTTTAAAAATCCTAATTATCACTTTGGGAGGAAGTATATCATGAAAATAACTCTAAAATTCGTCCAAAAATAGTTTTAAACTTGGAAAACACTTTAAAAACGTGCTAATCAAGTAGCAATTTTCAGATTCACGTTCCAGGACACTTTTGGCACTACAAAAAATGCAGGTTGTAGCCCGCGTTTTTTTAGCTGCGTTTACAAAAAACGTGGCTATAGGTCCAGTTGAATAATTTTTTTTAAAGGGGACCTATAGCTGTGTTTTCTAAAAAACACGGCTATAACTGACCTTTAGTCGCGTTTTTGAAAAACGAAGCTATAGGTCCAGCTAAATTTATTTTTTAAAGGAGGACCTATAGCAGCGTTTTTAAAAACACGGCTATCGGTCACCCTTTAGTGACATATTTATACGGCTGGATCTATAGCCGCGTTTTAAAAACGCCGCTATATGTAACACTAAAAATATATATATATATATATATATATATTTTCAGCTTCCCATGTGCCCCCCTTTCTTCATTCTTCACTCACTCCACCGTAACTCTTCAGTTTTTTTTTTTTTTTCTTCCTTCCTTCTTCACATTTGGGTAACTTTTTTTATTTCTTTGTTTCTTTGGAGCTGCTGCTTCTGTTTTTTTTTTTTTTTTTTGGTTATTTTATGTTTAGTTAGTAAGAAAATGGAGGAGATGCTGAAAATTTTGAATGAAGTGGATATTCTAGCAATATTTGATTTTGAATTTTTTGGATCTATGCTTGAATTTGTGCTATTGTGTTGTTGATATTATGATTATGTTTAAATGGGTTTGTGTTCTTATATTTTGGAGCACGTTATGTTTGATTATGAATTTTCTGGGTGTGTTTGTATTGTGAGTATGTTGTGTTTGATTTTAAAATTTTTGGGAGTGTTTGTATTGGGAGTATGTTGTGTTTGATTTTGAAAGTTATGGGTTTGTGTTTGAGTTTAAATTTTTTGGGTGTGTTTGTATTGTGAGTATGTTATGTTTGATTTTGAATTTTTTGGATTTGTGATTAATTTTGAATTTTTTTTATTTGAATTTTGAATTTTCTAGGGGAAAAAAAAAAAAAAACCCATAGTCATGTTTTAAACGCAGCTCAAAGTGGGTCTATAGCCACGATTAAAAAACGCGGCTATAGGTTTGACCTTTAGCCGCGGTTACAAAAACACGGCTATAGACCCCCAGGGGCCTATTGTTGCGCAGTATAGGCCGTGTTTGTAAACGAGGCTATAGGAACCATGGCTAGAACCTATAGCTGCGTTTTTGGGGTCTATAGTCGCGTTTTTGAAACGCGGCTATAGACCCCCTTTTTTTGTAGTGTGGCATTGTAATATTTGAAATTCGGACAAGGCTATTTCTGGTAAAGTTGCAGAGACTCAAATGCTCTTTCATCTGTCAAAATCTTAGCTTAATCTGAATTTTGAGTATTGAGATATGATCAAATTACTTAAACATGTTCAGATTTGAAAAATCAGCTAACTCTTATCCATATCTCAAATTTTTAAGGATTTTCTCCATATGTTTTTTTCTTATTTTTTAAGCTGATCTGACTTAAATTTTAAGCAACCCTAGCTTATTTATTTATTTTTTTTTCAGATACATCTCTATAAATTGATGAGAAAACCCAAAATTCAGCACCCCCTCTCCCCCTTACGTTAAAGAAATTCTAGAAGCTCTATTTTAAGAATTTCTTTTCTATTAAGCAAATCTAAATTAGATTTCAAAGAGATTCATTCTCTTTGATTTCTAAAATAATCCCTTCTCATAGAATAAATTCATGAAAGTAAGTAAGTTCTTAATCTGTAAGTTCTTTTCTTGTTTTCACAATTTATATGTTTGTTTGTATGCATGTCTAAGTTTCCCTATGTATCTCTTTCTTGTTTTATGATTCATGTTTTATGACTAATATGTTCATCTCATATTCATATGATTCATGCATAGTTTAAGATGTTCAGTTTATGAATTTGAATTCTCTTTCTATTAAATCTCATATTTTTCTCATCAAACACCTGATTTGAATCCTCTTTCTATCAAATCTCATATTTTTCTCATTAAAAACCAGATCTAGAATTCTCTTTCTATCAAATCTCATATTTTTCTTATTAAAAAACTAGATCTGAATTTTCTTAGCCAAATCTCATGTTTTCGTAATAGATAAAAGCTGATCTGAATTTTCTTCTCAAAATCTCATGTTTTCTTAATAATTAAAAACATATATGAATTTATTTCTTAAAATTACTGTTTTTCTTAATAAATAAAACCAGATCTGAAATTTCTTCTTAAAATCTCATGTTTTCCTAATAGATAAAAACGTATTTGAATTTTCTTCTCAAAATCTCATGTTTTCTTTATAATTAAAAACAAATCTAAATTTTCTTCTTAAAGAGGGTAGATTCATATGGTGAACTTCTTGAATTGATTTTTATCATGTAAATACTTACTACATTTCATCATTACATATCACTGGGTACTTAAATGATCATTAAAGTCTAGAAGATCGGATTTTATCCAAGCAGAATAAGTGCCTAACACCTTCCCATTCTGTAACCTATCCCCCGAACCATAGGTTTTGGCTCGTAGAATAGTGCTTTATCTTTATTTTTGTAGATTGTATTTAGGACCAAAACTTTGTATTTTTTACATAGATTGTATTTAGGACCAAATCCTTGTAATGCACTTCTACCAAATTGTATTTACATATTCAATCAATGAAACTTGAAGTTATTCAGATATGTATTTTGTATTTTGTAGTTTTTCTTATTTTTTGTAACATAAAAAATAAGTAGCGACTCTACAATAGTCAATTCCCAAAAATAGAGGTGCCAATGCCAATCTCTTTTTGAGAGCTGATCTCTCACATAGAGATTGTAAAATAAGTTTAACAATAACAACATTTTTTTTTTTTTTGTGTGCTTCCTGAAGTAATAATTCTTGAGGTGAGAATGGGTCTTCCTAAGACAATGAAACCTTAATCAAAATCAGTTAAAAGATCCCCTTAAAATCCTATCCCAAGTAATGGACAGTAAACAGGCACATCTGACTCTCTAAATATATTACTTTAGTGTACAATAATATAGTATACACATATGGATCCCCAACCCTAAACCCTGACTTAGTAGTAGTGTGCTTTGTTAGCCCTTAAGTTATTACCTACCTTCTCTTTTCTCAATCAAAAGGTCCTATGGAGGATGTAGAGTTTTATATCACTTTATGTGTTCATTTTTCTTAATGAAATCCTTTGCATTCATTTAAAAAAAATGGACTCTTTTATTTTTGCAATGAGTAGTAAATACTTGCACCAAAATTAAGAAAATTGAAATGACAAATGGCATAAAATTTGACTTCAATTAAGATTCAAATTGGAATCAAACTGAATTATATATATATATATATATATTTGTGATTCTCTCTTCTATTTTATGCATGATTTTCTCTCACAAAAAATGTTGTCTCTCTCTCTCTCTCTCTCTCTCTCTCTCTCTCTCTCTCTCTCTCTCTCTCTCTCTCAATTTTTTGGTGAATTTTATTTTTCTTACATCTTTACTATAGGTTGATAAATTTTTGTGTTTTTTAGAACTCTACTTTAGGTTAAGGCGATTTTGTTTTGTGTTTTAAGTTTTATTTATTTATTTTTTCTCTTTGATTGTTAAATGTTATCCTATTGCATTATAAAAAATTAAAGATAGCATATAAGAATATAATATTATTCTATTACATAGCATGATTTGAATAATTGTTTTTTGAGGAACAGCCCTGAGCGGCCTTTTAATTTAATAGCTAATCAGTCAGAAACATAAACCTTAAAAATATAAGGAGGAACAGACTCCATCCAAACTAAAACTAGAAAAGAAAGTCTTGTTCTCTTGGCTAAAGCATGAGCCAAAGCATTGCCTTGCCGGAGTGTATGAGAGAAGGAGAAGTTCTGAAGAGAACTAGCTGAAGACAATTTGTCTTTAACAATATGCCCACATGATGGATGGGACAAACACTGATTTTTTTTTTTATAGCAAAGATGGACACTTCTGAATCACCTTTGAAAACTAAACTGTGCATATCTAACTCATGGACAAAATGAACTGCTCTTCGTGCTGCAAGAGTTTCAAGGACAGATACTGAGGAAGGCAAGGGAATAATCTCAGCCAAGGCTGCCAAAACTTCTCCATGAGAATTGCGAACCACGATGCTGATACCCGCTACATTCAGATCTTCAAAAACAGCCCCATCAAAATTTGTTTTCATAGTACCAGGATTAGGAGGTTTCCATACAGTTTTCTGTTGGCCTTTTTGTGCATGATGCTTGCTGTGTTGCTGCTGAAAATCCTGAAGGTATTGTCCCGCCAGAATCACAATTCTCTCCATTGGGGCAACTGATTCATTATTAAGGCACTTATTCCTTCTGTTCCATAGAGACCAACACACCATGGCAAAAAGCTTTGAGCCACGAGTGCTTGAAGCTGTCAGACTAAACAGATCAGAAAATGAAGTTAGTTTGAAAATTTTATAATTTAAACCACCAAATTCTTTAACCTAAACCGATCTAACATTGCTGCATCCCCACAGAGCATGAAGCACGGTTTCTTCCTCCATTTTGCAGTTGCTGCATAGGGAAGATTTCACCACTTTCCTCTTCACCAAGTTATTCATGGTTGGGAGTGAATTTGTACATGCTCGCCAAGTGAAAGTTTTCACTTTATTTGGCACTTTCAAATTCCATACTCCTAACCAGAATTTTTTTGAATTCTCACTACTTGAACTCGATGCCCCTTCCTTATTTTCTAGATCACAGAGAAGATGGTAGCCCGATTTAACCATGTACATACCAGATGTCGACTTTGGCCAAATTAATATATCATCTTGAGGGGTCATGCAGATTGGTATAGATTTGATTCTTTGGGCTTCAAA
Source organism: Quercus gilva (assembly GCA_023621385.1). Lineage (NCBI taxonomy): Eukaryota > Viridiplantae > Streptophyta > Magnoliopsida > Fagales > Fagaceae > Quercus > Quercus gilva. The sequence goes on along the minus strand of CM042473.1, from coordinate 61,153,114 downwards.
TGATAAAAACAAATTATCAAATTATCAATCAATAGGACATTCCACCAGCCCGATTCTCCATCCAACAACTCGGCCACCTTTGCATCAGTGGGCAGAAAAGAGGGAGCAGAAACCACCTTACCACAATCATCTCCCGGTAGCCAATTATCATGATTGATATAAGTTGAACTACCTTTACCAATCCTCCATTTGGCTCTAGTAGAAATAACCTTGCGAGCACCAAGTATACTCCAAGCATAGGATCCAGATTTGGTTTTTGCCTTGAATATATTTCCGGAAGGAAAATACTTCGCCTTGAACACTCTATAGAACAGAGAGTTAGTATCATATAATAGGCGACATATCTGTTTTGCTAACATAGCTCCATTGAACTTTCTTAATTCTTTGAATCCCATCCCACCTTTTGATTTTGGTAAGCATAAGGTCTCCCAACTCTTCCAATGAATTTTCCTGCTATCACCACGCTCACCCCACCAAAACTTTTTAATTAGAACCTCAATATCATAACAAAGCCCCATAGGTAACTTAAAGCAACTCATAGCAAAGGTTGGTATGGCTTGGACCACAGCCTTTAACAAAATTTCCCTACCCACTCAAGACAGTAATTTCTCCTTCCACCCTTATAATTTCCCCTAAATTCTCTCCTTTATAAAACTAAGACTTTCTTCTTTATTTTTTTCGACAACCGTAGGAAGGCCTAAATATTTTTCATATTCCTTGATCTATGGAACTCCCAAAAAGTCTTTTAGTTATTCTTTGATAGCTTCAACAACCCCCTTATGAAAGAACAAATTTGTCTTCTCTCTATTCACCTTTTGCCCCGAGGCTACTTCATACTGGGTTAGGATATTCTAAATAGTTTGAACATCACTCATTTTCACCCTGCAAAAGAGTAGACTATCATTAGTAAAAAATAGATGGGATATTTGTGGCCCATTCTTGCATAGGGAAAAGCCTTTGAGATCACCACAATTTACAACCCTTTGGGTCAGCCTATTCAAACCCTCTAAACAAAGTAAGAAAAGGTAGGGAGACAAGGGATCACCTTGTCTAATTCTTCTGGTAGGTATGATATTGCCCCGTGGTTCCCTATTTACAAGTATAGAATATGAAATTGAGCTATTACATTCCATAATCAACCCTATCCACCTTTCGTGAAACTTCATCTTAGCCATCAAATTATTGAGAAAACTCCATTCCACTCTGTCGTATGCATTGCTCATATCCAGCTTCATAGCCATAAAACCCTCTTTACAAGTCTTTTTTTTTTCCATGTGATGTAAGGACTCAAAAGCAACAAGTATATTGTTTGAAATTGCCTTATCCAATTGGAAGGCACTTTGGGACTTCGAGATTACAGTAGGTAAAAAGCTTTTAAGCTGGTTTGCTAACACTTTGGAAATCAACTTATACAATATATTACATAAAGCAATAGGTGAAAATTCCATTACTCTCTCAGGACATTTAACTTTAGGAATAAGAGTAATATAAGTGTGGTTAATGCTAGCTGGAATTTTACTTGTATTCAAGCAAGTCAAAACTGCCAAGGAAACATCAGCTCCAATTTTATCCCAATAATGCTGGTAGAAAATGAGGGGCATCCCCGTCAGGACCCGGGGCCTTAAGAGGGGACATTTTCTTGAGGGCAAGATCGACTTCAAGTCTGGAAAATTCACCAAACGATTTCTCATTCATATCTATTGTCAGAACTCGAAGTGTTGCCACGAAAACTACTGTCATTTGGATCGGGTTTGAAGATGAAAATAGATTTTTATATTACTCAACAAATAAGCCAGCCGCCTGATCATCCCCACCACACAATTCACCAATTGAATTGTGAAGTCCCTTAACTAAATTCCATTTAAATCATCTGCGAGGCTTTGTAATAAAAAAAACTGGTATTTTGGTCGCCATCCTTTAGCTAATGTAGTTTTGACCGTTGCTGCCACAACGGTTCTTCAACAGTTAAAAGGTCCCTCACCTCAGCCTTTAAAACATGAACCCATTCTCCATCTCCTCCTTGGACAGCATCCCTTTCAGCTATCTTCAGTTGTCTCTTTTTGGTTTAATCTCACATAGATTCAATTTGGCCATGAAAGTTTAATCCTATCTACCTTTTCAAGATTCCATTTGACCGTGCTCGTTTAATCTCACGCGGATTCAATTTGGCCATGATTGTTTCATCCTATCTGTCTTTTCAAGATTCAATTCGACCGTGATTGTTTAATCTCACGTGAATTCAATTCTACCCTGATCGTCATCTATTCGAGATTCAATTCGGCCTTGATAGTTGAATCCTATCTATCTATTTGAGATTCAATTTGACCGTGCACGTTTAATCAAACACGGATTCAATTTGGCCATGATAATTTAATCCTATCCATCTTTTTGAGATTCAATTCGATTGTGGTTGTTTAATCTCACGTGGATTCAATTAAGCAATGATCGTTTAATCCTATCCGTCTTTTCAAGATTCAATTCAACCATGCTCATTTAATCTCATGTGGATTCAATTCACCCAAGATCGTTTAATTGAATCTATCTTTTTGATATTCAATTTGATTGTGCCCGTTTAATCTCACACGGATTCCATTTGGCAATGATCGTTAAATCCGTTCCGTCTTTTCAAGATTCAATTCAACCGCACTCGTTTAATCTCACGCGGATTTAATTCAGCCATGATCGTTTAATCCTAAATATCTTTTCAAGATTCAATCCGACCACGCTGGTTTAATCATACACGGATTCAATTCTACTAGGAACGTTTAATCCTAACCATATTTTCGAGATTCAATTCGACCGTGCTCGTTAAACCCACGCGGATTTAATTCACTCATCATCGTTTAATACCACCCAGCTTTTCGAGATTTAATTAAACCAGGCTCGTTTAATCTAATGCGAATTCAATTCGGCCATCAACGATTAATCTTATCTATCTTTTTAATGTTCAATTCAACCATGCTTGTTTAATCTCACGCGGATTCAATTTGGCAATGACCGTTTAATCCTATAAGCCTTTTCTAGATTCAATTCAATCGTGCTCACTCAATCTCACACGGATTCAACTTGGTCATCACTGTCTAATACAACCCATCTTTTCAAGATTCAATTCGAACGTGCTGGTTTAATCTCACGCGAATTCAATTCGGCAATGATCGTTTAATCCTATCCATCCTTTCGAGATTCGATTCGACCATGCTCGTTTAATCTCATGCGGATTCAATTCTACCATGATCATTTAATCCTAATCATATTTTCGAGATTCAATTCGACCATGCTCGTTTATTCTCACGCGGATTCAATTCGGCGATGATCGTTTAATCCTATCCGTCTTTTCAAGATTAAATTCAACCGTCCTCGTTTAATCTCACGCAGATTCAATTCTGGGATGTTCGTTTAATCCTAACCACTTTTTTGATATTCAATTAGACCATGCTCATTTAATCTCACATGCATTCAATTCGGCAATGATTGTTTAATCCTATCCATCTTTTCGGGATTCAATTTGACCGTGCTCGTTTAATCTCACCTGGATTCAATTCGGTCATCATCCTTTAATACAACCCATCTTTTCCAGATTCAATTCGCCCGTGCTCATTTAAACTCACATGGATTCAATTCGGCCATGATCGTTGCATCCTATCTATCGTTTGAAGATTCAATTCGACTATGCCCATTTAATCAAATGCGGATTCAATTCGGCCATGATAATTTAATCCTATCCATCTTTTTTGATATTCAATTCAACCATGCTTGTTTAATCTCACGGGGATTCAATTCAGCAATGATCGTTTAATCCTATTCGTCTTTTGAAGATTTAATTCAACCATGCTCATTTAATCTCACATGGATTCAATTCGGCCAAGATCGTTTAATCGAATCTATCTTTTTGATATTCAATTCGACCGTGCTTGTTTAATCTCACGCGAATTCCATTTAGCAATGATCGTTAAATCTGATCAGTCTTTTCAAGATTCAATTCGATTGCACTCATTTAATCACTCGTAGATTCAATTTGGCCATGATTGTTTAATCGTAAATATCCATTCAAGATTCAATTCGACTGCGCCGGTTTAATCTTATGCAGATTCAATTCTGCTATGAATGTTTGATCCTACCCAGCTTTTCGAGATTCAATTTAACCGTGCTCGTTTAATCTCACATGGATTCATCGTGCTCATCATCGTTTAATACAACCCAACTTTTTGAGATTTAATTAAACCGGGCTCGTTTAATCTCATGCAGATTCAATTCGCCTATGATCGTTTAATCCTATCTATCTTTTGATATTCAATTCAACTGTGCTCGTTTAATCTCATGCGGATTCAATTCGGCAATGACCATTTAATCCTATCCGTCTTTTCTAGATTCAATTCGACCGTGCTTGTTCAATCTCACGTGGAGTCAATTCAGTCATCACTTTCTAATACAACCCATCTTTTCGAGATTTAATTCGACCGTGCTGGTTTAATCTCACGCGGATTCAATTCGGCAATGATCGTTTCAACTTATTCGTCTTTTCAAGATTCAATTTGACCATGCTCGTTTAATCTCACACGGATTCAATTCTGCCATAATCATTTAATCCTAATCACATTTTCGAGATTCTATTCGACCAGGCTCGTTTAATCTCACATGGATTCAATTCACCAGTGATCGTTTAATCCTACCCGTCTTTTTGAGATTCAATTTGACCATGCTCGTTTAATCTCACGCAAATTCAATTCTGGCATGTTCATTTAATCCTAACTATTTTTTCAACATTCAATTCGACTGTGCTTGTTTAATCTCACGCGGATTTAATTCGGCAATGATTGTTTAATCATATCCATCTTTTTGGGATTCAATTTGACTGTGCCCGTTTAATTTCACGTGGATTCAATTCGGTCATCATCGTTTAATACAACCTATCTTTTCTAGATTCAATTCGGCCATGATCGTTGAATCATATCTATCTTTTCGAGATTCAATTCGACCGTGCACATTTAATGAAACTCTGATTCAATTTAGCCATAATAGTTTAATCCTATCCATCTTTCTTGAGATTCAATTTGACCGTGCTTGTTTAATCTCATGCGATTCAATTCGGCAATGATTGTTTAATCCTATTCGTCTTTTCAAGATTTAATTCAACCATGCTCATTTAATCTCACATGGATTGAATTTGGCCAAGATCGTTTAGTCGAATATATCTTTTTGATATTCAATTTGACCGTGCCCGTTTAATCTCATGTAGATTCCATTCGACAATGATCTTTAAATCCGATCCGTCTTTTCAAGATTCAATTTGACTACGCTCGTTTAATCTAACACGTGTTCATTTCGGCCATGATCTTTTAATCCTAAATATCTTTTCTAGATTCAATTTGACCATGCTGGTTTAATCTTACATGGATTCAATTATGTTATGAACGTTTAATCCTACCCATCTTTTCGAGATTCAATTTGATCATGCTCGTTTAATCTCACACGGATTCAATGCACTCATCATCGTTTAATACAATCCAGCTTTTCAAGATTCAATTAGATTGGACTTGTTTAATCTCATGTGGATTCAATTCGGCCATGATCGTTCAATCCTATCTATCTTTTCGTTATTCTATTCAATCGTGCTCATTTAATATCACTTGGATTCAATTCGGCAATGACCGTTTAATCCTATCTGTCTTTCCCAGATTCAATTCGACTATGCTCGTTCAATCTCACGCGGAGTCAATTCAGTCATCACTTTCTAATACAACCCATCTTTTCGAGATTCAATTCGACCGTGGTGGTTTAATCTCAAGTGGATTCAATTCAGCAATGATCGTTTAAACTTATTCGTCTTTTCGAGATTCAATTTGACCATGCTTGTTTAATCTCACGCGGATTCAATTCTGCCAGGATTGTTTAATTCTAATCACATTTTCGAGATTCTATTCGACCGGGCTTGTTTAATCTCACGTGGATTCAATTCACCAGTGACCGTTTAATCCTACCTGTCTTTTCGAGATTCAATTTGACCATGCTTGTTTAGTCTCACGTGTTTAATCCTAACCATTTTTTCAATATTCAATTCGACCATGCTTGTTTAATCTCACACGGATTTAATTCGGCAATGATTGTTTAATCCTATCCATCTTTTTGGGATTCAATTCGGCCATGCTCGTTTAATCCCACACGGATTCAATTCGGCCATGATTGTTGAATAATATCTATCTTTTCGAGATTCAATTCGACCGTGCACGTATAATGAAACTCGGATTCAATTCGGCCATGATAGTTTAATCCTGTCCATCTTTTTTGAGATTCAATTCGACTGTGCTCGTTTAATCTCACGCGGATTCAATTCGGCAATGATTGTTTAATCGTATTCATCTTTTCAAGATTTAATTCAACCAAGCTCATTTAATCTCACATGGATTGAATTTGGCCAAGATCGTTTAATCGAATACATCTTTTTGATATTCAATTCGACCATGCTCGTTTAATCTCATGTGGATTCCATTCAACAATGATCTTTAAATCCGATCTGTCTTTTCAAGATTCAATTTGACTGTGCTCGTTTAATCTCACGCGGGTTCATTTCGGCCATGATCATTTAATCCTAAATATCTTTTCTAGATTCAATTTGACCACGCTGGTTTAATCTTACGTGGATTCAATTATGCTATGAATGTTTAATCCTACCCATCTTTTTGAGATTAAATTTGATCATGCCCGTTTAATCTGACACGGATTCAATGCGCTCATCATCGTTTAATACAATCTAGCTTTTCGAGATTCAACTAGACCGGACTCGCTTAATCTCATGCGGATTCAATTCGGCCAAGATCGTTCAATCCTATCTATCTTTTCGATATTCTGTTCAACCGTGCTCGTTTAATATCACGTGGATTCAATTCAGAAATGACCGTTTAATCCTATCTGTCTTTTCCAAATTCAATTCGACCATGCTTATTTAATCTCACGCAGATTTAATTTGGTCATCACTGTCTAATACAACCCATCTTTTCAAGATTCAGCTCGACCGTGTTGGTTTAATCTCACGCGAATTCAATTTGGCAATGATCATTTAATCCTATGCGTCTTTTCGATATTCAATTGGACAATGCTCGTTTAATCTCATGCGGATTCAATTCTGCCATGACCATTTAGTCCCAATCATATTTTTGAGATTCAATTTGACTGTGCTCGTTTAATCTCACGCAGATTCAATTCGGTGACGATCATTTAATCTTATCCATCTTTTTGAGATTAAATTTGACCGTCCTTGTTTAATCTCATGTGGATTCAATTTTGGCGTGTTCGTTTAATCCTAACCATTTTTTCAATATTCAATTCAACCGTGCTCATTTAATCTCACGCGGATTCAATTCGGCAATGGTTGTTTAATCGTATCCATCTTTTCAGGATTTAATTCGATCGTGCTCGTTTTATCTCACGCAGATGCAATTTGGTCATCATAGTTTAATACAACCCATCTTTTTGAGATTCAATTTGATCGTGCTCGATTAATCTCACGTGGATTCAATTGATCTTTTCGAGATTCAATTTGACCGTGCCCGTTTACTCCCAAGCAGATTCAATTTGGTAATGATCGTTTAATCCTATCCATCTTTACGAGATTCAATTTAACCGTGCTCGTTTAATCCCTGCAGATTCAATTCGGCCATCATCGTTTAATCCTATCCATCTTTTTGAGATTCAGTTCGACTGTGCTCGTTTAATCTCATGAGCATTCAATTTGGCCATGATCGTTTAATCTTATCTTCTTTTTGACATTCAATTCGACTGTGCTCGTTTAATCTCACGTGGATTCAATTTGGCCATGATTGTTTAATCCTATCAATCTTTTCGAGATTCAATTTGACCATGCTCAATTAATCTCACATGGATTCAATTCAGCCACAATAATTTTATCATATCAATCATGTTAAGATTCAATTTGACCATGCTCTTTTAATCTTTCGTGGATTCAATTTGGCTGTGATCATTTAATCCTATCATTCTTTTTGAGATTCCACTCGATCGTGCTCATTTAATCTCATGTAGATTCAATTTGGCCGTGATCATTTCATCTAATCTATCTTTTTGAGATTCATATTGACCCTGCTCGTTTGATCTCATGCGGATTCAATTTATCCATGATCGTTTAATCTTATCCATCGTTTTGAGATTCAATTCGACCGTTCTTGTTTAATCTCACGTGGACTCAATTCGGTAATGATAATTTAATCCTATCCCTTTTTTCAAGATTCAATTTCACCGTGCTCATTTAATCTCATGCGGATTCAACTCAGTCATCATCGTTTAATACAACCTATCTTTTTGAGATTCAATTTGATCGTGCTTGATTAATCTTATGCGGATTCAATCGATCTTTTCGAGACTCAATTTAACCATGCCTGTTTACTCCCAAGCAGATTCAATTTGGCAACGATCGTTTAATCCTATCCATCTTTACGAGATTCAATTTAACCGTGCTTGTTTAATCCCTGCAGATTCAATTCGGCCATCATCGTTTAATCCTATCCATCTTTTTGAGATTCAGTTTGACCGTGCTCGTTTAATCTCATGAGCATTCAATTTGGCCATGATCGTTTAATCTTATCTATCTTTTTGACATTCAATTCGACTGTGCTCGTTTAATCTCACGTGGATTCAATTTGGCCATGATTGTTTAATCCTATCAATCTTTTCGAGATTCAATTTGACCATGCTCATTTAATCTCACATGGATTCAATTCAGCCACAATAATTTTATCATATCAATCTTCTTAAGATTCAATTTGACCATGCTTTTTTAATCTTTCGTGGATTCAATTCGGCTGTGATCATTTAATCCTATCATTCTTTCTGAGATTCCACTCGACCGTGCTCATTTAATCTCATGCAGATTCAATTTCGCCATGATCGTTTCATCTGATCTTTCTTTTCGAGATTCATATTGACCTTGCTCGTTTGATCTCATGCGGATTCAATTTAGCCATGATCGTTTAATCTTATCCATCGTTTTGAGATTCAATTCGATCGTGCTTGTTTAATCTCACGTGGACTCAATTCGGTAATGATCATTTAATCCTATCCCGTTTTTCAAGATTCAATTTCACCGTGCTCATTTAATCTCATGCGGATTCAATTCAGTCATCATCATTTAATACAACCTATTTTTTTGAGATTCAATTTGATCGTGCTCGAATAATCTTATGTGGATTCAATCGATCTTTTCGAGATTCAATTTGACCGTGCCCGTTTACTCCCAAGTAGATTCAATTTGGCAAAGATTGTTTAATCCTATCCATCTTTACGAGATTCAATTTAATTGTGCTCCTTTAATCCCCGCAGATTCAACTCGGCCATCATTGTTTAATCCTATCCATCTTTTTGAGATTCAGTTCGACCGTGCTCATTTAATCTCATGAGCATTCAATTTGGCCATGATCGTTTAATCTTATCTATCTTTTTGACATTCAATTCGACTGTCCTCGTTTAATCTCACGTGGATTCAATTTGGCCATGACTGTTTAATCCTATCAATCTTTTCGAGATTCAATTTGACCATGCTCTTTTAATCTTTCGTGGATTCAATTTGGCTGTGACCGTTTAATCCTATCGTTCTTTTTGAGATTCCATTCGACCATGCTCATTCAATTTGGCTGTGATCATTTCATCCGATCTATCTTTTTGAGATTCATTTTGACCCTACTCGTTTGATCTCATGCGGATTCAATTTAGCCATGATCGTTTAATCTTGTCCATCGTTTTGAGATTCAATTCGACCGTGCTTGTTTAATCGCACGCGGACTCAATTCGGTAATGATCATTTAATCCTATCCCTCTTTTCAAGATTCAATTTGACCATGCTCGCTTAATCTCACATAGATTCAATTTAGCCATAATCATTTAACCATATCAATCTTTTCGAGATTCCATTCGACCATGCTTGGTTAGTCTCACGTGGATTCAATTTGGCCATGATCTTTTAATCCTATCTATCTTCTTGAGATTCAATTTGACCATGCTCATTTAATCTCACGCGGATTCAATTCGGCCATGATCGTTTAATCCTATCAATCTTTTCGAGATTCCACTCGATCGTGCTCATTTAATCTCACGCGGATTCCATTTGGCATGATCGTTTCATCCGATCTATCTGTTCGAGATTCATTTTGACCCTGCTCGTTTGATCTCACGCGGATTCAATTTAGCCATGATCATTTAATCCTATCCATCTTTTCGTGATTCAATTCAATTGTGCTCATTTAATCTCATGCAAATTCAATTTGGCCATGATCATTTAATCCTATCTATCTTTTCAAGATTCAATTCGACAAAGCGCGTTAATCTCAGGCAGATTCAATTCAACCATGATTGTTTAATCCTATCCATTTTTTCGAGATTCAATTCAATTGTTCTCATTTAATCTGACGCAAATTCAATTTGGCCATGACCATTTAATCCTATCAACCTTTTCAAGATTCAATTTGACCGTGCTCGTTTAATCTCACGCAGATTCAATTCTGCCATGACCATTTAATCCCAATCATATTTTTGAGATTCAATTTGACCGTGCTCGTTTAATCTCACACAGATTCAATTCGGCGATGATTGTTTAATCTTATCCATTTTTTTGAGATTAAATTTGACCGTCCTCGTTTAATCTCATGCGGATTCAATTCTGGCGTGTTCGTTTAATCCTAACCATTTTTTCAATATTCAATTCAACCGTGCTCGTTTAATCTCACACGGATTCAATTCGGCAATGATTGTTTAATCCTATCCATCTTTTTGGGATTTAATTCGATCGTGCTCGTTTAATCTCACGCGGATGCAATTTGGTCATCATAGTTTAATACAACCCATCTTTTCCAGATTCAATTCAGCGATGCTCGTTTAATCTCACGCAGCTTCAATTCGGCCGCGATCTTTTAATCATATCTATCTTTTCAATATCACGTGTATTCAATTAGGCAGTCATTGTTTAATCCTATCTGTCTTTTTGAGATTCAATTCGATCGTGCTTGTTTAATCTCATGCGGATTCAATTCTGCCATGATCGTTGAATCCTAACCATATTTTCGAGATTTAATTCTATCGTGTTCTTTTAATCTCACGTGGATTTAATTTGGCAATGATCATTTTATCCTATCCATCTTTTCAAGATTCAATTTGACTGTGCTCGTTTAATCTTACTTGGATTCAAATCTGCCAAGATCGTCTAATCCTATCCATCTTTTCAAGACTCCTTTCGAGCACGCGTGGGTTCAATTCAACCGTGATCATTTAGTCCTATCCGTCTTTTTGAGATTCAATTCGACCGCGCTCGTTTAATCTAACGTGGATTCAATTCAGCCATGATCTTTTAATCCTATCTATCTTTTCGAGATTCAATTCGACCACGCTAGATTAATCTCTCGCGAATTCAATTCTGCTATGAACGTTTAATCCTATCCATCTTTCTGAGATTCAATTTCACCGTGCTCATTTAATCTCATGCGGATTCAATTCAGTCATCATCATTTAATACAACCCATCTTTTTGAGATTCAATTTGATCGTGCTCGATTAATCTCACGTGGATTTAATCGATCTTTTCGAGATTCAATTTGACCGTGCCCGTTTACTCCCAAGCAGATTCAATTTGGCAACGATCGTTTAATCCTATCCATCTTTACAAGATTCAATTTAACCGTGCTCATTTAATCCCCGCAGATTCAAACCATCATCGTTTAATCCTATCCATCTTTTTGAGATTCAGTTTGACCGTGCTCGTTTAATCTCATGAGCATTCAATTTGGCCATGATCGTTTAATCTTATCTATCTTTTTGACATTCAATTCGACTGTGCTCGCTTAATCTCACGTGGATTCAATTTGGCCATGATTGTTTAATCCTATTAATCTTTTCAAGATTCATTTGACCATGCTCATTTAATCTCACATGGATTCAATTCAGCCATAATCATTTTATCATATCAATCTTTTTAAGATTCAATTTGACCATGCTCTTTTAATCTTTCGTGGATTCAATTTGGCTGTGATCGTTTAATCCTATCATTCTTTTTGAGATTCCACTCGACCGTGCTCATTTAATCTCATGCGGATTCAACTTGGCCGTGATCGTTTCATCCGATCTACCTTCTTGAGATTCATTTTGACCCTGCTCGTTTGATCTCATGCGGATTCAATTCAGTCATCATCATTTAATACAACCTATCTTTTTGAGATTCAATTTGATTGTGCTCGATTAATCTCACGTGGATTCAATCGATCTTTTCGAGATTCAATTTGACCGTGCCCGTTTACTCCCAAGCCGATTCAATTTGGCAATGATCGTTTAATCCTATCCATCTTTACGAGATTCAATTTAACCGTGCTCGTTTAATCCCCGCAGATTCAAACCATCATCGTTTAATCCTATCCATCTTTTTGAGATTCAGTTCGATCGTGCTCGTTTAATCTCATGAGAATTCAATTTGGCCATGATCGTTTAATCTTATCCATCTTTTTGACATTCAATTCGACTGTGCTCGTTTAATCTCACGTGGATTCAATTTGGCCATGATTGTTTAATCCTATCAATCTTTTTGAGATTCAATTTGACCATGCTCTTTTAATCTTTCGTGGATTCAATTTGGCTGTGATCGTTTAATCCTATCATTCTTTCTGAGATTCCACTCGACCGTGCTCATTTAATCTCATGTGGATTCAATTTGGCTATGATCGTTTCATCCGATCTATCTTTTCGAGATTCATTTTGACCCCGCTCGTTTGATCTCATGTGGATTCAATTTAGCCATGATCATTTAATCTTATACATCGTTTTGAGATTCAATTCGACCGTGCTTGTTTAATCTCACGCGGACTCAATTCGGTAATGATCATTTAATCCTATCCCTCCTTTCAAGATTCAATTTGACCATGCTCGTTTAATCTCACACAGATTCAATTAACCATAATCATTTAACCATATCAATCTTTTCGAGATTCCATTCGACCATGCTTGGTTAGTCTCACGCGGATTCAATTTGGCCATGATCTTTTAATCCTATCTATCTTTTTGAGATTCAATTTGACCATGCTCATTTAATCTCACGTGGATTCAATTCGGCCATGATCGTTTAATCCTATCAATCTTTTCGAGATTCCACTCGATCGTGCTCGTTTAATCTCACGCGGATTCAATTTGGCATGATCATTTCATCCAATCTATCTGTTTGAGATTCATTTTGACCCTGCTCGTTTAATCTAACTCGGATTAAATTTAGCCATGATCATTTAATCCTATCCATCTTTTCGTGATTCAATTCAATTGTGCTCATTTAATCTCACGCAAATTCAATTCGGCCATGATCATTTAATCCTATCTATCTTTTCGAGATTCAATTCGACAAAGCGCGTTAATCTCAGGCAGATTCAATTCGACCATGATTGTTTAATCCTATCCATTTTTTTTGAGATTTAATTCAATTTTTCTCATTTAATCTCATGCAAATTCAATTTGGCCACGACTGTTTAATCCTATCAATCTTTTCAAGATTCAATTTGACCATGCTCGTTTAATCTCACGCAGATTCAATTTAGCCATGATTGTGTAATTTTATCAATCTATTCGAGATTCCATTCGACTATGCTTGGTTAATCTCACGCGGATTCAATTTGGCCATGATCATTTAATCCTATCTATATTTTTGAGATTCAATTCGACCATGCTCGTTTAATCTTACGCGGATTCAATTCAGCCATAATCGTTTAATCCTATCTATCTTTTAGATATTCCATTTGACTGTGCTCGTTTAATCTCACGCGGAATCAATTTGGCCATCATCGTGTAATCCTATCTACCTTTTCGAGATTCAATTTGGCCATGGTTGTTTAATCTCACGCGGATTCAATTTAGCCATGATCGTTCAATCTTATCCATCTTTTCAAGATTCAATTCAATTGTTCTCATTTAATCTCATGCAAATTCAATTCAGCCATAATTGTTTAATCCTATCTATCTTTTCAAGATTCAATTTGACAAAGCATGTTTAATCTCAGGCAAATTCAATTTGACCATGATTGTTTAATCCTATCCATCTTTTTGAGATTCAATTCAACCGTGCTCATCTAATCTCACGCAAATTCAATTTGGACATGATCGTTTAATCTAATCTACCTTTTTTAGATTCAATTTGACAATGCACGTTTAATCTCAGGCAGATTCAATTCAACCATGATCATTTAATCCTATCCATCTTTTTGAGATTCAATTCAACAATGCTCATTTAATCTCACACAGATTCAATTTGGCCATGATAGTTTAATCCTATCTACCTTTTCGAGATTCAATTTGACTGTGCTCGTTTAATCTCACGCGGATTCAATTAAGCCATTATCGTTCAATCCTATCCATCTTTTCGAGATTCAATTCAATCGTGCTCGTTTAATCTCATGCAAATTCAATTTGGCCATGATTGTTTAATCCTATATTCAATTTGACAAAGTGCGTTTAATCTCAGGCGGATTCAATTCAACCATGATTGTTTAATCCTATCCATCTTTTCGAGATTCAATTCAACCATGCTCATTTAATCTCATGCAAATTCAATTTGGCCATGATTGTTTAATCCAATCTACCTTTTCTTGATTCAATTGGACAAAGAGCGTTTAATCTCATGTGGATTCAATTCGGCCATGATCGTTTAATCCAATACATCTTTTCAAGTTTCAATTCGACCGGGCTTGTTTAATCTCACTTGGATTAAATTCTGCCCTGATCATCATCTATTCGAGATTCAATTTGAACGTACTCGTTTAACCTCACACAGATTCAATTCGGACATGATCGTTGAATCCTATCTACCTTTTTAAGATTCAATTTGATCGTGCATGTTTAATCTAACATGGATTCAATTCGGCCTTGATAGTTTAATCCTATCCATCTTTTTGAGATTCAATTTGACCGTGCTTGTTTATTCTTACACGGAATCATTTCACAATGATCGTTTAATCCTATCTGTCTATTCAAGATTGAATTCAACCATGCTCATTTAATCTCACGTGGATTCAATTAGGCCAAGATTGTTAATCGAATCTATCTTTTTGATATTCAATTCGACCGTGCCTGTTTAATCTTACGCTGATTCCATTCGGCAATGAACGTTAAATTCGATCTGTCTTTTCAAGATTCAATTCGACCGTGCTCATTTAATCTCATGCAGATTCAATTCTGCCATGATTGTCTAATTCTAAACATCTTTTCGAGATTCAGTTCCACTGTGTTCGTTTAATCTTATGCGGATTCTATTTGGCCATCCTCATTTAATCCTATCTATCTTTTTGAGATTCAATTCGATCGTGCTCATTTAATCTTAAGCAGATTCAATTTGGGCGTAGTTGTTTAATCATATCCATCTTTTTGACACTTATTTCGAGCACGTGCAGGTTCAATTCGATCATGATCGTTTAATCCTATTCGTCTTTTCGAGATTCAATTTGACCACGCTCGTTTAATCTCAAGCAGATTCAATTCGGCCATGATCGTTTATTCCTATCTACCTTTTTGAGATTCAATTCGACTGTGCTAGGTAAATGTCACATAGATTCAATTCCACTATGAACGTTTAATCCTATCCATATTCCCGAGATTCAATTTGACCACGCTCATTTAATCTCACACAGATTCAATACAGAAACGATTGTTTAATCCTATCTGGGTTTTCAAGATTCAATTCAACCGTGCTCACTTAATCTCTCGTAGATTCAATTTGGCCAAGATCGTTTAATTGTATCTATCTTTTTGATATTTAATTCGACCGTGCTCCTTTAATCTCACGTAGATTCAATTTGGCCATGGTTGTTTAATGCTATCCACCTTTTCGAGACTCATTTCAGGCACGTGCGGGTTGAATTCGACCATGATCATTTAATCCGATCCATCTTTTTAAGATACAATTTGACCGCGCTCGTTTAATTCCATGTGGATTCAATTCGGCCATGATTATTCGTATTTGTTTTTCAAGATTCAATTCAACTGTTCTCATTTAATCTCACATGGATTTAATTTGGCCAAGTTCATTAAATCGAATCTATCTTTTCTATATTCAATTTGACCGTGCCCGTTTAATCTCACGCGGATGCAGTTCGGCCATGATTGTCCAATTCTAAACATCATTTTGAGAATCAGTTCCACCGTGCTCATTTAATCTTGTGCGGATTCAATTCGGCCACCATCATTTAATCCTATCTATCTCTTCGAGATTCAATTCGACCGTGCTCGTTTAATCTCACATAGATTCAATTTGGCCACGGTTGTTTAATCCTATCCATCTTTTCGAGACTTATTTCAAGCACGCGCGGGTTCAATTCGACATGATTGTTTAATACTATCCGTCTTTTTGAGATTTAATTCGAACGTGCTTGTTTAATCTCGTGTGCATTCAATTTGGCCATGATCATTTATTCAAATCTGTCTTTTTGATATTCAATTCGACCATGCCCGTTTAATCTCACATGGATACCATACGGCAATGATTGTTTAATCCAATCCGTCTTTCCAAGAATCAATTCGATCGTGCTTATTTAATCTCAAGCGGATTCAAGTTTGCCATGATCGTCTAATCCTAAACATCTTTTTGAGATTCAGTTCCATCGTGCTCGTTTAATCTTATGCAGATTCAATTCGGCCATCATCGTTTAATCCTACATTTCTTTTTGAGATTCAGTTTGACTATGCTTGTTTAATCTCACATAGATTCAGTTCTGCCATTATCGTCTAATCCTAAATATCTTTTCGAGATTCAGTTCCACCGTGCTCGTTTAATCTTATGCAGATTCAATTCGGCCATCATCGTTTAATCCTATCTATCTTTTCGAGATTCAATTCGACCGTGCTCTTTAAATTTCAGGCAGATTCAATTTGTCCTTGGTTGTTTAATGCTATACATCTTTTCGAGACTCATTTCGAGCATGTGTGGGCTCAATTCGACCATGATCATTTAATCATATTTGTCTTTTTGGGATTTAATTCGACTGCGCTGGATTAATCCCACATAGATTCAATTTGGCCATGATTATTCGTAATCGTCTTTTCAAGATTCAGTTCAACCGTGCTCATTTAATCTCATGTGGATTCAATTTACCTAAGATCATTTAATCGAATCTACCTTTATGACATTCAATTCGATTGTGCCCGTTTAAACTCTCGCGGATTCCAATCGGCAATGATTATTTAATCCGATCTGTCTTTTTGACCGTGCTCGTTTAATCTCATGCGGATTTAGTTCTGCCATGATCGTCCAATCCTAAACATCATTTTGAGAATTAGTTCCATCGTGCCCATTTAATCTTGTGCGGATTCAATTTGGCCATCATTGTTTAATCTTATCTATCTTTTCGAGATTCAATTCGACCGTGTTCATTTAATCTCACATAGATTCAATTTGGCCATGGTTGTTTAATCCTATCCATCTTTTTGAGACTCATTTCGAGCATGCGCGGGTTCAATTCAACCACGATCATTTAATACTATCCGTCTTTTCAACAATCAATTCAACCATGCTCGTTTAATCTCATGCTGATTCAATTTGGCCATGATCGTTTAATCCTACCTACCTTTTCGAGATTCAGTTTGAACATGCTTGTTTAATCTCACAGGGATTCAATTCAGCCATGATCGTTTAATCCTATCAATCTTTTTGAGATTCAATTCGACCGTGCTTGTTTAATCTCACACAGATTCAATTCGACTGCACTCGTTTAATCTCACATGGATTGAATTCGGCCATGATCATTATTCCTATCCGCCTTTTCAATATTCAATTCAATCGTGCTCATTTAATCTCACATGGATTCAATTCGGCCAAGATCGTTTGAATCTATCTTTTTGAAATTCAATTCAACTGTGCCCGTTTAATCTCACACAGATTCCATTCAATCTCACACAGATTCCATTCGACAATGATTGTTTAATCCGATCCGTCTTTTCAAGATTCAATTCGACCGTGCTCATTTAATCTCACGCGGATTCAGTTCTGCCATGATCGTTTAATCCTAAACAACGTTTAATCTTGTGTGAATTCAATTAAGCCATCTTGGTTTAATCCTATCTATATTTTTGAGATTTAATTTGGCCTTGGTTGTTTAATTCTCTCCATCTTTTCGATACTCATTTCGTGCACGCACGGGTTCAATTCGACCATGATCGTTAAATCCTATCCATTTTTTCGAGTTTCTGTTCGATCGTGCTCATTTAATCTCGCGCGGATTCAATTCAACCATGATTGTTTAATCATATCCTTCTTTTCAGGAATCAATTCGACCGTGCCCATTTAATCTCATGCTGATTCAATTTGGCCATGATCATTTAATCCTACCTATATTTTCGAGATTTAGTCTGACCATGCTCGTTTATTCTCACTTGGATTCAATTCAGCCATGATCATTTAATCCTATCATTCATTTTGAGATTCAATTTGACCGTGCTCGTTTAATCTCATGCGGTTTCAATTTGGCCATGATCGTCTAATCCTATCTAGCTTTTCGAGATTTAATTTGACCATGCTTGTTTATTCTCAAGAGGATTCAATTCAACCATGAGCGTTTAATTCTATCCATCTTTCTGAGATTCAATTCGACCGTGCTCGTTTAATCTCACGCGGATGCAGTTCTGCCATGATCGTCCAATTCTAAACATCATTTTGAGAATCAGTTCCTCCGTGCTCGTTTAATCTTGTGCGGATTCAATTTGGCCATCATCGTTTAATCCTATCTATCTTTTCAAGATTCAATTCGACCGTGATCGTTTAACCTCACACAGATTCAATTTGGCCATGGTTGTTTAATCCAATCCATCTTTTTGAGACACATTTCAAGCACGCGCGGGTTCAATTCGACATGATTGTTTAATCCTATCCGTCTTTTCGAGATTTAATTCGAACGTGCTTGTTTAATCTTGTTCGGATTCAATTTGGCCATGATCGTTTATTCAAATCTATCTTTTTGATATTCAATTCAACCATGCTCGTTTAATCTCACGTGGATACCATTCGGCAGTGATCGTTTAATCCGATCCGTCTTTTCAAGAATCAATTCGATCGTGCTCATTTAATCTCAAGCGAATTCAAGTCTGCCATGATCGTCTAATCTTAAACACCTTCTTGAGATTCAGTTCCACCGTGCTCGTTTAATCCTATAAGGATTCAACTCGGCCATCATCGTTTAATCCTACCTTTCTTTTCAAGATTCAGTTTGACCATGCTTGTTTAATCTCACACAGATTCAGTTTAGCCATTATCGTCTAATCCTAAATATCTTTTCGAGATTCAGTTCCATCGTGCTCGTTTAATCTTATGCAGATTCAATTCGGCCATCATCGTTTAATCCTATCTATCTTTTCGAGATTCAATTCGACCGTGCTCTTTTAATCTCAGGCAGATTCAACTTGGCCATGGTTGTTTAATGCTATCCATCTTTTCGAGACTCATTTCGAGCACGCGCGGGCTCAATTCGACCATGATCATTTAATCATATTTGTCTTTTTGAGATTTAATTCGACTGCGCTGGTTTAATCCCACATAGATTCAATTGGGCCATGATTGTTCGTATTCGTCTTTTTAAGATTCAGTTCAACCGTGCTCATTTAATCTCATGTGGATTCAATTTACCCAAGATCATTTAATCGAATCTATCTTTTTGATATTCAATTCGATCGTGCCCGTTTAATCTCACGCGTATTCCAACCGGCAATGATTATTTAATCTGATCCGTCTTTTCAAGATTCAATTCGACAGTGCTTGTTTAATCTCACATAGATTCAATTTGGCCATGGTTGTTTAATCCTTTCCATCTTTTCGAGACTCATTTCAAGCACGCGCGGGTTCAATTTGACATGATTGTTTAATCCTATCTGTCTTTTTGAGATTTAATTCAATCATGCTTGTTTAATCTCGTGCGGATTCAATTTGGCCATGATCGTTTATTCAAATCTATCTTTTTGATATTCGATTCGCCCATGCCCGTTTAATCTCACATGGATACCATTCGGCAGTGATCGTTTAATCCGATCCGTCTTTTCGTGAATCAATTCGATCCTACTCATTTAATCTCAAGCGGATTCAAGTCTGCCATGATCATTTAATCCTAAACATCTTTTTGAGATTTAGTTCCACCGTGCTCGTTTAATCTTATGCGGATTCAATTCGGTCATCATCGTTTAATCCTACCTTTCTTTTCGAGATTCAGTTTGACCAAGCTTGCTTAATCTCACACAGATTCAGTTCTGCCATGATCGTTTAATCCTAAATATCTTTTCGAGATTCAGTTCCACCGTGCTCGTTTAATATTATGCAAATTCAATTCGGCCATCATCGTTTAATCCTATCTATCTTTTCAAGATTCAATTCGATCGTGATCTTTTAATCTCAGGCAGATTCAATTTGGCCATGGTTGTTTAATGCTATCCATCTTTTTGAGACTCATTTCGAGCACGCGCGGGCTCAATTCGACCATTATCATTTAATCATATCCGTCTTTTTGAGATATAATTCGACTACGCTGGTTCAATCCCGCATAGATTCAATTTGGCCATGATTATTCGTATTCGTCTTTTCAAGATTTAGTTCAACCGTGCTCATTTAATCTCATGTGGATTCAATTTACCCAAGATCATTTAATCGAATCTATCTTTTTGATATTCAATTCGATCGTGCCCGTTTAATCTCACGCGGATTCCAATCAGCAATGATTATTTAATCCGATCCGTCTTTTCAAGATTCCATTCGACAGTGCTCATTTAATCTTACGCAGATTCAGTTCTGCCATGATCGTCTAATCCTAAACATCGTTTAATCTTGTGTGGATTCAATTCAGCCCTCATGGTTTAATCCTATCTATATTTTCGAGATTTAATTTGGCCATGGTTGTTTAATTCTTTCCATCTTTTCGATACTTATTTCGAGCACGTACGGGTTCGATTCGACCATGATCGTTTAATCCTATCTATTTTTTCAAGTTTCTGTTCGACCGTGCTCATTTAATCTCACGCGGATTCAATTCAACCATGATTGTTTAATCCTATCCTTCTTTTCAAGAATCAATTCGACCATGCCCATTTAATCTCACACTGATTCAATTTGGCCATGATCATTTAATCCTACCTATCTTTTCGAGATTTAGTTTGACCATGCTCGTTTATTCTTTCTTGGATTCAATTCAGCCACGATTGTTTAATCCTATCAATCATTTCGAACGTGCTCGTTTAATCTCAGGCGGTTTCAATTTGGCCATGATCGTTTAATCCTATATATCTTTTCGAGATTCAATTTGACAATGCTTGTTTATTCTCAGGATGATTCTATTCAACCATGATCGTTTAATCCTATCCATCTCTCTGAGATTCAATGCGACCTTGCTCGTTTAATCTCACGTGAATGTAGTTCTGCCATGATCATCCAATTCTAAACATTATTTTGAGAATAAGTTCCACTGTGCTCGTTTAGTCTTGTACGGATTCAATTCAGCCATCATCGTTTAATTCTATCAATCTTTTCAAGATTCAATTCGACCGTGCTCGTTTAATCTCACACAGATTCAATTTGGCCATGGTTGTTTAATCCTATCCATTTTTTCGAGACTCATTTCAAGCATGCGGGGGTTCAATTCGAAATGATTGTTTAATCCTCTCCGTCTTTTCAAGATTTAATTCGAACGTGCTTGTTTATTCTCGTGCGGATTCAATTAGGCCATGATCGTTTATTCAAATCTATCTTTTTGATATTCAATTTGACCATGCCCGTTTAATCTCACGTGGATACCATTCGGCAGTGATCATTTAATCCGATCCGTCTTTTCAAGAATCAATTCGATTGTGCCCATTTAATCTCAAGCAGATTCAAGTTTGCCATGATCGTCTAATCCTAAACATCTTTTTGAGATTCAGTTCCACCGTGCCCGTTTAATCTTATGCAGATTCAATTCGGCCATCATCGTTTAATCCTATCTATCTTTTCGAGATTCAATTCGATCGTGCTCTTTTAATCTCAGGCAGATTCAATATGGCCATGGTTGTTTAATGCTATCCATCTTTTCGAGACTCATTTCGAGCACGCGCGGGCTCAATTCGACCATGATCATTTAATCATATCTGTCTTTTTGAGTTTAATTCGACTGCGCTGGTTTAATCCCGCATAGATTCAATTTGGCCATGATTATTAGTATTCGTCTTTTCAAGATTTAGTTCAACCGTGCTCATTTAATCTCATGTGGATTCAATTTACCCAAGATCATTT
The DNA here is from genome assembly GCA_023621385.1 of Quercus gilva. Lineage (NCBI taxonomy): Eukaryota > Viridiplantae > Streptophyta > Magnoliopsida > Fagales > Fagaceae > Quercus > Quercus gilva. Next base: position 61,130,863 of record CM042473.1, on the reverse strand, counting down.
AATTGAATCTATCTTTTGGATATTCAATTCGATCGTGCCCGTTTAATCTCACGCGGATTCCAATCGGCAATGATTATTTAATCCGATCCGTCTTTTCAAGAATCAATTCGACAGTGCTCGTTTAATCTCACATAGATTCAATTTGGCCATGGTTGTTTAATCCTATCCATCTTTTCGAGACTCATTTCAAGCACGCGCGGGTTCAATTCGACATGTTTGTTTAATCCTATCCGTCTTTTTGAGATTTAATTCAATCGTGCTTGTTTAATCTCGTGCGGGTTCAGTTTGGCCATGATCGTTTATTCAAATCTATCTTTTCGATATTCAATTCGACCATGCTCGTTTAATCTCATGTGGATACCATTCAGCAGTGATCGTTTAATCCGATCCGTCTTTCCATGAATCAATTCGATCGTGCTCATTTAATCTCAAGCGGATTCAAGTCTGCCATGATCGTCTAATCCTAAACATCTTTTTGAGATTTAGTTCCACCGTGCTTGTTTAATCTTATGCGGATTCAATTCGGCCATCATTGTTTAATCCTGCCTTTCTTTTCAAGATTCAGTTTGACCAAGCTTGTTTAATCTCACACAGATTCAGTTTTGCCATGATTGTTTAATCCTAAATATCTTTTCGCGATTCAGTTCCACCATGCTCGTTTAATATTATGCAGATTCAATTCGGCCATCATCGTTTAATCCTATCTATCTTTTCGAGATTCAATTTGATCGTGCTCTTTTAATCTCAGGCAGATTCAATTTGGCCATGGTTGTTTAATGCTATCCATCTTTTCGAGACTCATTTCGAGCACGTGCAGGCTCAATTCGACCATGATCATTTAATCATATTCGTCTTTTTGAGATTTAATTTGACTGCGCTGGTTTAATCCCACATAGATTCAATTTGGCCATGATTATTCGTATTCATCTTTTCAAGATTCAGTTCAACCGTGCTCATTTAATTTCATGTGGATTCAATTTACCCAAGATCATTTAATCAAATCTATCTTTTTGATATTCAATTCGATCGTGCCCATTTAATCTCACGCGGATTCCAATCGGCAATGATTATTTAATTCGATCCGTCTTTTCAAGATTCAATTCAAGCATGCTCGTTTAATCTCACGTGGATTCAGTTCTGCCATGATCGTCCAATCCTAAACATCATTTTGAGAATCAGTTCCACCGTGCTCGTTTAATCTTGTGCAGATTCAATTCGGCCATCATCGTTTAATCCTATTTATCTTTTCGAGATTCAATTCGACCGTGCTCGTTTAATCTCACACAGATTCAATTTAGCCATGGTTGTTTAATCCTATCCATCTTTTTGAGACTCATTTCGAGCATGTGCGCATTCAATTCAACCATGATCATTTAATCCTATCCGTCTCTTCAACAATCAATTCAACCGTGCTCATTTAATCTCATGCTGATTCAATTTGGCCATGATTGTTTAATCCTACCTATCTTTTTGAGATTCAGTTTGAACATGCTTGTTTAATCACACAGGGACGCAATTCAGCCATGATCGTTGAATCCTATCAATCTTTTTGAGATTCAATTCGACCATGCTTGTTTAATCTCACACAGATTCAATTCGACCGTCGTTTAATCTCACATGGATTGAATTCGGCCATGATCGTTTATTCCTATCCGCCTTTTCAAGATTCAATTCAACCGTGCTCACTTAATCTCACATGGATTCAATTCGGCCAAGATCATTTGATCAAATCTATCTTATTGATATTCAATTCAATCGTGCCCGTTTAATCTCACATAGATTCCATTCGGCAATGATCGTCTAATCCGATCCTTCTTTTCAAGATTCAATTCGACAGTGCTCATTTAATCTCACGCAGATTCAATTCGATTACAATCGTTTAATCTCACATGGATTGAATTCGGCCATGATCGTTTATTCCTATTCGCCTTTTCAAGATTCAATTCAACTGTGCTCACTTAATCTCACATGGATTCAATTTGGCCAAGATCGTTTGATCAAATCTATCTTATTGATATTCAATTCAATCGTGCCCATTTAATCTCACACAGATTCCATTCGGCAATGATCGTCTAATCCGATCCTTCTTTTCAAGATTCAATTCGACAGTGCTCATTTAATCTGACGCAGATTCTGTTCTGCCATGATCGTCTAATCCTAAACATCGTTTAATCTTGTGTGGATTCAATTCAGCCCTCATGGTTTAATTCTATCTATATTTTCGAGATTTAATTAGGCCATGGTTGTTTAATTCTCTCCATCTTTTTGATACTCATTTCGAGCACGCATGGGTTCAATTCGACCATGATTGTTTAATCCTATACATTTTTTCGAGTTTCTGTTCGATCATGCTCATTTAATCTCACGCAGATTCAATTCAACCATGATTGTTTAATCCTATCCTTCTTTTCAATAATCAATTCAACTGTGCCCATTTAATCTAACACTGATTCAATTTGGCCACGATCATTTAATCCTACCTATCTTTTTGAGATTTAGTTTGACCATGCTTGTTTATTCTCTCTTGGATTCAATTTAGCCACGATTGTTTAATCCTATCAATCATTTTGAACGTGCTCGTTTAATCTCATGCGGTTTCAATTTAGCCATGATCGTTTAATCCTATCTATCTTTTCGAGATTCAATTTGACAATGCTTGTTTATTCTCAGGATGATTCTATTCAACCATGATCGTTTAATCCTATCCATCTTTCTGAGATTCAATGCGACTGTGCTCGTTTACTCTCACGCGGATGTAGTTCTGCCATGATCGTCCAATTCTAAACATCATTTTGAGAATTAGTTCCACCGTGCTTGTTTAGTCTTGTGCGGATTCAATTCAGCCATCATCGTTTAATCCTATCTATCTTTTTGAGATTCAATTCAACCATGCTCGTTTAATCTCACACAGACTCAATTTGGCCATGGTTGTTTAATCCTATCCATCTTTTCGAGACTCATTTCAAGCATGCGCGAGTTCAATTCGAAATGATTGTTTAATCCTCTCCATCTTTTTGTGATTTAATTCGAACGTGCTTGTTTAATCTCGTGTGGATTCAATTTGGCCATGATCGTTTATTCAAATCTATCTTTTTGATATTCAATTCAACCATGCCCGTTTAATCTCACGTGGATACCATTCGGCAGTGATCGTTTAATTCGATCCGTCTTTTCAAGAATCAATTCGATCGTGCTCATTTAATCTCAAGCGGATTTAAGTCTGCCATGATCGTCTAATCCCAAACACCTTCTTGAGATTCAGTTCCACTGTGCTCGTTTAATCTTATGCGGATTCAATTCGGCCATCATCGTTTAATCCTACCTTTCTTTTCAAGATTCAGTTTGACCATGCTTGTTTAATCTCACACAGATTCAATTCTGCCATGATCGTCTAATCCTAAATATCTTTTCGAGATTCAGTTCCACCGTGCTCGTTTAATCTTATGCAGTTTCAATTTGGTCATCATCGTTTAATCCTATCTACCTTTTCGAGATTTAATTCGATCGTGCTCTTTTAATCTCAGGCAAATTCAATTTGGCCATGGTTGTTTAATGCTATCCATCTTTTTGAGACTCATTTCAAGCATGCGCGGGCTCAATTCGACCACGATCATTTAATCATATCCGTCTTTTTGAGATTTAATTCGACTGCACTGGTTGAATCCCACATAGATTCAATTTGGCCATGATTATTCGTATTCATCTTTTCAAGATTCAATTCAACAGTGCTCATTTAATCTCATATGGATTCAATTCACCCAAGATCATTCAATCGAATCTATCTTTTTGATATTCAATTCGATCGTGCCCGTTTAAACTCTCGTGGATTCCAATCGGCAATGATTATTTAATCCGATCCATCTTTCCAAGATTCAATTCAACTGTGCTCACTTAATGTCACACGAATTTAGTTCTGCCATGATCGTCAAATCCTAAACATCTTTTTGAGAACTGGTTCCACCGTGCTCGTTTAATCTTATGCAGATTCAATTTGGCAATCATCGTTTAATCCTACGTTTCTTTTCGAGATTCAGTTTGTCCATGCTTGTTTAATCTCACATAGATTCAGTTCTGCCATGATCGTCTAATCCTAAACATCCTTTCGAGAACCAGTTCCACCGTGCTCGTTTAATCTTATGCGGATTCAACTCGGCCATCATCGTTTAATCCTACCTTTCTTTATGAGATTCAGTTTGACCACGCTTGTTTAATCTCACACAGATTCAGTTCTGCCAAGATTGTCAAATCCTAAACATCTTTTTGAGAATCAGTTCCACCATCCTCGTTTAATCTTGTGCGGATTCAATTCGGCTATCATCGTTTAATCCTGTCTATCGTTTCGAGATTCAATTCGAACGTGCTCGTTTAATCCCACACAGATTCAATTTAGTCGTGGTTGTTTAATCCCATCCATCTTTTCGAGACTCATTTCAAGCACGTGCGAGTTCAATTTGACATGACCGTTTAATCCTATTCGTCTTTTCGAGATTCAATTTCTACCTTAATCTCGCACAGAGTCAATTATGCCAAGATCTTTTATTCAAATCTATCTTTTTGATATTCAATTCAACCGTGCCCGTTTAATCTCACGTGGATTCCATTTAGCAGAGATTGTTTAATCCGATCTGTCTATTCAAGAACCAATTTGATCGTGCTCATTTAATATCTAGCGGATTCAAGTCTGCCATGATCCTCTAATCCTAAATATCTTTTCGAGATTTAGTTCCACCGTGTTCAATTAATCTTATGCAGATTCAATTCGGCCATCATCGTTTAATCCTATTTATCTTTTCGAGATTCAATTCCACGGTGCTCTTTTAATCTCAGGCAAATTCAATTTGGCCACGGTTGTTTAATGCTATCTATCTTTTCGAGACTCATTTCGAGCATGCGCGATTTCAATTTGACATGATCGTTTAATCCTATTTGTCGTTTTGAGATTCAATTTCTACCGTGCTCATTTAATCTTGTGCGGATTGAATTATGCCAAGATCTTTTATTCAAATCTATCTTTTTGATATTTAATTCGATCGTGCCCGTTTAAACTCTCGTGGATTCCAATCGGCAAGGATTATTTAATCCGATCCGTCTTTTCAAGATTCAATTCGACTGTGTTCGCTTAATCCCACACGAATTTAGTTCTGCCGTGATTGCCTAATCCTAAACATCATTTCGAGAATCAGTTCCACCGTGCTTGTTTAATCTGATGCGGATTCAATTCAGCCATCATCGTTTAATCCTACCTTTATTTTCGATATTCAGTTTAACCATGCATGTTTAATCTCACACAGATTCAATTTAGCCATGGTTGTTTAATCCTATCCATCGTTTCGAGACTCATTTCGAGCACACGAGTTCAATTCGACTTGATCGTTTAATCCTATTTGTCTTTTCAAGATTCAATTTCTACCGTGCTCATTTAATCTCGCACGGATTCAATTATGCCAAGATCTTTTATTCAAATCTATCTTTTTGATATTCAATTCGACTGTGCCCGTTTAACCTCCCGTGGATTCCATTTGGCAGACATTGTTTAATCCGATCCGTCTATTCAAGAACCAATTCAACCGTGCTCATTTAATCTCTAGTGGATTCAAGTCTGCCATGATCCTCTAATCCTAAATATCTTTTCGAGATTTAGTTCCACCGTGTTCATTTAATCTTATGTAGATTCAATTTGGCCATCATCGTTTAATCCTATCTACCTTTTCGAGATTCAATTCGACGGCGCTCTTTTAATCTCGGGAAAATTCAATTTGGCCACGGTTGTTTAATGCTACCTATCTTTTCGAGACTCATTTCGGGCACGCGCGATTTCAATTTGACATGATCCTTTAATCCTATTCGTCTTTTCGAGATTCAATTTCTACCGTGCTCATTTAATCTTGCGCGGATTCAATTATGCCAAGATCTTTTATTCAAATCTTTCTTTTCGATATTCAATTCGACCGTGCCCGTTTAATCTCACGTGGATTTCATTTGGCAGAGATTGTTTAATCTGATCCGTCTATTTAAGAATCAATTCAATCGTGCTCATTTAATCTCTAGCGGATTCAAGTCTGCCATGATCCTCTAATCCTAAATATCTTTTCGAGATTTAGTTCCACCGTGTTCGTTTAATCTTATGCAGATTCAATTCGGCCATCATCTTTCAATCCTATCTATCTTTTCGAGATTCAATTTGACGGTGCTCTTTTAATCTCGGGCAAATTCAATTTGGCCATGGTTGTTTAATGCTATCCATCTTTTCGAGACTCATTTCGAGCACGCGCGGGATCAATTCGTCCACGATCGTTTAATCATATCCGTCTTTTTGAGATTTAATTCGATTGCGCTGGTTTAATCCCACATAGATTCAATTTGGCCATGATTATTTGTATACGTGTTTTCAAGATTTGTTTTCGACTGTGTTCGTTTAATCTGATGTGGATTCAATTCACTCAAGATCATTTAATAGAATCTATCTTTTTGATATTCAATTCAAACGTGCCCGTTTAAATTCCCACGGATTCCAATCGTCAAAGATTATTTAATCCGAACCGTCTTTTCAAGATTCAATTCGACTGTGCTCGCTTAATCTCACACGAATTTAGTTCTGCCATGATTGTCTAATCCTAAACATCTTTTTTAGAATCAGTTCCACCATGCTCGTTTAATCTTAAATCGAGATTCAATTATGCCAAGATCTTTTATTCAAATCTATCTTTTTGATATTCAATTCGACCGTGCTCGTTTAATCTCACGTGGATTCCATTTGGCAAATATTGTTTAATCCGATCCGTCTATTCAAGAATCAATTTGATCGTGCTCATTTAATCTCTAGCGGATTCAAGTCTGCCATGATCCTCTAATCCTCAATATCTTTTTGAGATTTAGCTCCACTGTGTTCATTTAATCTTACGCAGATTTAGTTCGGCCATTATCGTTTAATCCTATCTATCTTTTCAAGATTCAATTCGACGGTGCTCTTTTAATCTCGGGAAAATTCAATTTGGCCACGGTTGTTTAATGCTATCTGTCTTTTTGTGACTCATTTCGAGCATGCGTGGGCTCAATTCGACCACGATCATTTAATCATATCCGTCTTTTTGAGATTTAATTCGACTGCGCTAGTTTAATCCCACATAGATTCAATTTGGCCATGATTATTCGTATTCGTGTTTTCAAGATTCGTTTTCGACTGTGCTCATTTAATCTGATGTGGATTCAATTCACCCAAGATCATTTAATAGAATCCATCTTTTTGATATTCAATTTGATCGTGCCCGTTTAAATTCCCACGGATTCTAATCGGCAATGATTATTTAATCTGATCCGTCTTTTCAAGATTCAATTCAACTGTGCTTGCTTAATCTCACACGAATTTAGTTCTTCCATGATCGTCTAATCCTAAACATCTTTTTTAGAATCAGTTCCACCATGCTCGTTTAATCTTAAATCGAGATTCAATTATGCCAAGATCTTTTATTCAAATCTATCTTTTTGATATTTAATTCGACCGTGCCCGTTTAATCTCACGTGGATTCCATTTGGCAAAGATTGTTTAATCTGATCCGTCTATTCAAGAATCAATTCGATCGTGCTCATTTAATCTCTAGTGGATTCAAGTCTACCATGATCCTTTAATCCTAAATATCTTTTCGAGATTTAGCTCCACCGTGTTCGTTTAATCCTATGCAGATTCAATTCGGCCATCATCGTTTAATCCTATCTATCTTTTCGAGATTCAATTCGACTGTGCTTTTTTAATCTCGAGCAAATTCAATTTGGCCATGGTTGTTTAATGCTGTCCATCTTTTCGAGACTCATTTCGAGCACGTGCGGGCTCAATTGGACCAGGATCATTTGATCGTATCCATCTTTTTGAGATTTAATTCGACTGCGCTAGTTTAATCCCTCGTGTGGATTCAATTTACCCAAGATCATTTAATCGAATCTATCTTTTTGATATTCAATTCAATCATGCCCGTTTAAGCTCCTGCGGATTCCAATCGGCAATGATTATTTAACCCGATTTGTCTTTCCAAGATTCAATTCGATTGTGCTCGCTTAATCTCACACAAATTTAGTTCTGCCATGAATACCTAATCCTAATCATCTTTTTGAGAACTAGTTCCACCGTGCTCATTTAATCTTATGCGGATTCAATTCGGCCATCATCGTTTAATCCTACGTTTCTTTTCGAGATTCAGTTTGACCATGCCTGTTTAATCTCACACAGGTTCAGTTTTGCTATGATTGTCTAATCCTAAACATCTTTTTGAGAATCAGTTCCACCATGCTCATTTAATCTTGTGCGGATTCAATTCGGCCATCATTGTTTAATCCTACCTTTCTTTTCGAGATTCAGTTTGACCATGCTTGTTTAATCTCACACAGATTCAGTTCTGCCATGATTGTCTAATCCTAAACATCATTTCGAGAATCAGTTCCACCGTGCTCGTTTAATCTAATGCGGATTGAATTCGGCCATCATCGTTTAATCCTACCTTTCTTTTTGAGATTCAGTTTGACCATGCAAGTTTAATCTCACACAGATTCAATTTAGCCATGGTTGTTTAATCCTATCCATCTTTTCGAGACTCATTTCGAGCACGCAAGTTCAATTTGACATGATCGTTTAATCCTATTCGTCTTTTCGAGATTCAATTTCTACCATGCTCATTTAATCTTGCGCGGATTCAATTATGCCAAGATCTTTTATTCAAATCTATCTTTTTGATATTCAATTCGACCGTGCCCGTTTAATCTCACGTGGATTCCATTTGGCAGAGAATGTTTAATCCGATCCACCTATTCAAGAGTCAATTCGATTGTGCTCATTTAATCTCTAGCGGATTCAAGTCTGCCATGATCCTCTAATCCTAAATATCTTTTCGAGATTTAGTTCCACCGTGTTCGTTTAATCTTATGCAGATTCAATTCGGCCATGATCGTTCAATCCTATCTATCTTTTCGAGATTCAGTTTGACGGTGCTCATTTAATCTCGGGCAAATTCAATTTGGCCATGGTTGTTTAATGCTATCCATCTTTTCGAGACTCGTTTCGAGCACGCGCAGGCTCAATTCGACCACGATCGTTTAATCATATCCGTCTTTTTGAGATTTAATTCGACTGCGCTGGTTTAAACCCACATAGATTCAATTTAGCCATGGTTATTCGTATTCGTCTTTCGAAGATTCGTTTTCAATCGTGCTCATTTAATCTCATGTGGAGTCAATTCACCTAAGATCATTTAATCGAATCTATCTCTTTGATATTCAATTCGATCGAGCCCGTTTAGATTCCCACGGATTCCAATCGGCAATGATTATTTAGTTCGACCCGTCTTTTCAAGATTCAATTCGACTGTGCTCGCTTAATCTCACACAAATTTAGTTCTGCCATTATCGCCGAATCCTAAACATCTTTTTGAGAACTAGTTCCACCGTGCTCGTTTAAGCTTATGCGGATTCAATTCGGCCATCATCATTTAATCCTACCTTTCTTTTCGAGATTCAGTTTGACCATGCTTGTTTAATCTCACACAGATTTAGTTTTGCCATGACCATCTAATCCTAAACATCTTTTCGAGAATCAGTTCCATCGTGCTCGTTTAATCTTATGCGAATTCAATTTGGCCATCATCGTTTAATCCTACCTTTCTTTTCGAGATTCAGTTTGACTATGCTTGTTTAATCTCACACAGATTCAGTTCTGCCATGATCGTCTAATCCTAAACATCTTTTGAGAATTAGTTCATCCATGCTTGTTTAATCTTGTGCGGATTCAATTCGGCCATCATCATTTAATCCTACCTTTCTTTCCGAGATTCACTTTGACCATGCTTGTTTAATCTCACATAGATTCAGTTCTGCCATGATCGTCTAATCCTAAAATTCATTTCGAGAATAAGTTCCACCGTCCTCGTTTAATCTTATGCGGATTCAATTCGGCCATCATCGTTTAATCCTACCTTTCTTTTCGAGATTCAATTTGACAATGCTTGTTTAATCTCACACAGATTCAATTTAGCCATGGTTGTTTAATCCTATTCATCTTTTCGAGACTAATTTTGAGCACGCGAGTTCAATTTGACATGATCGTTTACTCCTATTCGTCTTTTCGAGATTCAATTTCTACCATGCTCATTTAATCTCGTGCGGATCTAATTATGCCAAGATCTTTTATTCAAATCTATCTTTTTGACATTCAATTCGACCGTGCCCGTTTAATCTCACGTGGATTCCATTTGGTAGAGATTGTTTAATCCATTCCGTCTATTCAAGAATCAATTCGATCGTGCTCATTTAATCTCTAACGGATTCAAGTCTGCCATGATCCTCTAATCCTAAATATCTTTTCGAGATATAGTTCCACCGTGTTCATTTAATCTTATGCAGATTTAATTCGGCCATCACCGTTTAATCCTATCTATCTTTTCGAGATTCAATTCGACGATGCTCTTTTAATCTCGGGCAAATTCAATTTGGCCATGGTTTTTTAATGCTATCCAACTTTTCGTGACTCATTTCGAACACGCGCGGGCTCAATTCGACCACGATCATTTAATCATATCTGTTTTTTTGAGATTTAATTCGACTGCACTGGTTTAATCCCACATAGATTCAATTTGGCCATGATTATTCGTATTCGTGTTTTCAAGATTCGTTTTCGACTGTGCTCATTTAATCTCATGTGGATTCAATTCACCCAAGATCATTTAATAGAATCTATCTTTTTGATATTCAATTCGATCTTGCCCGTTTAAATTCCCACGGATTCCAATCGGCAATGATTATTTAATCCGATCCGTCTTTTCAAGATTCAATTCGACTGTGCTCGCTTAATCTCACACGAATTTAGTTCTGCCATGATCGTCTAATCCTAAACACCTTTTTTAGAATCAGTTCCACCATGCTCGTTTAATCTTAAATAGAGATTCAATTATGCCAAGATCTTTTATTCAAATCTATCTTTTTGATATTCAATTCAACCATGCCCGTTTAATCTCACGTGGATTCCATTTATCAAATATTGTTTACTCCAATCCGTCTATTCAAGAATCAATTCCATCGCGCTCATTTAATCTCTAGCGGATTCAAGTCTGCCATGATCCTCTAATCCTAAATATCTTTTCGAGATTCAGTTCCACCGTGCTCGTTTAATCTTATGGAGATTCAATCCAGCCATCATCGTTTAATCCTATCTACCTTTTCGAGATTCAATTCGACCGTGCTCTTTTAATCATAGGCAAATTCAATTTGGCCATGGTTGTTTAATGCTATCCCTCTTTTCGAGACTCTTTCCGAGCACGCGCGGGCTCAATTCGACCACGATCATTTAATCATATCCGTCTTTTTTAGATTTAATTCGACTGCGCTGGTTTACTCCCACATAGATTCAATTTGGCCATGATTATTCGTATTCGTCTTTTCAAGTTTCGGTTTCAACTGTGCTCATTTAATCTCATGTGGATTCAATTCACCCAAGATGATTTAGTAGAACCTATCTTTCTGAGATTCAATTCGATCATGCCCGTTTAAATTCCCATGGATTCCAATCGGCAATGATTATTTAATCCGATCCGCATTTTCAAGATTCAATTCGACTGTGCTCGCTTAATCTCACACGAATTTAGTTCTTCCATGATCGTCTAATCCTAAACATCTTTTTTAGAATCAGTTCCACCATGCTCATTTAATCTTAAATCGAGATTCAATTATGCCATGATCTTTTATTCAAATCTATCTTTTTGATATTCAATTCGACCGTGCCCGTTTAATCTCACGCGGATTCCATTTGGCAAAGATTGTTTAATCCGATCCATCTATTCAAGAATCAATTCGATTGTGCTCATTTAATCTCTAGTGGATTCAAGTCTGCCATCATCCTTTAATCCTAAATATCTTTTCGAGATTTAGTTCCACCGTGTTCATTTAATCTTATGCAGATTCAATTTGGCCATCATCATTTAATCCTATCTATCTTTTCGAGATTCAATTCAACTGTGCTCTTTTAATCTCGGGCAAATTCAATTTGGCCATGGTTGTTTAATGCTATCCATCTTTTTGAGACTCATTTCGTGCATGTGCGGGCTCAATTGGACCAGGATCATTTAATCATATCCGTCTTTTTGAGATTTAATTCTACTGTGCTGGTTTAATCCCTCGTGTGGATTCAATTCACCCAAGATCATTTAATCGAATCTATCTTTTTGACATTCGATTCGATCATGCCCGTTGAAATTCCTGCAGATTCCAATCGGCAATGATTATTTAATCCGATCCGTCTTTTCAAGATTCAATTCGACTGTGCTCGCTTAATCTCACATGAATTTAGTTCTGCCATGATTGCCTAATCCTAATCATCTTGTTGAGAACCAGTTCCACCGTGCTCGTTTAATCTTATGCGGATTCAATTCGGCTATCATCATTTAATCCTATGTTTCTTTTCGAGATTCAGTTTGACCATGCTTGTTTAATCTCACACAGATTCAGTTCTGCCATGATTGTCTAATCCTAAACATCTTTTTGAGAATCAATTCCACCATGCTCGTTTAATCTTGTGCGGATTCAATTCGGCCATCATCGTTTAGTCCAACCTTTCTTTTCGAGATTCATTTTGACCATGCTTGTTTAATCTCACACAGATTCAGTTTTGCCATGATCTTCTAATCCTAAACATCTTTTAGAGAATCAGTTCCACCATGCTCGTTTAATCTTGTGCAGATTCAATTCGGCCATCATCGTTTAATCTTACATTTCTTTTCGAGATTCGGTTTGACCATGCTTGTTTAATCTCACACAGATTCAGTTTTGCCATGATCTTCTAATCCTAAACATCTTTTAGAGAATCAGTTCCACCATGCTCGTTTAATCTTATGCGGATTCAATACGGCCATCATCGTTTAATCCTACCTTTCTTTTCGGCATTCAGTTTGACCATGCTTGTTTAATCTCACACAGATTCAATTCTGCCATGATCGTCTAATCCTAAAAATCTTTTAGAGAATCAATTCCACCATGCTCGTTTAATCTTGTGCGGATTCAATTTGGCCATCATTGTTTAATCCTACCATTCTTTTCTAGATTCAGTTTGACCATGCTTGTTTAACCCCACGCAGATTCAGTTTTGCCATGATCGTCTAATCCTAAACATCTTTTCGAGAATCAGTTCCATTGTGCTTGTTTAATCTTATGCGGATTCAATTCGGCCATTATCGTTTAATCCTACCTTTCTTTTCGAGATTCAGTTTGACCATGCTTGTTTAATCTCACACAGATTTAGTTCTGCCATGATCGTCTAATCCTAAACATTTTTTTGAGAATGAGTTCCACCATGCTCGTTTAATCTTATGCGGATTCAATTCGGCCATCATCGTTTAATCCTGCCTTTCTTTTCGAGATTCACTTTGACCATGCTTGTTTAATCTCACACAGATTCAGTTCTGCCATGATTGTCTAATCCTAAACATCATTTCAAGAATAAGTTCCACCGTCCTCGTTTAATTTTATGCGGATTCAATTCGGCCATCATCGTTTAATCCTACCTTTTTGTTCGAGATTCAGTTTGGCCATGCTTGTTAAATCTCACACAGATTCAATTTAGCCATGGTTGTTTAATCCTATCCATCCTTTCGAGACTCATTTCGAGCACGCGCGATTTCAATTTGACATGATCGTTTAATCCTATTCGTCTTTTCGAGAATCATTTTCTACCGTGCTCATTTAATCTCACGTGGATAGAATTATGCTAAGATCTTTTATTCAAATCTATCTTTTTGAAATTGAATTTGACAGTGCCCGTTTAATCTTAAATGGATTCCATTTGGCAGAGATTGTCTAATCCGATTCATCTTTTCAAGAATCAATTCGATCGTGCTCATTTAATCTCTAGCGGATTTAAGTCTGCCATGATGCTCTAATCCAAAATATCTTTTTGAGATTCAGTTCCACCGTGCTCGTGTAATCTTCTGCAGATTCAATCCAGCCATCATCGTGTAATCCTATTTGTCTTTTTGAGATTCAAACCAACCGTGCTCTTTTAAGCAGAGGCAGATTCAATTTGGGCGTGGTTTTTTTATGCTATCCATCTTTTCGAGACTCATTTCGAGCACGTACGGGCTCAATTCGACCACGATCATTTAATCATATCCTTTTTTTTTAGATTTAATTCGACTGCACTGGTTTAATCCCATATTTGTTCAATTTGGCCATGATTATTCGTATTCATCTTTTCAAGATTCGTTTTCAACCGTGCTCATTTAATCTCATGTGGATTCAGTTCACCCAAGATCATTTAATCGAATCTATCATTTTGATATTCAATTTGATCTTGCCCGTTTAAACTCCCGTGGATTCCAATCGGCAATGATTATTTAATCCGATCCGTCTTTTCAAGATTCAATTCGACTGTGCTCGCTTAATCTCACACGAATTTAGTTCTGCCATGATCGCCTAATCCTAAACATCTTTTTGAGAACTAGTTCCACCATGCTCGTCTAATCTTATGCGGATTCAATTCGGCCATCATCGTTTAATCCTACCTTTCTTTTCGAGATTCACTTTGACCATGCTTGTTTAATCTCACACAGATGCAGTTCTGCCAAGATCGTCTAATCCTAAACATCATTTCGAGAATAAGTTCCACCGTCCTCGTTTAATGTTATGCAGATTCAATTCGGCCGTCATCGTTTAATCCTACCTTTCTTTTCGAGATTCAGTTTGACCATGCTTATTTAATCTCACACAGATTCAATTTAGCCATGGTTGTTTAATCCTATCCATCTTTTCGAGACTCATTCCGAGCACGCGTGATTTCAATTTGACATGATCGTTTAATCCTATTCGTCTTTTCGAGATTCAAATTCTACCGTGCTCATTTAATCTCGTGTGGATTGAATTATGCGAAGATCGTTTATTCAAATATATCTTTTTAATATTCAATTTGACAGTGCCCGTATAATCTTAAATGGATTCCATTCGACAGAGATTGTTTAATCCGATTCATCTTTTCAAAAATCAATTCGATCGTGGTCATTTAATCTCTAGCGGATTCAAGTCTGCCATGATCCTCTAATCCTAAATATCTTTTCAAGATTCAGTTCCACCGTGCTCGTTTAATCTTATGGAGATTCAATCCAGCCATCATCGTTTAAACCTATCTATCTTTTCGAGATTCAATTTGACCGTGCTCTTTTAATCACAGGCAAATTCAATTTGGCCATGGTTGTTTAATGCTATCCATCTTTTCGAGACTCTTTCCGAGCAAGCGCGGCTCAATTCGACCACGATCATTTAATCATATCCGTCTTTTTTAGATTTAATTCGACTGCGCTGGTTTACTCCCACATAGATACAATTTGGCCATGATTATTCGTATTCGTCTGTTCAAGTTTCGGTTTCAACCGTGCTCATTTAATCTCATGTGGATTCAATTCACCCAAGATCATTTAATCGAAACTATCTTTTTGATATTCAATTCGATCGTGCCCATTTAAACACTCTCAGATTCCAATCAGCAAAGATTATTTAATCCGATCCGTCTTTTCAAGATTCAATTTGACTGTGCTCGCTTAATCTCGCACGAATTTAGTTCTGCCATGATCGCCTAATCCTAAACATCATTTTGAGAATCAGTTCCATCGTGCTCATTTAATCTTATGTGGATTCAATTCGGCCATCATCGTTTAATCCTACCTTTCTATTCGAGATTCAGTTTGACCATGCTTGTTTAATCTCACACAGATTTAGTTCTGCCATGATCGTCTAATCCTAAATATCTTTTTAAGAATCAGTTCCACCATGCTCATTTAATCTTGTGCGGATTCAATTCGGCCATCATTGTTTAATCCTACCTTTCTTTTCGAGATTCAGTTTGACGATGCTTGTTTAATCTCACACAGATTCAGTTCTGCCATGATTGTCTAATCCTAAACATCATTTCGAGAATCAGTTCCACCATGCTCGTTTAATCAGATGCGGATTCAATTCGGCCATCATCGTTTAATCCTACCTTTCTTTTTGAGATTCAGTTTGACCATGCATGTTTAATCTCACACAGATTCAATTTAGCCATGGTTGTTTTATCCTATCAATCTTTTCGAGAGTCATTTCGAGCACGTGAGTTCAATTTGACATGATCGTTTAATCCTATTGGTCTTTTCGAGATTCAATTTCTACCGTGCTCATTTAATCTAGCGCAGATTCAATTATGCCAAGATCTTTTATTCAAATCTATCTTTTTGATATTCAATTCGACCGTGCCTGTTTAATCTCACGTGGATTCCAGTTGGCAGAGATTGTTTAATCCGATCCGTCTATTCAAGAATCAATTTGATCGTGCTCATTTAATCTCTAGCGGATTCAAGTCTGCCATGATCCTCTAATCCTAAATATCTTTTCATGATTTCGTTCCACTGTGTTCGTTTTATCTTATGCAGATTCAATTCGGCCAGCATCGTTCAATCCTATCTATCTTTTAGAGATTCAATTCGACGGTGCTCTTTTAATCTCGGGCAAATTCAATTTGGCCATGGTTGTTTAATGCTATCCATCTTTTCGAGACTCATTTCGAGCACGTGCGAGCTCAATTCGACCATGATCGTTTAATCATATCCGTCTTTTTGAGATTTAATTCGACTGCGCTGGTTTAATCCCATATAGATTCAATTTGGCCACGATTATTCGTATTCGTCTTACGAAGATTCGTTTTCAACCGTGCTCATTTAATCTCATGTGGAGTCAATTCACCCAAGATCATTTAATCGAATCTATCTCTTTGATATTCAATTCGATCATGCCCGTTTAAATTCCCGCGGATTCCAATCGGCAATGATTATTTAATCCGATTCGTCTTTTCAAGATTCAATTCAACTGTGCTCGCTTAATCTCACACAAATTTAGTTCTACCATGATCGCCGAATCCTAAACATCTTTTTGAGAAACAGTTCCACTGTGCTCGTTTAATCTTATGCGGATTCAATTCGGCCATCATCATTTAATCCTACCTTTCTTTCCGAGATTCAGTTTGACCATGCTTGTTTAATCTCACGCAGATTTAGTTTTGCCATGACCATCTAATCCTAAACATGTTTTCGAGAATCAGTTCCATCGTGCTCGTTTAATCTTATGCGGATTCAATTTGGCCATCATCGTTTAATCCTACCTTTCTTTTCGAGATTCAGTTTGACCATGCTTGTTTAATCTCACATAGATTCAGTTCTGCCATGATCGTCTAATCCTAAACATCTTTTTGAGAATCAATTCATCCATGCTTGTTTAATCTTGTGCAGATTCAATTGGGCCATCATCGTTTAATCCTACCTTTCTTTTCGAGATTCACTTTGACCATGCTTGTTTAATCTCACATAGATTCAGTTCTGCCATGATCGTCTAATCCCAAAAATCATTTCAAGAATAAGTTCCACCGTCCTCGTTTAATCTTATGTGGATTCAATTCGGCCATCATCGTTTAATCCTACCTTTCTTTTCGAGATTCAATTTGACAATGCTTGTTTAATCTCACACAGATTCAATTTAGCCATGGTTGTTTAATCCTATCCATCTTTTCGAGACTCATTTCGAGCACGCGAGTTCAATTTGACATGATTGTTTACTCCTATTCGTCTTTTCGAGATTCAATTTCTACCGTGCTCATTTAATCTCGCACGGATTGAATTATGCGAAGATCATTTATTCAAATATATCTTTTTAATATTCAATTCGACTGTGCCCGTTTAATCTCACGTGGATTCCATTTGGTAGAGATTGTTTAATCCGATCCGTCTATTCAACAATCAATTCAATCGTGCTCATTTAATCTCTAGTGGATTCAAGTCTGTCATGATCCTCTTATCCTAAATATCTTTTCGAGATATAGTTCCACTGTGTTCATTAAATCTAATGCAGATTTAATTCGTCCATTGTCGTTTAATCCTATCTATCTTTTCGAGATTCAATTTGACGGTGCTCTTTTAGTCTCGGGCAAATTCAATTTGGCCATGGTTGTTTAATGCTATCCATCTTTTTGTGACTCGTTTCGAGCACGCGCGGGCTCAATTCAACCATGTTCATTTAATCATATCCGTCTTTTTGAGATTTAATTCGACTGTGCTGGTTTAATCCCACATAGATTCAATTTGGCCATGATTATTTGTATTCGTGTTTTCAAGATTCGTTTTCGACTGTGCTCAATTAATCTCATGTGGATTCAATTCACCCAAGATCATTTAATAGATTCTATCTTTTTGATATTCAATTTGATCTTGCCCGTTTAAATTCCCACGGATTCCAATCGGCAATGACTATTTAATCCGATCCGTCTTTTCAAGATTCAATTCGACTGTGCTCGCTTAATCTCACACGAATTTAGTTCTGCCATGATCGTCTAATCCTAAGCATCTTTTTTAGAATCAGTTCCACCATGCTCGTTTAATCTTAAATCGAGATTCAGTTATGCCAAGATCTTTTATTCAAATCTATCTTTTTGATATTCAATTTGACCATGCCCGTTTAATCTCACGTGGATTCCATTTGGCAAATATTGTTTACTCCGATCCGTCTATTCAAGAATCAATTCGATCGTGCTCATTTAATCTCTAGCGGATTCAAGTCTGCCATGATCCTCTAATCCTAAATATCTTGTCAAGATTTAGTTCCACCGTGTTCATTTAATCTTATGCAGATTTAGTTCAACCATTATCGTTTAATCCTATCTATCTTTTCAAGATTCAATTTGACGGTGCTCTTTTAATCTCTGGAAAATTCAATTTGGCCACGGTTGTTTAATGCTATCCATCTTTTCGTGACTGATTTCGAGCACGCGCGGGCTCAATTTGACCACGATCATTTAATCATATCCGTCTTTTGGAGATTTAATTCGACTGCGCTGGTTTAATCCCACATAGATTCAATTTGGCCATGATTATTCGTATTCGTGTTTTCAAGATTCATTTTCGACTGTGCTCATTTAATCTCACGTGGATTCAATTCACCCAAGATCATTTAATAGAATCTATCTTTTTGATATTCAATTCGATCTTGCCCGTTTAAATTCCCACGGATTCCAATCGGCAATGATTATTTAATCCGATCCGCCTTTTCAAGATTCAATTTGACTGTGCTCGCTTAATCTCACACGAATTTAGTTCTTCCATGATCGTCTAATCCTAAACATCTTTTTTAGAATCTGTTCCACCATGCTCGTTTCATCTTAAATCGAGATTCAATTATGCCATGATCTTTTATTCAAACCTATCTTTTTGATATTCAATTCGACCGTGCCCGTTTAATCTCACGTGGATTCCATTTGGCAAAGATTGTTTAATCCGATCCGTCTATCCAAGAATCAATTCGATCGTGCTCATTTAATCTCTAGTGGATTCAAGTCTGCCATGATCCTTTAATCCAAAATATCTTTTTGAGATTTAGTTCCACCGTGTTCGTTTAATCTTATGCAGATTCAATTCGGCCATCATCGTTTAATCCTATCTATCTTTTCGAGATTCAATTCAACTGTGCTCTTTTAATCTCGGGCAAATTCAATTTGGCCATGGTTGTTTAATGCTATCCATCTTTTCGAGACTCATTTCGAGCACATGCGGGCTCAATTGGACCAGGATCATTTAATCATATCCGACTTTTTGAGATTTAATTCGACTGTGCTGGTTTAATCCCTCGTGTGGATTCAATTCACTCAAGATCATTTAATCGAATCTATCTTTTTGATATTCAATTCGATCGTGCCCGTTTAAATTCCTGCAGATTCCAATCGGCAATGATTATTTAATCCGATCCGTCTTTTCAAGATTCAATTCGACTGTGCTCGCTTAATCTCACACGAATTTAGTTCTGCCATGATTGCCTAATCCTAATCATCTTTTTGAGAACCAGTTCCACTGTGCTCGTTTAATATTATGCGGATTCAATTCGGCCATCATCGTTTAATCCTACGTTTCTTTTCGAGATTCAGTTTGACCATGCTTGTTTAATCTCACACATATTCAGTTCTGCCGTGATCATCTAATCCTAAATATCTTTTCGAGATTCAGTTCCACCGTGCTCGTTTAATCTTATGCAGTTCCAATTTGGTCATCATCGTTTAATCCTATCTACCTTTTCGAGATTCATTTTGACCATGCTTGTTTAACCTCACACAGATTCAGTTTTTCCATGATCGTCTAAACCTAAACATCTTTTAGAGAATCAGTTCCACCATGCTCGTTTAATCTTGTGCAAATTCAATTCGGCCGTCATCGTTTAATCTTACATTTCTTTTCGAGATTCAGTTTGACCATGCTTGTTTAATCTCACACAGATTCAGTTCTGCCATGATCGTCTAATCCTAAACATCTTTTCGAGAATTAGTTCCATTGTGCTAGTTTAATCTTCTGCGAATTCAATTCGGCCATCATCGTTTAATCCTACCTTTCTTTTCGAGATTCAGTTTGACCATGCTTGTTTAATCTCACACAGATTCAGTTCTGCCATTATCGTCTAATCCTAAAAATCTTTTGTAGAATCAGTTCCACTATGCTCGTTTAATCTTGTGCGGATTCAATTCGGCCATCATTGTTTAACCCTACCTTTCTTTTCGAGATTCGGTTTGACCATGCTTGTTTAATCTCACACAGATTTAGTTCTGCCATGATCGTCTAATCCTAAACATTTTTTTGAGAATCAGTTCCACCATGCTCGTTTAATCTTGTGCGGATTCAATCTGGCCATCATCGTTTAATCCTGCCTTTCTTTTCGAGATTCACTTTGACCATGCTTGTTTAATCTCACACAGATTCAATTCTGCCATGATTGTCTAATCCTAAACATTGTTTCGGGAATAAGTTCTACCGTCCTCGTTTAATCTTATGCGGATTCAATTTGGCCATCATCATTTAATCCTACCCTTCTGTTTGAGATTCAGTTTGACCATGCTTGTTAAATCTCACACAGATTCAATTTAGCCATGGTTGTTTAATCCTATCCATCTTTTCGAGACTCATTTCGAGCACGCACGATTTCAATTTGACATGATCGTTTAATCCTATTCGACTTTTCGAGATTCAATTTCTACCGTGCTCATTTAATCTCACGCGGATTGAATTATGCCAAGATCTTTTATTCAAATCTATCTTTTTGAAATTGAACTCAACAGTGCCCGTTTAATCTTAAATGGATTCCATTCGGCAGAGATTGTCTAATCTGATTCATCTTTTCAAGAATCAATTCGATCGTGCTCATTTAATCTCTAGCGGATTTAAGTCTGCCATGATCCTCTAATCCAAAATATCTTTTCGAGATTCAGTTCCACCGTGCTCGTGTAATCTTGTGCAAATTCAATCCAGCCATCATCGTTTAATCCTATTTGTCTTTTTGAGATTCAAACCAACCGTGCTCTTTTAATCAGAGGCAGATTCAATTTGGCCGTGGTTTTTTAATGCTATCCATCTTTTCGAGACTCATTTCGAGCACGCACGGGCTCAATTCGACCACAATCATTTAATCATATCCTTTTTTTTTAGATTTAATTCGACTGCACTGGTTTAATCCCACATTGATTCAATTTAGCCATGATTATTCGTATTCATCTTTTCAAGATTCGTTTTCAACCTTGCTCATTTAATCTCATGTGGATTCAATTCACCCAAGATCATTTAATCGAATCTATCTTTTCGATATTCAATTCGATCGTGCCCGTTTAAACTCTCGTGGATTCCAATCGGCAATGATTATTTTATCCGATCCGTCTTTTCAAGATTCAATTCGACTGTGCTCGCTTAATCTCACACGAATTTAGTTCTGCCATGATCGCCTAATCCTAAACATCTTTTCGAGAACCAGTTCCACCGTGCTTGTTTAATCTTATGCGGATTCAATTCGGCCATCATCGTTTAATCCCACCTTTCTTTTCGAGATTCACTTTGACCATGCTTGTTTAATCTCACCCAGATTCAGTTCTGCCATGATCGTCTAATCCTAAACATCATTTCGAGAATAAGTTCCACCGTCCTCGTTTAATCTTATGCGGATTCAATTCGGCCATCATCGTTTAATCCTACCTTTCTTTTCGAGATTCAGTTTGACCATGCTTGTTTAATCTCACACAGATTTAATTTAGCCATGGTTGTTTAATCCTATCCATCTTTTCGAGACTCATTTCGAGCACGCGCGATTTCAATTTGACATGATCGTTTAATGCTATTCATCTTTTCGAGATTCAATTTCTATCGTGCTCATTTAATCTCGCGCGAATTGAATTATGCGAAGATCGTTTATTCAAATATATCTTTTTAATATTCAATTCGACAGTGCCCGTTTAATCTTAAATGGATTCCATTCGACAGAGATTGTTTAATCCGATTCTTCTTTTCAAAAATCAATTCGATCGTGGTCATTTAATCTCTAGTGGATTCAAGTCTGCCATGATCCTCTAATCCTAAATATCTTTTCGAGATTTAGTTCCACCGTGCTGGTTTAATCTTATGCAGATTCAATCTAGCCATCATCGTTTAATCCTATCTATCTTTTCGAGATTCAATTCGACCGTGCTCTTTTAATCACAGGCAAATTCAATTTGGCCATGGTTGTTTAATGCTATCCATCTTTTCGAGACTCTTTTCGAGCACGCGCGAGCTCAATTCGACCACGATCATTTAATCATATCTGTCTTTTTGAGATTTAATTCGACTGTGCTGGTTTACTCCCACATAGATTCAATTTGGCCATGATTATTCGTATTCGTCTTTTCAAGTTTCGGTTTCAACCGTGCTCATTTAATCTTATGTGGATTCAATTCACCCAAGATCATCTAATCGAATCTATCTTTTTGATATTCAATTCGATCGTGCCCGTTTAAACTCTCTCGGATTCCAATCGGCAAAGATTATTTAACCCGATCCGTCTTTTCAAGATTCAATTTGACTGTGCTCGCTTAATCTCACACGAATTTAGTTCTGCCATGATCGCCTAATCCTAAACATTATTTTGAGAATCAGTTCCATCGTGCTCATTTAATCTTATGCGGATTCAATTCGGCCATCATCGTTTAATCCTACCTTTCTTTTCGAGATTCAGTTTGACCATGCTTGTTTAATCTCACACAGATTCAGTTCTGCCATGATCGTCTAATCCTAAATATCTTTTTGAGAATCAGTTCCACCATGCTCGTTTAATCTTGTGCGTATTCAATTCGGCCATCATCGTTTAATCCTACCTTTCTTTTCGAGATTTACTTTGACCATGCTTGTTTAATCTCACACAGATTCAGTTCTGCCATGATCATCTAATCCTAAACATCATTTCGAGAATAAGTTCCACCGTCCTCGTTTAATCTTATGCGGATTCAATTTGGCCATCATCGTTTAATCCTACCTTTCTTTTCGAGATTCAGTTTGACCATGCTTGTTTAGTCTCACATAGATTCAATTTAGCCATGGTTGTTTAATCCTATCCATCTTTTCGATACTCATTTCGAGCACGCGCGATTTCAACTTGACATGATCGTTTAATCCTATTCGTCTTTTCGAGATTCAATTTCTACCGTGCTTATTTAATCTCGCGCGGATTGAATTATGCCACGGTCTTTTATTCAAATCTATCTTTTCGAAATTCAATTCGACAGTGCCCGTTTAATCTTAAATGGATTCTATTCAGCAGAGATTGTTTAATCTGATTCATCTTTTCAAGAATCAATTCGATCGTGCTCATTTAATCTCTTGTGGATTCAAGTCTGCCATGATCCTCTAATCCTAAATATCTTTTCGAGATTCAGTTCCGCCGTGCTCGTTTAATCTTATGCATATTCAATCCAGCCATCATCGTTTAATCCTATCTTTCTTTTCGAGATTCAATTCGACCGTGCTCTTTTAATCACAGGCAGATTCAATTTAGCCATGGTTGTTTAATGCTATCCATCTTTTCAAGACTCATTTCGAGCACGCGTGGGGTCAATTCGACCACGATCATTTAATCATATTCGTCTTTTTGAGATTCAATTCGACTGCGCTAGTTTAATCCCACATAGATTCAATTTGGCCATGATTATTCGTATTCGTCTTTTCAAGATTCAGTTCAACTGCGCTCATTTAATCTCATGTGGATTCAATTCACCCACGATCATTTAATCGAATCTGTCTTTTTGATATTCAATTCGATCGTGCCCGTTTAATCTCACACGGATTCCAATCAGCAATGATTATTTAATCCGATCAGTCTTTTCAATATGCAATTCGACCGTGCTCGTTTAATCTCACGTGGATTCAGTTCTGCCATGATCATCCAATCCTAAACATCATTTTGAGAATTAGTACCACCGTGCTCGTTTAATCTTGTGCGGATTCAATTCGGCCATCATCGTTTAATCCTATCTATCTTTTCAAGATTCAATTTGACCATGATTGTTTAATCTCACACAGATTTAATTTGGCCATGGTTGTTTAATCCTATCCATCTTTTCGAGACTTATTTCGAGCATGCACGGGTTCAATTCAATGTGATTGTTTAATCCTATCCGTCTTTTCGAGATTCATTTTGACCGTGCTTGTTTAATCTCTCGCGGATTCAATTTGGCCGTGATCGTTTATTCAAATCTATCTTTTTGATATTCAATTTGACCATGCCCGTTTAATCTCACGTGGATTCCATTCGGCAGTGATCGTTTAATCCGATCCGTCTTTTCAAGAATCAATTCGATCATGCTCGTTTAATCTCAAGCGGATTCAAGTTTGCCATGATCGTCTAATCCTAAACATCTTTTCGAGATTCAGTTCCACCGTTCTCGTTTAATCTTGTGCGGATTCAAGTCGGCCATCATCGTTTAATCCTACCTTTCTTTCCAAGATTCAGTTTAACCATGCTTGTTTAATGTCACACAGATTCAGTTTTTCCATGATCGTCTAATCCTAAACATCTTTTTGAGAATTAGTTCCACTGTGCTCGTTTAATCTTGTGTAGATTCAATTCGGCCATCATCGTTTAATCCTATCTATCTTTTCGAGATTCAATTTGATCGTGCTCATTTAATCTCACACAGATTCAATTTGGTTGTGGTTGTTTAATCCTATCCATCTTTTTTAGACTCATTTCGAGCATGCGCAGGTTCAATTCAACCATGATCATTTGATCCTATCCGTCTTTTCAACAATTAATTCAATCGTGCTCATTTAATCTCATGTTGATTCAATTTGGCCATGATCGTTTAATCCTACCAATCTTTTCGAGATTCAGTTTGAACATGCTTGTTTAATCTCACACGGATTCAATTCAGCCATGATCATTTAATCCTATCAATCTTTTCAAGATTCAATTTGACCGTGCTTGTTTAATCTCACACAGATTCAATTCAACTGCGCTCCTTTAATCTCACATGGATTGAATTCGGCCATGATCATTTATTCCTATCCGCCTTTTCAAGATTCAATTCAACTGTGCTCATTTAATATCACATGGATTCAATTCGGCCAAGATCATTTGATCAAATCTATCTTTTTGATATTCAATTCAACCGTGCCCGTTTAATCTCACACAGATTCCATTCGGCAATGATCGTTTAATTCGATCCATCTTTTCAAGATTCAATTCGACCGTGCTCATTTAATCTCTCGCGGATTCAGTTCTGCCATGATTGTCTAATCCTAAACATCATTTAATCTTGTGTGGATTCAATTCGGCCAGCATGGTTTAATCCTATCTATATTTTCGGGATTTAATTTGGCCATGGTTGTTTAATTCTCTCCATCTTTTCGATACTCATTTCGAGCGCGCACGGGTTCAATTCGACCATGATCGTTTAGTCCTATCCATTTTTTCGAGTTTCTGTTCTACCGTGCTCATTTAATCTCATGCGGATTCAATTCAACCATGATTGTTTAATCCTATCCTTCTTTTCAAGAATCAATTCGACCGTGCTCATTCAATCTCACGTTGATTCAATTTGGCCATGATCATTTAATCCTACCTATCTTTTCGAGATTTAGTTTTACCATGCTCGTTTATTCTCACTTGGATTCAATTCAGCCATGATCGTTTAATCCTATCAATCTTTTCAAGATTCAATTTGACAGTGCTTGTTTAATCTCATGCGGTTTCAACTTGGCCATGATCGTTTAATCCTATCTATCTTTTTGAGATTCAATTTGACCATGCTTGTTTATTCTCGGGAGGATTCAATTCAACCTTGATTGTTTATTCTATCCATCTTTCTGAGATTTAATTCGACTGTGCTCATTTAATCACACGCGGATTCAATTCGGCCAAGATTGTTTATTCCTATCAGTCTTTTCAATATTCAATTTAACCGTACTCATTTAATCTCACGTGGATTCAATTCGGCCAAGATCGTTTGATCGAATTTATCTTTTTGATATTCAATTTGGCCATGCCCGTTGAATCTCATGCGGATTCCATTCGGCAATGACCGTTTAATCCGATCTGTCTTTTCAAGATTCTATTCGGCTGTGCTCGCTTAATCTCACACAGATTTAGTTTTGCCATGATCGTCTAATCCTAAACATCTTTTCGAGAATCAGTTCCACTGTGCTCGTTTTTTTTTTTTTTTTTTTTTTTTTTTTTTTGATAGTTAAAAAAAAAAAAAAAAAAACTAATGGGACATTATCTTAGTCCATGAGATGCATAGTATGTAATTTATGTGAAAAGTTACAGAAGATATAAATCACAAGTTCTTTGTAAACTCATAATTTTAGTTCATAGTCGGTGATGAAATTGGGCATTTCATCTGCGAAGACTATAACATATCAACTAAGATGATTTGTCTTGATCATAGAAGTGGAAAGTTCTGGTTGATATGTTGATATGTTTTAAGAGTTAAGACATATTGAACTGGACCGCTGTGAGATTTATTATTCTTCTAACGACTGTTAAATGAATAATAAATCTCACGACTTCTATTTACATCAACTCTAAATCCTGAGAGAATAATGGACCTGATCATGAGATTTAGGTTGCTTTGATGTATCAGGAGTGAGATCTATAAGCCACGATCAAAACTTCAGTATGTTGGGCAGCCGCATTTAGTGTTGATGGAACATATATTCTCAAGATGGAATTCATAATCTCTTGATGGAGATATAAAATATTTCCTTGAGATAAGTTTAATGGGTTTGGTTATTTAGAGTGTTGGGCCTAACCACTTTAGTAAGGAGTTACTTTAGTAAGGAGTTACTATAGTATATATTTATGAAATTGGATTTCATAAATATATGATGAATAACATAAAGAATTAAACCTGGTACTCAAGGATTAAGAAGTAGTAATCTTCAGAGTGGTAGTTTACATTCATGAGTTTGTATTACTATGAATATTTTAATGAAAGGGTTGTTTGTATAATAAAGTCTTGGGATATAATTTATTAACTAGTCGCTAACCCGTGCGATGCACGAGATAGTTAAATAAAAAAAATAATTAATCAACCTTATGATAAAAAGAAAAGGCTAAAGGAATCATTAAGAGGTTGATTTGCCCATGAAGAAAAAATCTAGAAGAACAAAAAAAAAAAAAAAAAAAGGGAAAACTATTTACAAAGAATTGCAACCGTTGTATGTTTACCTAGCTAGGCTTAAAGCTAGAATCCAAATAAAATTTTGCAACAATAAAAACATACAACTTCATATTAATTGTAAATCATGCAGCTAAAGATTCAATTTATAAAGAATTTCAATACACACTATTGCCACATCTATCTTAGTTCTAGACATTTAATTTACACATAAACCAATAGCTACCGCAATTAGCTCACAGTTACTCAATGCTATGACAATCTTGACCCAAGCATTCTCCTTATAAAATCTCATCTCTTTCCTATAAACCAATTGAAGAAGAATGATCCATACATGCTAAGAACTATAGTAATATAGAGAAACAAAAAATGCTTATATTTAGCTAGAATATTGCAAGCAGAAGAGCAAAGATAAAGGCAAAAGCAAAACTCAAATGATACGATCCATACAGGCTAAGAACTACAATAATTCTTTGCATTGGAGTGGTAAAGGTTAAGCATGAGAAAATCAATTCACAGCTATAAATAATTATAGATATAAACGTGTTTGGAACTCTGTTTTAACATAGGAAATTACAAAAGGCTACGGATATAATTCCTATGATAGTATTTGCTGTTGAAATTGTAACTTGGTCTAAAATATAAGTTATATAACTTAGTTATATATGATTACACAGGATGGGCATGGTATTAGATATTATAAATTTGAGGCAAAGATTCAGAGAGAGGGTTGAGAGAGACTTAACAAATGGCAAGCTTTAATGAGCACCTTTATCACTATGCAAAACTAAAAGGCATATTACAAATTTTTAAATGAATTTTAAGTTGGATGATACAAAAAAATTCAATACCAATGATGGAAACTTTTTTTTTTCCTACAAAAGAAACAAAAAGTGGTATTACAACAATTTTCCATTTATGGCTTGAATGAAACATACAAAATACAGATTGTGTTTTAACAAAGTAAATTAGTAAAACAACAGTAATCTCGAAAACAAATTTCTTTATTTATGTATTTATATATTTTTTGGCTTGTGGTAGACCCACTTCCTTTGTAACTGAAATACTCTTGGCTTAATATGCAAACCTTCTAAATTTGATTAGCACTTATCTTAAAATAAGTAAGATTGACGAATTAATTAATTTCTACTTGACATTCCAGCAATTTTTCAAGATCAGAGAAGGGATATTACCATTCATCTCTTTGAAGGCTTATAAGATGCAAAGATAAAATGGGTACAAAATTTATGGAGGCAATGAATTTAGGACCTCCAACACAAGTATGTGAACATTGTGGGGGTGAAGAAAACCATCTAAACAAAAACTACTTGGAAAATTACATTTCAAACAAAACATACATACACGCATTTATGTTACCAATTTCAGCATGTAATACAAATTTTGAAGAGTATCAAACCAAACCCATTAAAAAAAAAAAAAAAACAATAAACAAATAGATAACATATCTTTTTTTATTTATTTCAATGCCTTAAAACAAAGATTTACCAAGCAGGTAACTAAATTCGAATGCTTGAAACAACTGAAACTAAAACTCTTTTCAACTCTCAATGCATCTGTATGGCTGCATTGTACTAAAATAGAATAACAATGACACAAAATTCAATGAATTCACCCCTAACATTGTAATACAATAATTGTTCAACACCTATAGTATTACATGCAACAAAAACAAATTCTTATATATATATTTTTTCTATTTCATTAATTATTTATCCAGATTTCTGTCAGCTGTATTTCTTTTGTAAAATAACCCTAAAACTAATCATAAACTAATCTGAAAAACCAAATCTTGCTGGACTTTGAACATATAGCACAGATTATCCTCCTCCTCATTGACAAATGCCCTCAAATTTCATTAGCCAATTAATAGTAAAATTTAAATTATGTAAATACAAAATCAACCATTTATTAACAAAAGAATAAATTAAGAACCAGAAATATAAAGGGGAAAATTTGTAAAAACCTACCTTAGGTAACGATTTGGGATTAATTTAGGCTTTCTTTTGTTTCTCTAAAGATGTGCGACTCTGTGAGGTGTTTGAGAAAGTTTTCTGAACAACACACCTTCGCCCAATTTGGAAGTTTCAATTGGAGATCTGAAAAAAAGTAAGTCCAGTAAAAGAGAATTAAAATTTCCTAGATTGAAATATGACTCAAAAACTTGACAATAACTTGAATAAAAAAACTAAATTGGAACATAGCATTACAACCCCCAAAATGTTTTTGTAAAAACCAAAGGTTCACCACCGTTTAAAAAGAGAGGGTGAAGAATCAAAAGGAAGTTGAATTTGTTGTTTTTGATTTTTGTCTAAAGAAATATAAAGTGAAATTTATTTGTAACTGTATAAAATCTATAACTAACTGCCCACTGTAATGGTGTTTCCCTGGGAAAAACAAAAAAAAAGTACAAAGAGGAAAACAGATTAGGAAGTGAAATCTATAATTATAGCAAACCCTAATTAGGAACCCCAAATCCCAAACATTTGAGCCTCAAATTTATTTTATCTTTCATCCTAATTCAAGAATGTTCATAATGGAAACAAAAAACCACAAATTATTCATTAGCAAATAGATTAGGATAACAACAACAAAAATTGAGGATTCAAGGTGATCTTGCCAAGGAGATCTGATTTGATGCGTTTGGGGTATCTTGAGTAGAAAGATTCAAAGCTGGTGGAGTCATTTGGAGAAATTGAACCGGGAAGTTTTGACGCAATGAAGCCATTTTTCTGAGTTTTTCAACCAAATAGAGAGAAATTGTTTCAAAATTGTGCATACGAAATACATTTCAGAGGAGAGTGAGAGAGAGAAAGGGAGGGAGGAGCGTATGGGGGGAGAGACAAAGTAAAGTGTTTGATTTTTTTTTTTTTTTTTTTTTTTTATAGAGGTTTTTTATGGGTAGGAATATGAAACGGATTTGTAACTGCTACCCAAGAGTCAAAACGTTGTATTTTTTTTTTCTTTGAAAAGAAGAACTTAATTTTTTTTGAGAAACTTTTAATATGAAGAGAATCAGAAAATTGTTTCTCATAAACCATCGAACCAAAAGTCACCTCACCGAAAAGATACCATTGTTTAGTATTTTAAAGTGAATGTGTCAGAAATTTATGTAGCCACGTGGCGTAATGAGAAGTGGTCAACAAAAAGTCAAACGTTTCGACTATTAGTTATTATATAGATAAGGCCTAGAGTGCAATTATATTCTTATAGTGGTATTGAATATAATTAATGGCAACTTTGGACTTGTCAAGAGTTGACATAAAAGTGCAAGGCCCATTGGAGCTAGAGTCTTATTTGTTCCCTTTGGTCCCATCTTAAGCCACAAATAAAAGCTGAATTGGGTAGGCCCAAAAGGCTAACCCAATTAGATAATCAGTTTTTATTTAATAAGAGTTATTAAATAAAGAAACTACAAAGGTAATTATAAGTTTTTCTCCACAAGGAGAAGAAGAAGAAGAATTTTCTCCACAAGGAGAAGAAGAAGAATTTTCTTTGAGAATCTATGTACAAAAAGACTGATTGAGAGACCACACATCCTGGGCACCATGTGGAATTGAGATGAAGATTAAAGGTATTCTCAAGTCATGGTTTTAAAATTCACTGCATTAAGGTACGCTTCCTATTCTTTGTTCTAGAATTCAAGGTTACATGTTATCTTTCATGATTGAAGTAGATTTGTGTTTGTTGCTTCCGCTGTGTGTTTTGTATGAGATACAAAACCAAATTTTCGAACAGTTTAATCCTATCCATCTTTTCGAGACTTATTTCAAGCATGCGGGGGTTCAATTCGACCATGATCGTTTAATCCTATCCATCTTTTCGAGCTTCAATTCGACCGTGGTTGATTAATCTCACGGAGATTCAATTCAGCCATGATTGTTTATTCCTATCTACTTTTTCGAGATTCAATTCAACCGTGCTGGATAAATCTCATGCAGATTCAATTCCGCTATGAATATTTAATCCTATCCATCTTTTTGAGATTCAATTCGATCGTGCTCATTTAGTTTCATGGGGATTTAGTTCAATCATCATCGTTTAATACAACCCATCTTTTCGAGATTCAATTCGACCTTTCTCGTTTAATCTCACATGGATTCAATCTATCTTTTTGAGATTCAATTTGACTGAGCTCGTTTAATCCCAAGCGGATTCAATTCAGCCATGATCGTTTAATCCTATCCATCTTTTCGAGATTCAATTTAACCGTGCTTGTTTAATCCCACGTGAATTCAATTCGGCCATGATCATCTAATCCTATCCATCTTTTCAAGATTCAATTTGACCGTGTTCGTTTAATCTCACGAGCATTCAATTCGGCCATGATCATTTATTCTTGTCTATCTTTTCGATATTCAATTTGATCGTGAACGTTTAATCTCACGCGGATTCAATTCAGCCATGATCGTTTAATCCTATCAGTCTTTTCGAGATTCCATTCGACCGTGGTCAGTTAGTCTCACGCTGATTCAATTTGGCCATGATCGTTTAATCCTACCTATCTTTTCGAGATTCAGTTTGACCATGCTTGTTTAATCTCACTCAGATTCAATTCAGCCATGATTGTTTAATCCTATTAGTCTTTTCAAGATATAATTTGACTGTGCTCGTTTAATCTCATGTGGTTTCAATTTGGCCATGATTGTTTTATCCTATCTATCTTTTCAAGATTCAATTCGACCGTGCTCGTTTATTCTCAAGAGGATTCAATTTGGCCATGATCGTTTAGTCCTATCAATCTTTTTGTGATTCAATTCGAGAAAGCGCGTTTAATCTCAGGCGGATTCAATTCGACCATGATTGTTTAATCCTATCCATATTTTTGAGATTCAATTCAACCATGCTCGTTTAATCTCACTCAAATTCAATTTGGCCACGATCGTTTAATCATATCTATCTTTTCGAGATTCAATTCAACAAAGCATATTAAATCTCAGGCGGATTCAAATCAACCATGACCGTTTAATCCTATCCATCTTTTTGAGATTCAATTCGACGTTGCTCATTTAATCTCACACTGATTCAATTAGGCAATGATAGTTTAATCCTATTTATCTTTTTGAGATTCAATTCAGCCGTGATTATTTAATCCTATCCATCTTTTCAAGCTTCAATTCGACCGTGCTCGTGTAATCGCGCGTGGATTCAATTCTACAATAATCATTTAATCCTAACCATCTTTCTGAGATTTAATTCAACCGTGCTCGTTTAATCTCACACGGATTCAATTCGGCCATGATAGTTTAATCCTATCCATCTTTTTGAGATTTAATTTGACCGTGCTCATTTAATCTCATGCAGATTCAATTCGACAATGATCGTTTATTCCTATCCGTCTTTTCAAGATTCAATTCAACCGTGCTCGTTTAATCTCACAAAAATTCAATTTGGCCACGATCGTTTAATCTTATCTATCTTTTGGAGATTCAATTCGTCCGTGCTCGTTTAATCCCATCTAACTTTTCAAAATTCAATTCGACTGCACTTGTTGAATCTCATGTGGATTCAATTCGGCAATGATCATTTAATCTTATCCATCTTTTTGAGATTCAATTCTATCGTGCTCGTTTAATCTCAATCTTATTCAATTCGGCCATGATCGTTTAATCCTATCCATCTTTTCGGGATTCAATTCCCCCGTGCTCATTTAATCCTATCCGCCTTTTCAAGATTCAACATGCTCGTTTAATCTCACAAAAATTCAATTCGGCCATGATCGTTTAATCCTATTTATCTTTTAGAGATTCAATTCAACTGTGCTTATTTAATCATAGCTATCTTTTCGAAATTCAATTTGACCGCGCTTGTTTAATCTCAACTAGATTAAATTCGACCATTCTTGTTTAATCTCACGCGGATTCAATTCAGCCATGATCGTTTAATCCTCCTTGTCATTTTGAGATTCAATATGACCGTGCTACTTTAATCTCATGAAAATTCAGTTCTGCCATGATTTCATAAGAAAGCCCATTCCATGAAAAGTAAGGAAAGACCATGGGTCTTAACAAAAGATGGCCCAATTCATTAAGTTAAGAAGGACCATGAAGGGCCAAAGTCCTAAAAAGAAGGAAAAAAGAGAGAAATAATAGTAATAATAAAGAAAAAAGAAGAGGATCTCAGTCAGGCCGAAGGACATGCAGCAAGGATCTCGGTTAGAAGGTATGCAACAAGAAGAGCATCAAGGCCTCAGGACCTTGATGTGTCCTTTTGAAGCCTTGAGAAGAGGACCTTGGCTAACACATGGAAAAACCTAGATGTATGTTCAGATTTCCAACAAAAAAAGCCATTGAAAATCCAGCAAAATAGGTATTTTCTTTGTAACCCATGGTCCAAGCTCGTGGGATCCCAAGTGGATAGTAAGGGAGAAGTGGTTTTGTTGGTTGGGGAGTGATTTCTGGTGAAAGGAGGATCCTGAAGGTTTCCCTTGGTTCATATATTTGCTTTTGGAATGCATGAACCAATGGAAAACTCAGTTCCCCCATGTGCATGACACCTCCCCACAATTTCCTCTCAATTGAGCAGCCCACCCACTCCTTTGACTTTCCAAGAAGGAATATTTCATATATAGCTAAAGCCAAATTCCCCTTTTGAGTTATAATTGCCTAAATAAGCTAAACCTCTGCCCAATGCACCTTTTTAGGTTTTAGAGGACATGGTTTTACCCAGTAGACTAAGGACATCCTCACCCGAGGTACCAGACCATGTCCACTATAAAAGGAACACTAAGGCATAATAGGAAAGGTGGGGAAAAAGAGGGATTCAGATGGAGGGAAAAAGGGAGAGCTTAAGGGGTTAAATTAGAGTTTTAATAGCCCAGCAAGGAAGAGAAAAATGAACAAAATAAGAGAGCCAAGGTGGAGGAATTCGTCCCATATCCTTGAGATCATTCAAAATATCAATTAGCCTCCAAAGAAACATATGCCAAAACATGCAGACATTAGATATTGCTCTCTCCCGCAAAATCCTCCCCACCTAACTATCTTGGAAGACAATGCCCAAGCAAAGCCACTTGGACTTGAGTTCCAAATCCCACAAGTCTTGTGCAAAAGCACTAAGTCTGTGAGAATTGGGGCCAAGATCCTTGTGGCTGACTCATTCTCATGAAATTCATTTACACATATGTATATGTATTAAAACGTATATCCTAATCTAAGAAACTAACAATTATTTGAAGATATGTGTATTGTATAATGTGTTCTTATGCAGGACCTATAGAGGCAAAGGGAAAGGACAAAACTCAATTGCATAATAAGCATGGAGAAAGATCGTATAGTTCAGAGAATTAGCATTTTGGGATTACAGGTCTAGTACGTCCGGGGTACCACGACAGTACGTCTAGGGTACCAAGTGAAGGAACTCTTTTAAATGTTTATACAATAAAGGATAAGCCTTAAATATTCTATTTCAATCTCTTTCTCATTGTGAATATTATTAATAATTATTTTACTTGTTTCGTAGGAGTAAAGGGTTATTTTATGACACTAAAACACTTATAATGATATTTTATTGCTTAGGACGAATCACATTTTTTCCTTGAGGAGCTTTATGTGACTTGCGCACAACTTGGTTTGTAATTAGCCCTATTTAGTTGCGGTAAACCTAGCCCAATCCACCAAACAACAAGTAAAGGGCCCAAGATCCTTGTTTCTACTTGGGCCTGGGTATTGTCTAAAAAAAGGACCCACATACCAATCTATCTTTTTGAGATTAAATTCAAATGCGCTCATTTAATCTCACGTGGATTCAATTTTGCCATGATCATTTAATCCTATCCATCTTTTCGAGATTCCATCAACCGTGCTTGTTTAATATCACTCGGATGCAATTCGGCCATCATCGTTTAATCCTATCTATTTTTCGAGTTTCAATTCGACTGTGCTTGTCTAATCTCACGCGGATTTAATTCGGCCATGATCTTTTAATCCTATCCATCTTTTCGAGACTCATTTTGAGCTCACGCGGGTTCAATTCATCCATGATCGTTTAATCCTATCCGTCATTTTGAGATTCAATTCGACCATGCTCGTTTAATTGTTAGGGTTTATCCCCTTAAATTCAATTTATTGGCATGTCATAAATAATTAAATTGTTTAATTATATGAGACTATTTACAAATGAACTAATGGGACAATATCATAGTCCTTGAGATGCGTTGTATGTGATTTATGTGATTTAGTCACAGAAGATATAAAACACAAGTTCCTTGTAAAGTCAAAACATAGTTCGTAGTTGATGATGAAATAGGGCATTTCATATGTGAAGACTATAACACATGAACTTAGATGGTTTGTCTTGATCATGGAAGTGGAGACTTCTAGTTGATGTGTTGATGTGTCTTAAGTGTTAAGGCACATTGAACTGGACTACTGTAAGATTAATTAGTCAATTAACAACTGTCACCTGAATGATTAATCTCACGACTTCTAATTTCATAGACTCTCAATCTAAGAGGATAGTGAACCTGATAATGAAATGTAGGTTACTTTGATATATCAGGAGTGAGATCTAATACTGACGGTCAAAACCTCAGTATGTTGGGTAACCACACGTAGTGCTGAGGGAACACATATTCTTAAGATGGAATCCATAATCTCTTTTTATAAAGACATGAAATATCCCTTTGAGATAAGTTTAATGAGAACTGGTTATTCATAGGGCCCACTTTAGCAAGGAGTTACTAAATTTTATATTTATTGAAATCGGATTTCAATAAAAATGAGTAACTAAAAGATTAAACCGGGTACTCAAGGATAAAATAGTTGTTTATAAAGTGACAGTTTATTATGACTTTGTTCATTATGGATATTTCATGGAGGGATCAAATGATATCATTAGAGTCTTGGGATATAATTTATTAATAAGGCCTAGAGTGCAATTATATTTATACAGTGGTATTAAATATAATTAATAGTAACTTTGGACTTGTCAAGAGTTGACAGATAAGCCCAAAGCCCATTGGAGCTAGAGTTTTATTTGTTCCCTTTGGTCCCATCTCAAACCACAAACTAAAGTCAAATTGGGTAGGCCCAAAAGGCTAACCCAATTAGATAATCAATTTCCATTTAATAAGACTTATTAAATAAAGTAACAACCAAGGTAGTTAGTATGTACGTATGATGAAAAGAAAAGAAAAAAGTTTTTCTTTACAATGAGAAAAAGAAGAACTTTCATTGAGAATCAACGTACACAAAGATTGATTGAGAGACCAATCTTCTTGAGCAACATGTGGAATTGGGATGTTGATTAGAGGTATTCTCAAGTCATGTTTTCGAATTTCACTACATCAAGGTGTGCTTTCTATTCTTTGTTCTAGAATTCAAGGTTACATGTTATCTCTCATGAATGAAGTAAATCTGTGTTTGTTGCTTCCGCTGTGTGTTTTGTATGAGATGAAAAACTAGATTTTACAACATTAATTTCATGCGAATTAAATACAACCATGATCTTTTAATCCTATGCATCTTTTCAAGATTCAATCCCATCGTGCTCGTTTAATCACACGCGGATTCAATTTAGCGATGATCGTTTAATCCTATATATCTTTTAAATATTCAATTCGATCGTGCTCGTTTAATCTCACGCGGATTCAATTCGGCCAAGATCATTTAAACCTATCCATCTTTTCAAGATTCAATTCAACCGTGCTTGTTTAATCTCACAAAAATTCAATTTGGCCATGATCTTTTAATCCTATCTATCTTTGCGAGATTCAATTCGATTGTGCTCGTTCAATCACACGTGGATTCAATTCGGCAATGAACATTTAATCCAATCCATCTTTTCCAAATTCAATTCCACCATGCCCGTTTAATCTCACGCAGATTCAATTTGGCCATGATCGTTGAATCCTACCAATATTTTCAAGATTCAATTTGACTGTGCTCGTTTAATCTCACAAGGATTCAATTCAGCCAAGATTGTTTAATCATATCCATCTTTTTGAGATTTAATTCGACCATGCTCGATTAATCTCACACAGATTCAATTTGGCCATTATCGTTTAATAGCTTTTCGAGATTCAATTTAACCATGCTCGTTTAATCTTACCGTAAATTCAATTTAGCCATGATTGTTTAATCCTATCCATCTTTTCGTGTGTCAATTCAACCGTGCCGTTTAATCTCACGTGAATTCAATTCGGTTATGATCGTTTAATCCTATCAATCTTTTCGAGACTCAATTCTAGCATCCTCATTTAATCTCACACAGATTTGATTTGGCCATGTTCATTTAATCCTATCAATCTCTTCGGCATTCAATTTAATCGTGCTTGTTTAATCTCACGCGGATCAATTTGGCAATGATCGTTTAATCCAATCAATCGTTTTGAGATTCAACTCGACCGTGCTCTTTTAATCTCACTCGGATTCAATTCAGCCATGATTGTTTAATTCTATTTATATTTTCGAGATGCAATTCGGCCATTATGGTTTAATCCTATTCATATTTTCGAGATTCAATTTGACTGTGCTCGTTTAATCTCATGCGGATTCAATTCATTCATGATCATTTAATCCCACCCATCTTTTTGAGATTCAATTCAACCGCGCTCATTTAATCTCACACGGATTAAATTTGGTCTTGATCATTTAATCTCATCCACCTTTTCAAGATTCAATTTGTCCATGCCTGTTTAGCCTCACACGGATTCAATTTGGCCAATATCGTTTAATCGTATCCATCTTTTCGAGATTCAATTCAGCCAAAATCATTTAATCCTATCTATCTTTTCAACATTCAATTCGATCGAGCTCGTTTAATCTTATGTAGATTCAATTCGGCCATTATTGTTTAATCCTATCTATCTTTTCGACATTCAATTCGACCACGCTCGTTTAATCTTGCGCGGATTCAATTCCTCCTTGATTGTTTAATCCTATCCATATTTTTGAGAATCAATTCGACTATGCTCATTTAATATCACGCGAATTCCATTCGGCAATGATCGTTTAATCCCATCCGTCTTTTGGAGATTCAATTCGACCGTGCCCATTTAATCTCACGCAGATTCAATTCAGCCATGATGGTTTAATCTTATCTATCATTTTGAGATTGAATTCCAACACGCTCGTTTAATCTCACGCGGATTCAATTTGGCCATGATTGTTGAATCCTATCAATCTTTTCGAGATTCAATTTGACTGCTTTTGTTTAATCTCACACGGATTCAGCTCATCCAAGATCGTTTAATCCTATGCATCTTTCCAAGATTCAATTCAACTGTGCTTGTTTAATCTCATGCAAATTCAATTTGGCTAGGATCATTTAATCCAATCTAGCTTTTCGTGATTCAATTCGACCAAGTACGTTTAATCTCACACGGATTCAATTCAGCCATGATTGTTTAATCCTATCCATCTTTTCGAGATTCAATTCGACCATGCTCGATTAATCTCACATAGATTCAATTCGGCCATTATCGTTTAATAGCTTTCCAAGATTCAATTTAACTGTGCTCATTTAATCTCACGTGAATTCAATTCAGCCATGATAGTTTAATCCTATCCATCTTTTCGTGTGTCAATTCAACTGAGCTCATTTAATCTCACATGAATTCAATTCGGCTATGATCATTTAATCCTATCAATCTTATCGAGACTTAATTCGACTGTGCTCGTTTAATCTCACGTGGATTCGATTCGGCCAAGTTTGTTTAATCCTATCAATCTTTTCGACATTCAATTTGACCGTGCTTGTTTAATCTCACACGGATCAATTTGGCAATAATCGTCTAATCCGGTCAATCGTTTTGAGATTCAACTCGACCGTGCTCATTTAATCTCACTCGGATTCAATTCGGCCACGATTGTTTCATCCTATTTATATTTTCGAGAAGCAATTTGGCCATGATGGTTTAATCCTATCTATATTTTCGAGATTCAATTTGACTGTGCTCGTTTAATCTCATGCAGATTCAATTTGGTCATGATCATTTAATCTCATCCACCTTTTCAAGATTCAATTTGTCCATGCCTGTTTAGTCTCACATGGATTCAATTTGGACTATATCGTTTAATCGTATCCATCTTATCTAGATTCAATTCAGCCGTAATCGTTTAATCCTATCTATCTTTTCAACATTCAATTCGACCATGCATGTTTAATCTCACGTAAATTCAATTTGGCCATTATCATTTAATCCTATCTATCTTTTCGACATTCAATTCGACCGCGTTCATTTAATCTTGCACGGATTCAATTCCTCCATGATAGTTTAATCCTATCCATATTTTTGAGATTTAGTTTGACCATGCTTGTTTAATATCACGCGGATTCAATTCGGCAATGATCGTTTAATCCCATCCGCCTTTTAGAGATTCAATTCGACTGTGCCCATTTAATGTCACGCTGATTCAATTTGGCCATGATCGTTTAATCCTATCTATCATTTTGAGATTGAATTCCACCACACTTGTTTAATCTCAAGCGGAATTAATTTGGTAATGATATTTTAATCCAATCCATCTTTTCTAGATTCAATTTGAATGTGATCGTTTAATCTCACGCGGGTTCAACTTGGCCAGGATCGTTGAATCCTATCAGCCTTTTCGAGATTCAATTTGACCGCTTTTGTTTAATCTCACGTAGATTCAATTCGGTCATGATCATTTAATCCTATCTATCATTTTGAGATTTAATTCCAACACGCTTGTTTAATCTCAGGCGGATTCTATTTGGCAATGATATTTTAATCCAATCCATCTTTTCTAGATTCAATTCGATTATGCTCGTTTAATCTCATGCAGATTCAATTTTGCCAAGATCTTTGAATCCTATCAGTCTTTTCAAGATTCAATTTGATCGCGTTCGTTTAATTTCACGCAGATTTAGTTCTGCCAAGATCGTTTAATCCTATCCATCTTTCCAAGATTCAATTCAACAGTGCTTGTTTAATCTCACATAGATTTAATTCGGTCATGATCACTTAATCCGACCCATCATTTTGAGATTCAATTCAACCATGCTCATTTAGTCTCACGCAAATTCAATTTGGTCTTGATCGTTAAATCTCATCCACCTTTTCAAGATTCAATTTGTCCATGCCTTTTTTGTCTCACGCGGATTCAATTTGGCCTATATCGTTTAATCATATCCATCTTTTCAAGATTCAATTCGGCTGCTCGTTTAATCCTATCTATCTTTTCAACATTCAATTCGATCGTGTGCGTTTAATCTCACACAGATTCAATTCAGCCATTATCGTTTAATCTTATCTATCTTTTCGACATTCAACTTGACCACGCTCGATTAATCTCGCACGGATTCAATTCCTCCATGATAGTTTAATCCTATCCATATTTTAGAGATTCGATTCAACTGTGCTCATTTAATATCACGCAGATTCAATTCAGCCATGATCGTTTAATCCCATCCACCTTTTAGAGATTAAATTCGAACATGCCCGTTTAATCTCAAGCAGATTCAATTTGGCCATGATCATTTAATCCTATCTATCATTTTGAGATTGTATTCCACCACGCTTGTTTAATCTCAGGCAGATTCAATTTGACAATGTTATTTTAATCTAATCCATCTTTTCTAGATTCAATTCGATTGTGCTCGCTTAATCTCACGCAGATTCAATTTGGCCAGGATCTTTAAATCCTATCAGTCTTTTCATGATTCAATTTGACCGCATTCGTTTAATCTCACGTGGATTCAGTTCTACCAAGATTGTTTAATCCTAGCCATCTTTCCAAGATTCAATTCAACAATGCTTGTTTAATCTCACGCAGATTTAATTCAGTCATGATCATTTAATCCTATTTATCTTTCGAGATTCAATTCAATCGCACTGATTTAGTCTCATGCGGATTCAATTTGGTCTTGATCACTTATTCTCATCCACCTTTTCGAGATTCAATTTGTCCGTGCTGGTTTTGTCTCACGCGGATTCAATTTGGCCTATGTCGTTTAATCATATCCATCTTTTCAATATTCAATTCGGCCGTAATCATTTAATCCTATCTATCCTTTCAACATTCAATTCGACCGTGCTCGTTTAATCTCATACAAATTCAATTCGGCCATTATCGTTTAAACCTATCTATCTTTTCAACATTCAACTCGACCACGCTCGATTAATCTCGCGCAGATTCAATTCCACCATGATACTTTAATCCTATCCATATTTTAGAGATTTGATTTGACCGTGCTCATTTAATATCATGTGGATTCAATTCGGCAACGATTGTTTAATCCCATCCACCTTTTAGATATTCAACTCGACTGTGCCCGTTTCTCGCAAATTCAATTCGACCATGATTGTTTAATCCTATCTATCATTTTGAGATTGAATTCCACCACATTTGTTTAATCTTAGGCAGATTCAATTTGGCAATGATATTTTAATCCAATTCATCTTTTCTGGATTCAATTTGATTGTGCTCGTTTAATCTCACGCAGATTCAATTCGGCCAAGATCGTTTAATCCTATCAATCATTTTGAGATTGAATTCCACCATGCTTGTTTAATCTCATGCGGATTGAATTCAGCAATGATATTTTAATCCAATCCATCTTTTCTAGATTCAATTGGACTGCGCTCGTTTAATTTCACGCAGATTCAGTTTGTCCATGATCGCTGAATCCTATTAGTCTTTCAAGATTCAATTTGACCGCATTCATTTAATCTCACGCGGATTCAGTTCAGCCAAGATCGTTTAATCCTATCCATCTTTCGATGTTTCAATTCAACCGTGCTTGTTTAATATCACACAGATTCAATTCGGTCATGATCATTTAATCCTATCCATCTTTTCAAGATTCAATTCAACTATGCTCATTTAATCTCACGCGGATTCAATTTGGTCTTGATCGTTTAATCTCAACCACCTTTTCTAAATTCAATTTGTCCGTGCTTTTTTTCTCTAACGCGGATTCAATTTAGCCTATATCGTTTAATCATATCCATCTTTTCAAGATTCAATTCGGCCGTAATCATTTAATCCTATCTATCTTTTCAACAATCAATTTGACCGTTCTCGTTTAATCTCACGCAGATTCAATTCGGCCATTATCGTTTAATCCTATCTATCTTTTCGACATTCAATTCAACCACACACCGTGCTCGTTTAATATCAAACTGATTCAATTCAACAGTGATTGTTTAATCCCATCCGTCTTTTAGAGATTTAATTCGATCGTGCCCGTTTAATCTCACGCAGATTCAATTCGACCATGATCGTTTAATCCTATTTATCATTTTGAGATTGAATTCCACCACACTCATTAAATTTCCCAAGGATTCAATTTGGCCTTGATCATTGAATCCTATCAATCTTTTTGAGATTAAATTTGATCGCATTCGTTTAATCTCACGCGGATTCAGTTCAGCCAAGATTGTTTAATCCTATCCATCTTTCCAAGATTCAATTCAACCATGCTTGTTTAATCTCACGTGGATTCAATTCGGTCATGATCATTTAATCCTATCCATCTTTTCGAGATTCAATTCAACTGCGCTCATTTAATCTCACGCGGATTCAATTTGGTCTTGATCGTTTCATCTCATCCACCTTTTTGAGATTCAATTTGTCCGCGCCTGTTTTGTCTCATGCGGATTCAATTTTGCCTATATCGTTTAATCATATCCATCTTTTCAAGATTCAATTCAGTCGTAATCATTTAGTCCTATCTATCTTTTCAACATTCAATTCGACCGTGCTCGTTTAATCTCACGCAGATTCAATTTGGCCATTATCATATAATCCTATCTATCTTTTTGTCGTTCAATTCAACCACGCACGTTTAATCTCGCACGGATTCATTTCCTCCATGATAGTTTAATCCTATCCATATTTTTGAGATTCAATTCGACCTTGCTCGTTTACTATCATGTAGATTCAATTCAACAATGATCGTTTAATCCCATCCGTCTTTTAGATATTTAATTCGACCGTGCCTATTTAATCTCACACAGATTCAATTCGGCCAAGATCGCTTCATCCTATTTATCATTTTGAGATTGAATTCCACCACACTCATTTAATTTCCCAAGGATTCAATTTGGCCTTGATCGTTTAATCCTATCCATCTTTTTGAGACTCAATTCAACCGCGCTCGTTTAATCTCGCACGGATTCAATTTGCTCTTGATTGTTTAATCTCATCCACCTTTTCGAGATTCAATTTGTCTGTGCCTATTTTGTCTTTCACAGATTCAATTTTGCCTATATTGTTCAATCATATCCATCGTTTCAAGATTAAATTCGGCCGTAATCGTTCAATCCTATCTATCTTTTCAACATTCAATTCGACTGTGCTCGTTTAATCTCACGCAGATTCAATTTGGCCATTACGGTTTAATCCTATCTATCTCCCCGACATTCATTTCAACCGCGTTCATTTAATCTCACGCGGGTTGAATTCGGCCTTGATCGTTTAATCTCATCCATCTTTTCAAGATTCAATTTGTTCATGCCTGCTTTGTCTCCTGCGGATTCAATTTGGACTATATTGTTTAATCATATCCATCTTTTGAAGATTCAATTCGGCCATAATAGCTTAATCTTATCTATCTTTTCAACTTTCAATTCGACCGTTGTCGTTAAATCTCACGCAGATTCAATTCGGCCATTATCGTATAATCCTATCTATCTTTTCGACATTCAATTCAACAACGCTCGTTTAATCTCGCACGGATTCATTTCCTCCATGATAGTTATTCCTATCCATATTTTTGAGATTCAATTCGGCCGTGCTCGTTTAATATCACGTAGATTCAATTCAGAAATGATCGTTTAATCCCATCCGTCTTTTAGAGATTTAATTCAACCGTGCCCATTTAATCACATGCAGATTCAATTCGGCGATGATCGATTAATCCTATTTATCATTTTGAGATTGAATTCCACCACACTCATTCAATTTCCCAAGGATTCACTTTGGTCTTGATCGTTGAATCCTATCAATCTTTTCAAGATTAAATTTGATTGCGTTCGTTTAATCTCACGCGGATTCAGTTCAGCCAA
The DNA here is from genome assembly GCA_023621385.1 of Quercus gilva. Lineage (NCBI taxonomy): Eukaryota > Viridiplantae > Streptophyta > Magnoliopsida > Fagales > Fagaceae > Quercus > Quercus gilva. Next base: position 61,086,380 of record CM042473.1, on the reverse strand, counting down.
GATCGTTTAATCCAATCCATCTTTACAAGATTCAATTCAATCGTGCTTGTTTAATCTCACGTGGATTCAATTCGGTCATGATCATTTAATCCCATCCATCTTTTCGAGATTCAATTCAACCGCTCTCATTTAATCTCACACGGATTCAATTTGCTCTTCATCGTTTAATCTCATCCACCTTTTCGAGATTCAATTTGTTTATGCCTGTTTTGTCTCTCACAGATTCAAATTTGCCTATATCGTTTAATTATATCCATCTTTTCAAAATTCAATTTGGTCGTAATCGTTTAAGCCTATCCATCTTTTCAACATTCAATTCGACCGTGCTCGTTTAATCTCACGCAGATTCAATTCGGCCATTATCGTTTAATCCTATCTATCTTTTCAACATTCATTTCAACCGCGTTCAATTAATCTCACGTGGATTCAATTCGGTCTTGATCGTTTGATCTCTTCCACCTTTTCAAGATTCAATTTGTTCATGCCTATTTTGTCTCACGCGGATTCAGTTTGGACTATATCGTTTAATCATATCCATCTTTTGAAGATTCAATTCGGCCATAATAGCTTAATCTTATCTATCTTTTCAACTTTCAATTTGACTGTTGTCGTTTAATCTCACACAGATTCAATTCGGCCATTATCTTATAATCCTATCTATCTTTTCAACATTCATTTCAACCACGCTCGTTTAATCATGCACGGATTCATTTCCTCCATGATAGTTTAATCCTATCCATATTTCTGAGATTCAATTCGACCGTGCTCGTTTAATATCACACAGATTCAATTCAGCAATGATCGTTTAATCCCATCCGTCTTTTACAGATTTAATTCAACCGTGCCCATTTAATCTCATGCAGATTCAATTCGGCGATGATCGTTTAATCCTATTTATCATTTTGAGATTGAATTCCACCACATTCATTTAATTTCTCAAGGATTCAGTTTGGCGTTGATTGTTGAATACTATCAATCTTTTTGAGATTAAATTTGATCACATTCGTTTAATCTCACGCGGATTTAGTTCAGCCAAGATCGTTTAATCCTATCCATCTTTCCAAGATTCAATTCAACTGTGCTTGTTTAATCTCACGCGGATTCAATTCGGTCATGATCATTTAATCCTATCCATCTTTTTGAGATTCAATTCAACCGCTCTCATTTAATCTCACACGGATTCAATTTGCTCTTCATCATTTAATCTCATCCACCTTTTCGAGATTCAATTTGTCTGTGCCTGTTTTGTCTCTCGCAGATTCAATTTTGCCTATATCGTTTAATCATATCCATCTTTTCAAGATTCAATTCGGTCGTAATCGTTTAATCCTATCTATCTTCTCAACATTGAATTCAACTGTGCTTGTCTAATCCCACGCAGATTCAATTCAGCCATTATCGTTTAATCCTCTCTATCTTTTCGACATTCATTTCAACCACGTTCATTTAATCTCACGCGGATTCAATTCGGTCTTGATCGTTTAATCTCATCCACCTTTTCAAGATTCAATTAGTTCATGCCTGTTTTGTCTCACGAGGATTCAATTTAGACTATATCGTTTAATCATATCCAATCTTTTCGAGATTCAATTCGGCCATAATAGCCTAATCTTATCTATCTTTTCAACTTTCAATTCAACCGTTGTCGTTTAATCTCACACAGATTCAATTTGGCCATTATTGTATAATCCTATCTATCTTTTTGACATTCAATTCAACCACGCTTGTTTAATCTCGCACGGATTCATTTCCTCCATGATAGTTTAATCCTATCCATATTTTTGAGATTTAATTCTACCGTGCTTGTTTAATCTCACACAGATTTAATTCGGCCGTGACCGTTTAATCCTATTTATCATTTTGAGATTGAATTCCACCACACTCATTTAATTTCCCAAGGATTCAATTTGGCCTTCATCGTTGAATATTATCAATCTTTTCGAGATTAAATTTGATCGTGTTCGTTTAATCTCACGCGGATTTAGTTCAGCCAAGATCGTTGAATCTTATCAATCTTTCCAAGATTCAATTCAACCGTGCCTGTTTAATCTCACGCAGATTCAATTCAGTCATGATCATTTAATCGTATCCATCTTTTCGAGATTCAATTCAACCGCAGTCATTTAATCTCACACGGATTCAATTTGCTCTTGATCGTTTAATCTCATCCACCTTTTCGAGATTCAATTTGTCTGTGCCTGTTTTGTCTCTCGCAGATTCAATTTTGCCTATATCGTTTAATCATATCCATCTTTTCAAGATTCAATTTTGCCTATATCGTTTAATCCTATCTATCTTTTCAACATTCAATTCGACTGTGCTCGTTTAATCTCACGCAGATTCAATTCGGCCATTATCGTTTAATCCTATCTATCTTTTCAACATTCATTTCAACCGCGTTCATTTAATCTCACGGGGATTCAATTCGGTCTCGATCGTTTAATCTCATCCACCTTTTCAAGATTCAATTTGTTCATGCCTGTTTTGTCTCACGCGGATTCAATTTGGACTATATCGTTTAATCATATCCACCTTTTGAAGATTCAATTCGGCCATAGCAGCTTAATCTTATCTATCTTTTCAACTTTCAATTCGATCGTTGTCGTTTAATCTCACGCCGATTCAATTCGGCCATTATCGTATAATCCTATCTATCTTTTCGACATTCAATTCAACCATGCTCGTTTAATCTCGCACGGATTCATTTCCTCCACGATAGTTTAATCCTATCCATATTTTTGAGATTCAATTCGACCGTGCTCGTTTAATATCACGCAGATTCAACTCAGCAATGATCGTTTAATCACATCCGTCTTTTAGAGATTTAATTCAACCGTGCCCATTTAATCTCATGCAGATTCAATTCGGCAATGATCGTTTAATCTTATTTATCATTTTGAGATTGAATTCCACCACATTCATTTGATTTCTCAAGGATTCAGTTTGGCCTTGATTGTTGATTCCTATCAATCTTTTCGAGATTAAATTCGATCACATTCGTTTAATCTCATGCGGATTCAGTTCAGCCAAGATCGTTTAATCCTATCCATCTTTCCAAGATTCAATTCAACCGTGCTTGTTTAATCTCACGTGGATTCAATTTGGTCATGATCATTTAATCCTATCCATCTTTTTGATATTCAATTCAACCGCTCTCATTTAATCTCACACGGATTCAATTTGCTCTTCATCATTTAATGTCATCAACCTTTTCGAGATTCAATTTGTCTGTGCCTGTTTTGTCTCTCGCAGATTCAATTTTGCCTATATCGTTTAATCATATCCGTCTTTTCAAGATTCAATTCGGCCGTAATCGTTTAATCCTATGTATCCTCTCAACATTGAATTCGACTGTGCTTGTTTAATCTCTCGCAGATTCAATTCAGCCATTATTGTTTAATCCTATCTATCTTTTCGACATTCATTTCAACCACGTTCATTTAATCTCACGCGGATTCAATTCGGTCTTGATCGTTTAATCTCATCCACCTTTTCAAGATTCAATTAGTTCATGCCTGTTTTGTCTCACGAGGATTCAATTTGGATTATATCATTTAATCATATCCAATCTTTTCAAGATTCAATTCGGCCATAATAGCTTAATCTTATCTATCTTTTCAACTTTCAATTCGACCGTTGTCGTTTAATCTCACACAGATTCAATTTGGCCATTATTGTATAATCCTATCTATCTTTTCGACACTCAATTCAACCACGCTTGTTTAATCTCGCACGGATTCATTTCCTCCATGATAGTTTAATCCTATCCATATTTTTGAGATTTAATTCGACTGTGCTTGTTTAATCTCGCATAGATTTAATTCGGCCGTGACCGTTTAATCCTATTTATCATTTTGAGATTGAATTCCACCACAGTCATTTAATTTCCCAAGGATTCAATTTGGCCTTCATCGTTGAATATTATCAATCTTTTCGAGATTAAATTTGATCGCGTTCGTTTAATCTCACGCGGATTCAGTTCAGCCAAGATCGTTTAATCCTATCCATCTTTCCAAGATTCAATTCAATCGTGCTTGTTTAATCTCACGCGGGTTCAATTCGGTCATGATCGTTTAATCATATCCATCTTTTTGAGATTCAATTCAACCGCGCTCATTTAATGTCACACGGATTCAATTTTGCTCTTGACTGGTTAATCTTATCCACCTTTTCGAAATTCAATTTGTTTGTGCCTGTTTTGTCTCTCGCAGATTCAATTTTGCCTATATCTTTAATCATATCCATCTTTTCAAGATTCAATTTGGCCGTAATCGTTTAATCCTATCTATCTTTTCAACATTCAATTCGACTGTGCTCATTTAATCTCACGCAGATTTAATTTGGCCATTATCGTTTAATCCTATCTATCTTTTCAACATTCATTTCAACCGCGTTCATTTAATCTCATGCGGATTCAATTCAATCTTGATCGTTTAATCTCATCCACCTTTTCAAGATTCAATTTGTTCATGCCTGTTTTGTCTTACGCGGATTCAATTTGGACTATATCGTTTAATCATATCCACCTTTTGAAGATTCAATTCGGCCATAATAGCTTAATGTTATCTATCTTTTCAACTTTCAATTCGACCGTTGTCGTTTAATCTCACGCAGATTCAATTCGACGATTATCGTATAATCCTATCTATCTTTTCGACATTCACTTCAACCACACTCATTTAATCTCGCACGGATTCATTTCCTCGATGATAGTTTAATCCTATCCATATTTTTGAGATTTAATTCAACCGTGCCTGTTCAATCTCACACAGATTCAATTCGGTCATGATCATTTAATCCTATCCATCTTTTCATGATTCAATTCAACTATGTTCATTTAATCTCACGCGGATTCAATTTGATCTTGATCGTTTAATCTCATCCACCTTTTCGAGATTCAATTTGTCCGTGCTTGTTTTGTCTAACGCGGATTCAATTTGGCCTATATCGTTTAATCATATCCATCTTTTCAAGATTCAATTCGGCTGTAATCGTTTAATCCTATCTGTCTTTTCAACAATCAATTTGACCGTTCTCGTTTAATCTCACGCAGATTCAATTCGGCCATGATCGTCTAATACTATTTATCATTTTGAGATTGAATTCCACCACACTCATTTAATTTCCCAAGGATTCAATTTGGCCTTGATCGTTGAAACCTATCAATCTTTTTGAGATTAAATTTGATCGCATTCGTTTAATCTCACGCTGATTCAGTTCAGCCAAGATTGTTTAATCCTTTCCATCTTTCCAAGATTCAATTCAACCATGCTTGTCTAATCTCTCGCGGATTCAATTCGGTCATGATCATTTATTCCTATCCATCTTTTCGAGATTCAATTCAACTCCGCTCATTTAATCTCACGCGGATTCAATTTGGCCTTGATCTTTTAATCTCATCCACCATTTCGAGATTCAATTTGTCCGTGCTTATTTTGTCTCACGCAGATTCAGTTTGGCCTATATCGTTTAATCATATCCATCTTTTCAAGATTCAATTCGGCCGTAATCATTTAATCCTATCTATCTTTTTAACATTCAATTCGACTGTGCTCGTTTAATCTCACGCAGATTCAATTTGGCCATTATCATATAATCCTATCTATCTTTTCGACATTCAATTCAACCTCGCTCATTTAATCTCGCACGGATTCATTTCCTCCATGATAGTTTAATCCTATCCATATTTTTGAGATTCAATTCGACCGTGCTCGTTTAATATCACGCAGATTCAATTCAGCAATGATCGTTTAATCCCATCCGTCTTTTAGAGATTTAATTCGATCGTGCCAATTTAATCTCATGCAGATTCAATTCGGCAATGATTGTTTAGTCCTATTTATCATTTTGAGATTGAATTCCACCACACTTATTTAATTTCCCAAGGAATCAATTTGGCCTTCATCGTTGAATCCTATCAATCTTTTCGAGATTAAATTTGATCGCGTTCGTTTAATCTCACGCGGATTCAGTTCAGCCAAGATCGTTTAATCCTATCCATCTTTCCAAGATTCAATTCAACTGTGCTTGTTTAATCTCACACGGATTCAACTCGGTCATGATCATTTAATCCTATCCATCTTTTTAAGATTCAATTCAACCGTGCTCATTTAATGTCACACGGATTCAATTTGCTCTTGATCGTGTAATCTCTTCCACCTTTTCGAGATTCTATTTGTCTGTGCCTGTTTTGTTTTTCGCAGATTCAATTTTACCTATATCGTTTAATCATATCCATCTTTCCAAGATTCAATTCAGCCATAATCGTTTAATCCTATCTATCTTTTAAACATTCAATTTGACTGTGCTCGTTTAATCTCACGCAGATTCAATTAGGTCATTATCGTTTAATCCTATCTATCTTTTTGACATTCATTTCAACCGCGTTCATTTAATCTCACGCGGATTCAATTTGGTCTTGATCATTTAATCTCGTCCACCTTTTCAAGATTCAATTTGTTCTTGCCTGTTTTGTCTCTCGCGGATTCAATTTGGACTATATCGTTTAATCATATCCAATCATTTCAAGATTCAATATGGCCATAATAGCTTAATCTTATCTATCTTTTCCACTTTCAATTCGACCTTTGTCGTTTAATCTCACGCAGATTCAATTCGGCCATTATTGTATAATCCTAACTATCTTTTCGACATTCAATTCAACCACGCTCATTTAATCTCGCACGGATTCTTTTCCACCAAGATAGTTTAATCCTATCCATATTTTTGAGATTCAATTTGACCGTGCTCATTCAATATCACGCAGATTCAATTCAGCAATGATCGTTTAATCCCATCCATCTTTTAGAGATTTAATTCTACCATGCTTGTTTAATCTCACATAGATTCAACTTGGCCGTGATCATTTATCCTATTTATCATTTTGAGATTGAATTCCACCACACTCATTTAATTTCCCAAGGATTCAATTCGGCCTTCATCGTTGAATCCTATCAATCTTTACGAGATTAAATTTGATCGCGTTTGTTTAATCTCAGGCGGATTCAGTTTAGCCAAGATCGTTTAAACCTATCCATCTTTCCAAGATTTAATTCAACCGTACTTGTATCGCACACGGATTCAATTCGGTCATGATCATTTAATCCTATCAGTCTTTTCGAGATTCAATTCAACCGCACTCATTTAATCTCACACGGATTCAATTTGCTCTTGATTGTTTAATCTCATTCACCTTTTCAAGATTCAATTTGTCTGTGCCAGTTTTGTCTCTCACAGATTCAATTTTGCCTATATCGTTTAATCGTATCCATCCTTTCAAGATTCAATTTGGCCGTAATCATTTAATCCTATCTATCTTTTCAGCGTTCAATTCGACTGTGCTCGTTTAATCTCATGCAGATTCAATTCAACCATTATCGTTTAATCCTATCTATCTTTTCGACATTCATTTCAACCGCGTTCATTTAATCTCACGCGGATTCAATTCGGTCTTGATCGTTTAATCTCAACCACCTTTTAAAGATTCAATTTGTTCATGCCTGTTTTGTCTCACGCGGATTCAATTTGGACTATATCGTTTAATCATATCCATCTTTTGAAGATTCAATTCGGCCATAATAGCTTAATCTTATCTATCTTTTCAAATTTCAATTCGACCGTTGTCGTTTAATCTCACGTAGATTCAATTTGGCCATTATCGTATAATCCTATCTATCTTTTCGACATTCAATTCAACCACGCTCGTTTAGTCTCGCTCGGATTCATTTCCTTCATGATAGTTTATTCCTATCCATATTTTTGAGATTCAATTCGACCGTGCTCGTTTAATGTCACGCAGATTCAATTCTGCAATGATCGTTTAATCCCATCCGTTTTTTAGAGATTTATTTTGATCGTGCCCTTTTAATCTCATGCAGATTCAATTTGGCCATGATCGTTTAATCCTATTTATCATTTTGAGATTGAATTCCACCACACTCATTTAATTTCCCAAGGATTCAATTTGGCCTTCATCGCTGAATCCTATCAATCTTTGCGAGATTAAATTTGATCGCATTCGTTTAATCTCATGCTGATTCAGTTCAGCCAAGACCGTTTAATCCTATCCATCTTTCCAAGATTTAATTCAACCGTGCTTGTTTAATCTCACACGGATTCAATACGGTCATGATCATTTAATCCTATCCATCTTTTCGAGATTCAATTCAACCGCACTCATTTCATCTCACATGGATTCAATTTGCTCTTGATCGTTTAATCTCATTCACCTTTTCGAGATTCAATTTGTCTGTGCCAGTTTTGTCTCTCACAGATTCAATTTTGCCTATATCGTTTAATCGTATCCATCTTTTCAAGATTCAATTTGGCCGTAATCGTTTAATCCTATCTATCTTTTCAACATTCAATTCGACTGTGCTCATTTAATCTCACACAGATTCAATTCAGCCATTATCGTTTAATCCTATCTATCTTTTCGACATTCATTTCAACCGTGTTCATTTAATCTCACGCGGATTCAATTCGGTCTTGATCGTTTTATCTCAACTACCTTTTAAAGATTCAATTTGTTCATGCCTGTTTTGTCTTACGCAGATTCAATTTGGACTATATCGTTTAATCATATCCATCTTTTGAAGATTCAATTCGGCCATAATAGCTTAATCTTATCTATCTTTTCAAATTTCAATTCGACCGTTGTCGTTTAATCTCACGCAGATTCAATTCGGCCATTATCGTATAGTCCTATCTATCTTTTCGACATTCAATTCAACCACGCTCGTTTAATCTCGCTCAGATTCACTGCCTCCATGATAGTTTATTCCTATCCATATTTTTGAGATTCAATTTGACCGTGGTCGTTTAATATCATGCAGATTCAATTCTGCAATGATCGTTTAATCCCATCCGTCTTTTAGAGATTTAATTCGACCGTGCCATTTTAATCTCATGCAGATTCAATTCGGCCATGATCGTTTAATCCCATTTATCATTTTGAGATTGAATTCCACCACACTCATTTAATTTCCCAAGGATTCAGTTTGGCCTTGATCGTTGAATCCTATCAATCTTTTCGAGATTAAAGTGATCGTGTTCGTTTAATCTCACGCGGATTTAGTTCAGCCAAGATCATTTAATCCTATCCATCTTTCCAAGATTCAATTCATCCGTGCTTGTTTAATCTCACGCGGATTCAATTCGGTCATGATCATTTAATCCTATCCATCTTTTCAAGATTCAATTCAACCGCACTCATTTAATCTCACACGGATTCAATTTGCTCTTCATCGTTTAATCTCATCCACTTTTTCGAGATTCAATTTTTCTGTGCCTGTTTTGTCTCTCGCAAATTCAATTTTTCCTATATTGTTTAATCATATCCATCTTTTCAAGATTCAATTCAGCCGTAATCATTTAATCCTATCTATCTTTTCAACATTCAATTCGACTGTGCTCGTTTAATCTTACGCAGATTCAATTCGGTCATAATCGTTTAATCCTATCTATCTTTTCGACATTCATTTCAACCGCATTCATTTAATCTCACGCGGATTCAATACGGTCTTGATCATTTAATCTCATCCACCTTTTCAAGATTCAGTTTGTTCATGCCATTTTTGTCACACGCAGATTCAATTTGGACTATATCGTTTAATCATATCCGTCTTTTCAAGTTTCAATTCAGCCATAATCGCTAAATCTTATCTATCTTTTCAACTTTCAATTCGACCGTTGTCATTTAATCTCACGCAGATTCAATTCAGCCATTATCGTATAATCCTATCTATCTTTTCGACATTCAATTCAACCACGGTCGTTTAATCTTGCACGGATTCATTTCCTTCATGCTAGTTTAATCCTATCGATATTTTTGAGATTCAATTCGACCGTGCTCGTTTAATATCACGCAGATTCAATTCAGCAATGATCGTTTAATCCTATCTATCATTTTGAGATGGAATTCCACCATGCTTGTTTAATCTCACAAGGATTCAATTTGGCCTTGATCATTGAATCCTATCAATCTTTTCGTGATTAAATTTGATCGTGTTCGTTTAATCTCACGCAAATTCAGTTCAGCCAAGATCGTTTAATCCTATCCATCTTTCCAAGATTCAATTCAATCGTGCTTGTTTAATCTCATGCGGATTCAATTCGGTCATGATCATTTAATCCTATCCATCTTTTTGAGATTCAATTCGACCGTGCTCGTTTAATATCACGCAGATTCAATTCAGCAATGATCGTTTAATCCCATCCGTCTTTTAGAGATTTAATTCGACCGTGCCTGTTTAATCTCACGCAGATTCAATTCGGCCATAATCGTTTAATCCTATCTATCATTTTGAAATTGAATTCCACCATGTTTGTTTAATCTCACAAGGATTCAATTTGGCCTTGATCATTGAATCCTATCAATCTCTTCGAGATTAAATTTGACCGCGTTCGTTTAGTCTCACGTGGATTCAGTTCAGCCAAGATCGTTTAATCCTATCCATCTTTCCAAGATTCAATTCAACTGTGCTTATTTAGTCACGCAAATTCTATTCGGCCAGGATCATTTAATCCAATCTAGCTTTTCGAGTTTCAACTCGACCAAGTGCATTTAATCTCACACGGATTCAATTCGGCCATGATCGTTTAATCCTATCCATCTTTGTGTGATTCAATTCGACCATGCTCGATTAATCTCACACAGATTCAATTCGGCCATTATCGTTTAATAGCTTTTCGAGATTCAATTTGACCGTGCTCGTTTAATCTCACGCGAATTCAATTTGGCCATGATCATTTAATCCAATCCATCTTTTCATGTGTCAATTCAACCGTGCTCGTTTAATCTCACGTGAATTCAATCAGCTATGATCGTTTAATCCTATCAATTTTTTCGAGACTCAATTCGACCATGCTCCTTTAATCCCACACAAATTCAATTTGGCCATGATCATTTAATCCAATCCATCTTTTAGTATGTCAATTCAACCGTGCTCGTTGAATCTCACGTGAATTCAATTCGGCTATGATCGTTTAATCCTATCAATCTTTACGAGACTCAATTCGACCATGCTTGTTAATCCCACGCAAATTCAATTTGGCCATTATCGTTTAATCCTATCTATCTTTTCGACATATAATTTGATAGCATTCGTTTAATCTTGCGTTGATTCAGTTCCTCCATGATAGTTTAATCCTATCCATATTTTTGAGATTCAGTTCGACCGTGCCTGTTTAATACCATCCGCCTTTTAGAGATTCAATTCGATTGTGCCCGTTTAATATCACGTGGATTCAATTAGGCAATGATCGTTTAATCCCATCTACCTTTTAGAGATTCAATTCAACTGTGCCTGTTAAATCTCACGCAAATTAAATTCGGCCATGATTGTTTAATCCTATCTTTCATTTTGAGATTGAATTCCACTACGCTCGTTTAATCTCACGCAAATTCAATTTGGCCATGATTGTTGAATTCTATCAATCTTTTCGAGATTCAATTTGATCGTGTTCATTTAATCTCACGCATATTCAGTTCAACCAAGATCATTTAATCCTATCCATCTTTCAAAGATTCAATTCAACCGTGCTTGTTTAATCTCTCCCAAATTCAATTCGGCCAGGATCGTTTAATCCAATCTAACTTTTCGAGATTCAATTCGACCAAGATCGTTTAATCTCACGTGAATTCAATTCTGCCATGATTGTTTAATCCTATCCATCTTTTCAAGATTCAATTCGACCATGCTCGATGAATCTCACATAGATTCAATTTGGCCAAGATTGTTTAATCCTATCAATCATTTCGAGACTTAATTTGACCGTTCTCGTTAATCTCACGCTGATTTGATTCAGCCATGATCGTTTAATCCTATCATTCTTTTCGACATTCAATTTGACCGTGCTAGTTTAATCCCACGCGAATTCAATTTTTCCATGATCGTTTAGTCTGGTCTATCATTTTGAGATTGAAATTGACCTTGCACGTTTAATATCACTCGGATTCAATTCGGCCATTATTGTTTAATCCTATCCATCTTTTCGTGATTCAATTCGTGTAACACCTCAAACCCATACCAAGGATTTAGATGCATAACCTATCTTAATAATAATCAACACTAATATAATGGAACAGAGCGTAATTTAATATCCACAAAGAAACTTCAAATAATCAAAATCTCTTTCTCCTATGAAATTCATAAAAACAATAAATTAAAAATTTAACAATAATGTCTCCCAATACAATCTCAAAGAGTTCCACAAATCACAAACTGGCTATCCTAAGAAAATATCCTAAAATAGTCCATCAATTAACATAACTCCAAAAGAAGTCTTCAATCTATTGCTCCAATGATCTACCACCAAAAGATATTCCGTTGCTCTAATATGAAAAGGGTTGAGGAAAGGGGGGTGAGCTAGAAGCTTAATAAGAGACTACATAACATGAGGATGTCTTTCAAAACAAAACATTAGTATCCTTGACAAAATATATTCTATACAAAACATTTACAAATAGCTTTAACAATAATATAGTATATTCTATAAAATTGTCAAGAATAGGACATTTAACTATAACCTTGTAATCATTAAATAAAATAATAACTACTTTAGTTAGCCAAAATACACTAAATAGGTAAAATCAATATATATTAGAAAGAAACAACTTTTCCACTTGTAAGGATCAATAACAATAAAACAGTAGTTCGATATGGAAAACAATAAACATTAGTCAGATAAAGACATAAGCTGCTAAACACTTGGTGGGTGATTCCCATGGGTAACAATAACACTAACCTCAATGAGGTAACACTAGCTCTAAAGAGCAAACAATAACACTGCACCACACCACAATAACACTACATCGGTCGAAGGCTAACACTTAACCCTATGTTGGCAAAGGTTGCAGACTGTCTAGCTGACCGTTTAAAAACATTCTTACTTTATTTCAATATTGCCAATAATAATCATATATCACATAACCAATATACTTCCTCGAAAATATAATTTGATTCACTCTTATCTCTTATACAATTTCAAAGTGATAAACAATGAATAATAGAAATCAGGTATGTATAAAGCATTGACAATGTTATAAGTATTTGAAAGTTCACTGTTACAATTATATATATATATAGAGAGAGAGAGAGAGAGAGATAAATTTTTACCAATATATATAATTATACATGTCTTGAGAGACGTCATGTTCTGAAGTCCATTTACCTTTAGTTGCTAATACTCGTAGTCTAGATCCAAAATCAAATGAGATCTTCCTCCACACCTAAAAGTAAAGGAGTAACACAATTATATAATTAATCCACCTTGACGTATACCATAAGGATGTAAGGGACACTTCCTAATAATTTAGTAGTCTATAAACATCTCTACAATCCTTTATAACATGTTACTTCTTCTTACTACTATTATATAAGAAGAATATACATGTTGGCAGTTTCCTAAGATTTTCATCAAGCCTTAATAGTTTACTACCAATACAACCTAGATTCATATTTTCTTTAAGGTTTCAAATCACACTTCAACAGCACCAGGACAAATCTATAAGATCCAAATATATATATATAGTGTCCATAAAAATTCTACCCGTAGGACAAAGCAACCTATAGCATATATGTACTGACTGTTAGAAATTCTATCTAACATATATAATATTCCACTACTTTCCTACCCGTAATCCATTGAAAGAACACTATAGATTTATCAAATAGATTCCTACCGTAGGACTTAGTGACCTGAAGCGTGTATTTGATAAAAGTTTAGAAATTAACCATGATATAGATTACAAGAGTCCAGCGCCAGTACCATGCGTAAACTCTAGCAACTAGTTTATTTCCATGAGGGTTTGAGAGAGAGATATACCTGACCACCGCCACACTGATGCAGGATTTGTTTTCTTGTACTTTTTCAGTCTCTCTCTCTATGTCTTTTTCAACAGGAAACCCTAACTCACTTACACGTTAAAACAAATTCCACTTGGGCTGAAATTTAAAGCCCACTAAAAACTTAAAATAAGCTTCCCAAGACTTTAATTCCCAATAAACTCATCTTAAGGTTGTTTATATGGGCTAGAACTCAAAGAATTCCAATAACACTTAAACTCCTAATCCAAATAGGTTTTAGTCTCTTATCCTTTTCCTTAAACAATAAGGAGACTAAAAATTAAATATGAATAATGCACACAAAATAACTCTCACATTACACCTTCTCTTATTTATTTTCTTTGTAGTAACCATAATATAAAATAATATCACCTTCAAAAGTAATTAAATAATTTACAAATTCCACTCTAGAAGCAATTAAATTCAATTTAAGTGAGGCGGGTGTTACAATTCGACCATGCTCGATTAATCTCACACAGATTCAATTCGGCCATTATCGTTTAATAGCCTTTTGAGATTCAATTTAACCGTGCTCGTTTAATCTCACGCAAATTCAATTTGGCCATGATCATTTAATCCCATCCATCTTTTAGTATGTCAATTCAACCGTGCTCGTTGAATCTCACGTGAATTCAGTTCGGCTATGATCGTTTAATCCTATCAATCTTTACGAGACTCAATTCGACCATGCTCGTTTAATCCCACGCAAATTCAATTTGGCCATTATCGTTTAATCCTATCTATCTTTTTGACATACAATTTGATAGAGTTCGTTTAATCTTGCGTAGATTCAATTCCTCCATGATAGTTTAATCCTATCCATATTTTTGAGATTCAGTTCGATCGTGCCCATTTAATACCATTTGCCTTTTAGAGATTCAATTCGACTGTGCCCGTTTAATATCACGCAGATTCAATTTGGCAGTGATCGTTTAATCCCATCTACCTTTTAGAGATTCAATTCGACTGTGCCCGTTTAATCTCACGCAGATTCAATTTGGCCATGATTGTTTAATCCTATCTTTCATTTTGAAATTGAATTCCACTACGCTCGTTTAATCTCACGCAAATTCAATTTGGCCATGATTGTTGAATCCAATCAATCTTTTCGAGATTCAATTTGACCTTGTTCGTTTAATCTCACGCATATTCAGTTCAGCCAAGATCGTTTAATCCTATCCATCTTTCAAAGATTCAATTCAACCATGCTTGTTTAATCTCTCGCAAATTCAATTTGGCCAAGATCGTTTAATCCAATCTAACTTTTTGAGATTCAATTCGACCAAGTGCGTTTAATCTCACGTGGATTCAATTCAGCCATGATTGTTTAATCCTATCCATCTTTTCAAGATTCAATTCGACCATGCTCGATGAATCTCAGATAGATTCAATTTGGCCAGGATCGTTTAATCCTATTAATCATTTCGAGACTTAATTTAACCGTTCTCGTTTAATCTCACGCTGATTCGGTTCGGCCATGATCGTTTAATCCTATCAATCTTTTCGACATTCAATTTGACCGTGCTAGTTTAATCCCATGCGGATTCAATTTTTCCATGACCGTTTAGTTTGGTCTATCATTTTGAGATTGAAATTGACCGTGCACATTTAATATCACTCGGATTCAATTCGGCCATTATTGTTTAATCCTATCCGTCTTTTCGAGATTCAATTCGATCTCGCCTGTTTAATCTCACACAAATCCAATTCTTCCTCGATAGTTTAATCATATCCTTGTTTTTGGGATTCAATTAGACCGTGCTCATTTAATATCATGCGGATTCAATTTGGCAATGATTGTTTATTGCTATCAGTCTTTAAAGATCCAATTCAACCATATTCGATTCGACAGTGCTCATTTAATCCCAAGCGGATTCAATTTGGCCACGATCGTTTAATCCTATCCATCATTTAGAGATTCAATTCTACCGTGCTCATTGAATCTCACGAGCATTCAATTTGGCCATGATTGTTTAATCCTATCTATCGTTTCAAGATTCAATTTTACCATGCTCGTTTAATCTCACACAGATTCAATTCAGCCAGGATCATTTAATCCTATCCCTTTTTTCAAGATTCAATTCAACCATGATAGATTAATCTCACAAAGATTCAATTCGGCCATTATCGTTTAATAACTTTTCAAGATTCAATTTAACTGTGCTTGTTTAATCTCACGTGGATTCAATTTGGCCTTGATTGTTTAATCCGATCCATCTTTCCGTGAGTTAATTCAACCTTGCTCGTTTAATCTCACGCGAATTCAATTCGGTTATGATCGTTTAAATCTATCAATCTTTTCAAGACTCAATTCGACTGTGCTCGTTTAACCTCACGCAGATTCAATTTGTTCATGATCGTTTAATCTAGTCTATCGTTTTAAGATTTAACTTGACTGTGCTCATTTGATCTCACTCGGATTCAATTCGGCCATGATCGCCTAATCCTTTTTATTTTTTCGATATTCAATTTGGCCATGATGGTATAATTCTATCTATATTTTTGAGATTCAATTCAACCATGCTCATTTAATCTCACGCGGATTCAATTTAATCATGACCTTTTAATCCTATCCATCTTTATGAGATTCAAATCAACCGCACTTATTTAATCTCACACGGATTCAATGTAGTCTTGATTGTTTAATCTTATCCACCTTTTCGAGATTCAATTTGTCCATGTCTATTCAGTCTCACGAGGATTCAATTATGCCTATTTTGTTTAATCCTATTGAACTTTTCCATACTTAGTTCAACCGTGCTAGTTTAAACTCATGCGGATTCGATTCGGCCATGATCGTTTAATCCTATCAATCTTTTCGTCATTCAATTTGACCGTGCTCATTTAAGATCACACGGATTGAGTTTGGCCATGATCTTTTAATTCGGTCTATCGTTTTGGGATTCAACTCAACTGTGCTAGTTTAATCTCACTTTGATTCAATTCGGCCGTGATCGTTTAATCCTATTTATCTTTTCGAGATTCAATTTGGCCATGATGGTTTAATCCTATCTATATTTTTGTGATTCAATTTGAATTTGTTCGTTTAATCTCACGTGGATTAAATTCTATCAGATTCATTTAATGTTATCCATCTTTTTGAGATTTAATTCAACTGTGATCATTTAATCTCATGCGGATTCTATTCAGTCATGATCGGTTAATCTTATCCACCTTTTCGCGATTCAATTTGTTCGTGCCCATTTAGTCTTAGACAGATTCAATTTGGCCTATATCGTTTAATCCTATCCATCTTTTCGAGATTTAATTCGGCCGTAATCGTTTAATCCTATCTATCTTTTCAAGTTTCAATTCAACCGTGCTCGTTTAATCTCACGCGGATTCAATTCGGCCATGCTAGTTTAATCCTATCCATTTTTTGAGATTCAACTTGACTGTGCTCGTTTAATATCACGCAGATTCAATTCGGCAATGATCATTTAATCCTATCCGTCTTTTCGACATTTAATTTGACCATGCTCGTTTAATCTCATGCGGATTCGATTCGGCCATGATCGTTTAATCCTATCAATCTTTTCGTCATTCAATTTGACCGTGTGCTCGTTTAATATCACCCAGATTTAGTTTGGCCATGATCGTTTTATCCGGTCTATCGTTTTGAGATTCAACTTGATCGTGCTTGTTTAATCTCACTCGGATTCAATTCGGCCGTGATTGTTTAATCCTATCCATCTTTTCGAGATTTAATTCGGCCGTAATCGTTTAATCCTATCTATCTTTTCAAGTTTCAATTCAACTGTGCTCATTTAATATCACCCAGATTCAGTATAGCCATTATCGTTTAATCCTATCTATCTTTTTGTGATTCAATTCGACTGCACGCGTTTAATCTCACGCGAATTCAATTCGGCCATGCTAGTTTAATTCTATCCATTTTTTGAGATTCAACTTGATCGTGCTCGTTTAATATCACGCGTATTCAATTCGGCAATGATTGTTTAATCCTATCCGTCTTTTCAACATTTAATTCGACCGTGCTCGTGTAATCTCACACGGATTCAATTTGGCCATGATCGTTTAATCCTACCAATCTTTTCAAGATTCAATTCCACCATGCTGGTTTAACACGAATTCAATTCGGCTATGATAGTTTAACCCTATCCATCTTTTTGAGATTCAATTCGACCATGCTCATTTAATTTAACACGGATTCAATTCTGCCTTGATCGTTTAATTCTAACCATCTTTTCAATTTTCAATTCGATTGCGCTTATTTAATCTCACGCGTATTCAGTTCGGCAATGGTCGTTTAATCCTATCCACCTTTCTGAGATTCAGTTCGACCGTGCTTGTTTAATCTCATGCAGATTCAATTCGATCATCATTGTTTAATCTCACACTGATTCAATTTGATCACGCTTATTTAATCTGATACTGATTCAATTCGGCCATGATAGTTTAATCGTATCTTTCTTTTCGAGATTCAGTTTGATTGTGCTTGTTTAATCTCACGTGGATTCAATTGGGCCATGATCGTTTAATCCTATTCATCTTTTCAAGCTTCAATTCAACTATGCTCGTTTAATCTCATGCAAATTCAATTTGGCCATGACAGTTTAATCCTGTCCATCTTTTTGAGATTCAATTCGACCATGCTCGTTTAATTTCGAGCAGATTCAATTATGCCATGATTGTTTAATTCTAACCATCTTTACGATATTCAATTAGATTGTGCTCATTTAATCTCACCCGTATTCAATTTGGCAATGATTGTTTAATCCTATCCATCTTTTCGAGATTTAATTCGACCGTGCTTGTTTAATCTCACACAGATTCAATTCGGACATCTTCGTTTAATTCAACCCATCTTTTCGATATTCTATTTGACCGTGCTTGTTTAATCTCATGTGGATTCAATTTGGCCATCATCGTTTATTTGTATCTTCCTTTTGAGATTCAATTCAACCATGCTCATTTAATCCCAAACGGATTCAATTCGACCAAGCGCGTTTAATCTCACACGGATTCAATTTAGCCATGATCGTTTTATCCTATCCATCTTTTCATGATTCAATTTTACCGTGCTCGTTTAATCTCATGCAAATTCAATTCAGCCATGATCGTTTAATCCTATCCATATTTTTGTGAGTTAATTCGATTGTGCTCGTTTAATCTCACGCGAATTCAATTTGGATATGATTGTTTAATCCTATCAACCTTTTCGAGACTTAATTTAACCGTGCATGTTTAATCTCACACGGATTTGATTTGGCCATGATCGTTTAATCCTATCTAGTTTTTTGAGATTCAATTCGACCAAGTGCGTTTAATCTCACGCGGATCCAATTCAGCCATGATCGTTTAATCCTATCCATCTTTTTGAGATTCAATTCGACCATGCTCAATTAATCTCACACAGATTCAATTCGTCCATTATCGTTTAATAGCTTTTTTAGATTTAATTTAACCATGCTCGTTTAATCTCATGCGGATTCAATTTAGCCATGATCGTTTAATCCTATCCATATTTTTGTGAGTCAATTCAACCATGTTTGTTTAATCTCATGTGAATTCAATTTGGATATGATCATTTAATCCTATCAATCTTTTCGAGACTTAATTCGACCGTGCTTGTTTAATGTCAAGCGGATTCAATTCGGCCATGATCGTTTAATCCTATCAATCATTTAATAACATCTTACAAACTATCATCTGGGAAACTATCATATCTAAATCTTGCAAACTGTACATATTCTCTTACAAATTGTCATCTCGCAAATTGTCATATCTTTTCAGCACTGGGTTGTGGAGTACGGTCTCATTGCTTGGGGGACTTCAGTGGACTTGAAGAATGTCACCTCACTTCGAGCCCACCTCGACAGGCTCTCTCCTAATGATGTAAGTTAGGAATATATTACTTTCCATTGTTTGCATGCTTCTTAGGATTCTCTTTCTACCCTATGTGTTGTCAAAAATTATGTGGAGTCCTTGGGCCTGTGTTAACCCTGTAGCGGACTTGAACTTGGAGGCAGCTGCTATAGTTGCTTCTAGGCTCTCTCAGCCCCTTGGCAGAAAGGGTGTGCTACCAACTAGCAGGTGAGGATGCACCTCAGGTTCCCATGGACCCTCTAGTGTTTATGCTTGCTCCTTGGTCCATGACGAATGTGGTGTACGACCTGGGGGGGCCGAACATCCATTTCATTGAGCGAGTCATGGTTAAGCTAGACTATGACGAGTTTAGTGGGACTCACTTTGTACCTTCCCTCATTGTTGCAGTATATGTACTTGCTTTTCTCATTTTTCATTAATCATTCATCATTTGCATTCTTGTGCATTGGCAATATTCAAATGAAACACTTGTGCTAAGAGGGCCTTACTAATGGTGCTCTTATTAATCCTCCCCATTTGCCCTAGTCGATCTATGCCTACAGCTCTGATGGCTTTGCTCGAGAGCGTCTTGTGGGCTGCAATACAAATGTGACGGGCTACCCTTTTCTCGATGGCACGCGGGTGATGAGTTCTTTTTCATTATTGTTCTCTTTCCTTTCTATTCTTGCATCCTAACACCTGTTCTAACAACTTTTTCTTCAAATTTAGCCCATTGTTTAGGTGCATGAGGAGCTCGTTTTGTTTGCGGGAAATCTCAAACTGGAGTTGACTGAGTATTCCTGACAGCTGTATGGTGGCGAGGATGTTGATGATGATGATGATGATGATGATGATGAGGGTGATGATGGTGGTGATGGTGGTAGAGGTTTAGAGTCGACTCCAAGCTATCAGCAGAGGAAGAGGCGCTTCTGGTGACCCTGCAGATAGATAAACATAGACACAGACACAACATCATAGCATACTTTCTTCTTCTTTTTTTTTTTTTTGTTGCTTTTATTATTTTTCTCTTTTTAGCATACATGCCTGCACTTTAGATTTGGTTTGAGACATCAGGTTGTATTTCAAGAACACTTTTCACATTTATGCTTTTATTTGGGATATGTACTTAAATTACAAACTTGTGGAAACTTTAGACAATTCTACTATTCCTGGTCTTTGTTACTTGGAAATTCTGTGTTTGAATTGCCTTGAGTAGTTTTTTAAGCAATAAGACTTACAGGAGAAGCTTTTGGGAGAAAACATACTCAAAATAGGGGACTTAGTTCTGCATACCTTCCTTCACCTTTCTTAGTTCCAAAGAGGTTCTCACTTCTTTTGGTCTCTGCTGCATCTTTCTTATACCATCAGGTCAAGATGAGTGAATCCTTTCTCTCAATCCCTAAATTTTAGCATAGGTCTTCGACCTTGTTGGATTCCTCTAATTTTTGCGTGGATTGCCTTTCGATTTTCAACCCATCGAGGCTCCTTGTATCATCTTTGAACTTATTTTTTATTTTTCTCATTTCTCTCTCTTTTTCTTTTCCTTTTACTCATGCCCTCTTTCCTTCTCTTTTACCTCTTCCAAATGCGGCCATATGAGAGGCTCCAATTTGTTTCATCCAACTTTTAGACATAAGAAATGACTTAGTGGTTGTCATGAAGTGGGTCCACATAGCAAAGAAAGCTTACAAAAGTCCAATCAAAATAAAGAAAGACTGATTGACCACCTTGATATGCCCCAAATTTTACTTTTCTGCACTTTATGATTCTTAGTCTTTTCTTACGAATTTAATAAAGGATTGGAATGTTCCAAATCCCCTATAGAAACAGTTTATCATCCTTTTAGTTTGAGCAATCAGAGAAGCACCCATTTATTATCTTTGGTTATTGTTGTCATTTTTCTTTTTCTTCTTTTTTCTTTTATTTTTCCCATGCCATGTAACTTTTGCCCATAATGTCCTTTGAGGAATTTTTGCCATGCCTATGGTCTTTGCCCCTATCTTTTGCCCAGATCGCCCTTTCGGGTTTTCAACCTAGCGAGGTCCTTTTGCCTTAAGTTTTACCTAGGCTGTCCTTTTGGGTTTTCAACCTAGCAGGCATTTTTTTCTTTTTCTTTTTTTTCAAATGTTGTATCTTTGGAGTCTATCCATGTTGATTGGGCAAAGCATCTCTTCTCCATCCAAATCTATAATTCTCGTAGCACCTCTTGACATGATTTTCTTGATAATAAAAGGACCATACCATCTTGGCTTTATCTTTCCTCTTCAATCAAAAGTTTCATCTATAAGCACTTTTAGGACCAAGTTCCCTTCCTTAAGGTTTCTAGGTCTCACCTTTTTTTTTAAATGCTCTAACAATCCTCTTTTGGTATCCTTGTGCATTGTATTGTGCTCTAGCTCTCTTCTCATCTATTAAGGCTAATTGCTCATATCTTTGTTTCACCCAATCTTCCTTTAGAATCTTAGTTTTTGCTAGTACCCTTGAATATTGTATCTCCACCTTAATGGGAAGCACCACTTCACTACCATAGACCAAAGAGTAGGGGGTTGCCCCAGTTGACGCATGGATAGAAGTTCTGTAACCCCATAAGGAAATTGGGAGCTTCTTGGCCCAATCCTTGTATGTCACTATCATCTTGGCTTGGATGTTTTTAATGTTCTTATTGCCTGCTTCTACGGCTTCATTGGTTTGTGGTCGATATGGTGAAGACTTGTGATGTTCAATGTTGTATAGTTCCATGATTGTTCTAACCTTTCCCTCAAAGTGGAAACCATTATTGGAGATAATCTTTTGGGGTACCCCATATTGAAAAATAATGTTATTCTCTATGAATCGAGCCACATGCTTGGCCTTTAACACAGAGTAAGAGGCCGCTTCCACTCACTTGGTAAAGTAGTCAATTTCCACTAGGATGTATTCATGCCCATTCGAGGCCTTACTAGCTATTCTTCCAATCACATCTATGCCTCATACTGAGAAAGGCCATGGAGAGGTCATGGTGTATAGCTCACTAAGTGGCACATGATTCAAATTTGCATGTTCCTGGCAATCGCAGCAACCTTTCATAAAGTCTACACAATTGGTCCCCATCGTGTTCCAATAGTACCCCATTCTCAAGATCTTCTTCGCTAACATTCTCTGATTCATGTGAGGACCACAAGTCCCTTGTTGAATTTCTTCCATAACTTTCTTGGCTTCTTCTTTCTTTAGACAATGAAGATGTATACCTCATAGGATGTCCTCTAGAACTGACCCCCCTAT
Organism: Quercus gilva; assembly: GCA_023621385.1. Classification (NCBI taxonomy): domain Eukaryota; kingdom Viridiplantae; phylum Streptophyta; class Magnoliopsida; order Fagales; family Fagaceae; genus Quercus; species Quercus gilva. The sequence continues at coordinate 61,063,443 of CM042473.1, read as the reverse complement.
AAGATGTATTGCATTGCCATTATTCTAATCGATCAACACTATCTCTTGTTGGCACCATCTGGATATACCCCTAACTCCAAGAATTTCATAAAGTCATAATACTAAGGAACCCTTTCCTCCTTTATAACCAAGATTGAAGCTTTAGTCTTCTCTTTGTGTACCATCCCATAACTTTGTTCAATCTCTAAAGGTTGTGTCCATACTCCTCTAGGTATTTCAACCATGGAAGGTAAAGTAGCCAAGGCATTTGTGAACTGATTCTGAGCTTTAGGGATGACTATATATATAATCCTGTCAAACGTTTTGGTCAACTCCTCTAAATATTACTGATAGAGTTTAAGTGTTCTTCCTTCACTTTCCACAACCTCTATGCTTGAGCTATAACCAAAATGGAATCTCCAAAGACCTCGGCCTCTTCCACCCCTAATTCTTGGAGAGATTCCATTTTGGTGATACAAGCCTTATATTCTGCCATGTTATTGGTTACCTCGAAGTTCAACTTAGTTGCCAAGGGTATCTGAGATCCTTTAGGAGTGATCAATAGTACGCCTATCCCACTCCCATATTTGTTCATGGCTCCATTGAAATACATCTTCTATGCCCTTAGCTCAATGTCTAAAATGTCCTCATTTGGAAAATCTTCTCTACCATCCTCTCCTTCCACGAGGTTTATAGCACAAAAATCTGATATAGTACTTGCTTTGATAGTTTTCCTTGCCATATACTTCATCGAATTCTGCTAATAGGATCAACCACCTTGATAGTCTTCCACTCAGTGCAGGTTTCTCAAACAAGTACTTTAATGGATCCATTCTAGCCAATACCCATATCTAGAAAGGTAGGATAATGTGTCTGAACTACTATATGGCCCATACGAGAGCAAAGCATGATTTTTTTATGGGTGTGTATCTGGTCTCATAATCATGGAACCTCTTGCTCAAATAGTATATGGCTCTTTCATTCTTATCATCGTCCTCTTGTGTAAGCATACTTCTAACAATATCTTCTATGATAGAGAGATAAAGGAGTAATGATTTTCCATGCATTGGGGGTATTAAGATAGGTGGATGGAGGATATACTCCTTGATGAGCTTAAAAGCTTTCTAACATTCATCATTCCATTCATGAGGTTCATTCTTTCTTAGGAGCTTGAAGATGGGCTCACAAGTGAAGGTGAGTTTGGCAATGAATCGGCTGATGTATTGTAATCGGCCCAAAACATCCCTTTATCTCTTTCTCGCTCTTGGGTGAAGGCATTTCTAATATGGCTTTGATCTTTGATGGGTCAACTTCTATCCGTCTCTCGCTTACCAAAAAGCCTAACAACTCCCTGTAGTTACTCTAAAGGTGCATTTTTACAAGTTCAATCTCAACCTATACTCCTTAATCCTCCTGAAGAACTTCCTCAAGTTAGTGATGTGACCCTCTTTCTCCTTGGATTTCACAATCATATCATGTAACAAGGCTGTGACCATTCTTTGGGAAGTTGCACCTGCATTCTTAAGCCTGAATGGCATCACGGTGTAACGATAAGTTCCCCATTCTGTGGTGAAGGTAGTTTTGGTCCTATCCTTAGGAGCCATCTTGATTTAGTTATATCCTGAGAAACCATCCATGAAAGACATCAATGCACTACCAGTTGTGTTATCCACTAGAAGATCTATGTAAGGAAGAGGGAAATCATCCTTAGGTCAAGCTTTGTTTAAATCCCTAAAATCTGAGCTCATTCTTACCTTCCCATCTTTCTTGGGTACAGGCACAACATTTACTATCCATTCGACTTGGTGTATGGGTTTGATTAACCCTGCCTTCAATTGCTTGGTGACCTTTTCTTTGATCTTTAGAAGCCATTCGATTCTCATACGCCTCAACTTTTGCTTGACGGGTACCATGTAACCATGAGTGTCAATGTGGTGTTAGGCTATCTCTTCAGCATAGTCTCAATTGCTTCAGCATCCATATAGTCCACCCAAGGTTCTTCTTGATTCCGTCATAGCCTTCAAAGAATCCTAAACCTTCCTTAGTCAGATAAGTCTTGAAATTGGGGAATTCAGCCACCCCTTTTCCTTCTTTCCCAAGACCCATACTAGGCATATACCCCATATTCTTCATCCTTGCAATCACCTTATGGCTACAGTATGGGACCAAATCCATAGTATACCTTTCATCCTTCAATCCATAATTGGCCATGTTCATAAACTCAGAGCCACTCATTTAGAGCTCACTTCCTCCTTCCTTATGTCCATAAACTGGTGCTAGGATCTCATCATCACTAAACACTACAGCAATCCCTCCTTTCCATGGGATCTTTATCTTTTGTTGTAGAGAAGTGGGAATAGCCCTAATAGGATAAAGTCATGCCCTTCCTAAAAGAAGGTTGTAGTTTGAAGTGATGTCCATGACATGGAATTCCACAATTGTCTCTATTGAGCCAATCTTGCAAGGAGCTTTGAAAGTACCCATAACTTTCCTTGAAGTGTTGTCATATGCCTTAACAGTCAAAGGAGAGGGAATGATGGTCTCCACATCTAGGCTAATGGTAAGGGCAGTCCTAAAAAGGCATACATTCAATGCAGATCCATTATCAATTAACACCATAGGAACCTTGGTGCCCATGCATTCAATAGTAATTTGCAGGCCTAGTTTGAGTGGCCTTTTTGGGAGGAAGTTCCTCATCAGAAAAAGTAAGAAAAAGATGAGATGGGGTCTTAACTCCCATGAGAGATAGTACTTCTTGTGGTGTAGTTTCTATGGGCACCTCCTTCCATTCAAAGCATCCAAGAGAGCAATATGATGCTTGAGAGAAGCCATAAGTAAGCCCCATACAGACACATAAACTTAAGTTTTCTTCAATTAAGTCAAAACTCAATCTTCTTTCTCTTTCTCCTCTTTTCATTTAGGTTTCATAGGTTTAGACCCTTCTCCTATGTCCCTACCGAGATGATCCTTCTACAAAAAGGATGGTTTGTAGTGTTTCCCACTCCTAGTAATGTTGGCCACATTGTCCTCCATGACTTTTTTCTTTAGCTCGGTCATTCCTTTGGGAAGTATCCTTTATACAGCCACCACATTCTTTACAATCTCATCTTCCTCATCCCATATTCCTTGGAATTCCATAGCATTAACCTCCACTGTTTTTATCAACTTTAAACAATCCCATTCAATCTCATCTATTTACACCCAATGTTGATATGGAGGATGAGCTTTATGATAATCAGGCAAAGGGTTCTTCCTAATGCTAGGCTTAGTGATGATATTGGGATTTGGAAGGGTTCCATTGTATATGAGATCTTGTATTTCGTGTTTGAGGCAGAAGAAGTTGTTGGTTTTATGGTCGAATTTTTTATGGTAATGACAATATTCATTAAGGTTCCAAGTAGGAGGCATGGGATTAGGCATAGGTGTAGGATCTAGAGGTTTAATGAATCCTTTGGAAGTCAAATTTTCATCTGCTTAGGCAAAGGTCATTACTAAGTTAGAAAATTCTCAATGAGCTTTCTTTGTGAAGCTTGGGTAGGCTAAGGTTTGTTGAGGTATGATGGCACTTACATTCATAAGTTTGGGTGCTTTAGAGGTAGTTGCTCCTCCTCCATATGTCTTATTGATTGGAAGTTTACTCTCACCCTTTTCAAATTGTCTATTGTTGATGGCATCCTCTATCCTAGTTCCACAATCACACAACTCTCCAAAAGAACTAATAGGCGATGACAAGAGCCTACTATTATATGCCAGAAGCAAATTCATGATAATCATGTTGATTTGGTCTTTCTCATTTGGCCTATTAACCATCCTAGATGCCTTTCCTTTCCACCTTGTCATGTATTCAGAGAATGTTTCCCCTACTCCTTACTTAGTGGTCTCTAAATCTCTTAAAGTCACATCAATCATAGTATTGAAGATGAATTGATCCATAAACAACTCTACCAGCTCATTCCACACCTTAGTTTTGCTAGGATACAAGCTATAATACCACCTTGATGCACCTTTTGTGATTGAGAGAGGAAATGCATGCAAAGTTTGCTTTTCATCCAACCCCTTAATTTCAACAATGTTTAGGTACCTCCTAACATGTTGCTTTGGGTCCCTAGTTCCATCAAATTTTTATGCATTAGAAATCTTGAACTTTGAAGGCAGTGCAATGGGAATTTCAGAGCTTATGCGCCTTATGTTACAGAGACAATCATCCATTCCTTAGGCCTTGTGAAAGGCTAGTTGCATTTTCTCAATCTTCTCTCTTTTTTTGCTGTGAGTTTTTCAAATTACTTGTTCCTATCATAATCAACTTTGTCCCTTTCATCCCAATCTTCCATTTCTTTATCATTGAGAACTTCTACACATGGGATCTTTTTCAACTGGGCTTCTTCTAGCTTGGTGAGGCGATTTCCTATCTTTTTGAGAATGTTGCTTTGTTCTTCCATTGCCTTGAAAATATTTTGTGTGACCACATTGCAAATTGGAATGGCCATTGTTGCTTGAGATGATTCCCCTACTTGGAACACTTCCTCTTGATGTGTGTCTTCAATCTTGACAAAATGCCTTTCATGCTTCTTTCAAATCCAAATTGGAGTGGGGATGTGTTTTCTTGACTTTGGTGGTGCAATGGTGTCTGAAAAGAAGTCCCATTTTCATTAAGTTCATGCCCCAATTAAAAGGTTCCTTTTAGATTTTTAGATGTTATTAGTAAGTCTTTAAGTCCATTTTAATGAAGGCCCAATTACAAAATCACTCCCTTTCCTCTCACAAGCCTTGCCCCTTGTTTCATTAGGCTTTGGTTCATTTACAATAATGCTCTTATCTTTCATTCATGGGCTTTCAGTAGAATGTACTTAAAGATTTTCAACCCTTCATCTCAGACATGGGCTTACAATATATTCATCACCTTTGAGCTCTTCTCTTTTTCATTTCATTATCATCATTTTTTTTTTTTTTTTTTAAGTAGCCTTTTAGCTAGAATATAATGTAGCCTTCCTCTTACGGTCCATGAAATTCTCATCATTTTAGGCCTAGGCATACAACAAAGAGGCCTAAGATTAGGGAACTAAGTCCATAGCATTCTCGTTATCTTAGGCCCATGGTCCTCTTTTTCAAAAGAGATTTTTGATTCGGGCTTATGATAGAAATTAGGCTATGGTCTTATGAACCTTTCATGTTAAGATATAACTTCTGGACTTAGGGATAAGCCTCTTACGTGTGAGAAATTCTTTTCTTTTGCCCTAATTATCTTAAGGTATGCCATAACTTTAGGGTCTTCCTTCCATTTTTACATTGTTTATTTGTTCTTTAGAATTAGGTGATCACAAGATATATGGTTGAACACACAAGAGATATATAAAAGGTGTCCTCTTTTGATAGGATTTAGGATCTCTCTAAGTGTGGGTAAGCTTCCTTAAGGAAAGATCAATGATCTTACTGCTAGAGATATGGGTTCAGAGTTAAGGTACGGTCTTGGGAAGGTGTTAGGCACCCAAAACCACCTAACCCTAAAATTGGCTTCCTCTCATTGTGTCTTATGTCTTAATCCTATTAAAGGTACACTCAATATTGTTATTCTAACTCACACACAAACTAGAATTCATTTAACAATCAACATGGCATCAATCATCCCCCAAAATACCTAATCATTCATCGATAATGGCATATCCTAACATACATCGAGCATACATGTCATGTCAACCTAGCATTCATCTAGCATGGCATCTCATGTCAACTTAACATGCATCTAATTATGCATATCACCACATCACAAACCCTAGCAAACACCTAATCATGGCATCTCCTAACATTTTACATCATCCAAGGCAGTAACAAAATAAGGTATAAAGATAGGCATGGCAAACAAACATAGATCATCAGATGTATTCCAAAATTTTAGACATGAAATCAAACATCAAACAAAAATATTACATCATTAAAATGCATGTTCATACCAATGTATGCCTTACCTCACTTACCTTGCAGCAACTTAGCACCTACGGCATTATGCATGAACATGTGAATGCGTGTTCATAGCATTGGAGCAAAGAAAATACAAATTAAACTCTAATTCTAACATGTGAAAGGAAAACAAGCAATTAAACATGTGAAATAGAAGCTTAAAAGCATGAATACGTGAAAAAGGATCCAAAGCAGAAGCACTACATATGAAAACATAAGCAAAATCAGAAGAATTAGGGTTAGGGTTTCTGGGCAAAATCATGTGTACGCATGAACAACCCTGTGTACGCATAATCAAGCCTACATGAGTAGGGATGATTATGCACACGTGGGTTTTAGCCCAGAAACCCTAAAAACATAGCAAATAGAGCAGCACTTCAAAACACTAAATCTAACATCCTAGCATGCTTTAAAACATACAACTACGTAAATCTAGACCACATAATTATATTAAGGCATATAATAACAAAGAAACAAAAAAAGAAAAGAAAAGAATTAAATAAAAGAAAATAAAAGAAAAAGATTAGAACTATACCTTAAAGAAAAAGCTCTTCAAGCTTGATTTTTGACCGTTTCCCTTAGTCAAATCTATTCACAATCAATAAAAAATGTGATTAGTAATCTTAAACTCAAAGATCAAGGACAGAAAAGGCCATAATCAAATGAAAATTGACTTAAGGATGTTTTGTGCAAAACTCCCTCTTTGATTCACTATTTCTAGTGAATCTTAGTGTTTTCCCATAGGATTTCTGTGTATTTTGAAAATATACTATGTAAGGCTACTTATATTATGAAAATAGAGGTTTGGAAAGACTTCCAGACGATGTGGGATTCGTTTCAAACCTCAACATTAATGCAGTAAACTTGCCTTGTTTACGTTTCTAGAACCTTTCATGCACATGCAAGATCGAGCATGTGTGCGCATGCAGAATGTTACGTTTGCAGGCTGATTCCTGTGTGCACATACCGAGGGTTTCCTTGGTTTGCTTTTCCAAAAATATATTTATTTTCTCATTAAAAGTTATATTTTTCATTTTAACATTTCTCAAGTCAATTTAACATCTGATTAGGCCCTAAACCAACCTTGGGTCTTAGAATTTCAGCATTGTTAGGGAATGGGAGTCCAAGTCAGAAGGGGTACAAAATGTGGTGTCTACAGTCCTTTAATTTTACATTTCCAAAATTACTCCCATTTGAAAATTGCATTGTTTTCAGATTTTCAATCCTCTCAAAATTTTCCATCTTTATCATGCATATTCCCTCATATTTACCTAGCTTTTCTTTTAGTTTTGTTAGTGTTTGATTTGTTTTCATAGCATCCAACATATGCAAGTTTGCCTATGCTACTTAAACATGTGAATAGATATATTTTCTAACATCATCATGGCATAAATGATTAAAAACAAAAAAACATATATGCAAAAATACCAAAAATAAAATAAGTTCTAGCATGCTTTTGTAGTTGCTTTGCTCCTTAAAAATTTGCAGAAAATAAAGAAAAAGGGAGAATAGATATTGACCTCTAGTGCAAAATAGAAGATTGAAGATGTTAACTGAAGTTGAAAGCTGGACCTGCTAGACCACACCTTGCTCCAGAAAACTTTTTAGAAATGAGAATTCAGAGAATTGAGGTTGAAATGGTCAAAATGAAGCTTTAGGGCGCATTTATAGCCCACCGTATGGCTTGGGAAGCCCGACGCACCTTTAGTGGCTACTGAGTCTGTCGACACACCATTAGTGGCTGCTAGTCAGCATTTTGATGGGTCAACGTTGATCGGTTGACCATTGACCCAAAAAAAAAATAGAATTTTTGCCTAGCATAAAGGACTAGGCCAGAAGAATTTTTTCCAGACTAGCTACAACAGCACGACCTTGTCAGTTTCCACACGCAATTTTGGGGCAACAAAATGGGGAATCACGTTCTTTATTCAACACCTCTCCTTACCATCAAGATGTCAGATAAAGAAGGGGTAGCTGTAGACACTGTATTTCATCTGCCCTTGATTTGCATGTCGTACCCCGAAAATCTCAAAAATGTTGACTTTTCTCCAAAGGGCTGCAGAAACATCTAAATTAACATGGGGCAACTCGTTCGGGCATCAAAGCACTCAAAGTGCCCTTTTAGGTCAAATTGACCAAAACGCCCCTAGTCAACCCTAGGTTGACTGAAAGTCAAAATTGGTCAAATCATCCAAAAACAACATTTTTCATGTTTCTACATCAAACTTGAGCTACTTAGAGATTTTCGTCAACTTTAACCAAGTTTGATCAAGTTTGATTCAAGGTTGACTCTCGACGGCCCCAGGAACCCTAATTTTGATCCGATAATTGGAATGGGTTGAAACCAATGTCATCATAAAGATTATTGTATTCCTTTTGCGACAGTTTCACAAAGTTTAACCAAGTTTGACCTGGAGTTGACTCTCAAGGGCCTTAGAGACCCTAATTTTGATTTGACCGATGAAATGGGTTGAAACTAGTGTCATCGAAAAGATTTTTGTATTCCTTTTCCAACGACTATTCATGGGTCGAAATTGGAGTCAAAACAGTTGAGATATCTTGAAAATCGTGCAAGGCGCATCAACTCGCTTCCTAAGGCCATAACTTTTGATCCGACTATTGGATTTCAAAGTTCTTTAACTTTCCAGAAACACATCTAGACCTTTCCAAGGAGACCAAGATCAACCTAATCCAAGCTTGGGAAGGCCTCCATCAAGCCATTACAAGGCGGCGGCCACTAAGTGGTCGCCGGAGCTGAAGGGTCACTTTTTCATTATAAATATCCTTAGACCCCCCCTCAAATTAAAAAAACAAAAATGGAAATTGGCCATTTTTTGAAAATTTTTTGGGTAGATTCTCTCTCTTTTCCTCTAAATTCTCTCCCACACACATAAAAAAAACCTTTGATTCCTCTCTTTTCTCAGCAATCAAGAGGTAGTGTTCTTGCACTCATTTTCCTCTCCTTGGTCTTAGGACCTTGGATTGGAGGTTTAAATGGTGTAGATGTAGCTTTTTTATCTACAATCTACACCTTTTGCTTTATCTTGCTTATAATATTCCTTATTACTTTTCTTAGCATTTTCTTGGTTTATCTTGCTTCCTAGCATGTTCTATAGCTTTTCTAGCATGTCTCCTTGCTATTTACCATGTTCTAATGCTTTGATGATGTTGGCCTAGCCTTTTTGGGCTAGGATATGCGTAAATATTGTGTCTATGCTTAGATCTACGTGTTTATGTGCTCCTTGCCATGTCTATGCTCAGATCTATATGTTTATGTGCTCCTTGCCATGTTTTTGCTTAGATCTATATCTTTTTGTGCTCCTTGCCATGTTCGTGTGTCTAGATCTACATGTTGGTTGCTATTCCATGTGCTTCTAAAACCTTTCTCTCTCTCATTATCCCTTTTTTCTTGTGTTTTGGCCCTTTTGGTAGGTTGTAGATCTAGATCTTGTGGTCTAAGCCTAAATCCATACACCTAAGCCTATATCAAAATGTTTGGATCATTTCCTTTATGCACGTCTACGTATGCTTGCTCGCTTCTATAGTTTATGTCCATGTTTGCCTGTTTAGATCTAGGCTTTACCATGCTTTGTGCCCTCAGTGGGCTTGTGCTTGTCAGGCTTTGGGGCCACTTGCTTGTGTGGTTACATCCATCCCTCCTAGGGCTTGTTTGGATGCAACCACATGTGAGATATACCTCCATGGTGTTGGTGTGCTTGTTACACCCCTTTTTCTGCTCCGTGCAATGTTGTTATGCTTGCCTTGCTTGCTTGTGCCACCTGTTTAGCTTTCTTTGCTTCTTTGCATCTTTGCACACTTGCCAACATGTTCATGCATTAGTCTGTGTGTCGTCCATACTCCAATCCAATGGAACTATGGACACTCGATCCAAACCTACATTTTTCCTCCTAGGACATTTCTTTTGTTTGATAACATGTTTGTTTGACTCTTTGTGTCCCTCATATGCTTGTTTGCCTCAGTTTGGCATATTTCGCTAGTTTGTCTTTTAGCACGCTTTCCATCTATTTGTTTTTTTCCTTGTCTGCTAGCCTGTTTCTTTTGTCATTGCATGTACATACATGGAGCATGGACACTTGGAGCAAGGGTGCGACCTCCTAGGTGTAAGCCAAAGTGCAAGGATGCGAGCAAAAGGATGCAAGCCCATAAAGGGCAATGTTCAATAGATTAAGGGGCATAGCCCTTCCTGAGTGGTTTTCTCCTTCTCTCTCTGTCTCTCTGTCTCTCTCTCAGTAACTTCTCCGCCTTTCCTTTAAAATGTAGCCCATTATCTGAAATTATTTCGTGTGGTACCCCATGTCAACAGATGGTATTAGTTTTAATGAGCTGTGCAACTTTCTTTGAGTTCAACATCTTGTATGAGGCAGCTTCAACCCATTTAGTAAAGTATTCAATGGCCACTAGTATTAATTCATGACCGTTTGATGCTGCTGGGTGTATCTTCCCAATAATATCTATTCCTTATGTAGAGAATGGTCATAGTGAAGTCTATGTATGCAATAGCATTGGTGGTATATGCTTCAAATGTCCATGAACTTGACATTGATGACATTTTGGAACATAAGCTGCACAATCTGCTTCCATAATGGTCCAGTAATAACCCTGTCTCATTATCTTCCGGGACAAGATGTGTGCATTCATATATGGCCCATAGCTTGACTCATAGACCTCTTCAATACTCTACTGTGCTTCCTTAGCAATCACATAAGGGAGATGAATTCCATCATATGACCTTTTATACAACCTTTCACTACAAATTATATAGTTAATGGACAACCTTCGGATGGTCAACTGATCGTTCTTATCTGCAAACTTTGGGTATGTCCCCTTCTTGAGATATTGTAGGATGTCTGAATACCATTCACCTTCCCAGATCTTCATTTCCCTTTATTGACATACAGTAAGCTGGCTCTTCCTTTTATTCCACCACTATTGGGCGAACTTGAACTTCCTTAGGCCCATCCATCATTGAGGCCAATGCTGCTAAAGTTTTTGCAATCTGGTTCAACATTTTTGGCATGTACTGGTATTGAATATTCCTAAACTTTGATGTCAATTTCTGAAGGCATTCATGATAAGTCATATGCTTCTTTTCCTCGGTCTTCCACCTGTTCTGAATCTGAAAAATTATCAAAACTGACTCTCCATACACTTCCAATTCTTCAAGTACAAGACTAAGGTCTACTTGTAACCCCATAATGCAAGCTTCATATTTTGTGGCATTATTAGTGGTGGGAAATTTAAGCCTACCAGAAAATGAGATATGCATCCCTTTTGGAGAAATCAAGAGAACTCCAATGCCATTTCTATTCTGATTAGTAGCCACATCAAAATACATCTTCCATGGTTCAGATTCTATCATCATAATATCTTCATATGGGAAATTCCTTTGAACTTCCTCGGCTTCTTTAGGTGAACAATGGGTTAAGTGATTAGCAATTGCTCTTCCTTTCACAGACTTTTGAGTCACATACTTTATATCAAATTCTGACAAAAGCAAAACCCATTTATCTGTCTTCCCATCTTGCACCGGCTTTTTCATCAGATATTTCAAAGGATCCATTCTAGCTATCAGTAGGACTTTGAAAGCAAGCAGATAATGTCTAAGTTTTCTGGTAGCCCATACATGTGCAAGACATGTCTTCTCTAGCAGAGAGTACTTTTCTTCATAAGCCATCATCTTCTTGCTAATATAGTACATTGCATTCTCCTTCCTAGACTCCTCTAGATATTGAGCAAGTAAATCCCTCATTGCTGTATCTGTGGTAGTGAGATAAAGCAATAATGGCTTTTTAAGTACTATTGGAACCAGTATTGGTGGCTTTATAAAGTAATTATTAATCTTCTCAAAAGCTTGTTGACATTGTTCGTTCCATACTATAGGGACTTCCTTCTTAAGTAATTGAAAGAGTGGTTCACATGTCATGGTGAGCTGGGTTATGAACTTGCTTATGTATTGTATCCTCCCTAAAAATCCTCGAATCTCCTTTTTTGTCCATTAAGGTTTCATTTCTACAATTGCCTTGATCTTTTTGGGATCTACCTCAATTCCTCTCTGGCTTATCATAAACCCCAATAACTTTCCTGATGTCATGTTGAAAGTTCACTTCTTTGGATTCAGCCGAAGCTTGTAGAATCAGATCTGTTCAAAGAACTTTTGTAAAGCTGGTATGTGTCCTTCAAGATATTTTGGACTTCACTATCATGTCATCCACATAAACTTCAACTTCTTTTTGTATTAAATCATGCAACAGAGTAGGGATTGCCTGCTAGTAGGTGGCACCAGCATTTTTAAGGCCAAATGGCATGACCTTGTAACAATAGATCCTTTAATGGAGTGATAAAAGAAGTTTTTTCTATATCTTTTGGAGTCATCTTTATCTGATTGTATCCTAAAAAGCTGTCCATGAATGACAACAATGCATGTCCGGTCGTATTATCAACCAAAATATTAATATGCAGTAACGGAAAGTTATCCTTAAGGCTAGCTTTGTTAATATCTATGAAATCTACACACATCCTCACCTTTCCATCTTTCTTTGGCACTGGAACCATATTAGCTAACCATTCTAGGTAGTTTACCACCTTAGAGTGTTGCCAATCTGGAACATCTTAGGTTCATCATTGGTTCCGTAGTTAACATATTGGGTTTCTTCTTTTATAGGTTCTATATGCCTTTGTTTTAATTCCTTACCATCAAAATTTTCTTTACTAATTTCAGAAATAAAAATTTTCAAAGCCAACAAATAAGCAAAATTAGAAATTATTTTATAGGGGATAGAGTTTTTGATAGACTCACAGTAATTGACTCTATAGGAATGGACATGTGATCACAGATAGACTCAATAGGAATAGCAATATTAGCAGAGACAGACTCAATGAGGATGGAAATAATGCTTTTAGTAGGGGTAAGTATCTTGGTAGCCTTGGTCTTCTCCACAAGGTCTTCCATAGGGTGGGAGGCTCCCTCCCATTCCCAGTTTTTCAACTCAGTTGTGGCCTTGGTGATGGCAGCTAGCTCTCAGTGAGTCCCTTATTCTCTCAGCATCAACACTCTAGGGTCTTCATCCATATAATCTAGACCTTCTCCATCAACATCCGTATCTACAGGCTTGTCAAATACATAATCTTCCAATCGTTCTATGCTATCCATCCACTCTCCAAATAAATCTTGCCTCCCTTTATTGCTTGGGCGAACATATTGGGGTAAGTACTCTAACTCACTGCATTCCATTCCCTCATCATCTTCCTTAAGATTCTCTAAGGTCAAATTTCTAAAGCTATGGATCATTATGTTTCTATCAAGCACAGCTAGTCTTGCATCTATATCATCTTTTTCATCAGTGTATGTAGTTAATGAGCCAAACTTTGAGTTGTGAAATGAATCGAATTTAGGAATCTCCCAACCATACTTAACATATCGGGGGGCCTGATTTTGGACTGACATCTGTAATGCAACTCCAATCCGAAGGGTGTCCGTAAGGGTATTCATCATAATCTTCCCTACTACTTCCTCATCATCTTCTATGTCTTCATTATAATAGTCCACCTTGTCAAAATAATTTTCTTCATTGAAGGCTTCCACATCCTTATCTTCTCTATCGCTATTCTTATCACTAGGGGCTTCTTCCCTATCGGTGCTGCTATCTTTGCTATCATAGTCTTCACTTTCACTTCCTTCACTGTCACTAACTTCGCTATCACTATCTCCACCATCACTGTCTTCACTATCATCACTATCATTGTCCTCATTATCACTGTCTTTACTGTCATTGTTTTCACTTTTACTGCCTTCACTGTCACTGCCTTCATTGTCACCACTAGGGGCTTCTCCCTCTTCATCATTTTCATCATCCATCCTTCCTTCATATGGATCCTTTAGCGCATGTTGACAGGCTTCCCAATATTCTTCCTCTTCTATGTTAAAAATAACATCACCTAACAGTGTAGTTATAGCATCTAGATCCATATAATCTGCCCAAGCAGTTGGGACCCAATCTGTGTTTCTCTCATTTGCTTTAGGAAGCTTTATGTTGCAATCAAGGAACAATTCAAATCCAGGCAACATTCTTTTCAACTCCAGATCATATCTTGGTTCAGGAAACCCCCAATAACGCTGTCAATCTCCAGCTTTGATAAATTTCCCATTCAGTGTAGGAGTGTATGACTTTAAAGGCTCTAGAGGGCTAGGAGGTCCTTTTGCCTTAGCTTTTACACGAGTCATCTTCTTCAATTCCATCTCCAGTAAGTCTTCATCTGTAGGCTTATAGCCTAACCCAAAAGGTGGTATGGCTGTGACAATTGTTGGGGACTTGGCTACTGGCCCTTTCATGGTCTTCCTTAGACTCATCCCTTGAAAATAGCTCATCTTCCTCATTATTGCTACAACATTATTGTTGCCATAGGGGTCAAAGTCCATAGGAATCTTTTCAACTTCTTCTGTCATTCTTTCAAAACCAGGCTTCTCAATCTCAAAACCATCCAGGTTCCCCATATATAGTAACTATAGCTCCTTCATGTGGGAATTGAACTTTCTGGAACAAAGATGAAGGCACAGCTTCTGTATTACGAATCCATGGCCGCCCAAGAAGCATATTAAAGCATGAAGCTATGTTTAGCACTTGGAACTCCACCTTTTGAACCATAGGCCCTGTGGTGAGCTCTAGTGTCACTGTCCCTAAAACTTCGCTTCTGCTATTATCATATGCTCTTACATGTTGATCAGATGGCACAAAATCTTTAATACTCAGACCCATGCAACTCGTGGTTTTCAATGGGCACACGGTCATTGTGCTTCCATCATTAGTAGGAAATAGTAAGCTCTCTACTTATAGATCCAATCATGGCATTCAAGTCCTGAGAAGTGATGGTTATAGGGACTTTTGGTTGGCTTAATCAAGGCTATGTCCCCATCTATTTCAATCCAACCAATCAAAACAAACACATTGAGGATGCAATGCAATTTTAACATGGACTAGCCTAAGGACAGGTTCTAAGTCATTACATTGTATGGTGGGTTTGTTGTTTTATTGTTTCCCATAGCTAGGACATTACACCTCCCAAATTGTAACGTAATGAACATTGCATTAATCCAAACGGCATGGTTTATCCTTTTTTGTCAACAAGAAATGATGCAGTGACTTTGGGCTATGAGTTGGTGAGTTCACCACTGGGTACCCGAATCTAAGGAAGACCAGTGATCCATGGTTACTACCACCAGATTTTGAAATGAGTTCATGCATAATTTGTTGCTTCATGGCATTTACAATGACAGTTAGGGAAGGCTATAAACAAACAATATGGCATTTCAAACAACATTCCATACAATATCATTCAAATAATATCATACAAACATGAGCAATATTATACAAGCAAAAAAAAAAAAAAAAAAATCATACAAACACGAGGTTAATTAATTGATCATTCTAAGTCTAATATGAAGCTTATCCCTAGACATCCCCAGCGGAGTTGCCACTATGAGAGACCACAATGTTATGTGGAGTTGCCACTTATTTTTTACAAAATAAATGAATACAATGTGATAGAAAGAATTATACAAAATTTTGTTTCCTAGTTACAATCTAAAAAAGTGTTACAAGGCTTTGTTTCATAGTTACAATCTATTAAAAGAAAATAAAGAACTATCTCTAGGAACCTAAAATCTAAAATTCGGGGGCTAGGTTACAGAATGGGAAGGTGTTAGGCACTTATTCTACCCAGAGAAAGTCCGGTCTTCTAGACTCGAAGATGATCATTTTAGTATCCTTTGTATGATATTATTTAAATGTAACAAATGCCATGTTAAATTTTAAATCTAAAGTTAATCCACCATGTAAGAGTTCTATATCTGCAATTTTATTTAAAAATAAAAAATAAAAAGTTTGATGGGATTATTTGGTGAAAATTCTAGATCTAAGTTTATATGATGAAAAGAATGAATTTTTTATAATAAAAAAAATCAGATCTAGTTTTTATAATTTTAAATGGAGAGAAAACAAATTTTTATTAAAGTATAAATTTTTATGAAAAAAAGGGGTTTGATTTTATTAAAAAGGTTCAGATCTGTATTTTAATGAAAAATACAGATTTGGTTTTGTTAAGAAAAAAATTTAGATTTGTATTTTAATGAAAAACACAGATCTGGTTTTGTTAAGAAAAAATTCAGATCTGTATTTTAATGAACAATACAGATCTGGTTTTGTTTAAAAGAAAAAAAAAATTAGATCTGTATTTTAATGGAAAAATATAGATTTGGTTTTGTTAAAAAAACCCAGATCTGTATTTTAATGAAAAATACAAATCTTGTTCTGTTTAAAAGAAAAAAAAATCAGATTTTTATTTTAATGAAAAATACAGACCGGGTTTTGTTAAGAAAAAATTCAAATCTGTATTTTAATGAAAAATACTGATCTGATTTTTATTGGAAAAAAAGGATGAAGCTTTTATAATAAATTTCTTGTAGATCTACAAACTTTAAAACAGAGTTTTACCCTAGATCTATGCATATTAATCAATTGATATATTAAAACCTAAACTAGGCGTGTGTATTTGAAAGAAGCAATAGAGGTAGAGTATGCAAAAAACAATTTAAGAACATGATTAGATGAATAATGAAAGAAACAAAACACACATTCATAAAATAAAAAATCAAAAAAAAAAAAAAAATCAAAAGCAACAAGAACATGTTTATGAAAAGAAAACAGGAACGAGATAAAATTGTGAGAGAAAGAAACAAAGTAAGAAAATACCTGCATGAATGTATTCTACAAGAGAGGAGCATTTTAGAGGTCAAAGAAGATGAACCTCTTTGAGATCTAAAATAGTATCACTTACAGTAAAGAAATTCCTAAAGTAGAGCTTCCACAATTTCTTCAACGTAAGGGGAGAGAGGGGTGGTAAATTCTAAATTTTCTCCTCTATTTATAGAGGTGTGTCTGCTTAAAAAATAAGGTAGGGTTGCTTAGAAAATCAACAGATACGAATTAGGTCAAGTTTTATCTCTAAAAAATAGAATCTGATAAGTTTAGACCTAGGTTGAACGTTTCTGGGCTGGACTTAAAACCTATGCCAATCAGCACCGTGGAAGGGCCGATTGGCACTCCTTAGTGCTCGGCCTAGTTTTCCTTTTTGGTTTGTTTTGGACTCTTTTTTGGGCATTTTCTAGGCTGGGATTTGTACTTGGACATTTTTCAAACTTGTATTCCAAATAAAATCCATTTTAATTTGATAATTAAGTCCTTAAAAGAATAATTATCTAAAAGATAATTATTTCTAAAAGCCTAATTATCAATAATTCCAGTATTATCATATTATCCTTTTATTCCTATGCAACCAAATTCATTTTAATCAAATTCAACAACCAATCACATAAATTACTTAATCATTTTTAATTATTGACCAATCAAAATCAATCTCTATTAATCACCCATGATTGGTTTCACCCAAATGAAACGCATGCAGACCGTGAAAACTTGATCTTGTGATATCTTTCAATCTAACGGTTCGATTTGAGAACTGGACATACCGTTGCGATCGTTAGAATCACAACATCATTTTTATGAAATATGATGAATGATTTAATGCATGAAATGCAATTATGATTTTTGGGGTACTTAGAATGATCATTTCAACCATCTTTCAAAATTAAATTATGGGTGCAAAATTGTGTGTCTACAAAGACTTTACTAGTTGAGCTAATTGGAACCCACAGATTTGTGACTAACTAAAAATAAAGATTAAGCTTGAGCTTAATAATGAAGTGAATGAACTGATTTTGGACATGTTAGATCTGGGTTTGGCGTAACACGTTTACAACCCATATTTACTTTGATTACCTTGGCATGCATCGGTTATTAGTAAAGCCAACACTTACATGATTTAGTTGAGTCAATCAAATTTTTAGTTAGCCAACTAAATTAATATACAATAGCATCCGTGGGCTAGTGTATTTAGGTCGATTCTTGATGATATTATGGAATATTCATTAGAGCAAACATCTTTTAGAATTGTTTGTGTGATAATTAATGTTCAATTTTAATTGTTTCATTATTTTCCTGCTCCTCACCCCAACTATAATGTGACATGGTTATCACATTACTCAGTTTCAAAGTAAATGGGTTGGCAGATTTTTGTGGCAAACTTTGGCTGTTATGTTAATTATATCTAAAGTCGTGCATGGGTTGGCAAGTTTCTAATAACCATATCAGAATTAGAAACAAGATAATAGAAACCAAACCACCAAACTCAATATGATTTACCAAACTCTTTTTTGGGGTTATATAAGAGAAGGCATTGGGATAGTTCCATTTGAAGCTCTTCGTAGTCCTAAATAGATATCTATATGAAGAGGTTTCCCAGATATTCTTTGGTCTCTCACATTGCATCACTAGCATGCGGTTCTTAACAGACCATCAATTGTCTCTCATATTTGGTCTGTTAGGTATAATGATGCCTTTAGATTTTTTTTTTTTTTTTTTTTTTTGGGGTATTTATATGGTTATATTTTAGTTCTCATATGTTAATTAATATAATTCTTTTAAAATTACTTCATGAGTAATTCCATTGACTGTCCCTAAGATCATCTTTTAAGATGCTTTTTCTAGATTATAGACTTTTTACCTTGCAATTGTTTACTAAATCTTCACAGTGCTACTCAATTTCCATGAGATATATCAAATTTCATTTCATTTTATGTGAATTCTTCGTAGCTAATAATGGGATTTCTTTTTGTATGTAGGTAACATTGTGTCATTTTTGGTGTTCATGGCGCCAATGTAAGGAACTATGAAAAACAATTTTATATTTTTACATATGAAAAAGTCACATGACATTGCTGCTAACCTAAGCTCTCCTCTCTCACAGACCAACATTTTACAAAATTTGCAAGAAGAAATCATCAGAGGGGTTCCAATCCATACCTTATGTGATTTCCCTTCCTAGTGCAATGTTGTTATTATATCATGGTTTCCTCAAGAAAAACGCTTATTTGATCATTACCATCAATGGCATTGGCTGCGTTATTGAAGTAATTTACTAGACTTTGTACATTATATATATGCCCCGAAGAAAGAGAAGGTAATAGTACAACAACTTTGTGTGGGACAAAATTGCCCTTTGCCATTTTTGGGCAAATTATATAGCCTTATGCTTTTCTTCCCAAACTAATTAAGGAAATGTTCCTCTTTTAAAACTTGATTTACTCCAAATCGAGTTAAAAAAAAAAAAAAAAAAAATTCTGGAGCCCTATAGTGGCGTTTTAAGGAGCCTATAGTGATGTTTTAAGGACCTATAGTAGTGTTTTGGAACTCGACCTCCATGAAATCAAGTTATAGGCAATTTTTTACCTATAACTCGAGTTCATGGAGGCCGAGTTCCAAAACGCCACTATAAGTTCTTAAAACGTCACTATACGCTCCTTAAAAATGCCACTATATGGCTTAACTCGATTTGGAGTAAATCGAGTTTTAAAATAGAGGCATTTCTCTAATTAGTTTGGGAAGGGGGGCATAAGGCTATATAATTTGCCTAAAAAGGGCAAAGGGCAATTTTGTCCCTTTGTGTGTGAAAGTAATTTGAGTACATCTATATAAAATCAAAATAAAAGAAATAATTGATGATTTCTTCCTTTAAAACCAATAATAATAATCTATATACATATAATAGCAGAAGCTGAGAGAAAGTGGGTTCCTACAATCAAGGAATGGTGACACGTTTAAAAAAAAAATCGATAAATTAAGTTGTTTGGTATAGCTGCACACTGTTTAAAAGCCTGTTATTATAAACTAGCCTCTGAGCACGCGCGTGAGGCTCTTCTATTTTTTGGGTAAAATTTAATAATTTGCATTCATTATAATTTAGGATTATTATATTTTCCAATCACAAAAAGATCTAGAGGTGTGATGAAAAAATTATTTCACTCACAAATGCATATATAATATTCATCACACTCCTAGATTTTTTTTTTTTTGTGATTGGAAAATATAATAATCCTAAATTATAATGAATGCAAATTATTAAATTTTACCCAAAAAATAGAAGAGCCTCTGAGCACGCGCGTGAGCGCGTGCTCAGAGGCTAGTATTTTTTTAACAAAATATCACAAATAACTTAACATGAATTTATGAAATTAGTCAAAATTAATGCTACTAAAACTATCTAATAGCCAACCACTTTATTTGAAAACTCCTATGCGTAACCATAATGAAACGAAAATTCAAATTCAATGGAAAAATATTGTGTGATTCAAAAAGAGCCTATTCTTACGTGTGTACAATGAGGTTTTTTTTTTTTTTTTTTTGGTTTAATGTTATAATTTTTCATTCATCCTAATTTTAGGTTTACGCATTTGTCCAATAATATTTTGCATTGCAAACTACTGATACAACCATAAGTGTCATGAGGCAAGCTCCAAAAAACGAACACAAAATTTGTTAATTGATTAATTTTTGAAACATTAATTTTTTCATTCATCCCAATTTTAGGTTTACGCATTTCTCCAATAATATTACGCATTGCAAACTACTGATACAACCATAAGTGTCATGAGGCAAGCTCCAAAAAATGAACACAAAATTTGATAATTGATTAATTTTTGAAACATTAATATAATTAGAATTAGAATTAAAATTTGTAGGACATAAGTCAAATTGAATGGTTCTACATTATGGGTGTGGTCAATCTTCTATTTTTATTGGTTAAATTTGTAGTTATTTTTTTTAGTCACATTTGAAACTTATATTTTTTTCAATGTCATGACCACAATATATAAGGATCTCATAAAGTAAACAATGTCTGGATAATAAAAATGTTTTCTAAAAATTTCATCCATAAACCATATATATATGATAGTGTATGACAAAGAAGATTATGATTCAACATCTTTTATTAAGCCTTCCAAATGTTTTACAACAACATTTGCTGTTATCCTGTTATGTTTAAAGATTTTTTTTTTTTTTTTTTGCTAATAAATTTTGTAAGGTTATATGTAATGAATAAATAAGAAAAGATGAAAATTATCTTATGAGAGATTCTCATGAAACCTCACTCCTACAATCTGTGTGGGTTTCCTATATTGTCGTTACATACTCCCACAAACCCACCTAAAATGTTTTTCCTTTTGATATGTTTGTAGTCATTTTGTCTGGAATCTTTTTTTTTTTTTTTAAAGGCTTCATAAAATTTATTTGTTACTAAAATTTTGATCCGCCTTGTATTTTTATTTTTCACGATCTCCCTACTAAAATGTTTGGATAATCAAATTTAATGGTTACTAAAATATACTCAGAATTATCTATATCACTCCTAGCTAACTTGCACTATCAAATGACAAAAAATATAAAATATAAAAGGGAATAATATAAAAAAATAAAAAATCAAGAATATAATGCAACATAAAAAATGAAAAGAATAGTAAAATGTAAACAAAATGATTTCGAAAATTTGTTTGTGTCCTCTACTAAGTCCACAATCAAAAGATAGTTTCTCAATAAGACGAATAAATGGTAAAAAAAAGTCAGCTACTTACAATACATAATATTTACTTGAAAAAAAATACATCTCTCTTAGATCCAAACCCAGGGCAGTCAATTGTTCTCCCATCTTGCTAATATCCTCATGTTCTTTGCACATGTACATAACATCTGCAAGAAAAAAAAATGGTAAGACCAATGGGCTCCACACAAAGCACAAAATGGTGTTGTAGAGCAGAGGCCAAAGATGCAAATGTTCAATCCGAAATAAAACCAAATAAATTGTGCAAGCAAAGGAATGATCGAGTGGCACAAC
Organism: Quercus gilva; assembly: GCA_023621385.1. Taxonomy (NCBI): domain Eukaryota; kingdom Viridiplantae; phylum Streptophyta; class Magnoliopsida; order Fagales; family Fagaceae; genus Quercus; species Quercus gilva. The sequence goes on along the minus strand of CM042473.1, from coordinate 61,041,708 downwards.
CATCCATTGAGTTCCATTGATTTTCTTACAAAATCAAAGAATTAATGGGATTTTGAGGAATGCTCTGCATATTGGGTTCCACGGTTTGCTAACAGCACCACACGTGATCTTGCCTGGCTTGCAATTGAGATTAAATCCATTTAATTTTTGTTCAAAAAAATTCTAAAATAAATTTATTACAGCATAAATAAAAAAGCAACCCTACTCACCTTAGATTCTATATGACAATGGTTGCAACCGGGGCATTAAAAATTTGATAACAATGAATGGAACTCAAAAGAAGACACGTTGAGAGCAAAAACAAATACAATATTTTAAAGCAGCAATTGAATATAAGAAATAGAAAACTAAAAAACAGGATAAGTAAAAGAAGAATATTTGCTTATATACTTATCCGGATAATCTTGGAAGTCAAGTAATCAAGTCTTTTGTTATTCCAGTCCAGTAATATTCTATTCGGTTTTTTTTTTTTTTTTTTTTTTTTTTTTTTTTTTTTTTTTTTTTTTTTTTTAATATTTCCAGAAGAAGAAGATGATGAAAAGGAAGGAGGATATAACATGAAACTTAAATAAAATAAAATAAAAACCGGATAAGCAAAAGAAGTTAAACAGAAGTTAAAATTTTTAAATTTGATAGTAAAGCAGTTTCTTAGGAGTAAAACATGGGAGAGTGGCATTCAAGGCGCAATTTGTTAGGAGTAAAATGTGGGAGTGGAATTCAAACATGTTAAGGTTTTATTTTATTTTATTTTATTTATTTTTTTGAATTTGAATTTGAATTTGAAAAAAAAAAAGGGGCAGCCAGGGTAGTTTCTTTTTACAAAACGTAGGAATTTTTTTTTTCAAAATAGAAACGTGGTAGATTATTTTTTTGATACAACATGGCTTTTTTCATTAGGTTTTTTGTTTTCAATTTTTATCAATTTAAGATTTTAAACCATTTCTTATGATTTAGAGATAAAGATAAGTTTATTAAATTAAGGGTATTTCATTAGTTTTTTTTTTTTTACTGAATGTGAGCTTTTTTCTAAGGATAAAATATTAAATTTTTTAATATTTAGTTGCTTTTTATTTTTTTTACTCAACGTGAGGTTTTTTTTTTTTTTTTTTTTTTTTTTTTTTTAAGAATATAATATTAGAAACGTGTGTTAGAATAAATGGGTTAGTAGGAGTGTTCCTATCTAAAATTTAGGAGTTTTAAAATTGATAATTTTACATGTCTAACCCTAATATTCCATTCCAATGACTCCTCAATGCAATCCAAAAAATTTGTGCGTACGGGAACTTGAGAGAAATAAAAGAATTAGGGTTAAACCAAGTATTTAAAAAAAAAAAAAAAAAACTGTAATCAACAAACCAAAGTTAGCGTGCGTGTTATTAAAGATAATAGCATAAGTTTGTTAGAGTTTGTGTTTGATTTACATTTAACGCCAAAAACATATACATTTAGTCACCACCAACATTTCAAAATAACATTTTTAAAAAAAAGATAGTTAACGTGAAACACATAAAAAAAAAAAAAAAAAAAAAAAAAGAGTAGAACTCAAGGAAAAAAGAAAACTTTCTTAAAAAAAATATATATGAAGAAAAAAAAAAAGAGTTAACGTGATACATATAAGGAAAAAAAAAAAGTAGAACTCAAAGAAAGTCAATCATAAATAAACAAAAGAAAAGAAAAGAAAACAAAGAGGAACTTGCAAAAGATAGAACCTGAAAATTTGTTGGAGCCTTCGATAGTAAATATCTTTAATTTGAAGAAAAAGAAAGGAAGATGTAGAGCTAAACTAAATATCTTCAATTTAAAGAAGAATGAGAGATAGAAACTGCAAAGCATACGTGAGTTCTTAAGTGTAGGAGTTTTAATTTACATATCTATCCCCGTTGGTTAAAAACTTGTAAGTGGGTATGATAAGGGTATTTTAGGCATAAAAAAAATAAAGGAAAGTGAATTTTTACCGGAATGTCCTTTAGTTTTGTCTCTACTTAAATATAGAGGTGTAGGGGCATTTTTGAACTAAAAATTGTGGAATCCAAATAGGAGAAGCCCCTTAAATAGTAGTATAGATAACAAATAAATAACCAGTTAAAATTAAAACATACACGCAAATGGAAATTGAGAAGCGATGAAAGACAAAGAACGGAGAACGGAGAAGGGGAGAGAGATCGAGAGATCAAAAAATGAAACCCAAAACATCAGACACCATTCAAGATGAAGAAGAGTCGTACAGTCTCTTCCAATATCCCCAAACTCTCTCTCTTTTCTCACGAACCCTAATCTTTTTCTTCAAGAATAGTCAATCCCTTCAATCCAGGCTACAGGTTTGTTCTTTAATTCAATCTTTTTTCCGATTCAAGATTCACATATTTGTTTCTTGCTCTCTATATTATTGAATTCCTCAAATTTTTAAATTTTTTTGAAAAATCAGATTTGAATCGATCTTTGTGTGTGTGTATGGTGAACGGTACGGATTCGGAGGAGTTCGTGTTGCTATGTCGGGTTCGAACGGGTCACAAGCGCGAGTTCACCTTCGCAATGAAGGCGCAATCAGAGATCTGCGGTATTAGAACTGGCTCCGGTACGTTTTTCTTCATTTTTTCAGACTTGGGTATGAAATATTACTTTTTATTGAGTTTTTTTTGTTGGATACGTTTAGATTTGATCTTGGTTTTGATTCCTTTTTGTTTTGGGTTTTTGGGTTCTCCATGAAAATGTTTGTTTTCTCAATTTTTCGGTATTTTTTTCCCTATTTTGGATTACAGAAATCACTAAGCCTTTCCCTGTTTTCTAATATCTGCGTTCAAAGTTTTTTTTTTTTTTCCTGGGGTTTTGCTGTTGATTCACCACCAATCTCCTCTTTCACAGGTAACTTCTTTTCTCTTTTTTTCTCTCTTTGGAGCACTGGCCATTCAGGTTTTTCTCTCTCACTCTTTGGGTTTTCAGTTTTGGTAGATATTTGGATTCCAATTGGTTCTTAATTTTTCCAATCCTACTTTTAATTTTGATTTTAGGTTTTTGAATGTTTTGGTAGATATTTAGATTCCAAAAACAGCGATTGATAGAGATCACAAGGCAGAGAGAGAAACATTTGAGGACTGCCATTACCGCTATTCTGGCCTTCTGCAATCATCCGGTCTCTTGCTGACTTGCTATCAGTAAGTTTCAATTTTGCAAAACATTTTTTACTTTTTGAGAAAGAAATTGGAGTTAAATATTATTTAGGCTTGGGATTGTTTTTGCTATACATATTTGGCTGAGATTAAGGTATTTTGATTATTTTGGTTTGATTTTTTTTGCTTAAACCTTATGACTGACAACCTCTTGCTGTTTACATATAAAGAAACCAAAACATCTAGAATCAACATTAAGAGAAAGTTGGTAACTATAAGTCACGCACAAAGACGAAGAGATGGACAGCGAGAAAGAGGAAACAGAGTATTCACACCCATTGGCAGGTAAAGCTTTTAAATAAAAATAACAAATTCAGCTTTAAAGTCTACAATTTGGTTTGGAATCCGTTTGAACTAAAGTCTTTTGGTTAGAATCAAATATTTGCTTTAAGAGATTTATTTTATTTTGGGTATTTGTGTTAGATTTAATTTTGTTTAGGGCATTTGTTTTTATAAAACATCAATTGACTCAAATTTAAACTTCGCTTTTAAGATAATGTGGTGTTGAAGAACTTGCGTGGCTAACATGTTTTATTCTTTACAAATTCTCATCACAGTTTTAAAAAAAATCATGTGGGTTGCATGTTTTGTTCCTTAAGAATGATACTGAACAATCTCAAAACCAGGACTTCTTGCCAAGTGCCAAATCAAGTTCAAAGGTCTGCTCTTCTCATTTTACAACACCTTTTTACTGTTTTGATCATTCTAGAATAGAGTTTTTACATTGTTAGTGGTATCCAATAGAGTTTTTTCTCTCACTGCCCGTTTCTACTTTGCAGTCTCTACTGATAGTGTTCTGCAAAACTTTTCAAAAGAACATAAACAATTTTGGCCCCCAAACTCTCCCTATAATGTTTTTTAAAGATAAGATTATCATCCTGTATAGTGATAAACTTTGTATATCCCACAAAAAAAAAAATAAAAAAATAAAAAAATAAATAAAATTAAAATTAAATGGGCATTCAAAAAAACTAGGATGTATACAAATTTTTTTTGAACAAACTTACATTGGAGAGTTGGAGTTGACCATGAAAGGAGACCCATTTCTTGGTCTCTCTCTCTAAGTCCTTAGTATTTAGCATCTAGACTCACTATTTAGTCTGGTTTTTCTTTCCTTCTTCTTTTTCTTCTTCTTCTTCGTCCTTACTTCTTTGTCCCTTTTATAGTTTTTTACTTATGAATCTCTAAGTTGAAGGTTTCTTTTTTCACGTTACAATTTGTTGGATTGCTCCAACTCCTACCACATGTGTGGCTCACGTGTTCTAGCCACCAGCTATCACCAACTTCAATATATTTACTATTTTATTTGTTAATTTTACCATTTCATTAGTGTTTTTAGGTCAATAACATTTCATTCGTTTTTTCCAGTTTCAAAAAAGTGAATTTGACACTTGATGTGGTTTTCTTTGTTTGCTAGCAAAACACTTCTTGCTATTTATATCATTATTTTTTGCTCTGTACTCCACTAAATTTTTTTTGGAGCCAACCTTTTTTTAACGCCTGCTATTACTAAAATAATTTTAATTATTGATAGATTTTGTAGCTATCTGAATTCTGGGCTGTACATGAACCACTAACAAATGCAGAATCAAGGTTTGATTGGTCGTGGTCCAAACCTTCATTTTTAAGATTTAAATTTTCACTGAGGCATTACTTTTTACAATTCAACCCATATTTTCAATGTTTTCTTAGGCTTCGTTCGCAGTATTTCTTTCATCTTTCTCTGCTATAATTTAAAATTGCTATGTTTTTTTTTTTTTTTTTTGAGCAATTGGAAATAATGGCTGCAATTATATGGATTGCCCTCTTTGCAGTTTCACTAAGAATAGTTAGGTATACAAAAGTGCTCACCACAGCCAAGAAAGAAAACGAAAAATCCGTAAACTGATACCAAAGCAGTAGTAAAAGTTACAGCAGTTACACATCACACGCATGATACAATGCACTTGAAATTCCACTAGATATGAATTGGATCTTACCTTCTGTTGTAGGACTTTAAAAGTAGGAAGTAAGGCTACAGCATTTGATGCAACATGAAAAATAGTTTGCAATCTCTGTTCTAATGGTTAAGAGATGTCATTTTTTGGTCTCAGCTAGATGTTGCATAGATCATTATTATCCATAGAAACATCATGCCAAGTTAAATTAAATTAAAGGGAGTAGATATATCATAGAGTCCAAAGAGAATAATTGCGCAGATCACTATTACCCATAGAAATCCTTGGGTAAAGTATAATTGAAAACCAGATTTTGCTTATACTTGAGCTCACTACATTTTCTGTTTTAGAGCATTTTGGTTTCTTAAGTTATATTTAAACTTAATTAATTTGTGCCTTGCTACTTTGTGTTTTGTGTTATAGATGTGGTTTTGATCTTTGCAATATGTGTTGAGCATGAGAGTTATATCGTTTCTGTGAAATGAAAGTTATGTTTTTCTCACCTCTAAGTTTTAACTATTTGATTGTCTGGGTGTTTCTTTTAAATATTATTAGATATTATTCTCATATACTTTAAATGAAAACATGAAAATTGTTAATGCCTAACTAATTAAAAAAAATTTGTAGGTAACTATTGACTGTCATTCGCGTGGGCAACAAAGCTCTACATCAACTTTGACATTCCAAAAGTCCCAAAGGAAATTATGCCAAAAGGACCTCCTAAAGGACTAGATGGATAACTTTCTTACATAATAGAAAAATAGTTGTTGAAATAGAAGACTTGGATGCATAAAAAATGCTTAAGAATTATGCAGCAAGCTCTATTCTTCATACCCTTTTCTTATTTACTTAATTTTCTGTTTTATTTCAGATTATGAGAGATTTAATTTTCTGTATTTAGGCTGTGGTTTTGTAATCTGAGCATCCTAAGACTCTTGTATCAACATGTATTTAAGTTTTGTAATATATGTGATTCTAATTTTGAACTCAGTTATAAACGTAGATTGTTATTCATTTGCCTCTGTTAGATTGCCGCACTGTTTAGTGCAGCCTTATTTTGGGAATACAAGATTGATGAAAATTGAGAATGCTATGAGTATGCATTTTTATAGGTGCTACATTAAAAAGCTTCAAATTTCAAGTAATGAATTTGAGTCTTAATTTTAAGGCAAATATTTGGAGTTGAGAAAATTAAAATGCAAACCATTACGGGAGATTGCCAACTTTTGGAAAACTAAATATCAGGAAACCTATTAATCTATTGTGCTTGGTCTCTTACTTTTTTCCTTTTTTGAAGTCCAAGTTGTTCAAGTATTAGGAAAGCTGTTAATCTGTTAAATAAATAAAAAGGAATAGCATAATGTTAACATATATACAATTTTTTATAGATAAAATTAATTGGTGACATGCAAAGCCAAGATTGTTAATGTTAACAACAGATGGGGTATTATTTTTGCATGTCTTACATGCAACAAAAAGCTCAATCCTATCAAAGGAGTTTAATGGTGTGAGTCATGTAAAGGCGAGCCTAAATTATAAAATGATCCCGCACATTGCGCGGGTTAAATGCTAGTAATAATAATAACAAAAGATGATGAACTTGTGTGGTTGGAAGAGCCTCCACCACCAGCTCTAGAGGCTTTGTACTTTGACAATTGCTGTTTCATGAATGAATGATATTTGGTTTGTTTTCACACACACACACACACACAAAAAGGAAAGAGGAAGTAAAAAAAAAAAAAAAAAATACGAGATATCTCCCCTATATTTCCTCTATGTAATGTAAGTGACTAATTATTTATTATATCACCAAAAGAATAATCATGTTTACAAACAGTCATTGCAATGATCTTTAAGATTCAACTGTGTTAGCTATATGGCTTATTGATATAAGAAAATGTTAAATTCGTTTAATGTGCATTTGCAGGTTTTTACAATGAGATTAGTACTCGGCAATATAGGGGCCTTCGGTTTGATTACGGTAATCACAATCTTTCTTTTAAAGGGGTCCAAACGTGTTAATGCCATTGGATGGATATGCGCTATTTACAACCTAGCAGTTTCTGCTGCTCCATTAAGCATCATGGTATGTTCTAGCTAGTGTATAGTATATATATCATGCATGATGGGTACTATTACCTATATATATATATATATACTTCATCAACTTTCAAATCATGGGGCTATAATATTTTAAATTGCAGATGCGAGTTGAAGAGGGTAAAAATCTAGGTTGACGGATCTCCATGAAACGGGACTGACAATTCCACATCCGTGGACTGATAGAGGACGGGCCTGACGCATACAAGGTCTGTTATGGACGGATCCTGCATGAACGGGTGCAACAGGGACGGATCGAACACCCACGTGGCAGCCAGAATCCTTAGATGGGAAATACTTGCGACACACACTTAGCCACCATAGAATTCCAAGGTAAATAAAATCCTAGCACAAAGAGGATTCCGGAAAATACGCGCATTAATGAAGATCTTCTCTATAAGGAAATACCTTGTCCATCACGTTTGGGACTATTCAAAAGGATTCTTATAAGGAAAAGACTTCTACACCAAGGAAGAGATGTCAACCTTCTACTACTATAAAAGCCCCAATACCCTCACAAATCAAGGTACGCATAATTTACCTCTCTCTAGCACTTTAGAGTTGTGAGAAGTTCTAACTTGACTTTCGAGGGGTATTTGGCCGGTACCACACCGGTGCTCTCTGTTAGGTCTTCTCTTTTTGTTGTGCAGTTGTTATTTCGAGTGTGCAAGTATCGTGTAGCTCACTGGTGGATTTTTCGGCATCATCAGTTGGTGTCGTCTGTAAGGATGTCGTTTTCTGGTTTGTAAGTCATAACAAACGCTTCCCAGACAAAAGAGTTGCATGGTGTTGACTCATTCAATGGTGACCACAAACAATGTTCAGGGAGACGAAACTCGTGTAGTGACCCTCGAGAGGCAGGTTCAGACCTTAGCCACTGCCATGGAGCGCCTCACTAAGCAGAACCACAATCTAGAGGAGTAGTTACGCCAGAAAAACGCAAGTCACGGTACTCAAGAGCAGGACCAAGAAGGTACCAGTGCCGATAGAAGAGAACGAAAGGGGCTAGAGGGCAGTAACGCTCAAAGCAGACCAGAGTGACAAAATTTGAGCATGCCATCCCTCACGAATGCAACTTCGCCACATATTGTCGCGGAGATGTAGGCGATGAAGGAGCAGATGGAGGTTATGATGAACGCTCTCAAGGGGCGAGTGTCCAGCGACCTTGACGATCTGGTCAACCGCACCGACTCGCCGTTCACTGCGGCTGTCAACTCTTTCCTTCTACCACATAAATTTTGCATGCCACAAATCGACAGCTTTGACGGGGCGAAGGACCCTCTAGACCACCTGGAAACCTTCAAAACATTGATGCACCTTCAAAGGGTAGCGGATGAGATCATGTGTAGAGCCTTCCCTACGACACTGAAGGGAGCCGCAAGGATTTGGTTCAGCCGACTGAAGCCTAACTCCATCAGTACTTTCAAGGAGCTAAGCGCCTAGTTCACCTAGCATTTTATTGGAGGACATAGATACAAAAAGTCCACCGCATGTTTGGTGAACATCAGGCAGTGAGAAGAGGAGACATTAAGATCCTACATAACCCGTTTCAACAAGGAAGCACTCCCGATTGATAAGGCCGATGATAAGATACTTGTTGCGGCCTTCACAAACGGGTTGCAAAAGGGTAAGTTCTTTTTCTCTCTATACAAAAATGACCCAAAAACAATGTTGGAAGTCCTCTACAGTGCCATTAAGTACATGAACGCCGAGGACGCACTATTGGCTTGAGACGAAAAGCTAAGAAAATGGGAAAGGCAAGAAGATGCCCAACAGGACTGAGGTTGGAAGACGGCGAGGACGGAAGACCTAAAGGATGACAAACGCTCCAAGCCCCCCGCAGGGAGATTCAAGAATTTCACCCCGTTGACTACCCCAATTGACCAGGTATTAATGCAGATCAAGGATGAAGGAACCCTAACCTTTCTCGGAAAGCTGAAGGGAAATCCCAATAAGCGATCTAAGGACAAGTATTGTCACTTCCACCGTGATCATGGACATGATACAGTTGATTGCTATGACTTAAAATAGTAGATCGAAGCCCTTATTAAACAAGGGAAATTGCAAAAATTCGTCATCAAGGAAAGGACAGATCAGCAACATTAGAAACAGCTCCCCGGACGGGATAATGAGCGCCCCAGGCCTCCTATAGGGGATATAAGAATGATCGTAGGGGGCACAACGACTACGAGGTCATCCAAAAAGGCCCAAAAGACATATCTCAGTATGTTCACAACGTCCAGCTGATGGGCTCCGTACCAAAGATAGCATGGATAGAGAGCCTAATCATAGGATTCTCGAAAGAGGATGCCCGACGTCTTCACCACTGCATGATGACGCACTTGTCATCACTTTACATGTGGGGGACTTCAACATACACCGAGTGCTGGTCGACAATGGTAGCTCAGCAGACATCCTATATTACCCAGCGTTCCAACAGATAAGGATTGATAGAGAACGGTTGATATCGACAAACGCTCCGCTGGTTGGTTTTAGAGGTACGAGGGTATTCCCATTAGGCGCGGTCGTGCTTTCGGTAACAGTAGGTGATTATCCTTAACAGATCACTAAGGATGTGACATTCCTTGTGGTCGATTACTCGTCCGATTATAATGCTATCCTCGGACGACCCACCCTTAACTCGTGGAAGGCGGTAACATCAACATACCACCTAATGATCAAGTTCCCTACGGATTAGGGGGTCGGAAAGCTATAAGGAAATCAGGTGGCCACATGTGAATGCTACATTGTCATGCTGGAGATGGAAGATCACTAGTAGACCATGTGCATAGAAGAGCAACGGACCATAGCGAGCCTGTTGAAGAACTAGAAAAGATAGCCCTTGATGAATCAAAACCTGAACGGACGACTAGAATGGGGACATTGGCCAGCCAGCCAATACGTCAAGCCCTTGCAGCATTCCTTAGGATGAATTAAGACATGTTTGCATGGAGCCACGAGGAAATGCCTGGGATTGATCCCTTAGTCATGGTTTACAGGTTGAATGTGAATCCCGCATCCTCACCCGTCCAACAGAAAAAGTGAGTGTTCGCTCAGGAGCGAGACAAAGCGATAGTAGAAGAAGTTAGGAACCTACTGGAAACAGATTTCATTTGAAAAGTATACTACCCTAACTAGTTAGCAAACGTAGTTATGGTCAAGAAGGCTAATGGGAAGTGGCGAATGTGTGTCGATTTCACGAACCTCAACAGGGCATGCCTGAAGGACAGTTACCCACTCCCTCAGATAGATACCTTGGTAGACTCGACGGCAAGACACCAGCTCCTCAGCTTCATGGATGCCTTTTCGGGCTACAATCAAATCAAGATGGATGAGGCTGATCAAGAGAAAACCTCCTTTATCACCAGCCAATGACTCTTTTGCTACAAGTTGATGCCATTTGGGCTCAATAATGCGGGGGCGACGTACCAGAGATTGATGAATAAAATGTTCATGAATCAGATTGGGAGGAACGTACAAGTTTATATTGATGACATGTTAGTGAAGAGCTTTCATGAAGATGATCATCTAGACAACCTCTGGGAGACCTTTGACACACTCCGGTTATATAACATGAAGTTAAATCCAAACAAGTGCGCATTCAGAGTGACAACGGGGAAATTCTTGGGCTTTATGGTATCCCGAAGAGGTATAGAGGTTAATCCGAAGAAGATACGGGCCATAATGGAGTTAGAACCACCAAGGACAGTCAAGGAGGTGCAAAGCTTGAATGGCAAAATTGCAGCCCTGAACAAGTTCGTCTCGAAAGCAACAGACAAATGTCTACCTTTCTTCTGCACTCTAAGAAAATCATTCGAGTGGATGGACGAGTGCCAAAAGGCCTTTGAAGATTTGAAGAAATACCTTTCATCACCGCCATTGCTCAGCCCATCTAGACAAAAGGAAGAACTCTACCTTTACTTAGCAATTTCGCAAGCAGCGGTCAGCGCAGCCTTAGTAAGAGAGGAAGATGGATCTCAAAGACCCATCTACTTTATAAGCCGGGTGTTCCAAAGAGCAGAAGAGAGGTACCTCCAAATGGAGAAATTAGCCTTCGCGCTAGTAATTGTGGCACGAAAGCTCAAGCCGTACTTCCAGGCGCATACCGTCATAGTCTTAACGGATCAACCCCTGAGAAGAGCCATGAGTAGCCCTAAGGCTGCCAGACGAATGGCTTTGTAGGCAGTGGAACTGAGTGAATTTGATATACAGTACTGCCTACGAACTGCGATAAAAGGGCAAATTGTGGCTGACTTCATTGCCGAATTTGCTCAATTGGAAGGCAAGGGAGCAGAAAATTGCCACATTGTGGAGCATTCACATGGACGGATCTTCCAATAGACGAGCAGGAGGGGCCGGTATGGTAATCCAAACCCCAGAGGGGGATAAGATCGAGTGCATGATCTGATTAGACTTCCCTATGACCAACAACGAGGCCGAGTATGAAGTATTGGTGGTGGGGCTAGATCTCACAAAAGCAACAGGTGCTGAAAACGTGGTCATACATTGCGATTCCCAGGTGGTAACAAGTCAGGTTAATGGCGGCTACGAATGCAAGAATGAAAGGATGAAGAGGTATCTGTAGGAGGTGAAGAATCGAATCAGGAGCCTTGAAATCAGATTCGTTCAAATCCCAAGGGAGGAAAACGAATGTGCTGACCGACTAGCAAAAGCTGCCTCAGCAAAATTTATGCATGTCCCCGAACAGGTATTGTCATTTGTTCAAGTCTCCTTGCTTATTGATGACGGAACGAATGTGCAAGAAGTAGGTTCTGAAAGCAATTGGACTACGCCATTGATATCCTACCTGAGAACTGGCATGTTACTAAATGGGAAAGACGCCACTAGGAAGTTGAAGGTTCAAGCATCACGATTTATGCTAATAAAAGATGTTTTATACAAAAAGAGGAGTCTCTCGACCGTACCTGAGGTGTTTAAGCCACGAAGAAGCAGATTACGTAATGAGAGAAGCCCACGAGGGTATCTACAAAAACCACTTGGGGGCACGGTCATTAGTGCACAAGTTGATCCAAGTAGGATACTATTGGCCTCCAATGCTGAAGGACGCACAGGCTTATGTCAAGGCCTGCAACAAATGTCAAAGGTTCAGTAATTTCATCAAGCAACCATCCAAAGAGCTGACCCCCATGACAGCCCCTTAGCCATTCGCCCAATAGGGGCTAGATATCATGGGCCCCTTCTCGACAATAGTTAGGCAGCTAAAGTTTTTGGTAGTTGGTATCAACTACTTCACTAAGTGGGTGGAAGCAGAAGCCCTAGCTACTATCACGGAGAAGAACATTCGAAGTTTTATTTGGAGAAATATCATCTGCAGGTACGAGATACCTAGAGTGTTTGTCTCTGACAACAAAAAGCAATTCAACAATAGCACATTTAGGGACTTCTGTTCAGAGTTAGGTACCAAGAATCATTGCTCATCGTCCATACACCCAAAGGCCAATGGGCAAGTTAAATTCATGAACCAATCTTTGCTCAACATTATCAAGACCCGACTCGATGGGGCAAAGGGTATTTGGCCGGACGAGCTACCAAGCGTTCTGTGGGCATACCAAACTACAGCAAGAACACCCACTGGAGAAACGCTGTTTCGACTAGTATACGAAAGTGATGCTGTCATCCCAGCAGAAGTAGGGCTCACAAGCTATTGGGTGGAGAACTACGATGAGGATAAGAACGAGGAGACCACATGCCTTCAACTCGACCTGGTGGACAAAGTCTGGGCGATGGCAGAGCAAAGGTTGGCGTGGTACCAGAATCTCATGGCGAAACACTACAACTCCAATGTCAGGCATAGAGACTTTCAGGTTGGAGATCTTGTATTACGGAAGGTAATGGGCGCTATTAGAGATCTTTCGTAAGGAAAGCTCGGCCCCAACTAGGAAGGACCCTACAGGATCGCATCATGGTAAAGGAAGGGCACCTACTACCTCGAGACGCTGGATGGACGAAAGCTGCAGTACCCATGGAACACGAAGCACCTAAGAAAATACTACCCGTAGAAAAGCAACATCATCCGACAGAGTCTCAGTTTATTTAAATTTTTTGCTAGTATTTTAAGTTAATTATTGCAACATTCTCCAATTCTTTAGTTTGGACGGCTATTTTTGCTGTAATACTCAAGTATTCTTTTTAAGCTTCTTTTCCTTTAAAAGCTACATTTTTGGTTTAATAATAAGAGGAATATTCAGACATGATTGTTGTGTTATTCTAGGATGGATATCTTATAAAGTCCATAATGTGGACGGGTCATCCCATGGGGATGTATATCTAAAGTCCATAAAGTGGACGGACTACCCAGGATGGTGGATATCTTATTAAGTCCATAATGTGGACGGACTACTCAAGATGGTGGATATCTTATTAAGTCCATAATGTGGACGGGTCATTCTAGGAGGATGTATATCTTAAGTCCATAAAGTGGACAGAGCACCCAGAAGGATGAATGTTTCATAGTCCATAAAGTGGACTGGTCCTTCCAAAAGAGTGAATGTTCTACTAAGTCCATAAGGTGGATGGAACTATAAACAAATATAGTCCATGGAAGTGGATGGTGTCGAAAAAAGATTAAGGATAAACTCCAAGATGGGGTAACTCTAACAATACGTGGACGGATTTAAGAGAATAAATCCAAACATGCATTAAGCAAGATTGTCTACAAGCACCTAAGTAAACATACAGAAAGAGTAAAAAACTTTAAAAATTACTCAAAAGTGTCTACAGATAACTTAAAATTATTTTCCAAAGTGATTTAAAAAAAAAAAAAAAAAAAACTAAGGATTAGGGGTATGTTCAACATTGTCTAGAACTACGTTTTTAGGAGGACGAACAAGATCATCAACGGTCTGAGCTTGGCCTTGAGGAGGAGCTGAGTTGCTGTCACCAGCTGCACTATCAGCAAAGAGGTCCTCTGTGTTGTCAGATTCGACGGGCTGTATAGAGGTTTGGGCTTGGTCGTCAATATTTAATATTGAGAAGTTGAGGTTAGGATAAGCTCTCTTGGCTTGACGAACAACATCATTAAATCTGTCTGCATAAGAAATCGCGAGCTCCTTAATGAGGGCGTCGGAGTCCCGATACTCACGGATCGCTGCTTCTTTTTCCTGATGGAGTTGATCCTTAGACTCCTTGATCTCGCTTTCCTTCTCCTCCAGGATCTTTTTTAGTTTCTCTATATAATCTTCAAGCTCTTTCTTGGCCTGCTCCGACATGGTAAATTTCTTGTCCATGCCAACCTTCCAAGTCTTTAGACCAAGCAACTCATTATCCGTGTCATTGGCCTTCTTCCTAACACGGTCTAGGGCCATCTTATGGTTCAAACATCATCCCATAAGCCCCTTCATCATAAACATGGCCTAAAAAATAAGAAGAGATCAGTTCAAACTAACAAAGAGGTAGACGGATGAATAAAGCACGGGCAAAATTACCTTAGCGATAATAAACAGCCCCATCTCCCCTATCGCCTTTGTCGAATGGTTGCTTAAGTCCTCATAATCTTCAGGGGTTATGATGGACGAAAGCCTCTCTAGGGCGTGTTTGGAGTCCTCTCGAAGAAGGATGGGTGGCTTCTCCTGTTGGGTGGACGGACCCTTCATCAAGTCCTTCCCTGCTCTATGCTTTGTAGGGGTGACCGTCTTTGCACCCTCAACTATTAGCCCTATGATGGGCTCCAAAGGGACCTTGGGTTTCTTGAGAGGACGATCCCCTTTGGGCGGCTGCTTCCTTTTGGATCCACATTGTCGGTCTCCTTTTTCTTGGTGGCCTATGCCTTAATCATTGCCCTCCTCTTTGCGTTGTCCATTTTTGTAGAGGTGGACGGATGAAGCTAATTACTAAGATAAAAATCAATACCTTTCAAACAGAATGAGGATAATAGACTTACATTGGCGAATTCTGGCGTCGTATTTGATGGCAACTTGTGTCGGTTCAAGTCCGTCACAATACCAATGGATGGTATCAAGTGTGACTAGTTTGGCCCAAGTCCTTTCCTTCGGCTTGGTCTTGACAAAAATTCTCTCAAGAAAGTTGAACTCCTCAATTTCAACCTGTGGATGCCGTCGAATTGTAAAGAAGAAGACGATTAAAAGTGTTGAAGAAATTAAAATAAACTGAACGGTCATGAAAAGGGTTTACACACTAGGATGGGTACATACCGAACAGAGGCAATATGCCCCAAGTCGTGTCGACGGGCATGTGTTCCATGTCCCCTAGATGACACATCCACTCGTCACCCTCTAGGAAGAAGTAATGACTCTTCCAGCTCCTATTAAAGTCTGGGGTTTCAAACATAACATTCAACAACGGACTCCTAGGCACAAAACTATATATCCCCTTTGATTTGTCTATTTCATCTGGATGGTTGTAGTGAAGGAATTCCCACACCGTTAGCCTCCTAGCATCTTTTGACATAGCACCGTACAGGACCTCCATCGCTATGAAGAGCCATCAAGTGTTTGGGGATACTTGGTTGAAGGACAAACCTAGGTACTTGAGAAGCTCACGGTGAAGGGAGCTTAGTGGAAACCTAAACCCTGCCTTCAGCATCTGTTCATACACCCCAACACCTTCTACCCCTTCATAGTAGTATTTTTCTGACTTATAGGGTAGGTGGATGGGGATATTATCTGGAATTTGGTAATTGGCCTTAAGAGTGTTGAAGTGTTTCTCCTTGATGGTGGACCTAAAATCATTCACCATCCACTCCGATAGCATGATGAACTCCCTAAGTCCATTAGCACCTAC
Organism: Quercus gilva; assembly: GCA_023621385.1. NCBI lineage: Eukaryota > Viridiplantae > Streptophyta > Magnoliopsida > Fagales > Fagaceae > Quercus > Quercus gilva. The sequence continues at coordinate 61,025,744 of CM042473.1, read as the reverse complement.
GACGGACTTTATTGGTTGTTCCCCACCGTCATCAAAACCCTCATTTGGGTCAGCCATCTCTATATCCTTATTCATTGATGACGGGGAAGAGGCAGATGGACTCCTCTCTTCACTTGGACTCTGTTGGTCTTCGTGACTTGACAGGTATACTTCCTCGTAATCTGTCCCGTCACGGACAACTAACTGGTTACTTGATGCACTAGACATTGCCTACACATGACGACAAAACCTAAGACTCTGACGAGTCTAGAAGGGGTGACAGGGGTATAAAGTCTAGGAAAATAAAAGAGTATATCTGAAGGTAAAAAAACTTGTGAAAAAGAGAGTACTTACCAAGTTACTGAGTGAACGGAAGAAGGGCGTTGATGACGGACATAGCAACTGGATGGAGGGTCTCTAACAAAGATGGCGGAGGCACTTTGACTGTGTTTACAGCAGAAAGTAGAGAAATGAGAAAAGAAGTGTGATATTTATAGAGGAAGTGCGTGGAAGACGAAGCGATGCTTCGATCCGAGACAATATCCAATGGAAGAGCGACATGTGCCATGCGTTATAAATGGTTTCCAAACAACCTGTTAGGGGTGGGCACAGTTCACAGAATCCATATTGAAACCGTCGACCCACAGGTCTTTGAGCCGTCATCCCTTGAACCTTGAACCGTCACCCCATAAGTCCTTCTACTCAAAGATGACGGACCCATAAGGTGAGAGGGCAATTGAAGAGGGTAAAAATCTGGGTTGACGGATCTCCATGAAATGGGCCTGACGGTTCCACATCTGTGGGCCGATAAAGGACGGACCCAACGCGCACAAGGTCTGTTATGGACGGATCCTGCATGAACGGGTGCAACATGGACGGATCGAACACCTACGTGGCAGCTAGAAACCCTAGATGGGAAATACTTACGACACACATTTAGCCACCATAGAATTCTAAGGTAAATAGAATCCTAGCACAAAGATGATTCCAGAAGATACGCGCATTAATGAAGATCTTCTCTATAAGGAAATACATTGTCCATCACGATTGAGACTATTCAAGAGGATTCCTATAAGGAAAAGATTTCTACACCAAGGAAGAGATGTCAACCTTCTACGCATAATTTACCCCTCTCTAGCACTCTAAAGTTGTGAGAAGTTCTAACTTGACCTTCGGAGAGTATTTGGCCGGCACCACATCGGTGCTCTCTATTAGGTCTTCTCTTTTTATTGTGCAGGTGTTATTTCGAGTGTGCAAGTATCGTGTGGCTCACTGGTGGATTTTTCGGCATCATCACGAGTTATAAGAACCAAAAGTGTAGAGTTCATGCCTTTTACTTTGTCCTTTTTTCTCACCCTTTGTGCCACCATGTGGTTCTTCTATGGATATTACGTAAGGGATTTCTCCATTGCGGTGAGTTCCTATATCAATATTCTTTCATAGTTTATAAGCAACATACATGCATGACTCTCTTACTCTTTTTCTAATTAAGATTTAAAAATTATCATGGAAATTTATAATCTTGTCTAACACAATGGAAAATCAGTTGCCAAATGTCATGGGATTCCTATTTGGAATTTCTCAAATGATCCTATTCATCATTTACAAGGACGCTGCAAATAAAGACGTTGAAGCAAATATGAAGCAACAACAAAGCAACGCGGAAATAAAGTTGAGCTCATTTGATAATTCAAAATTCTGTCCTCAAGCTTATCAACCAGAAACCATGAGACACAATTGTTTGTTTACGGCCAAAAGCTGCAATGTGTAGAGAAATTAGTATCTGCTTAAGATCCAACACGGATCACAAGATTGAGAATAATAACTCTTAATTTCCATTTCAATTGAAAATTGGATGTTGACGGTGACACACAAAAGCTTAAATAAACTAAAGAGATTTCTCCTACTCTGAAATTAAATATATATATATATATATGTTATTTTTGTTAACTTTTTTTTATTTTCTTTCATTTTTGTAGTTTCTTCTTGTCTCCTATGTTGTAGGATTAATGATGAGAAATTTCATGTGACTACCACAAAAAATAGTCCCTTATGATTTTCTTCATTATTAATTGATGATTTAGTATTATTAATAAAATACCAAGACACAACTTGAAGCAAGCAATCATAATTTCATAGGCTCAATGATGAATACTAATACTATTAGCAATACTAAATTTTGGTCTCACCCATGGATGGGCAAGACATCTCGCATGTGTTGGTGTGTACATAAAAATTGAAGTTGCTAACGTTAATTAAAATTCTAAGTTGTGATTAACCACCTATATTTAATAGGTTTTACGCTAAAATACAAATTGCACTATCAAACTTTACCTAAAATTTAATTTAGTTCAATTCAATCATCTATCTTTTAACTTTATTCAATTTGGGTCCTATCATTAGTGTCCGTTAAGGGATTGCTGTTAAGTGTCCAAAAAAATATGTTTTTTTTTTAATTATTTATTTTAAATTCAAAAATTAAAATTAAAATAAGGAAAAAATTTTATAAATTAAAATCGATTTTTTCCCTTTTCAAATTGGAAAAAGAAAAAACAAAAAGCGAATTTTTTTTGTTCAAATTTTTTTAATCAATCTCCTCTTGTAACATTCATTCATTGTCCAAAATTTCTCACTTTTTTTCCTATGGATTCTCAGTAACCAAACAGTTCAAACTAAACAGGAAAACATAAGGGGGGAAAAATGCTATCACCGACCAATTACAGCCATCCATTCCTCTCTCATCATTGTTTCTACATCGGATAGGCATTCTTAACAATCATAGACATTTTAAGTTTCCAATTTATGCTCAATTGAAGACAATTCAATGAAACCAATCTTCCAATAATGAAAGGAACAACCCAACCAATCCGAACAACGGTAGAAATCCATTCAACCCAATCAATCTCCACCTCATCTACACACATGAAACGATCCAAGGAGTCATACAAAAAAAAAAAAAAAAAAAGGAAACAAAATAGGTGAAAACATTTGTGGGTTCCTTTTTTGGACAGTACCTAGGCCCAAAAGGTGATAAGGATCTTAGGCCTCCAAAGAGATAATGTTAAGTGGTTACTGGACTGGGCTTAGTTTACTGTAGCTGGTGTTGGGCTGATTACGAACCAATTTGTGCACAAACATGGGTCCTACAATACATACACATTCATACATGTGCACATATATATTGTAAAGTAAGTGACTGAGGAACAGTAAAGGGATTATCAAGAAAAATGCAAGCAATAACGTCAGGGATTGTCAAAAAATAGAGCGATAGTTCATTATATTAAGTTTTTAAGTACATTGTATTAAGTTTTTAAGTACATTAGACCCTATTTCTCACTGGGATATACCACAAGGTTCAAATAAGTTCAAAAGTCACAGACTTGGATAGCTCTTTCTAGGCTTCCAAGACTTGTGAAGTTTGAAACCCTTTTAATCCAAGTGTATCCTTAAGCACTTGCTATAGGATCCTTCATAATGCCTTTCTCTTTTCTCTATTTTTTCTGAAGCTTAGTGAATCTCTCTGATGCTCTTTTTATGCTTTGATTAATAGTTGCTCAATGCCTTTTGTTGATGCCTTCATCTTCCTTTCATAGTACCATTCTAGGGTTTTTGGCATGCCATTGATTCCCTCCTTTTGCTGCCCTCGGTACTAAAACCAAGTTGTGTCAGCAACATTGGTGGTTGGTCCTTTCCTTATTGCTTCGTTGTATCCTTCTTTTGAGGTTTATCTCCCAAAAGTTCCCCATTAACCTTCCTTTTTTGGGAGGTCCTGATGGGACAAGTTCAAATGTCATTCCTAGGTCAAGGCTTCCAATCATTCTCCTAAAACTTCTAAAAAGACATTTCAGAGCCTTTTTGGTTGCCCCACCCTTTGTCCCTTTCCTTCAAATAGGTGGACTCCTTCTTGACATGTTGAAAGGCTTTTAGCCACCTCCTTGTGCCATCCATATCCTAGTTGGTCTCCTTTAGCTTTTCTTGAGGATCCCTCTCTAGCTCTAGTAGTTCTAAGGTATCTTGGTCTAGTCCCTTTCTTCTCCCTAGGCTTCCCTAGGGATCCCCTTTTAAATAGGGTTGGGTCAAACTTCCATTATTTTCTTCTATCCTCTCTAAGGCCCAAGGCTTACCCTGTAGGTTATACCTCAACATTTAGCCCCCCGAGCTTGTGGGTTGCCTGTAGCCTATATGTGAGTAAATAGAATTATTACTTCTTTAGGATCCTTCTTTTGTTTCTCCTTGCGTGAGTAAATAGACCTTGAGGATCCTTATCCCCTGCATTTTCCTCTGAGATCCTTACCTTTTGTATCTCACTCTTCTCGTAATTCCTCCCTATTTTCAAGGGATGTTGCAGTTTTTTTGAAAAAGGTTAGGTGAATGGACAAGTTTCCCCCTCTTTTTACATTAACTCTTTCTATTTTTCACAACTCCCATCAATAACTGACAGCCAAGTCCTCCAAAAATTTAATTCTAGTGACTGGCACATCTTTCAATACTTCATCCTTTCTACATTTTCCCTCCACGCCATTATTGCTATCACTTTAATCTCTTCTCTAAATTTTTCTATCTTTTTCCTAAACTTGAACCTCTTCTCAAATCCCTCATTCTCCCCTTTTACTCCCTTTAACCATTCTTTTCTCTCCCCCCCTTCATCTCTCCCTTTTCTTTCCTCTTTTGTTTTCATTGTGCTTCATAGAGGTATTCCCATGACTTCTTCTTCTTCTTCACGTAAGAGAAAGGAATGCTCACCCACCCTATCCGAGGGTGAGGGTTTCTTAGTGGGGTTAGAGTAAGAGGAGGTACAAGAAGTCTTAGATCGGCCAACTTTTCTCCTTTAAGATCCCTGGTACACTTCTAGCCTATTCTTTCCTTAGGTTGCTCATGGTTGGGCCAACTGGGTGGATGAGGAATTGGCTGATGGAAATTTTGCTAGATGTTTGGAATGGGCTGGTATCCTGAAGTCAGTGGCAATGACTAGGAATTTAGAAGGTTTAAGGGATGCCAAAGGTCTTAGGCACTTGGCTCATCATTAGTCTCCCTCTCTCCATACATCTTTTTTGTGGGTGAACTTAACATCATTTTGGAGGATGTGGTCAACAACTTCTTGCTCCCTATGTTTAGCAATGAGAGCTCCTTTGACATCCAACTTTTTGCTGAGGATCTTGCAGTTGAGGAGCAGCTTTTCAAGTATTTTGCTGGACATACTGCTTCTTCTGAGGTAAACCAGCCAAGATGGGGAAATGGGTAGCAACACTTTCCGAGGAAAAGAAGAAGCCTGTCAAGCAGGCTGGGAACTTGGTGTTGTGGTTAAGCCAGTTTCTCTTCAGTAAGTTCCTCGGCTATGGGGTCATGTCTATGTTCTTCCTTTTAGCCATCCAAATGGACCGGGGTACCAGCTACCCACTAGCCCCCATGTTCTTGGGTCACATCTACTCTCAACTGGATCTATTTCATACTTATGAGATTAAACGTAATTCCTGCTATGTTGCAAATATTTATGTGGGATCGTTCCTAGGTTACTTTGGCAAAGTGCAGGAATTTGAAGTATGTAAAAGAGAAGTTCCAAAGATCACTAGACATTATCAAAGGGTTGTGTGGCAATTCCACAGACGGGCATCCTATAATCTTTCGTTGGTCCAATCTAAAGGATGGGGCTATCAACCTTATGGAATTGTTTGGTCAAAGGGGCCACTTAAGTTGACGTTCACCTCGAGAGTTTGGCCTTGGGTTTGCTTTTGATTCCGTCCTGTGATCTCTTTTGAATCGCTCAAGGTACACTTTTGACTTACGCTGAGGAAATGAGAGCAGCTTGGCATACCTTGCTTGTACAAGTCCCTCATGGCTCCCAGTTCCTTCATCAGGTGGTCCCAAGTACACCCATTATCCTGCACACTAGGTACTTAGGTAGTTTGGCTTCAATCAGGATATCCCACCATTGTTCAAGGAGGTTGTCCCTTCACTTCCTTCTTTGGATTCATTCTTGAGGCTTTAAGCCTTTTCTTATTGGTCGCAGAGGATCCCCTAGTTTGTTTTGCCAAGCTCTTAGTGGGCAGCTTTTGGTTCTAGTGGTTTCTACAATTACTAGAGGATAATCTATGAATTGTTATTGGATTATGTTGGTTTGGGCACAACAGGGAGGACTCCTAACCCTGATCTCTCTTCTACTCCCACTTCTAACAAACATTTGGCTCTCCTTACAGCTGACATTGTGTCTGCTAATATAAGCAGCAAGACTAGTTTTGTAGAGTGGCATCTTGTTAGGGGTGGCTGGGTATCCTATGTTAATGATTTCCCTACTTCTTGGCCTAGTAATGATCTGATTGTTGGCTCTTCCATCGGTGTACCAATCAAGAATGGGGTAGTTGAAGAGATTGGTGATGCAACTCCCAATAGCAAGGGGAAGGAAAAAAAGATTAAGAAGGATGCTAGTAAGAAAATTGAGGCCGAAAAGGGTGTTGAGGGTACTAAAACTGGCCAAGGTACTAAGAAAATAAAACTACCATAGGTCTAGTTGTACAGGTTGACTTTTTCTATGTCCCCATAGGTCTGGTTGTACAATTCTTCTAGTTTTAGCTTTCCTTCTTCTTCACTGATACATCTGGACAGGATCCCTTTGGGCAACCTCTTGTATAGCTCCCCTTCTATCAAGGTATAGTCCTTTAACTCTTTGATACTTCCACCATGCTCTAATTTTCCCATTTCTCTTTTTATTGCACTCTGCCAATCTTCTTCACCTGGTTCCTCTAGGAACATCTTTTTGAGAGTTTTTGTGATGGAGCTTTGTTGCTTGCTTACCCTTATCAGTGTACTCTCTTCTTTGGAAGGCACTTGGAATCCTAGGGTGGCCAGTGCATCAGCGAACCAGTTCTCACTTCTTTGGGCATACTCCACACTAAAGGTTTGGAACCTCCCTTCTACCTTTTGCGCCCAAGTTCAATAGGATGCCAGGCTTGGCTCCCTTATTGTGAAGTCTCCTTTAACTTAAGAGATCACAAGGTTGGAATCTCCTAGCATTCTTATGTCCTTAATCCCTATACCAAGTGCTATGGTTAGCCCGGTCAGGTACACCTTTTATTTAGTAGCGTTGTTTGAGCAAGGAAACTCATGTTTGAAGGAGAATGGCACGGTGTCCCCGTCTTCACAACTCAACACAACTCTTATGCCATTTGAAGCTATTGCTGACCCATCAAACTCATGGTCCATTTCCTTTTTGAGAGCTCTACTACTGCCAATAAGGGCTAATGGAAAAGGGCCTTTATCGGGTGAGACTTTGTCACTAGGAGGATTTAATGGGTTGAGAAGTAGCGTTTTAGCCTTTGAGATGCATAAATAACCACCAAGCATGCTTTTTCTATCTTGGGACACCTTGTTTTCGTGTCTCTTAAGGCCTTGCTCACATAATAAATGGGTTGCTCATTTCCTTCGCTATCTTCTTGAGCCAGCAACGCTCCAATTGCCTGGGAGTTGGATGCCAAGTATAATAACAGAGGCTTCCCACTCATAGGTACTTGTAGGGTAGACAAATGGTTCACGATCTACTGGATCCTTTGGAAGGCCTCCTGTTATTCAGTCCCCCACGTGAACTTAGCTCCCTTTTTCAATAGTTTGGATAATCCATTGGTGATTGAGGCTAGGCATGGTACAAACCGACTGATGTAAGAGACCCTTCCTAGGAAACTTTTGAGTTCTTTGACTGTTGTGGGCCTCTTCATGGTTGTTATGGCAGCGGCCTTGGTTTGATCCACACTTATGCCTCTATGATGTACCAAGAACCCAAGGAACTTTCTAGCGGATACCCTAAAGGCACACTTCAGTGGGTTCATGCGTAGCTTGTACATCCTACATCTTTCAAAGACTCATTCAAAGACTTGGAAGTGTCTGATTTTACCACAATATCATCTATATAATCTTCTATCTCTTGATGCATCATATTATGGAAAATGGCTGTCATGGTATGCTGGTACGTGGCTCTTACATATTTAAGGCCAAAAGGCATCATAGTGTAATAAAAGTTCCCGATCGGGGTCCTGAATGCTGTTTTCTCGACGTCCTTGGCAGCCATCTAAATTTGATTGTACCCATTATACCCATCCATGAAGGAGAACATGGAACTACCTACAACTGAGTCTACAAGGATATTGATATTGGATTAAGGGAATTCAACCTTAGGACATGCTTTGTTTAGGTTGCAAAAATCTATGTAACACCTAATTTGGCCATTCTTTTTCTTCATGGAAACTATATTGGAAAGCTATTTAGGATGTTGGATAGGTTTGATGAATCCTACTGCCAACAACTTTTTGACCTCTTGAGTGATCTGAGCCTCTACCTCAGTGTGGAAGACCCTGGCTAGTTAAATTACTGGATTGGTTCCCAAATCTACATTGAGAGAATGGACCACCAACTTGAGATCCAGGCCAGACATCTTATCATATGTTCATGCAAACACGTCCACATATCTTTTTAATAATTCCACTAACTGCTCTTTTTCCTTTATTGATAACTGATTGCTGATAAAGATAGGTCTTGGGGTTCCTAGATCAGTCCCCAAGTTTATTTCTTCCAACTCCTCTTTGGGCTGAATTTGTGCTTCCTTCTCCACGTCCTTTGGGATCTTCTCTTGAGCCATCATGTAGTTTGGTGGTTCGGGACCCTCCTACAGAGTGCATTCACGTCCTGCGTACCTTCATAAGTGATATATTAATCTGCCATGGGTTCTTGGACTACTACACACTCTCGGGATCCTAAGGAGTTAACCTCCGTCTTCTGTCTTTTCCTGTCCAAGAAATCCTACTGATCGCAAGTGTTACCCCCTTCTTCTTTCTCTAAAACAAGTGCCTCCGGGGTCCCTGGTGTGGGACATTTGTCATCTGGTGCTAACTCATCATAAAACATAATTTCTACAAAGTTCACTTTTCCTTGATTGAATGGATTTGGGTTGGTAGGGATCCTTATGTGCCTTCCATTCAGCCTCCCTTCCACACATTGGTGGTACATTGATGGGATTAGGTGGTGTTTATGGAGCCAAGGTCGCCCCAACAGGATGTGATAGGAAACCTTTGAATTGATCACATGGAATTGAGTCAAAGCTACTATAGGGCCTACCCTTAGCGCTAACTGTATATACCCTTCAGTAGATTCTGTAGCTCCTCCAAATTCTGTTATCTTTATAGGAGCCCCCAAGATCCTTTTGCCAGCCATGCCAATGGCCTCCAAGGTACTCAGGGCAATGAGGTTGAGCAAAGCTCCTATATCTATCAATGCCCTCTTGATCTTAACACCATTTATGGTGGCTGTCAAATAGAGAGGCATTCGATGGTCTGGGTACTCAACCTCCATATCTTCATCCGTGAAGGTTATTGCATTAGTTGTTTCCAAGAAAGCTCTACCTGCATGAGTTTCTGCTGTGAAACATTCCACCCCTAAGTTTGCTGCTATACACATGAGGGATTCTATTGCGATTCTTCTTGTTTTTGGTTTAAATCCCAGCTGGTTAAACAAGGACCTGAACTTAGGGTTCTTCTAGAGTGTCCTAACTATGTTTGGATGGACGGATCCCTCTAAATCCTCTACTTCTACATCAGTTGGGTTCCCATGAATTACCACAACCACTACCCCTTTTCCTTTGTGATTGAGCAAAGGGTTCCTTTGTACTTCAAGTTCTTTCTGGGTAAGCTCTAGGGTCCCTTCTCTCAGCTTCTTGTGAAAAAGCCTCTGGAAGGTCTAACGATCCTTGGTGGAATGCTTGACATAGTTGTGGATCCTGCAAAATAAAGGGTTCTTTCTCTCCTCTTTAGTATGCAGCCTTGACACAGTGAATGGCCTGATAACTCCATCCCTAATCCACTTTTCTAGGACGTGGTTTAGATCCTTTGTAGTATATGGGATCACAGGGGGTTCCTCAGTCACCATTCCTTCAAGGATTTTCCTCTTTTCCCCTATTGAGGCTGTCATGGCCTGGGACACTGGTACCCTCTTGGTTTTCATAGTTATTGCATCCTTTTGTTTCTTTGCAGCAAATCAGTGAACTAAGTTACACACAGGTTTTCCAAATTAAGTCTGTAATCATAGGGCATGTTAGATATGCAGGTTTCCATGAGCTTATTTTCTTCATGGTCTCCATAACAATCTAGGGAGATATCCTTAAATCTTTTGATGAACTAAACAGGATCCTTTCCAAGCCTTTGCTTTACCAGTTGAAGACTTGAAAAAGTGACTTTATCTTTGCCTGGGTAGTACTTTGCATAAAATCTCTCCCTCATCTCATCCTAAGTCTTGATGGACCCAGGCCTTAAGGTGGTGTACCATGTATATGCTCTGTCTACTAGGGACTTAGCAAATTCCCTTAGACATAATTCCTTGTCTCTAGTATATGGACCCATAGTGTGAATGAATCTACTCACATAATCCACAACACTCCTATTCCTCCCATTAAATGGGTGCAATTTTAAGGGTTCATAACCTTTAGGATAATGCTTGTCGATGAGCTCTGTTAGAGAAGGGGGATCTTGAGAGAATTGCTTGGAGATCCCTAAGAGTTTCTCCCTTTCTTGCTCAAGGAGAGCATTTACATCTGCTAGGGTGAGATATTGAGGATTAACTCCCCCTTCCACTGCTAGCCCTCCTTCCCGCTGGGCTTTCTCTTGGTTGACTAATGGATGGGCATTGTCTCTGATCTCTAGGGTTCTTCCTTCATTGAGGAGTCAGATCTCCTGTTGGAGATCCTTAATCATTTTTGTCATTCGGACCATGGGATTTGGTTCTTGCGTCTCGCGCCTTGGCCTTGAGGCAACTTCATCTTCTAACAGAGGTACCTTATTCCTTTGCCTAAAGGCCACTTCATTCTCTCCCAATGGCTCTGATGCCACAGGTGGCAGGTTGGTATCCTTTCTGTTCCTTAGCCTTGGAGCTATGCTTTGCGGGTCTGCTTCTTCCATCTCCTTTGCCCAGTCCCTAATGAAGTCGCCTTAAAATATGGGTTCCTGTTTGGGATAGTACTTAGGCCCAAATGGTGATAAGGATCCTGGGCCTCCAAAGAGATAATGTTTAATGGTTGGTGGACTAGGCATGGTTCACCGCAGCTATGTTGGGATGATTACGAACCAATTTGTGCGCAAAACATGGGTCCTACAACACATATACATTCGTACATGTACACACACACACACACACACACACACACACACACACACATATATATATATAGATATTGTAAAATAAGTGGCTGATAAACAGTAAAGGAATTATCAAGAAAAATGCAATCAAGAACGTCAAGGATCCTCTAAAAAAATAGAGCGATAGTTCATTATATTAAGTTTCTAAGTACATTGGACCTTATTTCTCACTGGGATATGCCACAAGGTTCAAATAAGTCCAAAAGTCACAGACTTGGATGGCTTTTTCTAGGCTTCCAAGACTTGTGAGGTTTGAATCCCCTTGAATCTAAGTGTATTCTCAAGCACTTGTTATAGGATCCTTCACAATGCCTTTCTTTTCTCTCTATTTTTTCTGAAGCTTAGTGAATCTCTCTGATGCTCTTTTTATGCTTTGATTAATAGTTGTTGAATGCCTTTTGATGATGCCTTCATCTTCCTTTTATAGTACTATTCAAGGGATTTTTGCATGCCATTGATTCCCTCCTTTTGCTGCCCCGAGTACTAGAATCAATGTTATGTTAGCAACATTGGTGGCTGGTCCTTTCCTTATTTCTTCACTATATCTTTCGTTTAAGGTTTATCTCTCAAAAGTTCCCAACTGACCTTCCTCTTTTGGGAGGTCTTGATGGGGTAAGTTCAAATGCCTTTCCTAGGTTAAGGCTTCCAACCCTTCTCCCAAAGCTTCTAAAAATACTTTTCAGAGCCTTTTGGGTTGCCTCACCCTTTTTCCCTTTCCTTCAAATAGGTGGATTCCTTCCTAACATGTTGAAAGGCTCTCAGCCACCTTTCTTCATGGTTCACCCTTTCCTACTTTGCCTGAGGTTTTGGTTTTTCCTATTAGGTATTTGTCCCAAGCCACCATCTACTACATAACCTTGTTCTGGGCTGTAGGTGGCTGATGGGACATGACTCCTTTGGTCTCCGTTCCCAAGGGCACGCCTCTTTGTGCCATCCACATCCTAGTTGGTCTCCTTCAACTCTTCCCAAGGATCCCCCCTAACTCTGGTAGTTCTATGGTATCCTGATCCAATCCCTTTCTTCTCCTTAGGCTCCCCCAAGGATCCCTTTTTACATACGGCTAGGCCAAACTTCCCTTGCTTTCGTCTTTCCTCTCTAAGGCCCAAGGCTTACCCTATCATGGGCTTGGGCTCCCTCTTGCCTATTCTTAATAGGTTGAACCTTGGCTCATGGAATGGGCCTTCCTTGGTTTTGAGGGCCCATTTGCTTTGGATCTTAAAACTTGTAACATTTTGAACCTCAACAACATTGTTTTGATCCCTACATTTTGGGGTTATAGTTAATTTGGTCCCTACATTTTGGTAGTAGTTAATTTGATCTCTGTTATTTTCAAATTGCAATCAATTTGGTTATTACCGTTAAGTCACTAACGGAAAATGCCTACATGGTAAACAGTGTTCTTTGTTGGCAACTTGAAGCTGACATGGCAACTAAAATTGTAATAATTTTTTTTATTGACATTAGAAAAATGCCACCTCAGATTAATCAATATTAAAGAAAAAAGAAAAGAAAAGAAAAAGCATGAATTCAAATTTGGGAAGTGGGAACACAGATTGAACATGAACCCAAAGAACATAAGCCCAGAAAAATATAAAATTAAATTTATTTTCAAATGGGAAGAACACAAACTCAGTACATACTGATTTGAACAAAAATTTATTTACAGTTTCAATCCAAAATTTTTATTTATAACATAAGTTACAGAACAAGTATTACGTACAAAAATCCATAGATTGGATTATCAGTTGCAAATATGGTGGGCAATGGCTAGTAATAGTTGTAGCAGGGGAATAAGAGTTGTGCGGTTGTATTTGCTTTTATTTAGGAGTCTGTTTTGCATTTTAGCTGAAATAGGGATCTATTTGAATAAAAGGAGCAGTAGTTTATTTGAATAAAATCATCAAAGAATTATTTATGTAGAGTAATCTGTTGAGGTCAAGGATTCCTCCATCAATACTAATTTCATTTTAGTGTTTGTCCACTAGTCTATATATATATATATATATATAACCGAAGCCTCTGAAGTTCTCACAATTTTTCACATCATCATTATTTTCTTTGTCTTTTTATTTTAGATTCTTCTTATTTTAGGTTTTATATCTTATATAGAATCCACCAGAAAAACAATAGACAAAAGTTTGAATTTTTATTAATATCAATAATATTGAAAAACGTATACAAACTTGGAGGCCTATTTAAGGGCTCCATAAAACTTGATGAACAAGAAAATATATTATAAAATAAGTCATAATTAATACCTAACCATAATAGGAACCAAATTTGACCTAAAAAAACATTAAAAGAACCTAAAAATAAGGAAATAAATCACCTAGACCTAAAATAAGGAAATAAATCACCTAGACCTAAAATAACGTTTTTTGCATAAAAATACCAAAATAATAATATTTAAAAAAAAAAAACTTTAGGATTAAGAAAAAAAAAAAGAGAGACTCCTGGTAGGACTCTCTCTTCTCTCCTTAAAACCCTAGCAATTACCATCTCAAAACCCTAAACTCAACTTCACTTTAAGATTAAAAAAATAAGAAGGAGAGAGACTCACGTAAAAAAAAAAAAAAAAAAAAAACCGTAGGTTTTGTCTTTTTTATTTGCTTTCATATGTGCCTGAAATTTTCATTCTATCTTATTGTTTTATTATATTTAGAATTGATTTTCTTCTAAGTATTTAGGTTAATCTCTATATTTTGATAGTGTTTTTATGGGTTTGGTTTTTGAGTTAAAATTCTAATAATTATTTTATATTGTATATGGCAGATGAAGTATCATTATTTTTTGGAGAAAAATCAAAACTGCAACCTATGTCTTCCAGCCCAAGGTGTGGTAAATTTTTATATGTTCTTACTTTATTGAGAATTTTTATTTGGGTTCATGTGATTTTTTGTTTTTTTATTAAAGTTTTGATTTTTGGTTAATTAATTATTTGTTTGGATTAATTTCAATTAATTATTTGTTTGGATTCAACGTAAAAGATAATGGAATTAGGTGTTATAAATTTCATAATGTTCCATTTTTTGAATTGTTTATATTATTTAGACTTCTAGTAGGACTCCCTCTTCTCTCCTTAAAACCCTAGCAATTACCATCTCAAAACCCTAAACTTAACTTCACTTTAAAATAAAAAATATAAGAAGGAGAGAGACTCAACTAAAAAAAGAAGAAGAAGTAGGTTTTGTTTTTTTTATTTGCTTTCATATGTGCCTGAAATTTTCATTCTATCTTATTGTTTTGTTATGTTTAAAATTTATTTTCTTCTAAGTGTTTGAGTTAATCTCTATATTTTGATAGTGTTTTTGTGGGTTTGGTTTTTGGGTTGAAATTTCTAATAATTATTTTATATTGTATACGGCAGATGAAGCATCTCTATTTTTTGGAGAAAAATCAAAGTTGCAACCTATGTCTTCCAACCCAAGGTGTGGTAAATTTTTATATGGTATATTATATATGAATTTTTGAATTTGAAGGGTTTTGTTTGGTTTTGAAGTAGAATTTGGAGATTCTATAAAATTTGGAAGGTTTAAGTTTTGGGGTTTTTGGTATTTGCGTCTTAGTAGGTTGATCTTAATTCTTTACCTTATATGTTTTTTCTTTATTAAGAATTTTTATTTTGGGTTCATGTGATTTTTTGTTTTCTTAATTAAAGTTTTGATTTTTGGTTGGTTAATTATTTGTTTGGATTAATTTCAATTAATTATTTGTTTGGATTCAACGTAAAAGATAATGGAATTATGTGTTATAAATTTGATAATGTTCCATGTTTTGAATTGTTTATATTGTTATTAATACGACTAAATAAGATTTGTTTTTATCTTTATAGTTTATATCAATTTTGAGTGTGTGTGTATATATAACTTTTGAAAATTTTGCTTTATTAATTTAAAAATTGTAAATTACTTTGTAGGTTTCAGTAACTATGCACCTGCAGTGAGACATTGACAATATAAGCATATATATATGGTATTAACATTTTATAAAAATTTTTCTTACAACCCAATAACATTCTACGTTAAACAACACTTCTAAACTATAGAAAAGCATAGAAGTTAAATATTTATTCCCATTGTATTTTATTTAATTATGACAGATCCATTTTTTTTAAACGCTAACTAGTAAAATGTTTATCATATACATATTATTAATCCAATTTTCTATTTCTAAATTTCTTAGATTTTATTATATCAATATTTTTTTCTTTTAAATTCTTGGTGGACAAATCAGTTTCTTACTAATTCTTTTACCTTAACATGATCTTGGTTAATTGTCATTTTATTTGACTATCCCGTGCATCGCACGGGTTAGCGACTAGTTATTAAAATAAGTGAACATCAAGTTTTATATTTACCAAAGGGGTATCGGAGCCTAGGGGTGGACCAACGCGTGGAGCAATTAGAGCAATCTATTCAATCTTTGACAGCCAGCCAACAATAGACACTTGATCATCTTGCTGAGCTCTTTAACAAAATCAACACACTCCTTGCTTCTCGTGAGGAGGGAGAGTGATCAATCCAATCCATGGCGGCAACAAGGAAGGGGAGGGATTCAGGAGGGTCCACATAACACAGGAAGTCTTCACAGCAATCAGTCGCATGCAGCACGGCTGGTTAAACTAGATTTTCCACATTTCAAAGGAAGGGAAGATCCAACAAGTAGGATATGTAGAGCTAAGCAATTTTTCAGGTTCCACGACACACCAATTGCTGACCAAGTAAAGCTGGCATCCTTCCATTTAGAGGGAGAGGCCTAGCTTTGCTACCAACTCCTCCAGCAGGAGACGAGCATTGTGACTACGGGGAACCGTTAAAGACTATTAGTCTCGGTTTAAGCATTTGCTAGCAATGGTGGGCTACCTACCTCCCACGTGGCAGGTTAGCTGTTTCGTTAGTGGTCTAAAAGAAGGAATCAAAGCTGACGTTTTGGCAGGATGACCCACTGATCTCACAACTGCTATTGGCCCAGCACGACTCTATGAGGCCAGGAATTTGTCTCAACGGCGTCAATTACAGCTTCCATCAACACCGGTACAAAATACTAGCTACCTATTAGACAATAAATTAACAACTAATAGATCCCTATTTCAACTAAAATGCAAAACAGACTCCAAAATAAAAGCAAATACAATTGCACAACTCTTATTCCCCTGCTACAACTGTTACTAGCCGTTGCCCACCATATATGCAACTGATAATCCAATCTATGGATTTTTGTACGTAACACTTGTTTTGTAACTCTTGTTTATTTATTTTATAATATTCATGCATTTACTTGAAATTAAACACAAGAAACACGTTTGTTTCCCTAGAAATTCGAAATAAATATTTCAGCGAATTACATTTCCAGTAGGAATGGTAAGATCTAGAAGTGTAACCCTAATTCAAGCCGAGAGCCACTCACTTCAAAATTTTCCTTACATCTCTCTACGAAGATGAATAGAGAAATGTTTGTTTCTCGGGAAAAACAAAATTCAGATCTAGAGAGAGGGGGAATTGATTGAGTTTGCTGTGGATTTGATAACCCACTTGAAACTATAAACTGATTGATTTCAATTAGAATTTTTGGCCAAAATTAATTGTCTGTAAAGTTGTTATTTACAACTATGTATTTTGTTGGCTTTTATTCCGTACCAAATTTGATTGTAATTGATTTCAATCTTGTATACTCTGTATTTATTGTGGGATTTATTGTAAGGGTTGTGTGTGAAAGAAAGAGAGTGTGAAGACTCAAGAAATTGAAAACTGAAGAGTTTTCGTGGGTATCTCGCTACTACGCATCCCGCGAAATGGTGCATGTGCCCTGCACGTGCTGGAAGCTGAAGAGTCATGCCAGGCTGTCATTTTCGCGAGTGTCTCGTTGGTAAGGCCTTCCCGCGAGACAGTCGCGAAACATTCTGCCTGGAGGATTTTTATGAGTGACTTTCTTACCCTTCACCCATACTATATATACCCTCATTACTCACAAATGTTGGCGTGGCCATTTAGAGAGAAAAACCCTAGATAGGGTTTCTACAACTCACCCACCCATCTTTTGAGAGAGAGCTACTCCTTAGTGAGAAATCATTGTAGTCTCTTCTGATGGAAATAAAGATGAATGCAGCGAAAAATAAGTTTTGAAACGGATCTACTTCATTCGATATTGATAACATGCATAAAGTAAATTTCAGAATTTGAGAATAAGAGATCGTACCTTGAAGCGATGAATTTCAAAACCGAAGATTGAAGCACTTGGGAATACTTTTAATCTTCACTCCAATTCCACTAACTCCCAAGATGTGTGGTCTCTCAATTGGTAACAAAGGGATTATTAGAGAGTGACTTTCACTCACTTGCACACCATTACAATGATGTTTTTCTTACACTTACATTTCTGTACGTTTTTCCCTTTGTATCTAATCAATATATCTAATTGGGCTGGCCTTTTGGGCCTTACCAATTGAGCTTAAGTGTGTGGCCTGGAGTGGGACCAAAAGGGACTAATAAGACACTAGCTTCAATGAGACTTGGGCTTTTCTGTCAACTCTTGACAAGTCCAACGTTACCATTAACTATATTTAATACCACTATATAAATATAGTTGCACTCTAGGTCTTATCTATAAATTATATCCCAAGACTTTATTATACATGCAACCCCTTCATAAAATATTCGTAGTAATACAAAGTCAATAATGTAGACTGTCACTTTGTGAATTATTACATCTTAATCCTTGAGTACCCGGTTTAATCCTTTAAGTTATTCATCATATATTTATGAAATCTAATTTCATAAATATATACTGTAAAGTTGTAATTTACAACTGTGTTTTTGTTGGCTTTTATTCCGTGCCAAATTTGATTGTAATTATGTTTAAACGTTTAAACCCTGTATTTGTTGTGGGATTTGTTGTGTAAGGGTTGTGTGAGAGAGAAAGAGTGTGAAGACTCAAGAAATTGAAGACTGAAGAGTTTTCGCGGGTATCTCGCTACTAAGCATCCCGCGAAATGGTGCATGTGCCCTGCACGTGTTGGAAGCTGAAGAGTCATGCCAGGCTGTCATTTTCGCGAGTGTCTCGCTGGTAAGGCCTTCCCGCGAGACAGTCGCGAAACTTTCTGCCTGGAGGATTTTTATGAGTGACATTTTTACCCTTCACCCACTCTATATATATACCCTCATTACCCACATATGTTGGTGTGGCTATTCAGAGAGAAAAACCCTAGATAGGTTTTCTATAACTCACCCACCTATCTTTTGAGAGAGAGCTACTCCTCCTTAGTGAGAAATCATTGTAGCCTCTTCTCCATCCCTCTCCCATTATCATACCTTGAGAGGAGATTTATACCCAAACACAACCACACACATTCAGAGTGTAGAGAGTGTTTTGGAGCTATTGGGAAGCATTGGAAGAAGCCAAGGATGGCAAATGCAACATGGAGCTTGTTGCGGGATCCGGAGAGCTAGACAAGACACGGTTCCGAGAAGCCTTGTTGGAGTAGGAGCTTGGAGGGCTTAGGTACAGCGGGTAGACTAGGCTTGGAGGGTCTTTTGCTAACCCATGTATCCCAACTGATTGTCTAGTGGATCGATTACCGCTTGAGGGCGGCGGAGAGGTTTTTCGCCGAGTTCTTCGGTTTCCTCTTCGAGAACACGTCTCGGTGTTTTCTGTGTTTGCACCCTTCTTCCCTACTCTTGTTTATTTCATTTTTACTGCGTGTTGCTTTAAATTTGGATTAGAGTAGGTGTATTGCTCATACGCTTGTGTTTACACTATTCCGCACTTATCATTAAGTTAGTGTAAAATCAACCAAGCCGTAACTTTAATTTGGGGGTCTAAATAGCTCGTGTGTTTTCAACACGATTTTTCGAGCTTTCATATACTTTAGTAACTACTTACTAAAGTGATTAGGCCTAACTCTCTGAATAACAAACCCATTAAACTTATCTCAAGGGAATATCTTATATTTCTGTTAAGAGTCTATGAATTCCATCTTGAGAATATATGTTCCATCAACACTAAATGTGGCTACCCAATATACTGAGGTTTTGACCGTTACTTTAGATCTCACTCCTGATATATCAAAGCAACCTACACCTTATGATTAGGTCTATTATTCTCTCAAGATTAAGAGTTCATGCAAATGTAAGTTGTGAGATTTATTATTCATTTGACAGTCCTTAGGCAAATAATAAATCTCACAGCGGTCCTGTTCAATATGTTTTAACTCTTAAAACATATTAACACATCAACTAGAAGTCTCCACTTCTATGATCAAGACAAATCATCGTAGTTGATATGTTATAGTCTTCGCAGATAAAATGCCCAATTTCATCATCGACTACGAACTATAATTCTAAGTTTACAAAGAACTTATGATTTATATCTTCTGTGACTCTTCACATAAATCACATACTATGCATCTCATGGACTATATGATAATGTCCGAATATTCATGTTACCATTATTTCAGATAATAATAAAACAAATTTATTAAACATAATATTAAGTCATACATAATGTCAAACACAATGTCACACTTAATATCATACATAGCATCTTACAATAGGATTTAAGGGCACCAATCCTAACATCTCCTCCATCGCTCTCCCATTATCATACCTTGAGAGGAGATTTGTACCCAAACACAACCCACACCTATTTAGAGTGTAGAGAGTGTTTTGGAACTGTTGGGAAGCATTGGAAGAAGCCAAGGATGGCAAATGCAACATGGAGCTTGTTGCGAGATCCGGAGAGCTAGACAAGACACGGTTCCGAGAAGCCTTGTTGGAGTAGGAGCTTAAAGGGCTTAGGTACTTCGGGTAGACTAGGCTTGGAGGGTCTTTTGCTAACCCATGTATCCCAACTAATTGTCTAGTGGATCGATTTCCGCTTGGAGGGTGGCGGAGAGGTTTTTCGCCGAGTTCTTCGGTTTCCTCTTCGATAACACGTCTCGGTGTTATCTGTGTTTGCATCCTTCTTCCCTACTCTTGTTTATTTCATTTTTGTTGCTGTGTTGCTTTAATTATGGATTAGAGTAGTTGTCTTGCATATACGCTTGTGTTTGCACTATTCCGCACTTAATATTAAGTTAGTGTAAAATCAACCAAGCCGTAATTTTAATTTGGGGGTCTAAATAGCTCTTGTGTTTTCAACACATTTTCGAGCTTTCAATTGGTATCAGAGCGGGTACACTTGTTTTGGTTTCATTACCTAAGTGTGATCCTTGACCCCTTGTTTGTTTTGCCATGGATAATGCTTTGTATGCTTATATAGATGTTGTTGATTGTAACATGTCATGTGTTTGTGAAAATGCCTCTATGAGTGTTAATCCTCATAATTGTGATGACATGTTAATTGAATCCTTGGGTGCTGTTGATATTCCTAACATTAAACTCTTGAAGAAAAATGCTAAGAAGTTTCATAAGGATTTGAGCAAGTTATTTTGTGAAAATGATGATTTGATTGCTAAGCTCAATGAATCCAACAAATTGGTTGAGAAATATAAAAAACTTGCTGAAATTTCTCTTGAAAAGCTGAAAGAGTTTGAATGTTTGAATATGGACTTGGATGCTAAACTTGTTTTGTCTAACAAACTTGTTGATGATCTTAAATGTGAAAATGAATCTCTTAAGATGCATGCCAAATGTTTGATTGCTGAACCTACTGTTAAAAGGGATGAAACTATTTGTTGCAATCATGTTGTGGTACTCGATTTTGTGCCTATTGTTTGTTCTATCTCAAAGGACAAATTGGTGTACATTCCTCCACACAAAAGAAATCAAAAAGTAGAGAGAAAGGCTCTTAAGCCACAGCCTCTGTTTAGGTCTCAACCTAAGGCTTTGGATGGATCTAAGTTTGTTCCAACTTGCCACCATTGCGATGTGATTGGTCATATAAGGCCTCAATGTTCTAAGTTGAAGAGAGAACAAAATCAAGTTGTTAAATCTATTCCTAAAAAGCCTAATGGACTTAAACACATTGTTTGTTACCATTGTGGTGCCCTTGGTCATCTTAGACCTCATTGCTCTAAGTTTCAAGCTTTTAAAAGAATCAAAAGAAAAGAGAAACTTGAGCTTCTTGGAAGTTGTGCTAAAAATGATAAACCGGATTTGAGTGAAAATAGCATGTTGTTAAAGAAAGTGTTTAATGCTCTTAACTCCTTGACTATGTGTATCTCCGGTTCTCATTCTTCCAACCCTCGTCTCACTTCTCTTGAGACACTCATTCCAAACAATCATTCAGTTTGGATGAGGAAGGGTTCCTATGGTTGAGCTTATGCTCTTTTGGTCCTTGATCTAATTCTTTCGATCTTTGTAGGACCATTCATGCATTATATGTTTCATTGTCATGCATTTATGCATCATGCATCTCTTTATATGCATTGTTTGTGTTTTTGTTTTTTATCTTACTTTTTTGCTTTTGTTTTGTGTGAGTAAAAAATCCAAAACCACATAAAAAGTGAAAAATTCAAAAAGTTTGATCGTATATGTTTGAGCACATATCTCATGTGAGTTTGGCCTAGTACCTTCGTACTAATGGCGTAGTGCATTTACGAGCTTAGCTTGTTATGTATGCACCTATTTCTATGTGGAAGAAATCTTGAAAACTATGTGTGACTGTTGTAAATAGATCTTCAAGCTTGTCATGAATGATTGGTCAATAGTCTTGTTGGTTTTGATACTTGCATAGACTTGTGTCTATATCTCTTCCCACTTTATTTTTATGTTTTTGCAAAAAGAGCTCACTAAATGTAAATCTCAAAATGAAAAGAGATATTGAGCTGCAAAAGCCTGTCGCACATACTAGTATTTGACTAGGAGAAAGGGAAAGCGACTCTTTTAATGTAAATTTTATGGTGCTCAAAAAGCCAAAGGCTAATCATCAATGTTGAAATATCATAAATTTCAAGCACCTATCTCAAAATGAGATGTTTTGTCCATACAAAATAAAATGGATCAATTGTTATGCTTTATGTAGAAGCCAAATGAAAAGCTTCTAAGTTATGTATTCAATGTGTGGGAGGTCATATATACTCATTTCTATAATGGAGATAGTCCACTTGATTTCGTATCAGTTGTGTATGACTCGTTTGAATTGATCATTGAAGCTTCGCTCTGGTCTAAGGACTATTCCACACTTGATTCCCACACACAACACACAAGTTTAATGTTCAATGAATGCCTATTTCATTTGTGTGTTTGTACATGCTCAAATGTGATGTGTGTGTGCTCAACCATATGTGGTTAAAACCAAAAAGATTTTTGTTCTTTTTGTTTGCTTTTGGAAGTGATTTGTATCACCCATGTTTTTCAAAGTTTTTAAAGTGTTTTTGTGTGAAAAACATGTTTTCTGGGTGTTTTTGTGTCCTATTTCATGTATAGGCTCAACTGGGAGTTAAATGGTCCAATTTTAAAGCTTTTTTAGCTTTGGACAGAGAGTTTTGCATGTGTCTCGCGAGTAGCTCGCGAGTAAGGCTTACCCGCGAAAATTTTGCAAGTACTTTCACGAGTCAGCTTCCCGCGAAAATTTCCAGATCAGCTTTTTAAAGGGCTTTTCGTGGGTCTTTTGTTTTAAACTTCTCCTATCTTCTCCCGAACCCCTGTTTTAAGGTTTCAACATCTAAACGCAACTAATTTGAAGTGTTTTACATTCCATAAACATCTCTAAGGTAATCTTTAACTCTTTTCATTGATTTTGTGCTTTAGATTACGTTTTTGAGAGTTCTATGTTCATAGTTGGGATTTTCTCAAATGGGAGTTGGAAAACTTATTTTCTGTCAATCTTGTTGATTGGGCTTTGTTTTAAATGATGATTTGGTTTGGTTGTTCGCCCCTTGTGGCAAAAAATAACATGTATTTAGGCAAGATTTTCATATGTTCTTGCATTGTTCATCATACATGTGTAGTATGTGCACTCTAAGTGTTTGATAAAATGCCCAAATGGGATTTTCTCGTTGTTTTGGACTCTGATGAGATCCAAACTTTGGGGATCACCATGGTTATTCATGTTTATCATGTTTTGATCATTGGTGGTGTGTTTTGTACACTTTACCCCTTGAGTGCCTTGCTCATGCATTAGTCATGCATCACACATGCACACTAGATGCAATTTGCTACACATACTCTAACACTTGACATGTTTTTTTGCATTCACTCATGCTAGTTAAGTCTTTTTAAACCTTTTAGCACATATAACATGTTCTTGTGTCCATGTCATGCCTAGGTCCATATCATGTTCCATCATCCTTAGCATGTCATGTTCTTTATGCTTTGTAGCATTTTTTAATGTTTGTATAATGTTTGAGCTTCATTTTTTCATTCATCTTGCACTCCTTATGCATCATCTTCATATTTTCTTTTCTTTCCTTCCCTCTTGATTAATTTGTCTATTTGTGACAAAAAGGGGGAGAGTATCGTCATTTCTATATGACTCATGTGCACACTCTTAGGGGGAGAAATTCTACCTTGTGCACATTCGTAAGGGAAGAAAGCCATAGAGGAGATGCGTATACCAAGGGGGAGAAGACATTCTTTTTGAGAAAACCTTGATTTACTTTATGCTTGTTTTCTCATTGCTTTATAATGCTTTGATATGCTTTATTGCTCTCATTACTTCGTGTTTATGTGTTGGACATGCTTTTAACCTTTTGCTATTGTGCTTTATTGGTTGTATGTTCGGATGATCATTTGCTTTGCTATATGATCATTGTAGTCATTTCCATATGACTGTTTTGGTGTTTGATCAAGTTGCTCACATGTTTCACATCTTGTTTTCTTGATCGCAATTTACTTGTTACATTATACTTGTCCGTTTATTACTTGCTTTACCGTGAGGGTCTAATGTGTTTTGTGCAAGTGTTTCAGGTTACAAGTATATATGTTCCAAATGCATCACAGCTTCTCATCATTTTGAAGGGGAGAAATTTTAAGCACTTTTGGTTTATATTGTGCATTTTCTTTAGTGCATCATTTGTATGGTACACTTGTACCCGTAATGCTTTTATAAGCTGTTAAGGGTTTGTTTGTATGCACAGTTTGTAGGCTTTTATGGTTTGTGCCATGCATATGCAGTACCTTATTTATGCAGCCTCTGTGCTTTGCTAAATCAGTACTTCTAACTTAATGCTATGCATTTTGTTTGTGTTTGTACTGTCACTCTTGTGCCTGCGTAGGATTTTTCCTAGATGCAAATTCTTCGTGTACTTTGCATTGGTTGAGTGTTGGACTTGCAAATGATACTCTTCAAATGAGTTTATCATTTTGCATATTCGGATGTTCATTCCGTGTGTGAATGAGCATAGTGATCACTTGTGTATAGTGATTGCTTGATTGATCTTGCCATGGTATACTGTTTTATTCCATTCTGCTTGATCACATTATGTTAGCTCCATATGCATTTCAAGTTTTCTCCATACAATGATATTATTGTGTTGTTGTGTTTCAGGAGATACTTGTTCATATGTTCAAGAGCTTATCAAAATCTAGAATTAGGTGTAAGTGAGTTTTGCCTTTGTTCCCAAACTCACGTTTAAGTCTAGAGTCTGTTTTAGGGTTTTGTCACGGAATAGCCAAAGGGAGAGATTGTAAAGTTGTTATTTACAACTATGTATTTTGTTGGCTTTTATTCCGTGCCAAATTTGATTGTAATTGATTTCAATCTTGTATACCCTGTATTTATTGTGGGATTTATTGTAAGGGTTGTGTGTGAGAGAAAGAGTGTGTGAAGACTCAAGAAATTGAAGACTGAAGAGTTTTCGCGGGTATCTCGCTACTACGCATCCCGAAAAATGGTGCATGTGCCCTGCACGTGTTGGAAGCTGAAGAGTCATGCCAGGCTGTCATTTTCACGAGTGTCTCGCTGGTAAGGCCTTCCCGCGAGACAGTCGCGAAATATTCTGCCTGGAGGATTTTTATGAGTGACTTTCTTACCCTTCACCCATACTATATATACCCTCATTACTCACATATGTTGGTGTGGCCATTCAGAGAGAAAAACCCTAGATAGGTTTTCTACAACTCACCCACCCATCTTTTGAGAGAGAGCTACTCCTCCTTAGTGAGAAATCATTGTAGTCACTTCTCTATCCCTCTCCCATTATCATACTTTGAGAGGAGATTTGTACCCAACCACAACCCACACCTATTCAGAGTGTAGAGAATGTTTTTAAGCTGTTGGGAAGCATTGGAAGAAGCCAAGGATGGCAAATGCAACATGGAGCTTGTTGCGAGATCTGGAAAGCTAGACAAGACACGGTTCCAAGAAGCCTTGTTAGAGTAGGAGCTTGGAGGGCTTAGGTACATCGGGTAGACTAGGCTTGGAGGGTCTTTTGCTAACCCATGTATCCCAACTGATTGTCTAGTGGATCGATTTCCGCTTGGAGGGCGGCAGAGAGGTTTTTCGCCGAGTTCTTCGGTTTTCTCTTCGATAACACGTCTCGGTGTTATCTGTGTTTGCATCCTTCTTCCCTACTCTTGTTTATTTCATTTTTACTGCTGTGTTGCTTTAATTATGGATTATAGTAGTTGTCTTGCATATATGCTTGTGTTTGCACTATTCCGCACTTAATATTAAGTTAGTGTAAAATCAACCAAGCCGTAATTTTAATTTGGGGGTCTAAACAGCTCTTATGTTTTCAACACATTTTCGAGCTTTCATTGTCGTTGCAAGACTTTGAAAGGGCCTTTTCTGACTTTCAACTATAAACTAATTTTGATTGTATAATCAACATTTTGGACGGGTTTGCTCCTTGGATCGTTTTGTGCGTACGTGTAAGTGAGGTGGGATCGATTGGGTTTCTTCCATCTTTGGTTTAATCGCTCTTTTTTTTTTTCTTTTTTTTTCCTTAATCTTTTAATCCTAAAATAATTGCAATTCTTAATATAAACAAAAAATTTGTATGAATTTTATGGAATTTTGTAATTTAAAAACTAAAAATGGAGTTGTAGATAATAATCGGAGAGTAGATTGAATAATATTAAATGTTAAAAGACTAAATGAAATTAAAGTTACAAGATTGAATTGAATTTTAGGAAAATTTAGAAGGTGTAATTTGTAGTTTAACTTAATTTTAACACTTAAACTAAGTTATAATAGTTGGGATTTATACTGTAAAATCTAATTTGTGTGACATTTTTTAATTAATAAAAGTGTAATTTAATGAGAATATTATGAATATTGAACACAATGATAGGAGGCCAACCTTAAGGTTGGGCGATTTTGGGTGCCTAACACATTCCCAAGAGTGTACCTAAACTCGGAGCTCATACTCTGGTAGTAGGCAATAGGCCAAGAATGTATTGACCCATTGTGATGAATTAACCAATTAATTAACCAAGTTAATTAATTAATTCAATTAGCATGCAATAAGCATGGTAGCATAAACAAATCACCAACTAAGTTAAAATGCAGCGGAAAGTAAATTGATACGGCGATTTATTTATGAATGGGATAACCTATACAGCAAAAACCCCACAGGGTGATTTTATGGTCACCACTCCCGAGAATTCAATATTATCACAGCAAGCAGCTACAAGTAAAGGAATTTCAGTACCTTATACCAACCTACAATTGAACCCTTACCCCAATCCCCATTTGGACTTATTCTGTAGTGACAATCTCTCCTTTTCAATGCACGGCTCCTAGTACGTGACTAATCAATTCGATGCGTGGATCCCAGTGCATGGCTTACTCACCAACTTGAGAAAGATGTTAGCTGCAAAGTTCTTCAATTTATCAACATGATGAAGATCACAAAGCTCCTTAGTTACAAAACCCTATGGTGTACAAACACAACAGCTTCTTGAATAGAAAGATGAACTAGGGCATATGTCTCCGGTTCACAATATGCTTATGAAAAACTTTTGCATTGAGTTGCATTTGTTGTGACGGCTCTTAAAATAATCCTTATATATGTTTAGGGTTGTGAGAAAAGAAAGTCCAAACATCTATTCAGGGATTGGAGTGAAATAAATTCTAAAAAATTGATCTTCATAAACCTTGATAGATAACCTATCTATCGAGCAGCTGTCGAGCATTGGGCTTAAATAACCTTTTAAACCTCGATAGATACTAGCTGTCGAGTTTTAAAATCCAGCACTTCTTCACTTGTTTTTTGGACATACTTGCATGGTTTTAACACTTGAACATGAAGCATTGTTCCTTGAATTATTAAACACATCCTAGATCTACCCAATTACAAGTAAAATGCGTTTTGTCAAAAAATTAGCCAATTCTATATTGACATATGTTCTTAACAATGATTTACATATGTCCGAACAATCTCCCCTTTTGGCAATCTGTGACAAAACCAGAACAAACAAATGAACATTTGAGAGAAGTCATAAATCACTCAACTCGTACTCACTTGTTGAATACAATAATATCTATCCTAACACAAACTCTTGAAAAACTTTGCAAGAAGAGAGTTTATGGCAAGAAGACTTTGACAACCTGTATTTCTGAAGCACTTCAAACAAAACTCATCACGGCATCTTAGTGTGAAACAGAAATAAAAGATTGCATACAATATATAAGAGTCATGTGCATAAAGAGAGAAAAGAAGTAACACATGTAAAGATAGGTGAAAGAACTATGATAACAACCTCATCATATATATAACATCATAAGTACAAGGTTTGCTATCACAGTGTAAGAACAATGTATCTCTAAAAGAAGAAAAGAAAAAAAAATACATAAGTCCTCACCACATCCCTAAAAAAAAAAATATAGACACTCCCCCTAACAAAAATCTTCTATACTAACTCTCACCCTATGTATATGACTAGTGTCATATCAAAATTACTCCCCCTTTTTGTCACAAGTGACAAAGGGTAAGTAAATTAAGTAGACATCTCATCATCACTAGGTGAGCTAGCATCCTCATCCTCATCCTCATCATTGTTGTTGTAGTCACTGTCATCGTCCTCGTCCTTAGTTGCCTCTGGAGAAGCTGTTGTCTCTGTTCGTGGACGCTACAGTCAAAGCTGGGTTGTTAGGCATCTCTATTGTGTATGTGTATTTGGGTACAAGTGTCTGTGTGTGCTAGTGCAGGGGGGTATGCATGTACTGATGCAGGGGGGTGCGTGTGCTGATGATGAAGTGTGCGTGTTTAGCTGCTAGACTGTGAGTAGGGAAGTGCATTGCTTACCTGGAGGTAGTTAGTTAGTTAATGCTAGTTGGAACAGTTGGTTAGTTAGTTAGGGATTGGATGTATAAAATGTGTATGATTAGTTACAGAGCGATTCATTGAGTAATATGTCCAGATTGGTTATATCTCTTTCTCTTTTTCTTTTCTCTAATTCTTTACATTTCTTCTATGCTCTGTTCTTGGAGGACCAGATCCCCTCGAAGTGATCTACTAAAATCAATGGATCACGATCTCTTCAAATTGGGAATACCACCAACCTAGAATCTCCTTCAGTGTGTGCCATCAAGAATTTAAGGCTGGACTTTCCTCAGTTTCATGGTGAAGACCCAACTTGTTGGATTTACAAAACCCATTAGTTTTTTTCATTCCATGGCACTCTAGAACATCAGAAAGTACTCATGGCTTCTTATCATCTTAATGGAGAAGCTCTCATTTGGTTTCAAGATTTGGAACAAGCAGGTGGCTTTGTTAGTTGGGAGGTTTTTATTAAAGCTCTGCAAACACGTTTTGGTACCTCAGCCTATGATGATCCAATGCAAGCACTCACTAGGCTGAAGCAGACTACTTTTGTGGTTTCCTATAAAGGTAACTTTGAAATTCATTCTAACAGAATTAAAGGGTTGTCTGAGTCTCACAAACTTAGTTGTTTTTTTAGTGGCTTAAAAGATGAGATTAGATTGCCTGTGAGGATGTTAGTTCCTAAGACCTTTAATGATGCATTTGGGCTAGCTATGATTCAAGAAGAGTTCTTAATTAGTAATAGGAAGTCTTTTAAGCCTGTAACAGATGTTAGTAGACCTTCTATTTTGGGGTACCTAAGTTGGAAGGTAGGACTGATTCTAAGGTTAAGCTTCCATTGCAAAAGCTAACCAATGCCCAAATGGAGGAGAGAAGGAAACATGGCTTATGTTATAATTGTGATGAGAAATGGCATTTAGGACATAAGTGTAAAGGGGTAAAGCTGTTTTTGTTGGAAGGCTGGATGGATGTTGAGTATTGTTCTGATGCACAATTAATGGAGTTAGAGGAAGATGGGGTGGTGTTAGGACATCAAGAGCATGTGCCAGTATCTGACCACATACCTGCGGAGATCACCTTGTATGCTCTGGTGGGTAATCCATCTGCTCAGACTATGAGAGTGAAGGGTAGAATCAAGAATCATGAGGTTGTGTCTCTCATTGATTCTGGGAGCACGCACAATTTTTTGGATGCTGCTGAGTTGTTTACTCTGAATTTACCATTAGATACTTCCCAAATTTTAGAAGTTAAGGTGGCTGATGGCAATACTATTAAGACTCTAGGGGTTTGTCATGGAGTGACCATTATTATCCAAGGGTCTACGTTTGTGGTGGATTTCAATGTGTTGCATTTAGGGGGCTGTGCAGTGGTCCTTGGTACTCAGTGGCTGAGCACATTGGGTGCTATTGTACAGGATTTTAAGCTTTTAACCATGAGGTTTTACTATTTGAGTAAAGAGGTGTTTCTGCAAGGCATGCAGCTGTCAACTTCAAGCTTTTCAGAGGCAGACAGCTTGTTTTCTCATGGTGAAAAGAAGGGTTTGGTTCTTCATATTTCTGCTGTCACCAGATCCGGTCCTGAGGATAAGCCCCTGTTGCCTACAGCTTTGTCAAATCTTTTGGCTAAATTTCCCAATGTGTTTGAAATTCCTACTGCCTTACCCCTAATCTGTGGGCATGAGAATTAAATTGTGTTAAAAGATGGCATCCCACCAGTCTGTGAAAGACCCTACAGGTACCTTTATTTTCAAAAGTCTGAAATTGAGAAAATTGTAAATGAATTGTTAGAACTTGGTTCAATACAACCCAACCAAAGTCCTTTTTCCTCACCTGTTTTACTTGTTAGAAAGGCTCATGGTAGTTGGAGGATGTGCATTGATTATAGGGCACTTAATAAGGCTACCATTAAGGATAAATTTCCAATTCCCATGGTGGATGAGTTGCTAGATGAACTTGCAGGTTCTACCATCTTTTCTAAGTTGGATTTGAGATCAGGATATCACCAAATCCGCATAAAACCAGAGGATGTTCCTAAAACAGCCTTTAGGACTCATGAGGGTCACTATGAGTTCCTTGTAATGCTCTTTGGCCTAACAAATGCTCCTTCAACATTTCAGGCTCTCATGAATGCTATTTTTAGGCCTTATTTAAGAAAATTTGTACTAGTTTTCTTTGATGACATTTTGGTTTTCAGTTCCAATTTTTCTGACCATCTCTCTCACTTGAAGACTGTGTTAGAGGTCCTATAATCCCATCAGTTGTATGCTAAGCAATCTAAATGTGTGTTTGGGTGTGCTGAGGTGGAGTATTTAGGCCATATCATCTCTGGTAATGGGGTGAAAGCTGATCCTAAGAAGACTTTGGCTATGCAACAGTGGCCAATTCCTCAAAATGTTAAGTCTTTGAGAGGGTTTCTTGGTCTCACAGGTTACTACAGAAAATTTATCAAAAATTGTGGAGCTATTGCCCAGCCTTTAACTGATCTTCTCAAGAAGGATGGGTTTCATTGGATAGACAAAGCTCTTCTTGCTTTCAATGAACTCAAGGCTGCAGTAGTTTAGCCTCCAGTGTTGGCTCTCCCAGATTTTTCAAAGCCTTTCGTCATTGAGTGTGATGCCTCAGAGTATGGGTTAGGGGTTGTTTTGATGCAAGAGCATAGGCCCATTGCTTATCATAGCTAGGCCTTAAAGGGAAAACATCTTCATTTGTCTGCTTATGAGATTGAATTGCTTGCTTTGGCCACTGTAGTCAAGAAATAGAGGCCTTACTTGTTGGGCAGGCCCTTCATTGTGAGAACTGATCATCAGAGTTTGAAGTTCTTATTGGAATAGAGAATTGCCACACCAGCTTAGCAAAAGTGGTTGGCTAAGTTGCTGGGGTATGCCTTTATAGTTGAATACAAAAAGGGGATTGAAAACAAAGTGGCAGATGCCCTTTCAAGGAGGTCTGACTATTTGCCTATGCCAGATCAACATAAGGAGTCCCTTAAGGTTAGCTGTATGTTGCTTATCTCAGTGCCTGATCCTAGTTGGTTGCATATTCTTAGAGATGGTTATTCTCAAGACCAGTTTATGTAGCAACTAATTCAATCTATTCAGGCTGGTACTGCTTCCAAAGGATTCACTTGGCAAAATAATTTGGTCTTCTTTAAGGGTTGATTTTTCTTGGGTCCTCAATGCCCTTTAAAGACTCAAGTGTTGCAGCTAGTTCACAGCAGCCCTGTGGCTGGGCACTCATGTTTCCTTAAGTAATATCAGAAGGCTAAAATGGAATTTTTCTGGCATGGAATGAAGGCAGACATCAAAGCTTTTGTAAGGGAATGTGATGTGTGTCAACGGATTAAGTCTGAGACATCTACCCCAGCTGGTTTGCTTCAGCCTTTGGAGATTCCTACCACTCCTTGGATAGATGTAAGCTTAGATTTTGTTGAAGGTTTACCAAAGTCTCAAGGGTATGAGGTCATTTTGGTTGTAGTAGATAGGTTAACAAAATACTCCCATTTTGTTCCTCTCTCTCATCCCTATTTTGCAGCCAAGGTAGCTTTTTTATACATGCATTATATCTTCAAATTGCATGGTTTACCAGCTTCTATTGTGAGCGAGAGGGATGCCACATTCACTTCTCTGTTTTGGTCAGAGTTATTTAGGCTGCAAGGAACTAATTTGGCAATGTCCACTGCCTACCATCCTCAAAGTGATGGTCAAACAGAAATTGTCAATAGAAGTTTGGAGCAATACTTAAGGGCCTTTACTAGTGACACTCCACACAAATGGGCTGAATGGCTGCCCCTAGCTGAATTTTGGTTTAATTCCAATTTTCATACTAGTTTGAAGTTAACCCCTTTTGAAGCTCTACATGGCTTTCCACCCCTTACAATGCAAACTTATGTGCCAGGTACTACAAGGGTGGCTGCCTTAGATACCTTATTGAGTCAAAGGGAAGCTATTATGGTTACTCTTCGAGCCAATTTAGTTGCTGCCTAGGAAAGGATGAAAGCATAGGCGGATAGGCATAGACAGAGTAGAGCTTTTGAGGTGGGTGATTGGGTTTATTTGAAGTTGCAGCCCTATAGACAGCGTACTTTGGCTTATAAGGGCAAGTGGAAGTTATCTCCCAGGTTCTTTGGACCTTTCAAGTCCTTCAGAAGGTGGGAGCTGTTTCATACAAGTTGGATTTGCCTCCTGAAGCCAGAATCCATCCTGTCTTTCATGTTTCATGTTTAAAACAGAAGCTTGGTCAGCAAGTTCATCCCATTCCTACCCTACCCCCTATGGATGTTGAAGGTCAGGTATGTGTGGAACCAATCAAAGTGTTGCAGTCCAGATCCAAGTCATTAAGGTCCAGGGTCATCACTGAAGTCCTGGTTCAGTGGTCTAGTTGTGCTGCTGAAGATGCCACATGGGAAGTTCTGCATCAGCTTCAGTTGTCATTTCCCCACCTTGTAGGCAAGGTGCTCTAAATAGGAGTGGGTAATGTTAGGCATCTCTATTGTGTATGTGTATTTGGGTACAAGTGTCTGTGTGTGCTAGTGCAGGGGGGTATGCATGTACTGATGCAAAGGGGGGTGCATGTACTGATGATGAAGTGTGCATGTGTGGCTGCTGGACTATGCGTAGGGAAGTGCATTGCTTACCTGGAGGTAGTTAGTTAGTTAATGCCAGTTGGAATAGTTGGTTAGTTAGTTAGGGATTGGATGTATAAAATGTGTATGATTAGTTACAGAGGGATTCATTGAATAATATGTCCAGATTGGTTATATCTCTTTCTCTTTTCTTTTCTCTAATTCTTTACATTTCTTCTATGCTTTGTTCTTAGAGGACTAGATCCCCTCGAAGTGATCTACTAAAATCAATCCCTTATTCTAAATCTTAACATGGGTGTAACTCCACCTGACAGTAGCCACATTTAAGGCACTCATGACCAAGAAATGAGGAGATGCGGGATAAGAGACAAAAATGGCGAAGGATCCACGTGATAGCTGAAGGAAAAATGAGCTTATCATGGGTCGCCGTATCCCTATAGACATCTATAAAGGAGAGGATGAAGTGAGAGGGAAAATCAATAGAGAGGCCCTCAAGGAGGGATCACAAAAATCGAGCACGAGGCTTTGTAATGGAGTTATAGTGAAACAATGGATGGAAAATGAATGTCATCACCATGTTAAGGAATCTCAGACCTTTTGCAAAGCCCGAGCAAGGGATGTTTTGAAGGTCACCCCAAGATGAAGCTATCTCACAAAATAGAGACGAGAGTTCGTCTTTGTACACAGTCCTCAGACGATTGTAGCTAGGGTACTTAGGATGCACTACCTTAGGAACGTGTACTACCTCGAATACAATTTCTAGAGTAACTACAATGCGTGTACCTCGAACGCGAGTGATAAAATGAGGTATAGAATATCAAATCCGTGCATATTAGAGTAAAACTCTTGTATGATCACAAAGGGACAAGTGACCGGGATGCTACACAGTGACTCCCAACCCTTACTGTGGATGACAGTGGGAAGGTCAGTATCGGAAAAATTCGATAGAATGACTTGGCATTTCGAATGAATGTCGCGTCGTGAAAAGTTCTCAGAGAATTCCGACTTGGCCTTCCCATCACAGAACCAGACATTGGAGGGAGTAGAATTAGAGGAAGATGCCCTAGAATGAAGAAGGTTCTAGGACGAAGTGGATTTTCATTTAGGTGCCATAGAGTAACTAACCAAAAGAAAGAGAGAGAGAAAGAACACACAGAAAAGCACCAAAACAGATCAATATCAAAATAAAGATAAATGAAGGTACGTATGCATGAACATGTGACATGCAAACTTAAAAACATCATGGGTTCAGCCCAATCTAAACCTACCAACACACAGTATTGCAACAAAGTAAACACACATCTAAAATGCATGAAACATTGTTATAATGCAGATGTGATGCAATTCATGATGTTTTAAAATCATTTAAACAAAAACCCATCCTAAAAATTTCACAAAAACTTCAAAATTTTTGAAAAGCCCTAAAGTTTATCAAAAAAATCCCAAAAGTTAGGTCAAAAACATGAAATGCATGAAAAAGTGGAAGAAAGAATATCTTACCAGAAGAAGAAAGATCAATCCATGCTGAAAACCCTTGGGAATGAAGTTTGGAGTGAGAGAGAGAGGTGATTAGGAAGAGGAAGAGACGTTTTCTATCGAGAAAGATCAGGGTGAAATGAAGAAAACATCGCGCGAACCCTATTTATAGGAATTACAGTTTCTCGATGGATCGAAAGGTATCGAGATCTATAAAGAATTAAAATGCGAGAAATAGCTATCGAGCATCTATCGAGGATCTATCGAGAGGTGTCTATAGAAAAAGGGGTTCGATGGATTGAGGAGCTATCGAGCATCTATCGAGCATACAAAAACTTCCTCAATGGATCGAGTAGCTGTCAAGCAGCTATCGAGATTGAATCTCAAGAATCCTGATGGATCGAGATTGTGATAATAGCCATTGAGCAAGGAAGTTGAAATTCCTCAATAAATAGCCTAGATGTCGAGAGGTATTGAGAAGCTATTGAGATTGCTTAAAAACAATTTTTCAAAGAAGTGAAAAACATAGACATGAATGCAATAAAACGTGCTACTCAACCGAAGATCCAACCAACATTTTAAGCTCTCAAAATCAACTCTCATAAAAAAAAAATTAAAAAAAAATGTCAAGGATTTAGATCAAAAACACACACACACGCACTAAACAAGTCTAACCAATTTTATATTTAAAAAACAAGTTAAGACAGTTTAGTAAGCATACATTAACACATGTATTCCTTGTGATGGCCAAATCACATTGTACCTACACATGTATCATGAGTAGCAAAGAGTATTGCATGTTGTGTGTGAAAAACATTGCAAGGTTGCATAAGTGTCTACATGTTATGACGATTATAGATATGAGAAAATCACTTTAACTCACATAAAATTATAACTGTTTGATAGGGACTATCACCTTTGAGGTACATTCTATAACTCCCACATCTCCTAGAATACATGCTTGTAATCATATATAAAGCATTTTGATTCTTTTTGCTTTTTATTTTTCTTTGCATATTTTTCTTTTAAGCAAACCATGCATGGGCATATAAGAGAGAGAAAAGAAATACCCAATGATGTTACGCTTTTGACATTGCACTTTTGCTATGCCAAAGCATACAGATGTCATTTCATGATTAGTGGGCAACAGTGGTGTGATGGTTATTTATGCCTTCCTCTTAGGATTTTCTAGTCATTCTCATTAAAAAGAGTGATATGAGTTATAAGCACAAGAGATTACTTAATCTTACTCATTACAAATACTAGCCACAAGGCTCACTTGCTTAGTTGTGCATAGAGATGCTCATCTAAGTTACAAAAGATACAAAGTTTAGAAAACTTTGTTTCAATGGCCATCTAAGGTGCACAAGTACCAATGTATAAAAACAAACATTGTTTTTGTATTTTTCTGATTTTTCAATTTTTTTTATGAAAAACAAAATAAAGCAAAACTGAAAAACAAACAAACAAAAACATGTTAAATAAAAATTGCATGCTTTGATACCACTTGATAGGCCAAGAATGTATTGACTCCTTGTGATGAATTAACTAATTAATTAGCCAAGTTAATTAATTAATTCAATTAGCATGCAATAAGCACGGTAGCATAAACAAATCACCAACTAAGTTAAAATACAGCAGAAAGTAAATTGACATGGTGATTTGTTTACGAATGGGGAAAACCTACATGGTAAAAACCCCACCGGGTGATTTTATGGTCAGTACTCCCAAGAATTCACTATTATTACAACAAGCGGTCACAAGAAAAGGAATCCCAGTACCTTATACCAACCTACAGTTGAACCCTTACCCCAATACCCAATTGGACTTATTCTGTAGTAACAATCTCTCCTTTTCAATGCATGGCTCCCAGTACGTGACTAACCAATTCGATGCGTGGATCCTAATACGTGGCTTACTCACCAACGTGAGAAAGATGTTGGCTGCAAAGTTCTTCAGTTCTTCAACACGATGAAGATCATGAAGCTCTTTGGTTACAAAATCTTATGGTGTACAAACACAGTAGCTTCTTGAATAGAAAGATGAACTAGGGCATATGTCTCTAGTTCACAATATGCTTGTAAAAAACTTTTGCATTGAGTTGCATCAGCTATGATGGCCCTTAAAACAATCCTTATATATGTTTAGGTTTGTGAGAAAAGAAAGCCTAAACATCTATTCACCGATTGGAGTGAAATCAATTTTGAAAAACTGATTTTCATAAACCTAGACAAATAACCTATCTATCAAGTAGCTGTTGAGCATCGGGCTTAAACAGCCTTTTAAACCTCGATAGATACTAGCTGTCGAACTTTAAAATCTAGCACCTCTTCACTTTTTTCTAGGACAGACTTGTATGGTTTTAACACTTGAACTTGAAATCTTGTTCCTTGAAGTATTAAACACATCCTAGATCTATCCAATTACAAGTAAAGTGCGCTTTGTCAATGGATTAGCCAATTATATATTGACATATGTTCCTAACAGTGATTCACATATGTCCTAACAATATGATCAAAGGTCCTTCCTCGAGAGGATGCTACATATATGATTCCTAAACCATTGCAAAAACTAGTGGCGACTCCAAAAACCCCTTGTGTCCATAGTGGCAACTCCACTGGGATGATAAGTTTAATTCCTATATGTCCTATGTCTTAACCTTAATAAAAATTATTTCAATACTTGTTTTGCACACACATCACTTGGTTCCTTTTATCCCTCAACCTTGGTTAGTGATAAGTGGGAAGAGGGAACAGGACCCAAATCTTTCTAAGTTCATCCCACCAACTCACAATCAGTGCCATCGCCTATAATGGGCTTTAAGCACATTAAAGGTTTGCTACCAATCTACTATGGGGTCCACTTAGGCCCTCGGTTGGAATAATAGCCCACCTCGTTATGAGTGATCTACTTATCTATCCTTTTAGCTTTAAGGAGCCTACCCACACTAGAGAGATCCTAGACCCTATCACAAAGGATACCCTTTATATCTCTTGTTTGTTCAACCATATACCATGTGTTCACTTAATTCTAAAGAACAAATAAAAGATATAAAAATGGAAGGGATGGCCCTAAAGTTATGGTATACCCTAAGATATTATGGGATAAAAGAAAATAAGTTCTCATATATAAGAGGCTTGTCCCTAAAATCCAAAGGTATATCTTAACTTGAAAGGTTCATAACACCATAGCCTATTCACTAACATAAGCCCAAGTGGAAAAAGACCTTTTGAAAAAGAGGACTTTGGACCTAAGGTAACAAATATACTATGGACTTAGCATCCAACATCTTGGGTTTCTTTGTTGCATGACTAGGCCTAAAATGATGAGAACTTCATAAACTTTGAGAGGGAGACTACAATGTATTCTAGCTAGAGGGCTATTTCAAAATAAATAATGATGAAATAATGAATGAAAATGAAAAGCTCAAAGGTGATGAATACATTGTAAGCCCATGTTTGAGAGAAAGGGTTGAAAAATTCTAAGTGCATTCTAATGAAAGCCCATGAGAGGCTTTATTGTAAATGGACCAAAGCCCAATGAAACAAGGGGAAAAAAACCATGAGAGGGAAGGGAGTGACATTGTGATTGTGCCTTCATTAAACTAAACTTAAGAATTTTCTAAGAACATTTAAAGTTTAAAAGGAATCTTTAATTGGGACATGAGCTTAATGAAAAATGAGGCTTCTTTTCAGGCATTATTGCACCATCAAAGTCAAGAAAACACGTCCCCACTACCATTTGAATTCAAGAGAAAGGAAAGCGCTTGATCAAGATTGAAGGCACACACCAAGAAGAAACAATGACTACCTCCGTGGAAGACTCAAGTGACTAAAGAAGGTTTAGGATTCTTTGAAGGCTGCGATGAAATCAAGAAAAACTTTGGCACTCTCAATGGGAACTTCGTGAAGGAAGGGGTAAACTTCCTTATTGTGGCTAACCCGAACCTTGGGTAGGCAAGGATGAAAAGGTGTATTCGGATTGGGAAATGTTCTTTAATGAAAAGCTCACCTTTAAGGAGAAGCCTACAGTGGTGATCAAAGAGATACAAGAAGAGGTCAATTAGGTGAACTACATGGATGCTAAAGCAATAAAGACTATGATGAAGACAAGTGGGGATGTGTTCGCCATCACCAATGAAGAGCCAAGTGATACTTCCAAATTCATCATGCCTATTGCGGGGCCCATTAATAATTGGACTTAGGTTGGGTTTTCTAAAAACATGGGGAAAGATTTTTGTAATTCAAGTTCCAATATACTTTTCAATATTTTCAATAAGATGAATTTTGATTTGGCTTGCATTGGTGTGTCCCATAACATTGAAATTCTGCACTCAAGTGATTCAAATAAATTTGAAAATAAAATTAATAAACAATTGGAAAAGAAAATTGAACATATGGAACCAAATCTTGAAACTATTAATTTGGGAAATGATGAGAATCCACGCTTAATTAAAATTGACTCAACTTTAAATGAAAAATAAAGAAAAGATCTTCAAGAACTCTTCATGGAATTTCAAGAGGTGTTTGCATGGTCTTATGAAGATATACCTGGAACTGACCCTAAGATAGCTTAACATCATATTGATACTCATGATCACATGGTACTTGTCAAACAAAAGTTGAGAAGAATGAGGACTAAATGGCTCTTAACAATCAAAGAGGAAGTTGCAAAGAAATTAAAGGTAGGGTTCATCAAACCCGTACACCAAGCCTTAAGAACGACTTTCCCCTTCCTCACATTGACGTCTTAGTGGATAACACAGCAAGAAGTGCCTCGATGTCTTTCATGAATGGCTTCTTGGGATGCAACCAAATCAAAATGGCTTCCAAAGATATGACCAAAACCACTTTCACTACCAAATGAGGGATTTATTGTTACATGGTGATGCCTTTTGGCCTCAAGAATGCTTGGGCAACATATCAAAGGATGGCTACGACCTTGATACATGATATGTTGCATTATGAGGTAAAGGTGTATATTGATGATATGAAAGTGAAATCCAAGGATAGAGGTAGCTACACTGTAAACTTGATAAAGTTCTTCGAAAGGATTAAAAAGTACAGGTTCAGATTGAACCCACAAAAGTATACCTTCGAAGTAACCGCCGGAAAATTGCTAGGCTTTCTAGTGAGTGATAGAGGGATAGAAGTTGACCCATCCAAGATTAAATCCATATTAGAGATGCCTCTACCCAAAAGTGAAAGAAATAGAGGGCTTCTTGGGTCAATTACAATACATTAGTCGATTCATTGCCAAGCTCGCCTTTACTTGTGAGCCTATCTCCAAACTCCTAAGGAAGAATGAACTGCATACATAGAATGATGAATGCCAAAAAGCCTTTGAACTTATCAAGGAATACCTCCACCACCCACTTGTTAGGATTAGTTCCCTTAAATCCTATTGTATGATGTTATTTATTATATTATGTATGACATTGTGTTTGACATGATGTATGACTTAATATTGTAATTAATAAAGTTGTTTTATTATTATCTGAAATAATGGTAACATGAATATTTGGACATTATCATAAAGTCCATGAGATGCATAGTATGTGATTTATGTGAAAAGCCACAGAAGATATAAATCACAAGTTCTTTGTAAGCTCAGAATATTAGTTCGTAGTCGGTGATGAAATTAGGCATTTCATCTGCGAAGACTATAACATATCGACTAAGATGATTTGTCTTGATCATGGAAGTGGAGACTTCTAGTTGATATGTTGACATGTTTTAAGAGTTAAGACATATTGAACTGGACCGCTATGAGATTTATTATTCTCCAAACGACTGTCATATGAATAACAAATCTCACAACTTATATTTGCATGAACTCTTAATCCTAAGAAAATAATGGACCTGATCATGAAATGTAAGTTGCTTTGATATATTAGGAGTGAGATCTAAAGTAACAGTCAAAACCTTAGTATGTTGGGCAGCCACATTTAGTGATGATGGAACATATATTCTCAAGATGAAATCCATAATCTCTTAACGGAGATATAAAATATTCCCTTGAGATAAGTTTAATGGGTTTGCTATTCAGAAAGTTAGGTCTAACTACTTTAGTAAATAGTTACTAAAGTATATATTTATGATATTGGATTTCATAAATATATAATGAATAACTTAAAGGATTAAATCGGGTACTCAAGGATTAAGATGTAGTAATTCACAAAGTGGCAGTCTTTATTCATGACTTTGTGTTACTACGAATATTTTATGAAGGGGTTGCATGTATAATAAAGTCTTGGGATATAATTTATTAATAAGGCATAGAGTATAACTATATTTACATAGTGGTATTAGATATAGTTAACTGTAACTTTGGACTTGTCAAGAGTTGACAGAAAAGCCCAAGGCCCATTGGAGCTAGAATCTTATTTGTTCCCTTTTGATCCCACTCCAAGCCATATATTAAAGCCCAATTGGAAAGGCCCAAAAGGCTGGCCCAATTAGATAATCAGTTATAGGAGAGAAACATACAGAATTTTGTAACCATCACAAGTACATAAATTGGTATGTATGTGAGTGTTGGACACTCTTCTATTCTCTCTAAAAACATACACATATAACTGATTAAGAGACCACACATCTTGGGCATTTAGTGGAATTGGAGTGAAGATTGAAAGTCTTCTCAAGAACTTCTGATCTTCGGTTTTGAATTTCACCGCTTCAAGGTACACTCTCTTGTTCTCTAATTCTGAAACTTATATGACACATGTTAACAATTGAGAATGAAGTAGATCCGTTTAATTTTTTTTTTCCGCTGCGTACACTCTTATTTCCATCACCACCTATCTTAGTGCCTTCACAATATGGAAAACCTTTACTCCTATTCCTTTCCATCATAAGGGTGCGGTTGAAAGTATGCTTGCACAAGAATCCTATAGTGGGGGAAGATGGTAAAGAAGATTTTCTAGATGAGAACATTTTTGATGTTGAGTTAGGGACATGGAAGATGTACTTTGATGGAGTTGTACACCAATATGGGAATGGAATATGAATACTCTTGATCACTCCTAAAGGATCTCATATACCTTTGGCAATCAAGTTGAACTTTGAAACAACTAATAACATGGTTGAATATGAGGCTTGTATTGCTGGAATGGAAGCTCTTCGAGAATTAGGGGTAAAAGAGGCCAAAGTCTTTGGAGATTCAACTTTAGTTAGCCTAAGAACAAAATTTATGGAAGGTGAAGGAGGAACACTTGGAGCCTTATCAAAAATACTTGGAGGATTTGACCAAGACCTTTGACAGAATTGAATACACAATTATTCCTAGAGCTCAAAATCAATTTGTGAATGCCTTAGCTACTATATCCTCCATGGTCAAAATAGCCAAGGGAGTATGGACATAACCCTTGGAGATTAAGCATAGTTATGAGGAAATGCACAAAGGGAAGACTGAGGCTTCAATAATGGCCATAGAGGAAGAAGAAGTTTTGTGGTACTATGACAACATGAAGTTCTTGGAACTAAGGGCATATCTGGATAGTCCTGACAAGAGAGAACGTCATTCCATTAGGATGATGGCAACACAATATATCCTATGTGGAGGACAACTCTATAGAAGATCCTATGATGGTATACACCTTCATTACTTAAAGAAGGAAGAAGCCAAGAGAGTAATGGAAGAAGTTCATCAAGGGATTTGTGGCCCTCATATGAATGGAAGAATGTTAGCCAAGAAGATCCTAAGGATAGAGTACTTCTAGAATACAATGGAGACCGAATGTGTGGACTACGTGAATAGTTGCCATGATTGTCAGATGCACGCCAACTTGAACCATGTACCATCTAGTGAGTTGTATAGCATGACTTCTCCAAGGCCATTCTCGATTTGGGGCATAGATGTGATTGGAAGAATAGGTCCTAAGGTTTCAAATGGGCATGAATACATTTTGGTAGAAATTGACTATTTCACCAAGCAGGTGGAGGCAGCCTCTTACTCCATATTGAAGGCTAAGCATGTGGTTCGGTTCTTTAAAAAAAACATCATATGCTAGTTTGGGGTGTCCTAAGAGATCATTTGAGGGGAAAGTGCGAAGGATCATGGAGTTGTACAACATTGAGCATCACAAGTCCTCATTGTATTGACCACAAGATAATGGGATTGTAGAAGCAGCTAATAAGAATGTGAAGAACATCCTAGCCAAGATGGTAGTGACATACAAAGATCGGGCCGAGAATCTTCCATTTGCCTTATGGGGTTATAGAACTTCTATCCATGCGTCGACTGGGGCAACATCTTACTCTTTGGTTTATGGTAGTGAGGCGGTGCTTCCAATTTAGAGATATAATCTTTGAGGGTATTGGTGGAAACCAAGGTCCTAGAAGAGGATTGGACTAAGGCGAGATATGAACAATTGGATTTGATATATGAGAAGAGGGCTAGAGCATAATATCATGCACAAGGGTACCAAAAAAGGATTGCTAGGGCATTCAACAAGAAAGTGAAATCGAGAGACCTTAAAGAAGGGGACTTTGTCCTAAAAGTGCTTAGAGATGAGACTTTGATCCAAGAGGAAGATGAAGTCAAGGTTGTCTAGGCCTTTTATCATTAAGATGATCATGTCTAGAGGTGCTACAAGGATCACAGATTTGGATAGGGAAGAGATGTTTCATCTAATCAACATGGATAGACTTTGGAAATACAACATATAGAGAAAAAAAAAAAAAAAAAAAAAAAGGAAAAGCCTATTAGGTTGAAAACTCGAAAGGGCAGCATAGGTAAAAATTAAGGTAAAAGAACCCCGCTAGATTGAAAACTCGAAAGAGCGGTCTAGGCAAAAATTAGGGAAAAAGACCATGGGCATGGCGAAATCATAGGATGCTTGACTTTCTTAAGGAATGAATAAGAATTGAGAAGTTTATATAAATATTTTACAATTCTTGAGTAAGTCTGAAAGCTCAATTTGCTAAAAGAAACATTAGCAAGGGGTGTAAAGATTGCAAATGGGAGTGAAACAGATGAAAAAAAAAAAGAGAAAATAGGTAAAGTAGGGCTTCTGTTGTTGGAAAATACTAGTTTTGTATCTCATATAAAACACACAATGGAAGCAACAAACATGGATCTATTTCATTCATGATTGATAACATACACTATGTAAATTTCAGAATTTAAGAACAAGATAGCGTACCTTGTGCGGTGAAATTCTAAACAAAAGATTAGAAGTACTTGGGAACACTTTTAATCTTCACTTCAATTCCACTTTATGCCTAAGAAGTGCGATCTCTCAATCAGTTTCTAAGGGAGAATAATTGACTGGCTTCACTCACACATACACACCATTTCACAATGATATCTCTCTTTCTTATCTAATAAAAAATTATGTATATTTCTCCATTTATATTTAACTGATTATCTAATTGGGCTATCCTATTGGGCCTTTCCAATTGGGTTTTAGTGTGCGGCTTGGAGTGGGACCAAAAGGGACCAATAAGACACTAGCTCCAATGGGCCTTGAGCTTTTTTGTTAACTCTTGACAAATCCAAAGTTACCATTAATTATGTTTAATATCACTATATAAATAGAATTGCACTCTAGGCCTTATTAATAAATTATATCCCAAGACTTTATTATACATGCAACCCCTTCATAAATATTCGTAATAATACAAAGTCATGAAAGAAGATTCTTCCTCAAAGTCCATAACAAACCATGAAAGAAGCAAAGGATTCTTCCCTAGTGGATTGCACATCTACACTACTCCTCAGTGAATCCATCCATGCTACTCTTCAACAAGTTTCTCATCCCCAAACAAGTCATGAGAGGCAGAAGATTCCTCCTTATGCACATCTACTCCTCAACAAGTTTTCACCATCTCAAATGGGCCTAACAATCAAGACTACTCGTGCACATATCCTCTGGGAATTGAACATGTAGGCACGGCAGAAAAAGGTAAAGATAGTGATAGAGAAAAAGACCAAGGTCAACCCAAGGCAAGAGCCTCATCAGAAAAGGTAGCGAAAGAAGTAAAGAAGACAAAAGGAACAAGTCACCGGAAGAAGTTTAAGGCAAAAGCCCTCGACGGACACCACAAAGATTATATTCTTTTGTTGTTTGTAGGGTTAGCTCGTAAGAGCACCCTTGTTTGTTTGTTTGTTTTGTTT
The DNA here is from genome assembly GCA_023621385.1 of Quercus gilva. NCBI lineage: Eukaryota > Viridiplantae > Streptophyta > Magnoliopsida > Fagales > Fagaceae > Quercus > Quercus gilva. The sequence goes on along the minus strand of CM042473.1, from coordinate 60,981,275 downwards.
TTTTTTTTTTTTTTAAGTGACTATGGATAGTTAGTCACTCGCCATTTGCTTGCAAGTGGCAAAACAAGTTTTGGGAGAGTGAACTTGTCATTGCTCGCTTCCCAAGCAACAAAGGTAGGACCTCAGACATACAAATCCTATGCAACTCTTCGGAGTTGCACCCCGCCCCATATATACATGATGTGTGTCGTGTGCGTGGGTTAGGGTGAAACAAAATGTCTTGTCTCTTATTCTAGTGATTCCATTAGAAAATCAAGAATCAAAAGAGGGGCATCTGTAGACATAGCATTTTGTACCCCTTACGACTCGGGCCCCCATTTCCTAATGATGCTCGAACTCTAAGGCCCAAGGCCAGTTTAGAGCCGAATCAAATATCAAATTGACTTGAGGAGTGTTAAAATGGAAAATATCTACTTTTTAAATGCACAAAAATCTATTTTTGGAAATAAAAAACCAAAGTGGCCCTTGGCCCACGTACATAGGTAGAAGACTGTGTATGCGGGCCAAAGCATGTGTATGCAGGTACATTCTTGTGTACGTAGCTAGGGTTTCAGGAGCATGGAAAAGGAAAGTTTTTTGCAATAATGGCTGAGGTTTGGAATGAATCCCACATCGTTTAGGAGCAGTTCCAAACCCCATTTTTTCAACTATAAAGAACCTTACATGGTACATTTTGAAAACACACAGAAATCCCACAGGAAAAAACTAAGATTCACTAGAAAATAGTGAATCAAAAGGGATTTTTTCACAAAACATCCTCAAGTGAATTTTATTTGACTGGGACCTCTTCTGGCCCTAATCCTTTAAGTTTAACATTGCTAATCACTTGTTTAATGACTTGTGATAGATTTGACTGAAGGGAACGGTCAAAATCAAAGCTTGGGAACTCCTTTTCGAGGCATCAAGCTTCAACCTTTCTTTTCTCTTTGTTAGTCTTTCTTTTACTGTTTAATATGTTTTTCTAGCTTTGTTTGTGTTATAACCTGTTTGGTTATAGTAGGTTTATGTTTTCTTGTTTGAGCATGTTTGGCTGTTAGAATTAGGGTTTTCATTTCTGCTCTATTTATGTGTTTTTTAGGTCTTCTAGGCAAGGACTTGCACACAGGCTTGATTATGTGTACGTAGGCTCTTTCTTGCGTGTGTGAGCTGCTGCCCAGAAACCCTAATTTTTCTTTGTTCGTTTTGTTTCAGCCTTCACATGCTTGTTCTGTTTAGCTTTTCATATATTTTTGGCTTTATAAGTCTTTGTACCTCTGCCTCACATGTTTCTTTGTCTTTCAACATTCTTAGATTAGGGTTTCTACATTTGTTTCTTGCTTTGACACTATGTCATTCATTCACATGTGCATGCATCAATGCCATAGTTGCTATGTTGCTAAAAGGTAAGTAAAGGGTACGTCAAGCATTAGAAATGTCCATACACTTGTGTCGGTTTTATTTTAATGATATGATGAAGCATTCTTAGATATATGATTAGGGTTTATAATGTGTTAATGCCTTGTTCATAAGATGATTTGCTTGCTACTGATGATATGCTTGCTGCCATGTTTAGGGCTGCTACCTTGTTTAGATGTATGATATGGTCTTTCACATGTTAGATGAATGCTAAGGTTTCTTTTGTGTGTTTGGCTATCTTTTGCTTTGTGGATAGATAAGTATGCTTGTTTAGGGATAAAAGATACCATGTTGTATGTTAGATGCATGATTAGTGCGTGTGTGAGTTTAGAATACAAGTGTTGAGCTAGTTTTTAATAAGGTTAAGATTAAGACACAATGATGGGAGACCAATCTTAGGGTCGGGTGATCTTGGGTGCCTAACACCTTCCCATACTCCAGTAGTAAGATCAAATGTCCTTCCTCGAGAGGACGCTATATATATGGTTCCTAGATCATTGCAAAAACTAGGTGGTGACTCCAAAAACCCCTTGTGTCCACAATGCATATGCACCCTTACTTGCAAAAGCCCATATTTGCATACTTGGGCCTCCAAGGCTTCAATATTTGATGCGGGGACAACCCCCAGATCCTTAGGAAGCCCTAAAATCCTTTAAATAACTCAAAAAACCATAGTTTTAACATATAAATATTAACCTTATGCCTCCAACTCAAACCCTTGCTAAAGAGAGAGACTTTGTAACTACCCAAGGAAAAGCGCTAGTCACATCTGTGCTATACCTCAGAAGGACTAGTCATAATTGAGGCTCCTTGTAGTTGTTAATAAAGCTTAGGTCAACCCAGTATATGCCTGATATGGAACTCATCACACACCCATACACATCACACAATCAATCAAATTGGGGCATCACAGTCTCCCTCACTTAAATCCCTACATCCTCTTTAGGGCCCAATTTGTAAGGTAGGGTCTCCAAGCCCACGCGGGGTTATCGGGCCGGCTTTGATACAATAACTGTAATGCCTTAAACCCATACCAAGGATTTAGATACATGACTTGTCATGTAAATAGAAAAAAAAATAATGGAAGTAATTAAAAATTCACAAATAAGAATCAAACCATCAAATATTTCTTATAAAATCCATCAAACTAAAACTCTAACAATAAGGTCTTCAAATACAATCTCAAATAGTTTCACAAATACTAAGATCACTATCCTAAGAAAACATAATAACACAGTCCACCAACTAACATAGCTCCAAAACAAGTCTTCAATCTATAGCTCCAATGATCATCCACCAAAAGAGATTCCACTGCTCTAATCTAAAAGGGTGGAGAAAGGGGGGTGAGTATCAATGGCAGAATTTAATGTCGACAAAACACTTATAGTTTTAATAGTAATATAATATATAAACTCTCAGAAAGGAAACATTTAACCATAACACTAAAATCAATAAATAAAATTGTAACCACTTTTGTTGGCCAAAATACACTAAATAGGTAGAAACAATATAATATAGTAATAAATAACTTTTTCACTTATAAAGGCTAAAAAAAATAAAACAATAGTTTGATATTGAAAACATTAGCCAAACAAAGACACAAACTGTTCTCATGGGAAACAATAAAAAATAACCTCTGAGGGACAACACTGGCTCGAAAAAGCAAACAATAACATTGTCTCCAAAGAGCAAATGATAATTTGCACCACACTGTGGGTAAAGTGCCTATGATGGGTTATCCTCGCGTTTTGTGATAGGCCTAAAACGTATTGACCCCTCGTGATGAATTAATTGATTAATTAGCTAAGTTCATTAATTAATCAAATTAACATGCAACTATAAGTGGTAGCACAAACAAATCACCAATTAACTAAGTATGTAGCGGAAAATAAATTGACACAGTGATTTTTTTACAAATGGGGAAAACCTACACGGCAAAAACCCCCCTGGGTGATTTTAAGGTCACCACTCTTGAAAATCTACTATTATCAAAACAAACGGTTACAAGTAAAGGAATCCTAGTACCTTATACCAATCTACAGTTTAACTCTTACCCCAATACCCAATTGGACTTGTTCTGTAGTGACAATCTCTCATTTTCAATGCACAGCCCCTAGTACGTGACTAACCAATTGCGCGAATCCCAGTACGCGACTTGATCACCAACTTGAGAAGAATGTTGGCTGCAAAGTTTTTCAGTTCATCCAGATGATGAAGATCATGAAGTTGCTTGGTCACAAAACCCTATTGTGTACAAACACAGCAGTTTCTTGAAAAACTAGGGCAAACTAGGTTTTTGGTCACACTTTCGAAATTATGTCACTTATGCAACTTGTCATCACCTTTTTAGCCCTTAAAATAATCCTTATTTATGTTTAGGGTTATGAGAAAAGAAAGCCCAAACATACATTCATGGATTGAATGAAAAACAGTCCTAAAAAACTGAGTTTCATAAACCTCGACAGATACCCTATCTATCGACCTAGCTATCGAGTTTTAAAATCCTGTACTTCATTCCTTGATTCTTGGACAGACTTGTATGGATTTAACATTTGAACTTGAAACAAGGTTTCTTGAAGCATTAAACACATCATAGATCTACCCAATTACAAGTAAAGTGCGTTTTGTCAAAGGATTAGCCAATTACATAAAATGTTGACATATGCTCTTAACATGAATCACACATGTTCTAACAATCTCCCCCTTTGGCAATCCATGACAAAACCACAGCAAACAAATGAGATATGAGAGAAGTCATAAATCACTCAACTCATATTCACTTGTTGAATACAATAAAATCTATCCTAACACAAACTCTTGAAAAACTTTGCAAGAAAAGAGTTCATGGCAAGAAGACTTTGACAACCTGTATTTCTAAAACACTTTAAACAAAACTCATCAAGGCATCTTAGTGTGAAACAAAAAAAAAAGATTGCATACACTAAATGAGAAACATGTGTGTAAAGAAAGAAAAGAAACAACACATGGAGAGATAGGTGAAAGAACTGTAATAACAACCTCAAATGTATATATATATATAAACAAGTACAAGGTTTGCTATCACAATATGATCACAAGATCTAAGATATATGAACAATGTATCTAAAATAGAAAGAAAAGAAAAAGATACATAAAATCCTCACTACATCCCTCAATATACACACTTCCCCTAACAAAAATCTCCTATGTTAACCCTTCCCCTATGAGAATGACTATTCTCATATCCAAAACCACTTCCCCTTTTTGTCACGAGTGACAAAAGATAAGAGTATCAAGTAGACATCTCGGCAGCACTGGAAGAGCTAGCATCATCATCCCCATCATCATGATCGTCGTTGGAGTAATCATCATCCTCGGATGCCTCAGGAAGAGGAGAGGGAGACTCTATGAAGCCACTAAGGTGAGCCTATTGTCTGGTAATACAGCCAACACGAGTGTTCACCTGACATAACTCATCAGTGAGAGTGTTAAGGTAAGCATCCATGCGTTGAAGCTGCACCATGATCGCATCAAAAGTCACACTACCTGCGTAAGAAGAAGGAGTGGGAGGAGCTACTAAATCAAACCACCTCAAACATAGTTGTGTCTCGCTTCGTTTAACGGTAGCGGCATCTATGGCACAAATAATAAAGAAGTTGTTGGAAACGGGAAAGAGCACAGAAAAATGGCGTAAGATCCTCGTGATAGCCAAAAGGAAGATGAGCTTATTACGGGTCGTTGTATCCCTATATACATCTATGATAGAAAGAATAAAATGAGAGGGAAAATCTATAGTGAGAAGCTCTAAAAGAGAAAGAAAAAATTGAGCACGGGGCTCGGTAATAGAGTTATAGTGAGAAAGAGGATGCAAAACAAAAGTCATAACCATGTTCATGAACCTAGGACCTTTCGCAAAGGTCAAACACGGAGTAAACATACGATCGCCCCAATTAGAGGAATGCTTACAAAAAGCTGACATAAGCTTATCTATGGATACAGTCCTCAGATGCTTACAACCAGGGTAGTTAGGATGCTTTACCCTCGAGACACGGAGCACATCGGATACAATATCTGGTGTGACCATAATGTCTATACCTCGAACATGAGTAACAAAAAAAGGTATTAAATAATCAAATCCATACATGTTGGAGTAGAACTCTTGTATCAGCATGGATGGACAAGTGACCGGGACATCACACAGTGACTCCCAACCCCTACTGTGAATAATAGTGGGTAGGTCAGTGTTGGAGAAGTCTGACAAAATGACTTGGCGTTCCTAATGAATGCCTCATTGAGAAAAGTTCTTAAAGAAGTCCAATTTGACCTTCTCATCACGGAACTGGACATGAGAGGGAGTAGGGTCAGAGGAAGTGGATGCCTCGAAACAAAGAGGGTTTTGGGATGGAGTAGACTTACGTTTAGGTGCCATGACGCAACTAACGTAAACTAGAGAGAGAGAGGGAGAGAGAAACACACAGAAAAGTACCAGACACAATCAATACATCAAAAAAATAAAGAATTAAAGGTACGTATGCATGAAAATGCATGATCATGTGATATGCAATAGTAAAAACATCATGGGCTCAGCCCAATCCAAACCTAGCAGCACACAATGAGACAACATATAGAGCACACATCTAAAATGCATGACAATATAGTTAAAATGCTCATGGAATACAGTGCGTGAAGTTTTGAAACTTATTAAAGCAAAACCCAACCCAAAAATTTTACAAAAACTTCATCAATTTTGAAAAACCCCAAAAAAATTTCAAAAACCCAAAAACCTAGGTCTAATGCATGAAATGCATGAAGAATGAAGGATTTAGGAACCTTACCAGTGTAGAAACACTTGATCTAGGCCGAAAATCAACAAAGGATGAAGTTTAGAGTGAAAGAAAAGAGTTTTGGGAGGTGAAGAGACGAGGGCTATCCAGAGAGATCGATGAGAAGTAAGATTTGAATCGCAAGGAAGGCTTATATAGAAGCTTCATAAATTTCAACAGATTGAGAGCTATCGAGAGCTGTCGAGGTTTAAAATTTGACAGATGCAGCTATTGAGTAGGTGTCTAGAGGTGTCCATAATCAAAAAGAAGCTCGATGGATCAAGGAAACAGAAACTTTCTCAATGGATTAAAGAGCTATCGAGAAGCTGTCGAGATTACGATAAAAGGAAGCTGAAGAGCTCGATAGATAAGCCAGGTGTCGAGGTGCTGTCGAGATTGCTTAAAAACTATTTTTCAAGAAGAGAAAAACACAGACATGAATGCAAAATGAAACTCAAGCAAGGATCCAATCAACATTTTAATCCCTCAAAAACATCTCTCAATCAAGAAAAATGCAAACACAGATCCCAAAACACACACACACACACACACACTAAACAAGTCTAACCAATTTTATATTTTAAAAAACAAGTTAAGACAGTTTAGTGAGCATACATTAACACATGTATTCCTAGTGATGGCTAAATCACATTGTACCTGCACATGTATCAAAGGTAGCAAAGAATATTGCTTGTTGTGTGTAAAAAACATCGCAAGATTGCATAAGTGTCTACATGTTATGACGATTTGAGATATGAGAAAATCATTTTAACTCATACACAATCGTAACTGTTTGATAGGGACTATCACTTTCGATGTACATCCTATAACTCCCATATCTCCTAGAATACACGCTTGCTATCATATCTAGAACATTTTGTTCTTTTTGCTTTATTTATTTATTTATTTTTCTTTTAAGCAAACCATGCATGGGCATATAAGAGAGAGAAAAGAAATGCCCAATGATGTTAAGAATTTGACATTGCACTTTTGCTATGCCAAAGCATACGAATATCATTTCATGATTGGCAGGCAACAATGGTGAGATGGTTATTTATGCCTTTCTCTTAGGATTTTCTAGTCTTTCCCATCTAAAAGAGTGATATGAGTGTTAAGTACAAGAGATTACTTAATCTTACTCATCCCAAACACAAGCCACAAAGCTCACTTGTTTAGTTGTGCATAGAGATGCTTATCTATGCTACAAGAGATACAAAGTTTGGAAAACTTTGTTTCAATAGCCATCCAAGGTACACAAGTACCAATGTGCATAAACACACATTGTTTTTGTATTTATCAAATTTTTATTTTATTTTTAAATGAAAAACAAAATAAAATAAAATTGAAAACTAACCAAACAAAAACATGTTAAACAAAACAAAGCAATGCATAAAACTAGATTGACTCAAAACAATAAAGCAAAACACACAAGTAATGCAAAAACAAAAACAAGAAAGGGAAAGACAAAGAAGAAGAGACAGAATCACTTGGAGCCCTTTTCCTTCCACACCTTGAAAGAACATTTTCATTTAGAGAACCCTTGATCCAGCAGTGAGGGGGAAGAGTTAAAACCATTCAAGTTTGAAAGGAACATGAGGGCTTTGAGTAGATCTCCAAGAAGAGCGAAAGAGGATGGAAGCTGATTTAGATCTCCTGATGCAATCATGCTATTGCTCTTTTGAGTGGCTAACCACTTATAGCAATTAGGTCGAGTATGTCCAGCTGCACCACAGTGATGACAAAATTGCTGCTTTTTCTATTTTGGCTTTTGAGAGTTTCCCTGTTTAGCCATAGGGTTTTTAATCTCTTTCTTATCAAGCTTAAGGGGTGCTCCTAAGATAGATTTACCCTTGTCTATGTTCTCATTAGCTAATTCATTTTTAACATTATTGTTTTCAGTTTCAATATTATTAGTAGGAAAAACTAACACAGTAGCATTAGTAGAAGCAATACTAGGAGAGGAGAAATCATACCTTAAATCGGTTCGATCGAAAGCAGATTTCTGAAGACTGAGCATCTCATCGAGCTTAGCGCTTGAAGTCCTTTCCAACTGAGCTCTAACCTGGAACAATTCTGTCTCAAGTTTCTTGGTCTTCTCAGCCATAAAATTATTCTCAAATCTGAGTGCTTTAATAGTCTGATTTGCTTCTTCAAACTTTGTAAAGATTTCTTCCCGCTCAAGCTCCATATCACTAAGCTTCTTAGTGGCCAACCTATACAACTTCTCATGCTTTTCTAAGACTTTGTATAACTTTGCATAGGCTGTGTGGATGTCATCTTGTTCATCCATCTTCTCAAACTTAGACTCCATCAATTCCTCTTCTTCATCCACATCTTCAACAATCCCTTCAATAGGATTTATTATGGTAGTGAAGGCATTTAGGATTCCATCATCCTCATTATTGGAGTCATCCTTAGGCTCAGTGTCACTTAATGTAGTAGCAAGTGCCTTGCTCTTCCTAATGGTCTTGAGATAAGTAGGGTACTCTTGTTTCATATGACCGAAACCTTGACACCCAAAGCACTTTGGTCCTTAGGGAACATTGTACTGACCACCATCCCTAGCATCCTTCTTCCCTTTATCTTGGCTCTTAGACTGAGAAGAACTTGACTGTCTACAGTCCTTGTTGAAGCCCTTTGCATTGGCATTCTTCATGAACTTCTTGAATTGCTTGGTGATATAGGACTTCATCTTATAATCTTCATCATCAGAAGATTCATCAGTATCACTGCTCTTGGCTTTCAAAGCCATGCTCTTGCTCTTGCTTAATTTCCCTATCCTCGCCAAACCCAATTCATAGGTCTGCAGATTTCCAACCAACTCTGTCAAAGGAATTTTGTCAATATCCTTTGATTCCTTAATCGTGGTGATCTTGGCATGGAATCTTTCAAGTAGATATCTAAGCACCTTTCTCACAATCTTAGGTTCAGGAATGGTTTCCCCAAGATTAAAAGCTGAGTTCACTATGTCTTTAAGCATGGCATGGAACTCATCGAATGACTCATCCTCCTCCATCTTGATCTTTTCAAAGCTGGTAATGAGCCTCTGAAGCTTTGAATCCTTAACAGCCTTGGTTTCTTCATAGGTTGTTTGGAGAATAGTTCATGCTTCCTTAGCAGTTTCAGTAGAAGATATCTTCTTGAATTCCTCATTCGTGACTGCACTAAATAGAGCATTCAATGCCTTATTGTTGAAGTTTGTCGCCTTGATCTTTGCATCATCCTAGTCAGCCGGTGCTTTTGTAGGCTTGGTCCAGCCTATCTCCACAACTTGCCACACTTTCTCATCTAAAGACTACAAGAAAGCTCTCACGCCTACTTTCCAATATGCATAATTAGTGCCATCAAATAAATGAGGTATAATAAGAGACTGTCCTCTATCCATTACGAACAGGGATCAATGGATCACATAGCAAAGATTAACCCTAATTAGAGTGTGCTTGCTCTGATACCACTTGATAAGTCTAAAACGTATTGACCCCTTGTGATGAATTAATTGATTAATTAGTCAAGTTTATTAATTAATCAAATTAACATGCAACAATATGTGGCAGCACAAACAAATCACCAATTAACTAAGTGTGCAACGAAAAATAAATTGACACGGTGATTTGTTTACAAATGGGAAAAATCTACACGATAAAAACCGCGCCGAGTGATTTTAAGGTCACTATTCTTGAGAATCTACTATTATCAAAACAAGCGATTACAAGTAAAGGAATCCCAGTACCTTATACCAACCTACAGTGAACCCTTACCCCAATACCCAATTGGACTTGTTTTGTAATGACAATCTCTCATTTTCAATGCACAGCTCCCAATACGTGACTAACCAATTGTGTGGATCCCAATACGCGACTTGATGACCAACTTGAGAAGGATGTTGGCTGCAAAGTTTTTTAGTTCATTCAAACGATGAAGATGATGAAGTTGTTGGTCACAAAACCCTATGGTGTACAAACACAGCAGCTTCTTGAAGAACTATGGCAAACTTGGTTTCCGGTCACACTTTCTTCACACTTGTGGAATTGTGTCACTTATGCAACTTGTCGTCCTTTTTTTAGCCCTTAAAATAATTCTTATATATGTTTAGGGTTATGAGAAAATAAAGCCCAAACATACATTCATAGATTTAATGAAAAACAGTCCTGAAAAAATTAGTTTCATAAACCTCAACAGATACCTTATCTATCGAGCTGGCTATTGAGCCACGGGCTTCAGCATCTTTTAAACCTCGATAGATGCTAGCTGTCGAGCTTTAAAATCCTACACTTCATTCCTTGATTCTTGGACAAACTTGCATGGCTTTCATACTTGAACTTGAAACAAGGTTTCTTGAAGCATTAAACACATCCTAAATCTACCCAATTACAAGTAAAGTGCGTTTTGTCATAGGATTAGCCAGTTACATAAAATGTTGACATATGTTCCTAACATAAATCACATATGTCCTAACATTTTGGGTGAGTACGCCTTGGCTTATAGTGGAACATGGCAAAGGGTGTAAATGGAGTCACCACCTAATTTAGGTATGGGAACCATAAATATATCACCTTTCATGGAAGAATTGATCTTTACCAGAGCATGTGTCTAAAGTTTAGGCATGGCAATGGGAAGGTGTTAGGCACCTAACCCCACCCGACTCGGGGGTGGGTTTCCACTCATTGTATGCCAAATCTTAATCTCATTAATGGCAAGTTTAACATGTTATTCTAACTAACACACACTAACATGCATCTAAGGCAATAAATATGGCTTAATCATCCCAAGCCTATTAATTCATCTATCATGGCATGTAAGCATATTTCTCCAAAGGTAGAAACATAACAAGGTAGGTCAGGATAAACATATTATAACGACTAATAAAGGTGTGAAATCAGTAGGCTGAATGCACCAAAGTTTAATGACAGTGGGAAGACTTGAAAAGAAAGAAAGAGACTATAAAAGGTAATAGGGGTAAACCGGCCAAGGACCCTCCGACGGTTAAGTCAATTTTCTCTTTAAAACTTAAGTTCAGTGAGTGGATGAATGGTACAACATACCTTGGTTGGATGAGGCTTAGACCTTTTGTAAAGAGTTTTGGAGTGGGTCTACTTGTTAGGCTTCACTAACATCATGCGAGATGTATAGGCTTAGTTAGAAGAGTGGAGAATTTTGGAGAATCCATCCCCACGTCTCGGAACAGTGGATCGTGGTCCAATCGTTTCATGCTTGTAGAAAATACTCAGATATTTACTAAGTGTTAGTTGGTCGTTTATACGTTCCCATGATATGGACGACCAAAATCTCTTTGGATGACTAGAATCTCCTTGGACAACCTATTTTCATAATAGTGATGCATCTTTCTATTTTCTCCCTTTTGAAGATTATCTTGAACGTTGTTGGGCTTGGATGACCCTTATGGATGAATGAGACTTGTTATAAATTACCATCAGTTGCCCCCTTGTCCATAAGTCATCCATGTTTCTATTGAATATGATTTGTGTTGTTGTTTTTTATTTATTTTTATTTTTTGAGTTTTTCTAAGTTTTTTTTTTTTTTTACTTTTTTTACACATAGCATTCCTTGATTCATTGATGGATCATACATGTGGCATCTTGGGATTCATTGGAAACATTTGGTGTAGGTGTTGCCACATGGCTTGCTTAGAGCAGTCTAGAGTTCATATCGCTTCGTTCCTAGAGAAAGTGGTCATATGGCGTCTTCCAGTTGGTTCGCGTCGCTTCAGTGCCCCTCTTGGTTACCCATAAATAGCTTAATGCCTCGTTGCCCTCCTCATTTTCTCAAATTTTCTCTTCTAACACTCTCGCCTCAGTTCTTCCTTCGCACTTCATCTAGAATTCCTTTTCCATCCTTAGTCTCCTTCGTCTAGCATTAAGTATCATTTCCTTTTTTGTCTGTAGGTTTTCTCTTTAGAATTTCCTTGTAAATGACTAAAATTCTAGTTTCCTCGTCTAGCGATAGGGATGATAAAGAGATAGACATGTATTATGATAACATTAGTGACAGTAGTAGTGATAGTAGTGTATGGCTTAGTTTCAGATAACCTTTGTATTTTTGATCATGTTAGGTTGTTAAATTTTTGTTTTAAGTATTTCTTTGTTTTTTGTGCTTGTTGTAGTTCTAGGCTATGGTTTCTAAGAAAGCCTACGCACGCATGCATCATGCATGCAAGTGTAGGTCAAAGTATGTGCATGCATACAACTGGCCTGTGCATATGCACACATACCACTGCCTAGAAACCCTAATTCAAATTTTTTCTTTGTTTTTTCACATGTTATAGCACTGTTTTGATTCCTTTTTTTTTTTTTTTTTTTTTTCTATAGATATAAGTCTCTACTCTATCTTTATTGTTTGTTTGCTTTTCACACAATTAAATTAGGGTTTATCTTTTATTTCTTTGTTTTGATGCCATGAACATGCATTCACATGTTCATGCATTAATGCCATAGGTGCTGAGAGGTAGCAAGGTAAGTCATGCATTCATATGAACATGCATTTTGTTTGTGACATAATCTTGTTTAGGGTTGATGAACTTGATATACTAGTTTGAATAAAGTATGTTCAGTGATACCATGATTATTTGCTGCCTATGTTCTGCCTTGATTTAATGTTTACATGTTTCTACCATGAATATGATATGATGACATGATGTTAGATGAATGCTAGGTTGATATGAGATGCCATGATAGACGTATGCTAGGCTTGGGTTGTGTTATGCTATGATAGATAAATGATTAGGTTTTTGGGATGATTAATGCCATGTTGTATGCTTAAATGTATGCTAGTATGTGTGTGAGTATAGATACAATATTGAATATGCCTTTAATAGGGTTAAGACATAAGATATAATGAAAGAAAGCCAACCCTAGGGTTGGGTGGTTTTAGGTGCCTAACACCTTCCCAAAACCGTACCTAAACTCGGAACCCATACTCTAGTAGTAAGATAAAAAAGGTCCTTCCTCGGAAGGACGCTATATATATGGTTCCTAGTCCATTGCAAAAACTAGGTGGTAACTCCCCATTGTGTCCACATAACCCATTGGGGTCTTGGTCCTGAGCCATCTAAAGAAGCTGTCTTATGAAACTACTACTCAATGAAGTAAGCTTCCTTTCTTTTCCTTTTGTGTTTTGTTTAATTCTTGATACTTCCTTAGACTAATTTGATTTTCTTAGGAATGACAACCATGGTTAAAAACAAAGAGAAAGAGATTTCCAGTGGGGTGACGTTATCCATCCTTAAGACATTGCTCTTATTGAAGCTCATCCATCGGCCCTTCTAGCTCCAAAGCTTGTGGCTCATAGTTCTTCGGGGAAGAGGAAAACTGTAGTCAAAGCCATTGAAATTCCAAGAAGCAGAAAATAGAGACGTCTACTCAAGGAATAACTCCTTTCATCGAGCTTGACCCTCGAGTGCCTGTGGTTGTTTTCAAAGCTCCAACTGTCGACGCCTCTACCACTCTTCTAAACGTAGGGCCGTCCACTACTGATTCTCTTATAGATGGTCCTATGACCCTCTTAAGGAGAGAGAGTTTGGCTTGGAATAGGTTCAAGCAGGTAATGAAGGATGAGGATGTTTTTTAGCTATTAATAAAGTTGCCTCAAATTAAGCTCTAACTATTGGTACTTCAAGTTATGTCTAAGTTTATGGTGGCATCCAAGCAAGCCACAAATCTGGACAAGGAAAAGATCAAGTTGGACACCCAATTATGTGAACTGAAGGGTAAGCTAAGATGGCGAGCTAGGCAGAACACAAAGTTGACAGACACGACAAAGAAATTGACAATTGAGGTAGGACTACTAAAGAACCTAGATGAGGAGATAAGAACCGAAATTTTTGAAAAGGAGACTCATCTTAACCACATTCAAAAGAGGCATGATGAACTCTCAGCTTCTTTAAGGAAAGCTAGGGAAATGGCCATTGGTGAGCTCAAGTCATTTAGGAGTTTTTAGAAGTTGCTAGGCAAACATTATGCCACTGGCTTCGAAGATTTCTATCAAGATGCCATAGAGGCCTTTCTTAAAGTGGATGAACTCGGATCCATTGTGTTATTCGAATGGTAGAGCTACTAAAATCTGTATGATTCAGATCTACATTTCCTACAAACGACACTAAACTGATGAAACCAAAAGCGATCATCAATAGATAGCCTCGTTGGAGTTTATGACAAGGTAAAGTTCCCTGCAAAGATGACAGAGAATGACATCGGAGTGGCATTAGCCAATGGTTCTCTAATAATAAAGTCAGTAGAGTTCTCAATATCTTTAAGGGAATAAGAATGTAATTTTGTATGTTTGAGATTGTGTATCTTTCTTGTGGTGTTGGATGTCTTATTTACAACCTTGATATAGCCATTGGGAGCCTCATCATTAGCGAAACCATCAATGGCCTCTTAATAGCTCTTTTGGCTATTTGAGTAACATCTGCGTTAGCTTAAATGGAGGTTTGACTAGTTCATAATTGGCCTTTTTGACCATTGAAGCTCATCAATTACAAAACCATCAATGGCCACGCCATTAATGCTGTATGGTTGTCTTCTCATGTGATGACCTAAAAGTCTATGTGCTCGTCATCTATATGGATGAGCCTGTGAATTAAATGCTCATTAGCTAAATGACGAGCCTATAATTCTAGTACTTGTCACTTACCAATCTAGTTCGTGCATCCTTTGAAAGGTGATTTTGTGGTCTGAAAGTTAGTGGAAGAGACTCTGTTAGTTGTATAGCTCCATCCTAGCGGGTGAGATTGAAGACTTCACTGGAAATCATGTAGGCAGTCTTCTTGGTTTTGGTCTTGGGTGCCATGGAGAATATGAAAGAGTGCATGAAAGAGTTAGAGAGAATGTGAAGAGATGAGGAAGATTAAGAAGAAATGGTTAGTAACTGTTGGAGAAAAATAAAGAGGCAGGAAGACATCTGATGACTAAACTGCATGTAGTTTAGGCCTCCTAATAAACTACATGTAGTTTAGCAAAAAAAAATTAAACTAAATTAAAATTTCAGAATATCCTTAATGGACTCCTAGCATATGGAAAATGCAAGAGAAAAATCCAAAAATTTCCCTAGTGGACCATAAATTATTAGAATGTTACAAAGATACACTACAATGACATAAATACCTTCAGCAGTGTTGAAAGACACCAAGATCCTAATCACCATTTCCCAGTGGATTAGAAGAATCATAGACATCCCTCGATGGATTAGAAATCACTAAGGAAACTCCCTCATGAGTTAAAACCATCCACAAACTCCCTAGTGAGCCATAAAAAGAAGAAATTTTCCCCAATAGAGCGTGCATCACTGGAGACTTCCTCATAAGTTAGAAGCTACCCAAAAGTGAGTCATAAAAAGAAGAAATTTTCCCCAATAGAGCGTGAATCACCAACACAAACTCCCTAGTGAGTTATTTCCCCAATGGATCATACATCACTAGACACATCCTCATAAGTCAAAGAGCAACCGACAAAAGCTCCCTTGTTAGTCAGAATCATCAAGAAAACCCCCATGCATGTTGGGAAGTCCCTCGAGTGAGCTTTCCGTTCGAGATTGTTAGGGTCATATTTTGTTGTAATTGGCTAATCCTTTGAGAAAATGCACTTTACTTGTAATTAGGTAGATCTAAGATAGGTTTAGTACTTTAAAAAACATGTTGTTCAAGTCAAGTATTAAAGACATGAAGATTGATCCAAGAAACAAGTGAAGAAAAGCTATTCATTAAGTCTCGACAGATAGCTCAACAAATGCCTACTATCGAGACTTAATGTGAAGCTCAATAGCAGCTCGATCTATTGAGAATTAAGATTTCAGAATTTCCAGATCTGAAATTCATCCCAATCTTGAATATTTGTTTGGGGTTTCTTTTCTCACAACCTTAGACATATATAAGGCTTATTTTAAAGGCCATCACACACAGATACAAAGACAGAGACTTATATTCTCTGTGCGAAGCTACTGCATTTGTACGCAATAGGGTTTTGTAACCAAGTGCTTCCAGATCTTCATTGTTGATGAAGTGAATAACTTTGCAATCAACAACATCTGCTCAAGTTGTTGAAGCTAGTCACGTACTTGGGATCCATGCAAAGGGTTAGTCACAAATTGGAGGTTTGTGCATCAAGGGAAAGAAGGCTACTACAAGATCAAGTCCAATTGGGTAATGGAGTGAAAGTTCAACTATAGGTTGGTATTTCGGGATAGGCCAAGGTAGTTGGTAAGATTCCTTCTTATAACCGCTTGATTTTTTATTAGTGGATTCTTAGGAATGGTGAGCTTAAAGTCACCCATTGGGGTTTTTGCCTTGTGAGGATTTCCCCATTTGTTAACAAATCACCATGCCTAATTTATATTATGCTGCACTTAGTATTTTTGGTGATTTGTTGGTGCCTCCAAGATTTACATGCAATTGAACCTAATTAATCAACTTGGGTAATTGAATTAATTAACCAGGGTCAAGCTATCTTATCCCAACAAGTGGTATCAGAACGGGCACACTCTAATTAGGTTTTAATCTTTGTTGTGTAAACCATTGACCCTTGTGGATCGTGGACAATCTTTGGTTATTCTTCCTTTATTTGATGGTACTAGCTAGGCATAGTAGAAAGTAGGCATGCGAGTTTTTTTACAGTCTTTAGATGAGAAAGTCTAGCTGGCAATTGAAGTAGGTTGGAAAAAGCCTGAAGAGCCACCCATAACATGGGATGATACCAAGATCAAGGCTGCCAACTTTAACAGTAGGGCACTGAATGCTCTACTTAGTGCTGTAACGAATGAAGAATTCAAGATCTTTTCCACTGACAATGCCAAGGAAGCTTGGACTATTCTTCAGAATACTTATGAGGGCACTAAAGCTGTTAAGAACTCTAAGATTTAAAGGCTCACTACTAGCTTTAAGGAAATTAGGATGGATAAGGATGAATCATTTGATGAATTCTATGCCAAGCTCAAGGACATAGTGAATTCAGCATTCAATCTTAGAGAATAGATTCTGGAGCCTAAGATTGTTAGGAAGATTCTCAAATCTCTTTTAGATAGATTCCATTCCAAGATTATTGCCATTGAAGAATCAAAGGACATTGACTCTATTCCTTTGACTGAACTAATTGGGAACTTGCAAACCTATAAAGTAGCAAGGGTTGGCAAAGGCAAGAACATGGCCTTAAAGACCAAGAATGATGACAATGATAAGTCATCTGATGATGAGGATACCAAGCTAAAGTCATATATCACCAGACAATTCAAGAAGTTTATTAAAAATGTGAATGTCAAAGCTGGTGATAAGGATCACAAACGGACTGCTTTCTCTCAATATAAGTCCTAAGACAAGGGCAAGAGAGAATTCAAGGATGCTGGTCAAGGCAACGGTATTCTTGCAGGACCAAAGTGCTATGGGTGTCATGGAATTGGACATATAAAGCAAGAGTGTCCCACATATTTGAAACCCATTGGCAAAAACAAAACCTTAGCTGCCACTTTAAGTGACTTAGAACCAGAAGCAGATTCTGATGAAAGTGACCAACAAGGGATAGTAAGTGCTTTTACAGCCACTGTTTAGTCTACTGAGGAAGTAGTAGACGTAATTGATGATGAAGAAGAGCTGATGGAATCAAAGTTTGAGAAGATTGATGATCAAGATGACATCCACACTGCTTATGCTAAGCTGTACAAGGTCTCTAAGAATCATGAGAAGCTCTACAGGCTGGCCACGAGAAAGCTCAGTGAAGTAGAATTAGAACCTGAGGAACTCTCCACCAAGGTTGATGAAGCTAATCAGACCATTGAAGCATTGAGGTTTAAGAACAACTCTCTTGTTGAAAAGGCCAAGAAACTGGATGCTGAACTGTTTCAGGTTAGAGCACAACTGGAAAGGACTTCAAGTGCCAAACTGGATGAAATTCTGAATATTCAGAAGTCTACATCTGATAGAATAGGTCTCGGGTATGATCACACTTTCTCCTTTTGTAGTACCTCTTCTAATGTTTTAAATAGAGTTATTTTTGTTCCTCCGGCTAATAATGAAAACTCTGACAAAACTAAGGTAACTAACATTAAAACTGAAAATTTGAGTGAGAATAGGAGTGATAAGGGAAAATCCATTTTAGGAGCACCCCTTAAGATTGGTAAGCAAAAGACTAAGCAAAAAAAATCATCGCTCCACTAACAAGAAGTCTCCACTAAAGAAGCCTCATTTCTGTCACTACTGTGGAGCATATAGACATACTCGTCCATATTGCTATAAGTAGTTAGCCACTCAAGAAAGCAATAGTGTGTCATCTCTAGGGAACCAAAATCAACTCTAACTTTCTCTAGCCCCTCTCGGAGAACTTCTTCAGGTGGTCATGCTTCTTTCAAAATATAATGGTTTCAATTCTCCTCCTTATCCATCTGGACAAAAGTTTAAGCAAAAGAATGGATCTCCATCCAGGTCTCCTGTCTAGAAGGAAAAAGATTCTAAGTGATTTCTCCTATTTTCTGATCTCTTGCATGGTTCATGGTGTGTTTTGAGTCAGTCTAGTTTTGATGCTTTGTTTGTTTGATTATTTGTTTCTTTGTTTCTACTTTGTTTTAAAGTTTTTTTAATAAAAAACAAAAACAAAAAAGTACAAAAACAGTGTGTGTTTGTGTATACTGGTACTTGTGTACCTTGGATAGCCTTTGAAACAAAGTTTCCCAACTTTGTATCACTTGTAGCTTAGATGAGCACTTTCATGCACAACTAGGCAATATGAGCTTTGTGGCTCTTTTATGTGATTTGGTTGATTTGGTTGATCTCTTATCTTTCATAACTTAAATCACTCTTTTTGAAAAGGACTAGAAAATCCTAAGATAAAGGCATAAATAACCATCTCACCACAAAATCTTGTTAATCATACAACATCTGTGTGCAATTCATAAAAGCCATGCTCGATAAGGTGTAGCACTTGCACAGCAAAATAAGGATGTTCAAGCTTACATAATTGAGCATTTTCTTTTCTCTCTCTTATATGCTCATGCATGATATGCTTAAAAGAAAAATACACAAAGGACATGAAAAGCAAAAAGAATCAAAATGCTTTTAATATGGCTGCAAGCATGTTTCTAGGAGATGTGGGAGTTATATGATGTACCTCAAAGGTGATAGTCCCTATCAAATAGTTATGGTTCTATGTGATTGTGTTTGATCCTCCTATATCATTACTTGTCATATAATGATGCTCTTGCTCTCTTGCATAAGTTTCACACACAACACGCATAATCTTTGCTACCTTTGATACTACTGTACAAGTATAATGTGGTTTGGCCATTACAAGGAATACATGTGGTAGTATATGCTCTCTAAACTATCCAAACTAGTTTTGAAATAAAATTTGGTTAGACATGTTTAGTGTATTTTGATCTAGTAATGCTTTGCATCTAGAGTTCAGGATGTGTGTTTTTTTTTTTTTTTTTTTTTTTTTTTCTTGTTTAACATGCCCTTTGAATGCTTGTTTTGTTGGTTATCTTGTTTGCATTCATCATATGTCATTTCCCTCCTCAAAATCTCTTCTTTAGGGCTCTCGACAGATACCTCGATACCTACTTGACACCTCCTTGGTACAAGCCTTTCTATCAAGCTTTTTGGGTTTTTCTAGATACCTCTCGATAGATAGCCCAATCCATCGAGCCAAGTTCCTTAAGGTCTCTATCTACTTGATAGCTTCTCAATACCTTCCTTGATCTATCAAGAATTTTTGCCGTCGATACCTCCTCAATACCTCTTAATCTATTGAGCTTTTGTTCTCGATAGAAGCTTGATACCTTCTCGATCTATCGAGCTACATTTTCTATATATATTTTGAGGTTCAACCCGGTTTTGTTATTTCTCAAATATTTCAATCTCTCTCTCCCCTCTCGTGGCCTAAACATCTCTTTCTCTCTAAAATCGCCTCTCCTTTTTTCCTTTTTCTTCATGCATTCATGCATATTTTGACATAAGTTTTCAATTTGTGGAAATTTTTGGGGTTTTTGTGTTATTGTCAAAATTTTTGGGTTGGGTGTTTTTAAAATGAACTCATATGATCATACATTGCATTCTAAGTTCATTATAACTCTATTTCATGCATTCTAGGATTATGTGCTTGTTATATCTTGTGAGTGATGTTAGATTGGATTGGGTTTTTGCCCATGATGTTTTTTTTTATTGTTTGCATGTCACATGTTCATGCGTCTTCATGCCTTGCATGTTCTTTTTCCTTCTTTCATGTGCCTTAATGTTTCTATTGTGTTTATGTTCTTCTCTTTGTCTCTCTTGTTTAGTCTCCTCATCATGGCACCTAAAGAGTCTGTCCCTTCTAAGAACTCGATTCATCGTGGTTCTTTCTCTTCTTCTTTTCCTCCTAACTCAGTTCAGTTCCTTGATGAGAAGGCACGTAATGACTTCTGTGTGAACTTTTCTGACCGGGTGATTCATTCAGAACGCAAGGTCATTTTGATTTTCCAGACACTCCTCTACCCAGTGCTATTAGCTCTCAGGGATGGGCTTCTCTTTGTGAGAAACCCTTGAGGTGTCCTGATGTGTTCACATAGGAGTTTTACTCCAATATGCACACCATCAATACCACTTTTCCTCGGTTTACTACGGTATTCCTTAGTACACATATCGTAGTCACCCTAGACTTCATTTTCAAGGTGCTACTGTTAGGTTCTAAGGTCTTAGGATTTTGTGTATTTAGAACTCTAATTTGTAATGTTGGCAAACCATGATCAAAACAATGTATTTCGTCTAGTTTAGGCTTGCTCAAAGTTGGTTAAATCTTGTAAAGTTGGAATCGAGTGACTGCAGAAGCATTGGGGCTTCTCGGCCTGGCTCGATCGATCGAAGGTAATTCTCGATCGATCGAAAATCGGCCCAGAAGCGATTTTGCAGAAATTCCAACTCAGCCCAAACTCTTTTAAAGGTTTAGGGTTTTATGTTTTTGCCCTAGGTATATAAGGCAAAACCCTAGCCACGTTTTTAGTGTTGCACAAGTTGTATTGTTGCTCATACATTGCGGTTTTGTGTAAATCTCTTGTGAGATCTAGAGGAGCTTTCCTTTACACAAAGCTTAGGGTTTTCAAGATTGAGATTCTTCTACATCTTGATGATCAACTTGGTTGTTGCCATTGAAGCTTAAAGATAAACAAGCGGGGAGCTTGTAGCTGATTGAAGGAATACAAAGAAAGAAGTAGTCCGTGGACTCGGAGCCCGCGCGTGGTCGTGTCAGGAAGTTTTACTGGTGGATAGCATTAGGAAGTCAAGCGGGGAGCTTGTAAGTCCTTTTGTAAGAACTTCAATTCTTTCTTAGTGGATTCCATTTTGCCTTGAGGATCGGTGGGTAAAATCCTCCCCAGGTTTTTCCGTGTGGTTTCCTGGGTGATCATATCTTGTGTTCTTTTATTATTCCGCTGCTTTATATGTTTTACATGCATGATATGATTATTTGATTGTTTTAACCTAGAATTGTTAATTTGACTAAGTAACAACTTGGCTAATTAATCTAGCTACGCAATCTAATTGTGGTTTAAGGGGTCTAAATTTCCATCAGCTACAGATTCCTAGGGTGGATCATCCAGGTTACCTTAGTCATTGCCATCTCTCTCCCATCTCTAGCAACGAGTTAGCCTCACTCTTCTGTGAAAAGGCCATGTTGTAGGGAGGTACCCTTAATTTCTCTATAACCAAGTTCTCTAAGGGACCATGGCTCCTTAATATGGTGATGACCTTTGTACTCACTCTAAGGTTTCACTATAACACTATCACAGAGTCTCGTGCTCGTTTTCTTCTTTCCCTCATGGAAGGTCTCTCTATAGACTTTCCTTCACATATGATAGAGTCTATTATAGATTGCTATCACGACACGGCTACTCGTGATAAGCTCATCTTCCCTTCGGCTATCACGCATATCCTCACACACTTGCACATCACTATCCTTCCCGCTCCTCACTTCTACGTCATGAATGCCATTAGTAAAGAGTTTATTCGGTGGAGTGTAGCTCACCTTGCTGTAAAACAGCCATGGGTGGAGCCTTTTGATGTAGCCCCAGCTAATCCTACAACTCCTTCCTCTCGACCTTCTTCATCCTTTGCCCTTTCTTCCTCATCTCGAGCTGTTCTCTCCCTTGCTGATATCATGGAGCAGCTTCAGCACATGCGTGCTAATTTTGGTAGTAGTCTGGACCACCTATCTGATGAGATATGTCAGATGAACACTAGACTCGGTTGCATCGCTTGCTGCTAGTCTCAACATGGTGGTTTTGTGCCTTCACCTTCACTAGAGCTTGCTGAGGAGTCCTTTTCTTCGGATGGTGGAGATGATGATGCTTTAGGCTCAGAGTATGATGATGAGATGACGACCTCTCATTGATACACCCTTTGTCACTCGTGAAAAAAAATAAGGAGTAGTTTTGTAGATAAGAGTAGTCTAGGTGTTAAGGGAAGAGCTACCTAAAGGCAAAAGCCACTTGGAGAAGTTTGAAGCCAGAGCCTTATATGGAAACCACAAAGACATATCCTTTTAGCTTGTAAAAGCACTTTGTTTTTTGCTTGATGGTTCGGGCCGTTGGCCATGTTTGTTTTTTTTATTTTTTTATTTTTTTATTTTTAAGTGACTTTAGAATAGTGAGTCACTTGCCTTTTGCTTGCAATTGGCAAAATAGGTTCTTGGATGGTGAGCTTGTCTTTACTCATTTCTAGAGTAACACTTGTGGGACTTAGGACATATGAATCCCACGCAACTCTGCGGAGTTGCACCCCGCCCCATGTATGCATGTTGTTTGCCATGTGCATAGGTTGGGTTTGAGTTGTACGTCAAAACTAAATTTTTTGTCTCTTATTCTTTTAATTCCATTAGTGGAGCACACGAATCAAAAGAGGGGCATTGTAGACACCGCACTTTGTACCCCTTACGACTCGGCCCCCCGTTCACCAATGATGTTGGAATTCTAAAGCTCAAGGTTGGTTTAGGGCTCGATTAAATTGAATTGACTTAAGGAAAGTGATTTTGGAAAAATATAACTGTTTTATAAACTAAATAAATCTATTTTTGGAAAATCAAGGCTGAGAAACCCTCAAGTATGCATACGCATACATGCATATGCACACGCATGTCCCAAAGCTGCGTCAATATGTCTAATGCATGCGTACGCATACACAGGCTTGTGCACGCATGTTAGAGTCCCATAAACTATGAAAGACAAGTTTTTTCCAACATTAAGTGTGAGGTTTGGAATGAATCCCACATCATCTAAAAGCCATTCCAAACCCTCATTTTTCAACTATATAAAGCCATACATAGTAGCTTTTCAAAAATCCTAAGGAAAAGCATAAGATTCACTAGAAATAGTGAATCGAAGTATGAGTTTTTCACAAAACATCCTCAAGTCAATATTTTTCTGATTAGGGCCTTCTCTGGCCTTGATTGTGAATAAATTTGACTAAGGGGAATGATCAAAATCAAGGCAAGGAGCTTTGTATTTTTGAGGTATAAGTTCTAAAATTTCTTTTTCTTTTCTTAGCTTTTTCTTGTTTTGATCCTTGTTTTTCTTGTTTAGTTTAGTTATAATATGTTTGCATAGCTTAGGTTTTCTTTGCCTTATCATTTCAAGCATGCTAGGTTGTTAAATTTTGTTTCTACTCTATTTCTGTACTTGCTTTTTTGGGTTAGGGTTTAGGGTGAGTTTGTGTACACATGCCTCCTGCATGCGCACGCATACTTTAGTTATGCATCCGCATACAACTGAGCTACGCACGCATGCTTTATGTATGTGCATGCATACTTTTGCCCAGAACCTTAATTTGGACCTTTTATGCTTTTGTTTCTCTACTTTACTTATTTCACATGCTTCTGCTTCATCCTGTTTCATACTTATAAGTTTCTATTTCTCTGTTTGTTTGTTTGTTTGTCGTCCTTAACATGTTAGATTAGGGTTTCTTTTCAATTCTTTCTTTCATGTGCCATGAACATGCATATAAATTGACCGTGCATTGATGCATAAGTGCTATGATGCAGCAAGGTAAGGCATGCATTCACATGAACATGCGTTTATTTGAGATATGATCTCAATTTTACTTTGATGAACATGAATAATATTTATGAATTCTTTGATTAGGACATCTGAACATGTTATTTTGATCTCACCATGCTTATGTTTCTGGCTTGATTTGATAAATACATGTTTTTGCCTTGGATGTATTATGATGCTATGTATGACAGATTTATTGTAGGATATGATATGAGATGCATGATAAATGCATACTAGGCTTGAGATATGATATGTGATGCAATGCCATGATAGATGTATGCTAGAGTTTATAATGAAATAGCATGTTGTATGCTAGATGCATGTTATCGTGTGTGTGAGTCTAGAATGATGAATTTTGAAATTTCCTTTAACGAAATTAAGACGTAAGACACAATGAGTTAAAGTTGCCCTACGATTTGGGCGGTCATGGGTACCTAACACCTTCCCAAGCAGTACCTAAACTCCAAACCCATACTCTATTAGTAAGATCAGTCCTTCCATGTAAGGGTGCTATATATATGGTTTCTAGACCTAATCTAGGTGGTGACTTTAACTTCCCCTCTTTGCCCGGGCCACTCAGCCGAGGCGTACTCCCCTCTCGTTGCTCCCACAGTGGCGACTCTGCTGGGGATAGAAAGTTTGCTTCCAATGTGTCTTATTTGTTAATCTTGATAAAGGCTTGTTCAATATTTGTTGGCACACACTTCACTTGGTTCTTTCGTCCCTTTCACCTCAGTTGGTAATGACTGGGAAGAAGAGTACACTCCATTAAGGCCAATGTCTTTCGAAATTCGTCCTGCCAACTGACAATCTGTGTCATTGCCTATGACGGGCTTAGAGTATGCTAACAGTTTACCACCAATCCACAACGGTCCATTTAGGCCCAAGGTTGGAATCATGACCCACCTAGTTGTGAGTGACCTACTGATCTATCCTTTTAACTTTAGGGAGCCTACCCACACTTAGAGAGATCCTAGATCCTATCAATAAGAGGGTACCCTTTATATCTTTTGTTTGTTCAACCATATATCTTGTGTTCACCTAATTCTAAAGAACAAACAAAATATGTAAAAAAATCTTTGAGGATGACCCAATAGTTATGGCATACCCTAATATGTTAGGATAAAAGAAAAAAAGTTGTCACTTGTAAGAGGCTTATCCCAAAGTCTTAAGGTATATCTTAACTTCAAAGGTTCGAAAGACCATAGCGTAGTTGCTAGCATAAGCCCAATTGCTATCATAAGCCCAAATCAAAAGGCTTCTTGAAAAGGAGAACCTTGAGCCTAAGATAACAAATATGCTATGGACTTAGCATCCAACTTCCTACAAAGTCAACATGAAGTTCCCAAATCTTGGGCCTCCTTGTTGCATGCCTAGGTCCTAAATGATGAGAAATTCATGGACTTTGAAAGGAATGCTACAATGTATTCTAGCCAAAAGGCTACTTCAAAAAAAAAATGATGATGATAATAATAAATGGAAAAAGGAAGAGTCCAAAGGTGAGGGATACATTTTAAACCCACATTTGAGACAAAGGGTTGAAAATCTCTAAGCATATTCTAATGAAAGTCCACAAGAGTAAGATGAGAGCTTCTTTGTAAATGTACTAAAGCCCAATGAAATAAGGGGCAAGGTTTATAAGAGGAAAGGGCGTGATTTTGTAATTAGGCCACCATGGCCAAAAGATTTTCTAAGAGTATCTAAGTTAACAAAATGAACCTTTTAATTAGGACATGAGCTTAATAAAATAGGACTTCTTTTTAGGCATCATTGCACCTCCAAGTTAAAAAAAAATAAAAGAAATAAAAATATATAAAAAATTAAATAAAAAATAAAAAAAAGCACGTCCCCACTCCAATTTGGGTCCGAGAAAAGAATGGAAGGCGATTGGTCAAAATTGAGGAAATGTATCAAGAATTGGTATCTTTAGAGAGACATTTCAAGGGGAAGTATCTCAAGAAGGAATGGCTACTCCAATTGATGGCATGACCACACAAAAGATATTCAAGGCAATAGAAGAACAAAGCGATGCTCTCAAGAAAATATGTGGTCATTTCATCAAGCCAGAGGAAAGTTGATATGCATGAAATATAAACAATAAAGTACTTCCATATCTACATATTTAGCCTTACTTTATGCTATTTTGTGACTTATTATATATTATCTTTGTGTTGTAGGTAATAAGGACTTTACATGCAAAGTGGGGCTAGGCCAATTGAATCAAGCCAACTTCCATCTAGCCGGGTGTGAATCAAGAGAAGACCAAAAATTAAAGAATAAGAAGAAACCTGGAGACGTGTAGTGCAAAGAAAGTGAATCAAAGAAAATAAAAGAATAAGAAGAGATCTAGGCATGAAGTCACTGATGTGTAGAAAGCAAAAGAATAAAAAAATAAAAGAAATAGGAGTGCTTTTGTGGATAAGACATGTACAATGGGCTTGATTGCATGTTTGACATGGGCCTAATTAATTCTTCACCAAAACACATACCTGGGAGTTCTTACAATGGGCCACGTTGGGATCTTAATAATAAGGCTTTAGGTCAGCCGCATGTGATGGATTATGAAAGAGCAAAACAAAGCAATACAAATCTGACTTGTATTTGGAGTGGTTTCCCTTATATAAACCTATAGGTTAGTTTGTACATGAGGAGGCTAGTGCTAGGGCTGGGATGCAAAACAGAAAATTGGAGTAAGAGGCAGTGCCGCATGTGGCTTTTCTGTAGCTTTTCTCCATGATAACATTGTGACTATTTCTTTCTCTATTTTATTTGTCTAGTTTAATGTTTAGTATTTAATTCTTGTGTTTTATTTCAATTACCATGAGTAGCTAAATTTATAATTAGGGTTGAGGATGAAACTTTGTTAAGGATTATCAATAATATTTATGTGATTTGATTTTTCCCACAATAGTTGTTCTTTAATGATGTAAATTTCTTTTGCTTCATATCAATTGACTAAGATGGGATTCTATATATGAGTTCAATGCATGGTTTAGCATTGACTAAGATGGGTTTTTCTCATGATTTAGGATTTGTCTTAATTAGTTGAATGCTTGGTTTATTATTTCTTGATTTTAAAATTGGATATCTTTTGTGATTTGTTTGGCTACGAATACAATTGATGATTTGATTTTATACCTAGGAAGCGAAGAAAAGCATGCTTTAAATATTTAAATAGAAGTTTTAATGATAATATTCTCCATGGTAGCAAGATTGATTTCTAGATTATCATGTAGTGGTTGGAAAAGATTAATGATTGTGAATATATACTGATATGAATTAACAAGACGGATTCCAAAACCTTAATTCATTTTTCTAGATTGTTTACATCTCTTTAATGCTTTATATTATATCTTTGCTTAGCTTAATTATTTGCCTAGTATATTTAATTGCAAACAACCAATTTTTATTAAACTATATTAGGATTAATTTGGTTAAGATGATTAATTTTCCTACATTCATTCAAGTCCCTATGGGTTCAACCTCGTTCTTGTTAAATCATACTTTGGTACTATTCATAAACTTGCGAGTACTTTAAAATTTCACAAGTTTTTGGCGCCACTGCTGGTGACTTGGTTAGGAAAATAAATTAGGTCTTAATTGAATTTTTCCTTGTAATAGTTGTAGTTAATTCTTTTTTAAAAATTAAAAAAAAAAACAAAAAATTATTTCTTTGTGCTTGGTGTATGAGAACTTGGATATGTGATAAAGAAAATTGTCTTGTTAGTTTTGATTATCCATCCACAATGGGAGAAACAGGAGTTGATTCAAAAACTCTTAGAGAGTTGTTCTCACCTATTACCACCAATCCTCCATCTTGCATGGTATTGCCTGCAATCATTGCTGTACATTTTGAGTTGAAGTCATAGATAATCCACCTTCTTCCTACTTTTCATGGATTGGATAAAGAAGATCCTTATATGCATGTAAAGGATTTTCTTAAGATTCGTGCTACTTGTAAGTTCCAGAATTTCACTAATGACTCTCTTCGCTTGCGTTTATTCCCTTTTTCCTTGAAGGATAAGACAAAAGCATGGCCTAATTCTCTGTCACTTGGATTTATCACTTCATGGGAACTGTTCGTCACAAAATTCCTCTCTAAATTTTTCCCAATGGCCAAGACCAATGCTTTGAGGAGAGAAATTGCAAATTTTTATCAAGATGAACAAGAGAAATTTTATGAGAGTTGGGAGAGATTCAAGGACTTGATCTTAAAGTGTCCTCACCATGGTTTTGAAACATGGAGACTAGTACAATATCTATATCTTTATCTATATCTATATCTATATCTATATATAATAGCAGAAGCCTTTTAAGGAGGTGCTGCCATGTTTACAATTTAAAGAGCGATACATTATATTGTTTGGCAATGCTACAACACCGGTTAAAAGCGAATCAGTGCATTAAAATACTGTTTAGAGCCCTCTGGGTATAAAAGGAAATTAACTGCTTAAGACAGAAAAAAGAAAGATCGCTACACGAAGAAAAAAAAAAGGAGAGAGAGACCGAGAGAAAAGAGAGACAGAGAAATAGAGAGGCAGAGAACGGAGAAGGAGAGAGAGATCGAGAGATCAAAAACTGCACACTCTAAAAACTGAAACCCAAAACACATAATCATCCATTCTTTCTATTTGTTAACACAAACGGCCAAGAGAAAAGATTTTCCCTACTGATGAAAAAGAAAAAACAGAAGCCCATTGACTTTCCTGTCAGATTTCTTCATCTAACTGTCCATTAATTTCTTTCACCGGTGAGTTTTAATCTTCGATTTAAGTTTTTTTATTAATTATGATTAGGTTTTGATATTTTGTTGGGATTGTTTTCGATTTTGGTATTTTAATTAAGTTTTTCTCTTCGCTTTTCAGTTTGACATTCTCATCTGCACGCCCTCAAGTTCAACCAGGTACCAATTTCAAATCGATCAGATTCTAGATCGCTTAGATCTACTTTGATTTTTTTCGTTTTTGTCAGATCTTTTGCCGTCACCATAAACCTCCATT
The DNA here is from genome assembly GCA_023621385.1 of Quercus gilva. NCBI lineage: Eukaryota > Viridiplantae > Streptophyta > Magnoliopsida > Fagales > Fagaceae > Quercus > Quercus gilva. The sequence goes on along the minus strand of CM042473.1, from coordinate 60,952,063 downwards.
CACTACCCGACTATCGAAATCGCTATTGATAAAAGTTACGTTTTAAATTTAAAAATTTAGGGTTTTTGGTTTTTAAATTATGACTTAGATTGGTATTTTGGGTTAGATTTGATTTTGATTAATAGATTGGTATTTTGGGTCAGAAATAGAGAGAGGCAATGAAACAGAGAAAGGCGATGAGTACACAGAGAAAGAAGTAGAGAAAGAGAAGAGCCGACGAAATCAAAAACTTTCATAAAACAATTTTGCAGACCCAAAACCTTGGCAGAACGATAAATAGAGAAGGCACGAAGTGGGGATTGGGTAGAGAAAAATCTGCCACCATTAGAGAGATAGGTCGTGTACCTATAACCGATGAAATTAATGTTTTTGTTTTTTTTTTTTTTCCTTTTCCTTTTCATTTACAAATCTGGGAATTGAATACAATATAGGTTTGAATTTCTTGGTTGGATTGGTTTAGATTTATATTTTTTAATAATTTACTCAGGAATTTGGATTAGAATAGGTTTTGTTTTGCCTATTTGGGTTGCATTCGTTTTGGGTATTTGCCTACATGCATGGCATTTCATTTATGTTTTTTTTTTTATTTAATTTTTTTATAATTGATATATATTTCATTACCTCTTCAATATATTTTGGTGTCCTATGTTCTCTTTGTTCATTTTCCTACAGTTGCCGGTAAAGGCTACAGCATTCACTGATCACAATGATTGAGGTATAAAATGCATTAGAATGAGCACCAAAATTGAAGGTAAGTTTTTACAAATTTTCCCCTTTATTTTCCTAGTTCTTAATTTAGAATCTCAGTTTTCTGTTATTAATTATTGTGTTTGGTTTTGGGGACATAACTTCAAAGCATAAAAACCTAGAACCATCTGAAAACCAAAATTGCAAGTAGTTTTTAATTTTCGTTTTACTTTCTGCTTCCAATTTCTACTGTGTTTTCTTTATTTCATATTTTTCTTTCTTTTCTGGCTTTCACTTTTCAGGTTAATTAATATGCACTTGAATATTGTCTAGGCAACTTTGGTAAGATATGGGCTCAAATTGCAAATTTGGAAGTACTAATACATACGTGTTTAGGAAGTTTTTTTGTTACATTTGAATTTTACAATGATTCATTAAGTGTTGTTTCTTTTACATGTACACAAGCTATTTGATAAAATTCTTAAGTGATGTTTGTTGGCCTTTTTTATTCTCTTCCCCAGTGATGCTATTAGCCCAAAGCATCGACTCCTTCAAGGTCATTCTTTTCCTCCCTTTCCGACAAAATTGCATAACATAATTGTGAATCGTTTTAACTTTTATTAAGTTTTACTAATTCTTTTATTTTCAAATTTCTTTTAGTTCAAGTATTGTTTATTTCAAAAGTCAATTTGGATTATAAGACTAAAATCTGCACCTAAGAATGAGTTAAATTGTTTGTTCGTTTTTTCAGATTTCAATTTGCTTCCAATAAGGTTCCATTTCTTTATTTCAACATGTTTTCTTTCCTTTTTTTTTTTTTTTTTTTTCTCTTTTTTATTGTTGTGTTTGGCTGCAGAGAAAGTCTCTGATATTTTTAGAAGTATAATATGAGATTTTTTGATTGGTAGGTGGTTGACAACTTTCATTGTGATTTGATGGTTGGGTTGTGTACATGAAAGCTTCTTAGAGAGCAACTTGGCTATTGTTGGTGGCAGTGTACAGCTAATGAGGAAGGATTGTCGAGGTAATAAAAAGTTCCCACCTATTCTTGAGTGTAAAAGAATTGTGGGCTGTTTTTTTTTTTTTTTTTTTTGGTTTTTATGGGTTTTCTTAATTCTTTCATGTTAAAGTTTATTGCATTGAGTTTAACAATGCTAATGAATTTTTTTGGGGGGAGGGTTTGTATATAATATGATTGATAAAATTTTTTCAATGAAGGAGTGGTACTAGTATACTATATAGATTAAAAAGAGTTGAAGCTGTAGTTTCCTTTATTTTAATTTTTGTTTGTTAGCCCACCAAGGAGATTAAATTTAATCTCAAACTATTGATATTGAACCATACTTTTATATTGTTATTTTGTTGTGAAAGTTTAATACGTAGAACAAGCTTCTTCTTCTTCTACTTCTTTTTTGTGTGTGCATGTTATCTCATTTATAAAATCTACTAAAAATTGAAACTATCTATGTTTGGTATGGTTTTTGGAGCCTAGATAAGCCTGCTGTGAGGTAATAACTTTTTAAAATAAAAAAACATAAAACAGTGAGAGATGCTTCTATCATTGATGATGGAATTTATATAGCAACTGATATCTATTGGTAAGCTATCTCGGTAAGTGAAAAAGATATTACAATACATTATCTTCTGTCATATAATTTACAGAAACTACGATTGCAGACTACAAGATGAGAAAGCATGGTTTGTTTGGCTGATACTAGAAAAACGTAGCAAAAGGCTATAATGTTTCTATGACTAAACACAATATGATATTTCGGTTTTGGTCTTTTTTATTTTTTAATATTGTAAGAGCCTATTGCATTATCAACAAAGAATTTGTTGTGTCAAGGATATTTAAAAAAGAATTTCGGACCCATTAGATTGAGAAGTTTTTTTTACTCATAAGCCTAACTTTTAGTTACTTCAAGTATTTTTCTGTAATGCTTGGTTTTTATTTATGCAATAAGTTTTGGATTTCTATTGCTTTAGTTTCTATAGGTCACATTTGTATGTGCAATTTATCTTTTTAATACAAGCTTATAGAAATTGCAATTGGCAAATCAATTTTGCAAACGTATTTACGTCTTTGATTAGTTTTGGTGATAATATGCTTTTTCTTTCAAAGATTGCCTTTTAAAAATATTGTTTGCTAATTTGTGGGTTGAAAAAATAGAACTTGAATAGTTTTTTTTTTTTTTTTACAGAGTTGGTCTAAAATTTCCCACAGCCAAGGTGGGAAGCAAAATTGGGTGTGGATACATAGCTTGATGTCATTCACAGCGAAAGCTCCTACATATGCCTTGAAATTTTTTAAAGAGCATGCTTTGTAAGTACTTTTATTCTGTTTTGAGATGAATAAAGCTTTATCATAATTATCTCATTGGAATTTTGGCATGGTTAAAAACAGGGGCAGTAAGGTATCCCAACTGCTTGATGTGTTTAAATTTTTTAAAGATGAGATTTTAGGTGCAATTCCTCTAGCATGTATGTGCTTCAACTTTGGACATCGGTTTAGTATAATTTTCTAAAGAACCACTTGAATTACAACTTATCATAAAATAAAACCATTTGAACTACAAGAACTATGTGCTTTTAATTATTAAAAAATATATATATATCTCTTGACACTATAATGCTTATGACCATTACACACTTGAAACTTATAGTGGAAATTTGGTGGCTAGGATTGTAAGATGCATTCTTAGAATTCAAACTACAAAAGATTGAGCAAATTGTAACTTGGTAGAGAAAAAATATGAATTTTTTTTTTCCAATTTTGTTTTAGGTTCTTTGTTCTTTTATGGTTTTCAACTTTTCACAGGTTTAATTTAGATATTTATATATTAAAATTTTCAATTGTTAACCATGTTTGATGCTTTATTTACTTATTTATATTTATTTAAGACTAGAACATCAATCTTTGGCATCTACATCCCAATTTGGATTTCCATAGCAAGTCTAAATCATTCTGTTGCTTAGTGCTAAGGCTATAAAAGTTCTTATGATACTTATAAGTACATCAAAGTTCTTTTTTATATCAGTTATGCTTTCTCTTATCAATCACTTACTTTCCACCAATTGAAATTAAAATATTGTTTCTTTGTATTTATACATTGGAATTTTACCTTATATTATTATTGAATATGTTCTCCTTACATGGAGCTCAAAAGGTTGTATTAGTTTCTATTATTTCAAAGGTTACATTTATATAGGTCTTCATTATGCTATTGCCTCCAGTTGGACAACAATCACCCATTTAGCACACCAAAGAATCCATTTGAGGGGGTTCTACATATGTGCTATTGTTTTTGCAGGTGGCTGATGATGACTCAATTCATCCAAGTGAAACAAAGCTGACATTTATAGTACATCCGGCCTAGCTAGAGTATGGCTTTGCTCACTAGATGTTTTATTGGTTAATAAGTACTTAAGACTTTATTTTTTGCTATGGGGAATTTTGGACTTTTGACATTGTTATTGAACCTGACTCTACATCGCATAATTGTAATTTTTGTTTTTTTTTAATTGATTGGCATTATTAAAACAAAGCCTTTAATAAACATATTAATTGTTGTATTTTATTGTATTGTTATGTCAATTTGATGGTATTTTAAATGTGTAAAATGTTCCCCGCGCATTGCACAGGTTAAATGCTAGTACCATATATAATAGCAGAAGCTTTTAGGAGGTGCTGCCACGTTAGGAAAAAAGGTCCCCTTAAAATACTGACACGTGTGCAATTTAAAGTTACAAAACAGCATACGTTGCACCGCTTGAGCGCTTTAAATTTTATCCATTTACAGTGCACACGGTTTAAAAACAGAAACACCTTTAAATTGAAAGAGACTGAGAGAGATTCTGATTAACAGAGAGCGAGAGAGGAGTCGATTAGGCGCAAAGAGAAAAATCTGAGAAAACTACACAGAGCCCATAGTTTCCGATTAGGAAAAAAAAAAAAAAAAGCCGCTTCCTAGTTCCTTTAAAAAACTCTTTGTTTCTAGTTACGCTAAAACGATCTTTTTGCTTTTTGATTTTTTCAGAAAAAGAAGCAGAAGAAGAAGGAAGATGAAAATCAAAATCTAACGGCCACCGATTCATCAGACCATCTCAACCTCAACCCTACTACTAATACAGAAGAAAACCCTAAACAAACCCTAGACGACAACGCTACTACTGCTGTCACGCCCACCAAATTGCCTCGAAGAAGAAGAGGAAGAACCAATCGATGAGGCTTCCAATCAGCCTTCTGTAACCACCGTCGATTCCGATGCCAAGTACGGCGAGGATTCGAAGAGCATTGTAGCCTTTGCCTATAGCAGGGGATGTTGTTGATGTCGATCCGGCTTCCAATCGTTTCACTCCGTGTTTATCAAGTACAAATTTAGGTTTTTGTTTTAAATCTCTCTTGGATTCAGTTGTAGATTTCATCTGTCATTGATTGATTTTAATTCCGATCTGTGTAATAAAAAATTAATGGGTTTTTCTTTAGCTTTTCTTTCTTTGGGTTTGTAGGTGGAAAGGCACATCATTGGAATTTCTGTTCTTAATTTAAATTTCTTGGGTTTTGTTTTGTTGATTATTGTTTTTTGGTTAGAACTTTTTTTTTCCTGTTTGGTAGATTTTTGTTAGATTTTTTGTTAGATTTAGTTCCTATTTGCACATGAAATTGTTGATTATTGTTTTTTGGTTAGAAATTTTTTCCCCCTGTTTGGTAGATTTTAGTTAGATTTAGTTCCTGTTTGCACCTGAAATTTGAATTCATTTAATTGTAGCATAAAAAAAAAAAACGGTTAAGAATTACACACCAATTTCTTTTCCTCATACCCTTTTCTTATTTACTTAATTTTCTGATTTATTTCAGATTATGAGAGATTTAATTTTTCTGTATATAGTTTATAGTTTTATAATCTCTGAGCATCCTAAGACTCTTATATCAACATGAATTGCAAGTGTTGTAATATATGTGATTCTAATTTTGAACTCGGTTGTAAGTGTAGATTGCAATTCATTTGCATGTATTAGATTGCCGCCCTATTAAGTGCAGCCTCATTTTGGGAATGCAAGATTGATGAAAATTGAGAATGCTATGAGTGTAATATCTGCTGAATGCTATTTACAGGGGGCTAAGTGTAATATCTGTTGTTGTTTCTGTATTGTATGTCCATGGGCTGTATTTATTTTGTTGCATATTTGGCTTTCTGCAGAACAGGTCTTTGTTCCCCTGTATTTATGCTTACAGGGTTGTTATGTGTTTTTACATGTATTTCCCTTTTATCAAATAAAATTTCTATCTTTATGTCCAAAAGAAAAAAAGTTAATTTATTTGAATCACTAATTTAATTTTTTCCCTGCCAGAAAAGTTATTGGGTTCTCTAATAGGAGAATTACTGTTGGGTTCTCTACAATAAAATGAAAGGTATGATAGCCTAAATTTTACTCTTTATTTCATTGTTCAATGAAATCATTTTTTTTGTTTGCAATTGCTTTAATTTAGAACAAAGATTTCCTTAACAGCAACAAAAATAAGACTATAAGTACAAACGTTCTCTGGGAAAAGAAAATCTTAGAAAAGGAGATTTTAAGAACTTAACTGGAACTTTAAATAGATGGGTACATTTAAGGTTTTACTGTTAAGGTAGAAAATATTGGAGGAACTATTGTAAGGAGAAAGGAAGGAATTGATCAAATGGGAAGTAAAACCAAACTTCAAAACATAGATTTATGACAAAGAACAAAAAATTCAAAAACAAAAACAAAATGAAGATTATCAAATTAACACAGTCAGACTATTATTTTCAAATTAAGCACATGGGCCCACATCAAAATGAAGATTATTTATTATGTGACTAATTAGTTAAGGTGAGGGAAGAGTACAAGAAATTAAGATGAAAACTTACTAGGAGATGAAAGAGTCGCCAGTTGTTGGCATTTAAGGGCCTCTACAGCCCTTCTCTTTTTCTTATGTTTTTTGCACATATTTTCTTTTTGTATTCTCTCTCTTTCTTTGATTACTTTCCCATATTTTTTATAGCTAATTTTTTTCTTTTGGCTAAATTTTAGTTGACTGTAGATTTTATTTTTAATTCTTTTGCTAAATGTTTTTCAATTGCAGATTTTTTTTTTTTTTTTTTTATATAGGATCTAACAATAGATTGGTCATGAATAAATGTGCCATTCTATTGGGTTTGGGATGGTATAGTCATCTGGCTTAAATAGTAGAATTATTAAAAAGGAAAATCCAAATAGTAAGGCAATGTGCTAACTCTGGCAATCATGCGTTGTCTTCACTTCTTTCAATAGTCACATGCCAGGGGTTGTGATTGCCTCAACAACTCTCTTTGGTTCACAACCCCTAATGCCTAATGAAGCGTTAACTCAAGCGTTCCAAGTAGACGATGCTGTTGTCAATAGTATAAAATCCAAATTTGGTTCTTAAGCCATGGCCTTCCTGATAAGGTCCCTTTGATTTGAAGATTGTGTGATAATACTTATGAGATTACCTACCTCTCTTTGTTGGGCTGTGTTATTCAAGTTATTAGTGTATGTTGTTTTCATTATTGATTGATTTTATAAAAAATTGTTATTGTTATTGATTGATGTTGTGATACCTATGTTGTTATGTTTATTGATGAATTTTATGATAAATGTTTTCACCTGTGAGTTGAAGTATTGTGTTCTAAATAACACAATCGAATCTCCCTTACTGTAAAAAAAAATACCTTCAAGAATATACCTTTGAATTCGGATACAATAATCTAAAAGTGTCCTATATCAAACCCCACATACAATGACAGCAAATTGTCACGGAGTATTTATAGCTCAAATTAATTTCCATTTAGTTTCATTTCAAGAGGAGAGTAATGATTCAAATTGGCTTTAATGGTTTCTTTCAAAAAAATAAAAAATAAATAGTCTCCTATTGCATTTTTTTAATTTTATATTAAGGTATATTTTTATACTTTTTGGTATCATTTTGTTATTTAGCATTGGAGTATTTTTTGTTAAGATAGAAGTGGGATTAATTTTGATTGTGTACGAAATTTGTGAGGACTTTCTTAGTGACTTCTCCTCCATTATAGAGTTATGTACATTTTTTTGTATGTACCCTTTGTCGGTCTGATTGGAAGCCTTTTACTTTGGTTTTTCTTGGGTTTGAAAGGTGGTTTGATTTGGTAACAGACACATTGTTAATTGGCTTATAGTATGCATCTTAGAGTTTGATAGGCTTCTTATTTTGGATGATGTATGTCAAATTGTTGGGCTCTTCTACTTTAAGGAAGATTTGGAATTTTTTTGAGGAGAATACTAAAAAAAATTATCTGCAATATTTCATTATGTAGCATTGATGCTTGAGGTGGTAGATAATTTGCAGTTGGTTCATTGTGATAACTTTTTTTCTCCCTCCAATCATTCTCTTATCAATTTTTTTTTTCCTTCCTCAGGTCAAAGCTGATAGATTGTTTTATGTGGAATCTACAACTGTATAGGAACCCTGCTCTTCTATAGTTTTAGAGTTAAGATGAGGACAGGTTCCATGTGCTTTTCCATCTTGTAAGTTCTTAGATACAGAATCCCCACCTTAGCTACTTTTTGGAGGGAAAGCTTCCACAGTTTGAGTAGGACTAAGAATAGAAAATGGACTCGAAGTCCTGTATTTACAAAAAGTGATACATTTAGTGTAAATAAGACAAAGATTAGTCAATTCCACAATACTGAATATTGTGAATAATAAGATTCACTTCCTATAGATTATTGAAATAAAACAAAAAATATATATGACTACCTTCAAAAGAATAATTTACGGTATGATTGTTTTTATTGTGTATGTCTTAGTGTTTTGGATTTGAGTACTTATAGATGATTTACTTTTATTTATTTATTTTATGAATAGATGATTACATAATAATGGGTGAAAAGTTTCATGAATTCCATAACTTGGGTGTGTGTATAATCTATTATATCTGTTTTATTTATCACTATAAGGTTTGTTCTTAACAAATTTTCTCTATATCATTGTAGCTTTTTCGGGATTGTGAGCTTTTCCTTTTTCTTTTTTTGTTTTGCAATTGAAATTTAGGGTCATCAAGATTAAGATGCGATGTTGCTTTTATGGGTTATGACTTATGAATTGGTTTGGTTTTACAATTTGAGATTCCAATGTACTATTGATTATGCATATTATTATTTGACTAATATTTTTCTGACTTTTTGTTTCACAAACCAGTAGCCATTTTCTCTTTTAAACTTTTTGGTTGTAAAATTCTCTGATCTCATGGTTTAATTCATTGTGGTTCCTAGGAATGGTAGATTTGGTATTTGAAATTGTCTTGCAAGTATTAGTTCGGTGTGATTCATTGTGGTTCCTAGGAATAGTGGACTTGCTATTTGAAATTGTCATGTAAGTTTTAATTGCTAAGTCAAATTCTTTTTTTTTTAAGTCTCTCATAACAAGGAAGTACACATGAGTGATTTGAAGAAACTAATTTTTAAAAATTTTAGAGGATATTGGACACTATATGCTTAAATATACTACGTTATTTAAGTTTGAATATATGTAGTAGAAGTACGATAACTAAGTTTATGTTGGATGCAAAGTTCATTAATATGTAAAACAATCCCGCGCATTGCGAGGGTTAAACACTAGTTTTTATAATGGTTTGACTCAAACAAATCATAACATGGTTGAGTCCATGAATGGTGGTGGATTTTTGAGTCCTATGGATGATGAGGCATACAAATTTCTAAAGGATTTATCAGAAAGTTCACAACAATGGGATTTTTCCAATCATAGAGAGAGATCTACCCCTACAATTAAGAAATGAGGATTGCATGAAATCAGTGAAGATTTAGACATGAAAGCAAGGTTAGACAATCTCACTCGTAAGGTTGAAATTTTAGCTTTAGGTAGAGGGATGAATACTGTTATTCAAATTCAAAGTGAAAAATGCTCTATTTGTGCGAGTCCTATGCATACAATGCAAATCTGTCCTTCCATAGTTGGTTACCTTGATTTTTATACTGAGCAAGCAAATGCATTGAATAATTATGGAAAACCGTTCGCTAGTCCATTTTCAGAGACATACAATCCAAATTGGAGGAACCATTTTAATTTCTCATTGAGATAAAATCAGCCCCCCACAAATGTAGGTGGACAACAAGTGCATTAACAAAGTCAATTTTATCCACCTACTTAAGCATATCCTCCCATTCCTTAATCAACTCCTCAGTTTGTGGCACCAACAAGACAAAAATCATCTTTGGAGGACTCCCTCAAAACTTTCATGCAATCAACTAGCCTGTTAGGTTTTTAGACCTCTTAAAACAACAATTGGATTAACCTAGTGAATTAGCCAGGTGATTAACTTATTCAAATTATGCAAATCTAGGTTATCATAATCAAACAATCATATCATGTATAAGTAGCGGAAAAGTAAATAACACAACGATATGATGACCCAGGAAACCACACAGTAAAAACCTGGGGAGGATTTGACCTAGCTATCCTTAAGGTAAACTTGAATCCACTATGTGAAAGAATCAAAGTTCATACAATAAGACTTACAAGCCCCCAACTCGACTTCTTATTGCTACCCACCAGTAGAACTTACTGACACGACCACGTGCAAGCTCCGAATCCACGGACTCCTTCTTTCTTGGATTCTCCAGCAAATACAAGCACCCTCGCTTGTGTATCTTTAAGCTCTTATGGCAGCAACTGAATGATCATCAAGATGTTGAAGTAATCTCCTTCTTGATAACCCTAAGTTTATGTGAAGGAAAGCTTCTCAAGGATCTCATAAGAGATTCACACAAACAGCAATATGAGCAACATGAGAAAACATTAAAATGTGGCTAGGGTTTGCCTTTTATACCTAGGGAAAAAACATAAAACCCAAAACATTTTAAGAGTTAGGGCTGAGTTGGAAATTCTACAGAAAAAACAATCTAACCGTCTTTCGATCAATCGAGTCTAAGCTTCGATCGATCGATCAGGCCAAAAGTAACAAATACTTCTGCAGCCACTCGATTCCAACTTTACATAAAAGAACCAATTTTGAGCAAGTCTAAACAAGACTAAACAACCTGTTTTGATCATGGTTTGCCAATGATACACAATAGAGTTCTAAATACACAAAATCCTAAGTCTTTAGAACCTAACATAGCCAAGCCATTCAAGAGATGAAAAGTTCCACTCATTTAAATACTCAAGCTATTTCAAAGTTGGAAAATCAAGTTGGCCAGTTAGCAACCTAAGTTGGAGAGAGGGAAAAAGGAAAATTTCCTAGTCAGCCTATACCCAACCCAAAAGGGCAATATGCCATTAATGGTTCTTTTAGTTCTACTCTTGCAAATGAATCTGCTTAGTCTATTACAACCCTTAGGTCTAGAAGACAAATTAATAATCAAGTGAAAATGCCAGAAGTTGAGGACAATGAAAACATTGTGTTAGAGGAAAAAGGAGTTCATAGTTCATAGGATGATTATAGAGAAAAGAAGGGCAACTCAACCTCAATTCCAATTCAGGATCTTAGTTCTTCCCCTTTTGATAAGAAGTTTGTTCCTAAAGCTCCATTTCCTCAAAGTTTAATCAGTCCTTAGAAAAGTACACAATTTGGAGATATTTTAAAGGTTTCTAAGCAAGTGTAAATGAGCATTCCATTTCTTGATGTAATTCAGCAAGTTCCTGCTTATGCCAAGTTTCTAAAAGATTTTGTGACAATGAAGAGAAAGAAAAATGTCCCTCAAAAGGCATTTTTGAACGGGCAAGTCAGTTCAATCATTTAGAATAAATATCCAGTTAAATGTAAGGATCCTGGATCTCCTACAATTTCATGCAAGATTAGGGATCGTCTCATTGAGCAAGCTTTGTTAGATTTGGGGGCAAGTGTGAACCTAATGCCATATTTAGTTTATTTACAACTAGGTTTAGGAGAGCTGAAACCCACAACCATGATACTCTAGTTAGCTGGTAGATCTGTGAAAATTCCTAAAGGTATTGTTGAGGATATGTTAATTAAGGTGGATGCATTCTATTTTCCTATTGATTTTGTTATGTTGGACACTGAGCCTACTCCAAATGCTAGTACACAAATCCATGTTATTTTGGGTCGCCCTTTCTTTGCCACATCCAATGCTTTGATCAATTGTTGAAGTAGTGTGATAAAGATTTCTTTTGGGAATATGACTGTTGAGCTTAATATCTTTGACATAAGTAAGCAAGTACTAGACAATAAGGATATATATGAAGTTAACATGATTGAGGGCCTAGTCCATGATACTTTCATACAATCAAGTTTTGAGGATCCCCTAAAGGCTTGCTTAACCCTTTTTTATTGCAATTTGGATATTAAAAATCAATTAAGGAGGTCAATGCATTGTTGGACTCTATTCCTCTCTTGAGTACTAATAGCTGGCAACCAAAAGTAGTCCCTCTTCCATTTTTTTCATCCCCACTCCCATCTACTGTAAAACCACCAAAGTTGGATGACCTTAGGGAACGCCAATTGATAAGTGTACTTTGAGAGCATAAGCAAGCTATAGGTTGGTCAATTACTGATATCAAAGGTATTAGTCTAGCTTTGGTTATGCATAGAATTCACTTGGAAGAGAATGCTAAAACTTCATGTGAATTGCAAAGACATCTAGACTCTATTATGCAAGAGGTATTGAGAGTTGAATTTTTGAAGCTTTTGGATATGGGTATTATTTACCCAATTTCTAATAGTAATTGGGTGAGTCCATTTCAAGTTGTACCAAAGAAATCTGGCATAACAGTTGTCAAGAATGAGGATGATCAGTTAGTCCCAATTTGTGTACAAACGGGATGGAAAGTATGCATTAATTACCGAAAATTGAATGCCATGGCAAGAAAAGATCATTTTCCTTTTCCTTTTATAGACCAAATGTTGGAAAGGTTAGCCGGTCAAGCTTATTATTGTTTTCTTGATGGATATTCTGGATATAGTCAAATTCCCATTGCACCAGAAGATCAAGAAAATACTATCTTCACATGCCCCTTTGGGACATTTGCCTACCGTCGCATGCCATTTGGTTTATGTAATGCTCTTGGTACATTTCAGAGGTGCATGATTTGTATTTTTTCTGATATGGTGGGACAATTTTTGGAGGTATTTATGGATGACTTTTCAATATTTGGGTCCACTTTTGATGAATGTTTGCACCACCTATCCTTACTATTAATGCGATCTAAGGAGAAGAATCTTGTTCTTAATTAGGAGAAATATCATTTTAGGGTGAGAAAGGGAATTGTTCTTGGGCATGTCATATCAAAAAGTGGTATTGAGGTCTTTAAGACTAAAATTGATTTGATTTCTAACCTTCCACCTCCTAGATCTATTAAGGAAATTAGATCATTTTTGGGTCATGCAAGATTCTATCAAAGGTTTATCAAGGATTTTAGTAAAATCTCGAGGCCCATATGCAACTTACTTGCCAAAGATGCCCTATTTGTGTTTGATAATGACTGTCTCCATGCATTTAAGAGACTAAAAACTGAGTTGACTTCTCCACCTATCATTCAACCACCTAATTGGAAAGTGCCTTTTGAGATTATGTGTGACGCTTTTGATTATGTAATTGGTACTGTTTTAGAACAGTAGGTTGGAAAGGTTCCCCATGTGATTTATTATGCTAGTAAGACTCTAAATGATGCTCAAATGAACTACTATACAACAAAAAAGGAGTTGCTAGCAGTTGTTTTTGCCTTGGACAAATTTCGGTCCTATTTGTTAAGGTCTAAGGTCTTAATTTATTCGGATCATGTTGAACTAAAGTATCTTTTCTTCAAAAAAGATGCTAAAGCTTGACTTATCTGATGGATTTTATTGCTACAAGAATTTGATCTTGAGATTCGGGACAATAAGGGATCCAAAAATGTAGTAGGTGACCATTTTTCTAGATTAATTGTTAAGCACGCTGATGACAACTTACCTGTTCATGAATCTTTCCCTGATGAGCAGTTGCTGCATGTGTCCCAGAGACCTTGGTATGCTGATATTGCAAACTATCTTGTCACTAATCAAATGCCTTTGCATTGAACTAAACAAGATAGGTCTAAATTTCTGGCTGAGGTTAAGTATTTCTTTTGGGATGATCCATATTTGTTTAAGTATTGTTCTGATCAAATAATTAGAAGATGCATATTTGATAATGACCAATAAAATGTTATATCCTTATGTCATGATCATGCTTGTGGAGGGCACTTTAGTTTGAGAAAGACTGCTGCCAAGATTTTGCAATGTAGATTTTATTGGCCTTCCATTTTTGTGATTCCTATGCATAGTGTTTTGCCTGTGAGAGATGCCAAAAGTTAGGGAGTATTGGAAAAAGAAATATTGTAAGGTTGAATTTAATCGACCATCTTGTTGGCTTTATTTCGTGCCAATTTGCTTGTAATTTAGCACTTAGTAACCCTGTATTTAGGTGGAAAAATTGTAAGGGTAGTGTGTGAGAAGATGTGAAGAAATGCTTAAGAGTGTGCAAGAAAAACAGAGTCTCGCGACTGGATCTCGTGGGTGAGTCGCGGCTTACAAGTTGCCAAAAGTTCGCACATGTGCCAAGCATGCCAGAAGCTGAAGAGTCGCACCAGCTATTGCACTACAGGACAAAAGTCCCAGGCTGGCCAGGCCGTTGGCTCACGGCTTGAACTCGCGACTTGACCCAGTCGTGAGGCTAAGTCACCAAAATGCCTTGTTTGGCAAAAACTGACGTTTTGCATTCCTTTCTCACCCGACTATATATATACCCTTAAACCCACCATATTGTGAGAGCTTCCAGAGAGAATATTGTGAGAGAAACCCTAGAGAAATACAAGATTGATTCATCCACAATCTTAACCTTAAAAGACTCTACAAATTCCTCTACTCTCTTCTTCTCCATTGTCATACCCTTGAGAGGCCTTTAGCCAAATCCTTGTCTCACCACACCCACGTCTGTGAGAAGGTCTATTTGGTACTGTTGGGAAGCAGTTAAGAAGGAACCAATCTACATTGGTTGATGCTATGGTCTAGTAGCGGAATTCGGTAAACTAGAAAAGAAAAAGGTTCGGCGCAACCTCGTTGGAGCAAGAAGCTTGGAGGGCTTAGGTACTTGGGTAGATTAGGCTTGGAGGGTCTATTGTTGTTCATGTATCCCAACTACATTTTCTAGTGGATTATTTGACCGCTTGGAGGGCGGCGGAGAGGTTTTACGCTGAGGGCTTCGGTTTCCTCTTCGATAACACATCGTGTGTTGTCCGTGTGTTTGCATCTTCCTTCCCTTTATCTTTGCCTTATATTTACTGCTGTGGATGTGTTTATATTTGGCTTAGATTAGTTATCAATTCTGTTATTAGCTTGATATCATGTTCCGCACATTATTTGTTTGATATAAAGCTTGAATTGGTAATTTTTTGTATTTGGGGTCCAAACGTTCAAAGGTATTGCATACCCTTTTGAACTTTCAAATATGATGCCATTGAACCCTATTTTGATTGTTAAGGTATTTGATGTTTGGGGTATTGATTTCATGGGTCCTTTTCCTAATTCTTTTGGTAACTTATACATCCTTGTTACTGTTGATTATGTTTCTAAGTGGGTTGAAGTCATTGCGTGTAGAACTAATGATCACAAGGTTGTGGTCAAGATTTTAGAGAGAATGTGCTTGCACAGTTTGGTACACCACGTGCCATTATTAGTAATGGAGGAAAGCATTTTTACAATAGAGTTTTTGAGCAACTAATGAAGAAATATGGCATCACTCATAAGGTTGCAACACCTTATCACCCATAGACAAGTGGTCAAGTAGAGATATCTAATAGGGAAATCAAGAGAATATTGGAGAAAACAATTAACCCTACTCGAAAAGATTGGCCTTTAAAACTCAATGATGCATTGTGGGCATACTGTACAACATTTAAGACTACCATTGGAATGTCTCCCTATCGAATTGTGTATGGTAAGGCTTGTCACCTCCTTGTTGAGTTAGAGCATGGAGTTTATTGGGTTATTAAGCAATGAAATTTTGATCTTGACAAAGCAGGTGCTGAAAGGAAACTCTAGATCAATGAGTTGGAGGAACTTTGGTATGATGCATACAATTGTGCCAAATCATATAATAATCAAATGAAAATGGTTCATGACAAAAACATCTTGAGAAAATCATTTGAACCTGGTTAGAAAGTTCTTCTTTATAATTCTCGTTTGCATCTCTTCCCAAGTTATGATCTCGATGGACAAGTCTATTCATAGTTCACACTGTTTATCCCCATGGTGCTATTGAGATTGAGAATCCTAAAAATGGTGATATGTTTAAAGTCAATGACCAATGTTTGAAACCATTTTTAGAACTTGAGCCTCCAGAAGTTGAAGAATCCCTCTTGGATGATCCTGTTTATCAGGATTGATCCTAGTTGTGTTTATTAGGTTTGCATTTCGTTTTCTTTTTCTCTTGTTTATTTTCTTCTTTTAGATTAATATTTATGTTTATTTTCTTTTTTAGTTTTATATTCTTTTGTTCTAGTTGATATTTGACAAAAATTAAAATTTATAACAATTAGCTTGATCAAGGTACATATCTTCCTTCTCCTCACCTTACTTTTCCTACTTGATTCTCATGTTGCATATTCATATTTTGCTCCTCTTTCATTCAAGACATATATTTGAGAGTATCACTTTTAACATTGAAGACAATGTTTGGTTTAGGTTTGGGGGGATGTACATAGATTTTTTTTTTCTTTCTATTTTTTTTTTTTTTGATAAAAAATAAAAATCTTTTGCCTCGCTTAACGTTTATGTTCCAAGTTCATTATACTACTCTTGCATAAAGAATTTCACTGCTCTCATGCTTAATTCATTGCACATGCACGTAGCCACTTAGACACAACTTGTTGAAGGATAAAAGTGATTAGAAAATCTTGAAGATAACAATGTGGAGACTGTAACCCCTGTGAGTTTTGAGCCAATTGTCTTTTTTTTTTTAGGGTTATTTATTGTTTCTAATCTTAAAGTTCATTTGGAAGTCTGTAGCATATTTCCCTTGCAGTAGTCTCATCGTTCTTTCCTTTGGCCAAGAAAAAAATAATTTATTTTTATTTCACACTTGAATCTTTTGAAGTCATTGATGTTAAATGAACTATACTAGTCTTTGAGAGATGAGATTAGGCCATTTTTGTCTACTTTGAGCCACATATGTGTTTTTCTTTTTCTTTCTTGATACATTATCACTAGTCACCCTGTTGGGCCTTTTAATTAGCCTTTCTTTCATAAAGCCCTTATCCATAGTGTTTCAAGATGGAATTTGATCAGTTTTTTTCAATGTAGCGGTTTGTGTGAAAATTCAAAGAAGAAAGAAAAAAAAATTCAAAAAAAAAAAGAGAGAGAGAAAAAAGGAAAAGTGTCAAAAAGAAGAAAATTAAAAGGGTTCTCATCAAATTTTGAGAAGTGAAATGGAAGGAAGGAGTACTACTTTGAAGAAGAAGAGGTGAAAAAAAAAATGTTGAACGGAAATTCCAAAAAGAGTTGACATTCTAACTAATCTTGAAAACACTTCTTATATTGACCTTCACCCATTTTTATTTCGGTCGTCTCCAAATCCTCAAATTAAGCCGGATATAGTTCTTAGTTGCCTCCAGATCTTTAGATTGAGTCGGATATAGTTCTCCTTCCCCTCCAGATCTTCAAATTGAGCCGAATATAGTTCTCAGTCGCCTCCATATCTTCATATTAAGCAGAATATAGTTCTCAGTCACCTCTAGATCTTTAGATCAGTCGCCTCCAAATTTTCAGATTGAGCCAAATATAATTCTCAATCTTCTTCCAGAGATTGGGCGAATGTTGTTCCTGATCGTCTACTTCTAGATCGAGTAAATATAGTTCTCGATTGCCTCATTAACGTTCAATATTTTATCCAGGTTCATCAATTATCAAGTAGATTCGGTGTCCCTAGTTCACATTTTTTTTAAAATAATAAAACACTAGTTCTACACACAAAGGGTCTAGGTTCTAGGGCTAGGAAATCTTTGAAAAATCAACCTCGATTAAATCATGTTTGCTCAAATCAGTGTCTTTATTTTACGTTGACATTCACTTTTCAAGCTTTGAGTCTTCCTTGATTGCATATACAAACATAGATGATTTTGAAAGAATTGGAAACGGCATTTATTTTTTGGATTTGGAATTGTAACTATTTTGTTGTTTGTTTCAATTATACTCTTGATTAGAGTTGGTTATTGTTGAAATTTTTATTTGACTGTTTTGGAGGTACTATGGTATTCTATTATTGTTGAAATTATGACAACAAGGTAGTTCTTTAATCACATTATATGCAAGGAATGGTTGCAACAATAATGCATGATGTGTGTTTGAAAAAATGTCTCAAAAATCTGCACTGCACACTATTTCTTAAAAATCTGCACTAAACACTATTTCATAAAAATCTGCACTGCAGTACACTATTTTATGAAATCTGCACTGTTTGGAATAACTTTGTGCATTGTTTTTAAATAACTTTCTGTAAACCAATTTTTTGTTTCATATATTGGTATTTGCTGTTTCATATTTTGCAACAGAGTGAAAAGAAATCAAGTTAATGCTTCTATGTCATGTAAGATTTTGAACATTGGAAGTTGTAATTTTGTTGTTTGTTGCCTTTTCATAATTTATTATACGATAGTATTGCATAAATTGTACTAACATAAATTGTTTTATTATTTTGTTTGTAATCTTTACATCTATGAATTCAGACTGCAATTACAATTAAGGCTTAGTTGATTTGTTGAGTTGACTAATGTTTGCTCTATTATTTTAGGCGTTGAATTTTTATTTTTCACAAATTTGTTATTCCATTGATATTTTGAGCTATATTTGTTTCTTTTTTATCTGTGTATGGTATTTGGATCCTGTTTCAATGAATGGACCAATACCATTGGGTGTGTAAGTATAACAACTTGAGTTTCTTCTTATAGTGTTATAATTTTTTCAATGATATGATTATGATTTAAAATGGTATGGAAAGTTGCAAAGATATGTTTGATCCAAATTCCAAAAGGAGAAGCTATGCTAATTGTTACTCCCTATAAGATGCATTTAGATGTTATTTATGCTGCCACTTCCCCTATTGTTATATCACTGAATTATCCTCTTGACTGATTTCTGTCTTTGAAAGAGACCCGAATAATGGTTGGTGGCCTCCTTTGCAAATCAAATTCTTTTCAAAGTTACTGGCCGAGCTATATATAGGTAAATCGTTCCAAATTTTTGCAACATTCCCTATTAGAATGTTTTGATGATAAAATGTTAAGGATAGTCTTTTCTTAAAAAAAAAAAAAAAAAAAAAAAAAAAAAATTATGTAGAGGGTTGTAATTTAGTGCTTGAGTTTTTTAATCACATTTGTGATTATTATTTTTGCTATATGTTATGTATATTAAGCAAGTTTAGGGGGTGATATTGTCAAATCTACATCTTGAGAACTTTGAAATCTTTGTGAACATGTAATTTTTTTTATTTTGCCTCCTATCCATGGCTGTGGCATGTACTTTTTGATTTTAGGGTAAGGATTCTACAGATTTCTTAGAGTAATGCTGGATGGAGGTTGTCTAATCTTAGCTTTTGAGTAAAATTTGATGGCCAAAATTGCACCATATTTATTACAAATAAAAAGATATATGTTGCTGTGGACGACTAAATTTCTCGGTTCGAAATAAGTCAAACAAGTAAAATAGTTGCACAAGTGCGAATTTGTATTGATGAATGTGTGGTACAATTCTCTGTTGATTACAAAATAGTTATCCTCTAATTCGATCTCCTTAAAATATTTGTTGATTGAAATTGTGGTAATGTGATTTTGATTTGAACACAAGATATCCTTCAATTTGGCTGAAGAATGGATCGAAGATCTTTGAAACTGAATTACAATGAATCTCTGGCTATGAGCTTGTTAGAAATCCTTTGTTCTTCATGTTCTTCATGTGTTCTTCGTGTTCTTGGTGCGTTCTTCGTCTTCGAAGGTTTGTGGTGGAAGCTCTTCGGTGCTTTAGAGGCTTGAATCCATAGAGCTTTGCTGATTTATTATTTGTTAAGGTTTTTGGAGGCTTTTGAGCTTGATTCCAGTGAGTTTTGAGATCTAGGAATATGATTTGGATGATTCCTCTTTGAATGTTCTTCGTATTTGAAGGTTTGTGGTGGAAGTTCTTCGGTACTTTAGAGGCTTGAATCCGTAGAGGTTCACTGATTTGTGATTTGTTGAGGTTTCTGGAGACTTTTGAGCTTGATTCCAGTGAACTTTGAGATCTAGGTAGGTAGTTTGGATGATTCTGCTTTGAATGTTCTTCGTATTTGAAGGTTTGTGGTGGAAGTTCTTCGGTGCTTTAGAGGCTTGAATCCATAGAGCTTCGCTGATTTGTGATTTGTTGAGGTTTCTGGAGACTTTTGAGCTTGATTCCAGTGAGTTTTGAGATCTAGGCAGGTAGTTTGGATGATTTTGCTTTGAATGTTCTTCGTATTTAAAGGTTTGTGGTGGAAGTTCTTCGGGGCTTTAGAGGCTTAGATCTGTAGAACTTCACCGATTTGTGATTTGTTGATGTTTTCGGACACTTTAGGCTTGATTCCCGCAAACTTTTGGATCTAGGCAGATGATTTGGATGATTCTACTTCGAATGTTCTTCGATTTTGAAGTTGAAGTTCTTGAAGTTGCTAGAGGCTTCTGGGCTTGATTCTAGCAGAGCTTCTGGACTTCTGAATCTTCTTTGATGCTGCTTGTGCTTCAGATGGCTTGATGTCTTCCTAAATGTCTCAGGAAGGCTTCAATTCATAGGAGTTTTGGGGTGGATGAGCGACACGTGGCGGAGTCTGATTGGTGACACATGTCACAATCTGATTGGTCTGCTTGTGTCATCGCTTACATGTGCGAGGTTGCTTGGGTCATCGCTTACACGTGCGAGGTTGCTTGGGTCATTGCTTACACGAGCCGATGCATGATTGGTTCTTACATGACACTTGGCAAATTTCTGTTGGCTTCTGAACATCAATAGTAAAACCTAGCAGCAGTATGTGGCACTTTGTGATTGGCTGTATTTTGTGGACTTTGTAGTGTGACGTGTCAGCTTGTGATAGGTCAGGAATTTTTCCTCTCTACAAATGCCCCCTCGAGACTCGTTTACGCACACAGTTTCAGAGTGTGGTGTGGGAATGAGTTTCGAAAATAGATTTTTACATTTGGCTCTTCAAATGAAGTAATTGAAGGTGGTGGAGCTTTCAGCAGGATGAGATAATTTTCGAGGAGTAGACCCACCCATATGAAAGGCTTTGATGAGACTGAAAAGGGGTCTGCGAGTATTTGAATGTACTTGCGTGACTGAGCCTTCTCAGCAGAGGTTAAGTTGAAGTAATTTTAGAAGTATGTTTTGGATCGTTGGCGGCGATCACAAGGTGTAGAAGATGGGGAGGATACGAGGATGGTGGCTGGGTACAGCATGCAGAGTCATGGGGCTAGCCTTGTGTTTTTAAGAACTGCTGCTGAAGTCATCTCAGAAGAGTATACTTCGGATTAAGGCGAGGCCATGTGGGAAATGGTTGAATGTGCGTGTGTTATCGCATCATTCAGGTTAAGCTGAGGTAATTTCAGAAGTTTAGGGATTTTGGGGATGCTGATGTTGGTGGTGAAGAAGACGGGGATGAAGCAAAGCGAATGGGTGAAACATATGCCACCATGGCACTAGCCCTGTACGTCGGGGATCCCTTGGTGTAGATGTTTCTGGGAAGTACAACTTTGGATCCGGGATTGATTGTATGTTGCATAGGGTCTGACAGCAAGTCGTAGAATATGCCTGCGTGATGGGACCATGCCGACAGACGTTAAGTTGAAGTAATTTCAGAAGAGTACCTTCTGAAATACTTCAAGCTGAATTTAAGTTGGAGTAATTCCAAAAAGTGTGTTTTGAGGTACCAACAACGATGACCTTTGGATCCCACTGTGGTTGGGACATGGAATAAGGCTTTGGTGACCATTTGCCGGCTCCAAATGCTGAATTCTGATGAGCTGGTGCCTTGGAGGTTGTTTCAAGTATTGGATGAAAGACAATTTGTAGGATACGCCAACACTTTTTTACCATTTTCATTTACTGCTACTTGTTGGAAAAGCACAAAAAAATGAAAGATGGGGCTAACTTGTGATTCTGGTCTTAGAAACTAGCCAAGTTGCTGTTTGTTCCGAACCGCTGCTTCTGCTGGAAGACCAAGCAATTGGAGAGAGATTATAGGAGACCTAAGGTTAGGAATAGGTGTCTCAGCTGGACTTGGATTTCCTGGCCAACCAAATTCACGGAAGCATGGAAGGTCGACACAGACCTTGTTATGAGTAATTTTATGGACAACTGTGGTCGTTAAGGGGAGAAACAAAATTTGTTTGGTTCTCAAAACTACAATGATGTTGTGAAGAGGGTTTCTACTGAACCATGAGAGGGTTGATCTCAAACTGATTATAAAGCAATATTGGTTGCTAAGTGTTGAGAATGATGAAGCCATAGTGAGAAATGGCTATGAGAAAGAGGACTTGAAAATTTGAAAGAAGCAAATCTTCATTTCATGACTTAGTGTGTTTTTTTTTTTTTTTTTTTGGATGAGTTTTTGATGAATCCGGCCCTTCTATTTATAGTGGAGAGATGAAGAATGGTAGATGGGTAATTGAGAATGGCGGATGTGAATTTTTAGTGAGACCGGTGGATGAGAATGGTAGGTGAAAGACTGGTAGGGAATGAGAATGGTAGGTGAGAGAGATGAAGAATGGTGGGTGGGAATGTTTGGCACCAAAAGGGGAATAGTAGGTTGGACGGGTGACCTGATGTAATTTAAAGTTCAAGACACACTTGTGAGAGTCCATCTGTACTTTGAAAGGGAAGCCTTGATGGAGTCTGGAGAATAACCTTGAGAGGGTCCAGACCAAGTGGATGAATCTCAAATTTTGATATTGAGAGCTTTAGTTTTGGACATTGTCAGTACTTTGGAGATGTGAGTTAGATTGGTGATTTCCAAGTCACGAAAAACTATGCAAGACAAGTCTGGCTCGAAAATCTTGGCTTTGGGTTGATTTCAACATAAAAGACAACTATCTTGGAATTGAGTTATTTGTACAATTTCCGAGTCTCAAATGATGGAACAGACTCCAAAATTGGAATGTACGTGGAAAATTGAACAAGATAGGTCTATCTTAAAAATTTTGACTTTTGGTCAATATTTACGCAAAAGTCAACTTTTTGGAAATTGGACGTTTGCACAATTTCTGAGTTTCAAATGAAGAAACGGATTTTAAAATCGGAATGTACTCGAAAAACTGAGTGGGACAGGCCCCTTTCGAAAATTTTGACTTCTTGGTCAAAGTCAAAAGTCAAACTTGGTCAAAGAATTTTTTTTTTTTGGCGGTTCGGACCGGGTCAGGATCAACTGGTCAAACCGATCTGGTCTGGTCAAACAGGTCAGGTCAGTGGATGGTGACGTCATCCATGACGTCATAGGTCTGAGGGAGCGTCAGCGCGTGGCGCGTGTACGCGCATGAGACTGTCCCGGCGCGTGTGAGCGCGTAGAAGGCAGGAGTGGCGCGTGGTGGTGCGTGTACTGAAGCAGCCACTACTGGCGGCGAGTGGCGGCGCGTGCTACATTTTTTGGGCCTGAAATTTTCAGGTTTTGTAGTTCCAAGGCCGTACAAGACCCCTGTAGTGTTAGTTTCGTGAAATTGTGAACAAATTTGCATAGTTTTGAGAAACTAAACTGTTGGTTACCGCGAGCTTGTGGCGGCGCGTGGAGGTGCGTGGTGGCTCCGTTGATGATGATCTTTCTGGGTTTTGTTTTTCGAAGTCTTTAGCAGATTTCTGTGGGTTGATTTTTTTGTGATCTTGTCAGAAATTTTAGAAATCTAGAAGAGGAGACTGCAGGCATTGTTAAACTTGTTGCCATTTTAGTCTTCATTGTAGTTCTGAAAGTGCTTGAAATTTTAGGCAGATTGACTAATCAGCAAATGTCTCTCTGTTTTTAAGGTCAATAGCAAAATCACTTTGAACAATATACAGTCTAGAATGTGCAATAGTTTCTTTCTGACAGCATGATGCATTTATGGGCACCCCTTTCTTTTTTCAAGGTTTGGTGCAGACTTCCCTGACCTTGAGTTCGTAAAATTTGACTTTGAGCTCCACAATCCTCTATATAAGGCCATCCGAAGTATGTACTAAATTGCACAAGCAGAGTCTTCGTGAGCAGCATAATACTAAGTGTAGAGAAATTATGCAGAGAAATTATGTTTTTTTTTTAATATTTAATTTAATTATTATTTTTTTTATCTCTCTTTTTTTTTTTCACATGCTTGGTTTGTACTAACCGTTTTTTTTTTCTTTTTTTGACAGGCTAGAGATTAAAATTGAAGCTCTCTCTTTATCGATTTTTTTTTTTTTTTTTTTGGTTGAGACATGCCATGAGATTTTCTACTGACAAGTTCTTTGTTGTTGCTTGTTTTTGTCATGCAGCACGCTTTCTTTGGCAATTAAGCCGCACCAACACTTGTCTTTTCAATGCAGCCATCTCAAGAGTCTTTACAACATAGCCACATCAAGAGTCTTTACCATGAAGATATGCCAGCATTTGTCCTTGTACTGAAGCCATGACAACATTCATTTTTGCCATGAAACTATATTTGCACTTGCATATGTCATGAAGTCGCACCACCATTTGCACTGAAGCTGTGTCAACATTCATCTTTGCCATGCAGTCACGTCAACACTTCGGTTGCATCGAAGTCGTGCTGACATCCATCTTTGCCATGTCAACACTTCATTCGCACCAAAGCCGTGCCAACCTTCATCTTTGCCATGTCAACACTCATCTCAGCCATGAAGCCATGTCAACAATTCATTTGCACCAAAGCCGTGCCGACATCCATCTTTGCCATGAAGCCTCGACAACACTTCATTCGCACCGAAGCCATGCCAATGTTCATCTTTGTCATAAAGCTACATCAACACTTCACTTGCACCACAGCCATGCCAATATTCGTCTTTGCCATGACATCTCATCAACACTTCATCCGCACTGAAGCCGCACCAATATTGGCCTTTGAAGTTGCATTAGCGCCAATTTTTAAAGGTGACAAAGTTCAAAGATCAAGGGTACATAGTACTATCGGCAGACATCAAGATTTTAGAGACGCCAACAAGACTTTGAAGATGCAAGAAGATACCACCAAAACCTTGAAGTTTCAAGAAGCTCCTATCAAGACTTTAAGGATGCAAAGAGATGCCATCAAAACCTTGAAGATGCAAGGAGACTGTATCAAGACTTTGAACATGCCACCAAGAATTTGATATTGCACGAATATGTTTTTAGAGGTGAGATGAAGTAACACCATCTTTAGATGTTGGAAGAAGGTGACATTGTCCAAATTTCAGAGATATGATGTGAAAACAGCACCACTCAGAAAGGAGATGATGTGGTTCAAATTTCGGAGTTGTGAAGTGACACAACCTAGAAGAGAGATGATGTAGCTTAGACTTGCAGGTACAAGAAGATGCCCCCAGGAGATAAGTGATGTAAAACATACTTTAGAGATGTGGGAGGATGTCCACGGAAGAGGGGCAATGCCATGAAGACTTCATTCTTTGCAAAAGAGGTTGAAGATTTTACTCCACAACTAAGAACTAACTTATGTTTATCATTAGTTCAAGGAAAGCCGAGTAACACCAATTCTTTGCAGCTGTCTTTTTCTACCACAATGATCTTTGAGCATAATGTAGTGAGCAATTGACTGATCCTAAGCAACGCCTGCCAATTAAAGGGATCTCAAAAGCATATTGATGACCTTCGAAAAATTCCTTAAGCTAGACTGGCAATCCTTCTTTTTCATGCGACTGAACTTAGTAAATGATACCAAGTTGCCTACGTACCCTAGCAAGGGATCAAGTCATTACGTAGTTCAAAAGATTATTATTATTAGTATTTTTTATTTTTATTTTTATTTTTTTGCAAAAAGGAGGGCTCAGTGTGTAATAGTGGGTATCACCACTAATCGAACCCGATACCCTTCATGGGCGACATGGGCATCCAACCACCACGCCACACTAGCAATTGGTGACATAGAGTGGGATTAATTTCTCCTTATTGGTACGCTTTCAAAGGTATTGGGAAGACATCATATACTCTTAAAGCTACAGTGGGCAGTTTAAACTCTTACCAAGGAGCAATCCTCGACTTTCAAGCGTAGAAGTGTTTAAGGAACTTCCCATTGATGGGGCTGATCCTTGCATCATTATTGTTGATCAACTTGTAAGCTTGGTTGGTGTTTGCCCCCTACTTGAGAGTTGGAAGTACATCACAAGCAACGGTCACATGGTTTGACCCAACAACTTTATTGAAGTCTAGATCGATCTTGTTTACTTTGGCAAGCTTCATGATTTGTTCTTTGAAGACGAAGCATTTTTGTATTGGGTGGCCAATGATGCGATGATATTTACAGTAGTTAGGGTCATCAACTTTCCCCATGTCTTCTGGCCGCTTGCATTCTGGCAATTCGATTAGCTTCAACTGCAATAGTTGTTCTAAGATGTTTGGCACATCTTCATCGAGGAACGGATATACTTTTTGTTCACGTTCCTTAAAAGTCAGGCGACGCATCTCGCTCTTTTGCCATCCTTCAAGTCGTTTTTCATTTGCATTTGCTCCTCTTCTTGGAACCTTGACTTCGGCAGTGTTAACAACCATTGAGTCTTTGAGATTGCTCTTTGCATTCCGGTCATTCTTCCTTAATTCCTTTTTACTTTCCTCAAGTATGGGAGGGTTTGTACTTCCATGGCTAGCAATGCTCAACTCCATGTCGTGCGCAAGAGTTGCTAACTCTTCAAATGTTCGAGGCTTTATCCCTTAAAGGATGTAAAGAAGTCCCCAATGCATGCCTTGGATGCACATCTCTACAGTAGAAATTTCAGAAAGTCTGTCCTTACAATCTAGACTCAAAGAACGCCATCGATTGATATAATCAACGACGGGCTCATCCTTCCATTGTTTCGTATTAGTAAGCTCCATCATGCTTACCGTGCACCGTGTGTTGTAGAATCAGTTGAGGAACTCCCTTTCAAGTTGTTCCCAACTATCAATTGACTCGGGTTCTAAGTCTGTATACTAATCAAAGGCATTCCCCTTCAATGAATGAATAAACTGCTTTACAAAAAGGCCTACTTGAGTCCCTACATTCTCACAAATTTCTACAAAGTGAGCAATGTGTTGCTTAGGGTTTCCTTTGCCATCAAATTGCAAGAACTTAGGGGGCTGATACCCATTTGGCATCCTCATGTTATCGATGCACTTTGTATAGGGTTTTGAATATGTGAGAGAACTTGTAGAAGAACCTCCATATTGTGCTCGAATGGTATTCATTATCATGTCTTGCAATTGTTGAACTAATAACGAAGCAACCGAAGTAGATTGTTCCTGTTGAGGAGTGTCTTGAGTTTCTTTCCCTTCATCATCCGTCGCAGATGTGAATTTATGACCATGGCTTGATTCACCAAGGTCTTGTACTTCAAGTTTGTTCATTAAAGTTGCAATTTGGAGGTCCTTATCTTCAAGTGCTTTTGTGAGAAGGACAACCCTTTGCTCCATTTCAGCCATCTTTTCTTCCATGGTAGAGGTGTTAGTCATCATGACTGACACAACTTCCCAAGATGATAGAGAAGGAAGTGATTTGAAGTGAGCTCGTGAAGTCTCATCTTTTGGGTTTCCTTCGGTAGGAGAGAAATCGTGCAACCAACTTCTTGTGAAGGAAGAAGGGGATTTGCCCCCATACTCGAGGTGTTCCAAGGTGGAGATATCCTTATTAATGACCTTGTTTCTTATAAAAGGGTCTAAGGAGATGATTGTCTGGACCTTGGCTTCCTTGGTTGATTGATATGGAAGTTGATTGTTTGCTTTGGGTTGGCTACAATTGATTACACCAATGCAATTGTTAGTGGTAGCCGTACCAAGTCTAGTTGAAGTAGCTATTGTTGAAGCTTGAATTTTCTTGCTAGAAGCCATTGAGGTTGGTAGCGAGATGATGAAGATTTCTTTCTTTAAAGGAGAATGAGATGAGAGGCAGAGATGTCCCACTGGACGTGCTAGAATTTGTGGACGATTAAATTTCTCGGTTCGAAATAAGTCAAACAAGTAAAATAGTTGCACAAGTGCGAATTTGTATTGATGAATGTGTGGTACAATTCTCTGTTGATTACAAAAGAGTTATCCTCTGATTTGATCTCCTTAAAATATTTGTTGATTGAAATTGTGGTAATGTGATTTTTATTTGAACACAAGATATCCTTCAATTTGGCTGAAGAATGGATCGAAGATCTTCGAAACTGAATTACAATGAATCTCTGGCTATGAGCTTGTTAGAAATCCTTTGTTCTTCATGTTCTTCATGTGTTCTTCGTGTTCTTGGTGCGTTCTTCGTCTTCGAAGGTTTGTGGTGGAAGCTCTTCGGTGCTTTAGAGGCTTAAATCCATAGAGCTTCGCTGATTTATGATTTGTTAAGGTTTCTAGAGGCTTTTGAGCTTGATTCCAGTGAGTTTTGAGATCTAGGAATATGATTTGGATGATTCCTCTTTGAATGTTCTTCGTATTTGAAGGTTTGTGGTGGAAGTTCTTCGGTACTTTAGAGGCTTGAATCCGTAGAGCTTCGCTGATTTGTGATTTATTGAGGTTTCTGGAGACTTTTGAGCTTGATTCCAATGAACTTTGAGATCTAGGCAGGTAGTTTGGATGATTCTGCTTTGAATGTTCTTCGTATTTGAAGGTTTGTGGTGGAAGTTCTTCGGTGCTTTAGAGGCTTGAATCCATAGAGCTTCGCTGATTTGTGATTTGTTGAGGTTTCTGGAGACTTTTGAGCTTGATTCTAGTGAGTTTTGAGATCTAGGCAGGTAGTTTGGATGATTTTGCTTTGAATGTTCTTCGTATTTAAAGGTTTGTGGTGGAAGTTCTTCGGGGCTTTGGAGGCTTAGATCCGTAGAACTTCACTGATTTGTGATTTGTTGATATTTTCGGACACGTTAGGCTTGATTCCCGCAAACTTTTGGATCTAGGCAGATGATTTGGATGATTCTACTTCGAATGTTCTTCGTTTTTGAAGTTGAAGTTCTTGAAGTTACTAGAGGCTTCAGGGCTTGATTCCAACAGAACTTCTGGACTTTTGAATCTTCTTTGATGCTGCTTGTGCTTCAGATGGCTTGATGTCTTCCTAAATGTCTTAGGAAGGCTTCTATTTATAGGAGTTTTGGGGTGGATGAGCGACACGTGGCGGAGTCTGATTGGTGACACATGTCACAATCTGATTGGTCTGCTTGTGTCATCGCTTACACGTGCGAGGTTGCTTGGGTCATCGCTTACACGTGCGAGGTTGCTTAGGTCATTGCTTACACGAGCCGATGCATGATTGGTTCTTACATGACACTTGGCCAATTTCTGTTGGCTTCTAAACAGCAATAGTAAAACCTAGTAGCAATATGTGGCACTTTGTGATTGGCTGTATTTTGTGGACTTGGTAGTGTGACGTGTCAACTTGTGATAGGTCAGGAATTTTCCCTCTCTACAGTTGCAACTAACAATAGCAAAATTGCTGATTGATGTGCAATCATTAAAATTTTAAATTTTGGTTCAAAGGTTGATATCAACCTAATTTTTAGCATCAATCACAATTTAAAGTGAATACATGTAAATTTGTTCAAATGTTAATTTTTATGCCTTACAGGGCTTTGAGGAGTACTTAAATTTAATTCTGGATGATGCTGGAAAAGTCAATATCAAGAGGAAGAGAAAAAAACTTTACGTGGGTTCATTTTCTCATTTTCCTTTACTTTTAATCTCTTAAATGTGCATACTCTGAATGTGGTACATCTATTTTGTTGTGGGTCAATTACATCAAAAAAAATGTAAAGGGTAGATTCTTCTTAAGAGATGCAACACAACAACCACCCCTCTCTCTCTCTCTCTCTCTCTCTCTCTCAATAGTGGAAAGTGATGATTTCAGCAATTGTGTAAATTGGCATTATGTTTCCTTTTCAATCCCATTGAGGTATAGCATTTTTGTTTAGTGGCAATGCTAGAATTTAGATACATCTTGGATATCAAGAATGATTAATTTAATTTATGAAAGATATTTGATTGAATGAGTATGGAATTAACTATATTTGCGTAATTAATTGTATTGGAGTGTACTTATATCAATTATATATTTTCTAAATATGATCTCAAGCTCTTGGTTATCACAATATCTCATTATATATGATAGATTTTATTACTTTGTAAGTGATAGATTTTATTGGTTTGGTATATAATTTATACCATGATCTTGATTTTTTTTCCCCATATTGGAGAAGTTATCAATAGTTTTCTCATGTATCGTACGGGTTAGCGACTAGTGTTATATAATTTAGATAAGCTACTTCACTTATAATGCTATATATAATTAACTTATTATAATGCTATAATTACTATTTACTCGGTTCCCTTATTGTTGATATATTTAGTTGATATATTTACGAGTGGAGATTAAGAGTTTGAGTTTAAAATTTTTATATAGAAAAAAGGAAAAATTTTTCTTATTAAAGAAATACGTAAATCTTAAAGGAAAACTCAAAACTTTAAGACATCTAGACAGAGGACACGAGCAAATTCTATAAAATGAAAAATTTTATTCAGAAATGTCAAGTTGATGGGAATTTGAAAAATGCTAGAGTTACAAAATTTTTTACCATTTCAATCACCTTTTGTATCAAAAAAAACTTTATCTTTTCTTTTTTTTTTTTTTTAATTATTATTATTATTCTTCCACTAAGCATCAGAACCAAAATATCAACCTATGCTATAAACTAAGAAAGTACTTGGTTATTGGCTGCTTCTTCAAAACGGCCTTTGCTGTGGAGCTAATTAGACCTTTCATGTTTGCCAATGACTGCATCGTCTGGGATATACTTCCCCCAAAACCAGTGTGCCTTCCACACTCTAATCATCTCTTCTATATTTACGTTCTTCGTCTCGGGTAAGAAGAAGGATATGAAAGTAGTCATGATGATGACAAATCCAGCAAAGAAAAAAAAGAGACCAAACTTCATGTGGCAAAGCATGGTGAGGAAAACTTGAGCAATGACAAACGTAAATAACATGTTGACAGATACGTTGATGGCTTGGCCCGCGGATCGGATCTCTAGAGGGCAGATTTCACTAGGTACCAACCAACCCAATGGCCCCCAAGACCATGCGAATGCTGCTACATAAGTGCAAATTAAAAATAAGAGAATATCGGCTTGAACCTTTGACAAGTTTCCGTCACCATCGACCCCAAAATAAATAGCTATCATAGCTCCAATTGCAGCCTACAATGAAGCAAACATCTTACCATATCAAAAAATAGAAAAGAGGGGTTAGAAATAGAAAAGTAAGACCTAACAAATTTCATAATCATTTTCAAAGCTAATGACGTGACAAATCATGATTGAAGTCCACACAATTAGGGCCAAAGCCATGATTTTGTATTTTATTTTATTTGGGAGTCATAGCATAAAAATAGAAAATTGACTTTTCAGAAATAAGAAACATACTAAACTTTAAAACTAAATTTAGATTTTAGTCATTTTTTTCCCTAATAGTTTTTTTTTTTTTTTTTTTTTGGGTTAAAAATTCAATAATTAGAGGGAAATTTGAACACTAGATACCTTTATTAGAATCAGCAAAACGTGTCAATTGAACTATAAAGCTATAACTTGTTCCGTATTAGTTGTAACATGCATATTTCAAAGTTTACCTGGGATATAATCATTTGTATGCCACCTTCAAGGAACAAAATCCTTCTTCCAAACTTGTCAACCGTGAAGATGGAAACAAACGTAGCAAGAACATTGATAGTACCAGTTATAACAGCAGACATGAGTGAAGCATTGTCACCAAAGCCTAGGGTCTTGAAGAGAACAGGTGCATAAAAATTGATCACATTAATGCCAGTGAGTTGTTGGAAGAATGGGATGAGAACGGAAATGACAAGTTGAGGTCTATATCTTGGCTGCACGATGTTCTTCCACGGATGATCTACTTTCTTTGCAGCCTCAGTCGCATCAAAAAGGTCTTGAAACTCCTCGTCCACATTGTCAGTGCCACGAATTTTTCGTAACATTTGCTTTGCCTTCTCAGTGTGGCCTCTCTCTTGTATGGAATTGGGAGTGTCCGGAAGGAAAAGAGATCCTATAGTCATCAATATTGCAGGGACAGCCGCAAGACCTAAAGAAAGTCTCCAACCCCATCCACCCTTGATCCGTGCCGTTCCATAGTTAATAAGATTGGCCGCTAGAATCCCTATTGTAACGGCCATTTGGAAACCAATGTTGAGTGCTCCTCTAAACTTTGCTGGAGCCATCTCTGATAGATACACTGGAACCGCCTGCATTCAATAGACAATTAATTAAACATAGACAGAACTTAAGTTCCTAGATCATGTTTAGCTCTTGCCTATGAAAACATCATATAAACACCAAGAAAGAGATCAAAATACATCAACCTATTTGTTAGGTGTAAAAAAATCAACTCATTTTGATGAGCTTTTAATATTTAATCCAAGTTTTTTACTCTATAAGGGGTGGAAAAAAATCCGAGTTCTTATCTTTTATAAAATTAAAAAAATAAAATAAAATAAATCTGATATCAAATGAAATTAAACTTTTAAGTTCAATTGAATTACCATTTTCATCCTTAAAGTTTTTTTATTTTTATTTTTTTTTGGGGTCATTTTTGCCCTAAACTTTCACAATATTCCTATCAAGTTGGTCCTTCCATCCATTGTTGACCACAAAACTACCAATAAATCTAGTAAAACGATGTCGCATCACATATTGTGATTCCTGTAGTTTTTGGACGGGAATGAACAAAAAGACTAATGTGAATGTTTAAGCACTAAACTAGGAAAGTAGAAAATAAACTCTAAAGACGAAAATAAAAAACCACCTAAACTAAAGTTAATGGTGTAATTTGGATTTTTACATAGAAAGAATTTGATTAGTTTTTATCCGTAGTTGCTCTTTTAAACATAAATAGATTCCCAACTTTGATCTAGTAAGACCAAAATAAACACTATAAGCCTTTAGCCCTTTGAAGTGAAAGTCAAGTAAATATGGACTATAATTTATACCTGATTACCAAATCCAACACCAACACCAAGCAATAAGCGACCAATGATCAGCATTTCAATGTTCACAGCTGCACCGTTTAGGATAGAACCGAATAAGAAAACCAAACCTCCAATAAACATGGACATTTTCCGGCCAAATCTCCTAGTAATAATAGAAGCTAAGAAGGAAGCTACTAGTGCTGCGATGTAAAGGGAAGATGTGAATAATGTTAGTAGCTGGCTATCAAACTTGCAGTATTCATTTCCACTACCCGCTTTTTTCATTTTTTTGTAAACCGATGGGAAAAACTTTCTCAAGAACGGTTCCATTGAAGTCACCCCTCCTGCAAAAATTTTCAAGAAGCTTTCTAACATTGAAAAAAAAAAAAAAAAAAAATCAAATATCTTTTTCATGTATGTATGTTTTCATGTTTAGATAATTTTATATCAATGTTAAGTTGTTGTCTTACTTGTGCTTGATATGTTAGTCCAGCTCTAATAATTTAACTCCAATTTTTGGACGATACTACAAATTATATTACATGTCCTATATATTGTTGTGTCAATTTTTAAATACAAAACATAAATTTAAAATATATATATATATATATATTGTTGATGTAACACTAATTATCTTGATTATTGTATCACTTCAAAAGACTTTGTAATAAAATTAAGATTATTTTTAAAATTTTCCTAATCTAAATATGTAAAAGTGCTATTCGGTAGGTCTCCATATAAGAGTGTTATTTGCCTATTAGTATGTTTGATTTTCTTCCTCATTGGAACAAATCAAAATAAATAGAAATTGAAAACCCAAAAAAAAAAGAAAAAAAAAAAAGGCTACGAACTCTATATGCATTTTTTATGGGATAAGATCTTCTCCCATTGAATCCTTTGATTCCCTCAAATCAATCAATATATATATATATATATATAACAGAGATCTCACGCAAAAGTACATAAGCTCCTGCCATGTGACACTCTAATTTTGCATTTAGTTTTTTTAACTTCTTTCGTTAGGTTTCTTTAACTGTTACCTAATAAATCATAGTAACTTATTTTGACTATTATATAAAATATGGGTTGTTCTTGACAATTACTCTAAAGAATGGACTACCTTTTAAAAATAGACCAAACCTTATGAAAAGTTTGATCCTATTTATTACCTTACATATTACAACTTAGGCTTAACCCTCCCCACGTGCTGGTGAAAGGCTTTGCATGTTGTAAAATCTATTCTTTTATATATCCCCATCTCCTTAGGTCTCAAAAAGTTATGCTTCTATAATTTCTCTCCCAATATTTACATTTCATTTCAGAATGGTATGATCATTTTCAAAATTTCATGTAACTATTAAATAGTTTATTTATTTATTTATTGTTGAATCCCAAAATATTATGTTCGTTTCAAGTATTTAGCTCTATAAAAACTATTTATACTTCAATAAAAAAAAATTTGTTAACCTACAGAAAAAATATTAATTTGTTGTTCAAACCCAAAATATTATGTTTGTTTGATGTATTTAGTTTAGCTATCTCTAAAAATTGTTTGTAATTCAATAAGAAAGGAAATTAAAAAATAATAATTGTTAACACAGAGAAAAAAAAAATATTGATTTTTTTGTTGAATCCCAAAATATTATGTTCATTTGAGGTATTTAGTTTATAATTCAATAAGAAAAAAAAAAAAAAAAAAAAAACAAAGGAAGTATTTTTCAAATACCTTTTCCAAAGAAGGCGTATGATCATGTACAAGAAAAAGATTGCATTGAAGTATTACACAAACATAGAGTTGTTAAAGAAATTTGGAGGTGGAAGTCATAGGAGTAAAAAGCCTAATGACATAGCAATGATCCATGATACTAATAGTAGTAATAGAGCAAGACTTAATAGGGGAATGGTACTAAACCTTAACCACACTCGGGAAAGTAGTTCAAATGATAAATTTTTATGATGATCAACCCCTTCACTTATAAATGTTTTTTTTTTTTTTTTTTTTTTTTTTTTTTTTTTTTTTTCATTTGGTTGTTGGGCTTAATGGTGATGTTTTTCCTTTTTGCTAAACTAATAGTGATGTTGCTACTACAACTACTGTGCAAGAATTTGGGAGATATATCCGTACAAATGTTAGTGCCTTGGATGAGCATACAACTGAGCTTATAGGTACTAATTTAATAATTGTTCATGATTTTACTAATTCAGCAATTAACTTGGTTAGAGTATCTGTATGGTTGTGACTTGGATGAGCATACAACTGAGCCTAAAAGTGTATTGAATCTTCGCTTAGGCTAAAGTATAGTCAAATTTGATGTACTCATAAAACATGATAGTGATTAAAAAGAAATATTTTCTTTGACAGAGGTTTGATCAAAATAAATTCTTAAAATTACCCATATTTGTCATTTTTTTTTTTTTTTTTGTGTGTTTTGTCAAAGTTACATTAACACTTATAGTTTTTGTAAACTCAACAAAATGACTAGAATTCACAATTTTGAAGCCCCGTCAACTATATGACTTTTTTTTTGACATGCATACCAATATTTGATAGACATAAGAGCACTAATTGGATTTATTTTACCTTTGAAAATCTGTTGCAACGTTTCATATTAGCTTTTTATTTATCTTAACCATATAAGGAAATAATCAATAAAAGAGGAGCTTATGCTGCTTGGTCATAAAGATAATTTCTTAAATAATATTTTAAAATAAATTTATATCATGCCTGTGTATCGCACGGAACATCAACTAGTTTTTATTTAAATGCACAACATGTGACATATAAAAATAAAATAAATATCATATGTTACATATCTGTTGAAAATGGGAGTGAATTGGAGGATTACAAAAGTATAAAGAGGAGTGACAGAGCAGCTTAATTTTTAACCTGAGATTCCAATATCGTAACCAAAGATGAGGCCACCCATGGCAGCAACCGCACAAGTGAAAATTACAAAGGCAGTGATACCACCCTCATAGCTCTTCCCACTTGGAGCATCAACAAAAGCTCCTCCTGCCATCTTTCTAGACTATCACTAATTTGGATAAGAACCAAGAAGACCAGACTCTCAAAAGTATTTCTCTCTTTTCAAGCTTATAAGGATCTCTCAAAAGTATCCCTACCTTCGTATTTATACTATCAGAACTACCAAAAATGGGTAACAAACTCACAGATGAAATTTATTTTCCTCCTTGACTTTTACCATAGCTTTGACACCGTTTAAATGTCCTGCCATATTAAGCTATCCAAATGGGTGTGAAACCTGAAAAAATGGCTTTATACAAATTTTGCGAAACGTAAGGCATTGAATGTTTGGGTATGGTGTTTGCACAGAGTCTAAAGATTAGGAGTGTAATAAACATTTATTGGTCTTTCCCCTGTAGGTCTAAATTTAGGCAATGTTAACGTATGATGGGAAATTTAGTAACACACTACCAAAACATATCAACCCATAATACAACTACCAAAAACAACAAAACTCATCTATCTAAATGGATAAGAAATTTCTAATAATCTGCCTTTTGTTGACTGTTAGTGTATAGATTAGGTTAGATTAGCCCATTAGGCTTAGTCCAGTATATTACTTGTACTGCACTCATGTTACTTGTACTGCATGCATACCTAGCCTATATAAGGCTCTCTTTTGTACATTGTTTGATACACATTAATATACAGACTATTCAGTCATTCTCTCTTACTTTATATTGTTAACATGGTATCAGAGCCATTCCTTTGACTTCCTGGTTCCTGTGGACATCTTCGGCATTCTTCTGCTGCCCTCGCCTTCATCCAGTAGTCACTGTCAGAAGCGAGTCACTGCCGTCACGCCCACAACCCTTAAAATGCTTGGATTTCGTCAATTTTGTTGATCAAATTGCCAAAGACAAGGCACAGATTGACAGATCATTCGATCCCGAGCAAAACCCAATAAAAATCTGCCAGAAACAACCTTCCACGCGCTGCCACGTGCTGTCTGAAGTTTCTGCCTTACGAGCACGCACCACCACGCGCCGTCTCTCTTCACACGCGCCAGTTCATGCGCCTAACACGCTCTCCACGTGCCACACGCGCCTGGTCCGTTTCACGTACTGCCACGTCAGTGCTAGGTTGACGTCACCTTGCCACGTCAGCACGCCGTCAGCATCCTGAGCGGTTGACTTTGACCAGACCGTTGACCGTTGACTTTGACCAAAGTCAAAATTTTTCAACAGGACCAGTCTTGCTCAGTTTTTCCCGTAGATTTCGATTTTGGGCTCTGTTTCTACATTTGAGGTCTCTAAATCTCATGTTTTGGTCATTTTCTTCATTATGGCTCAACAAAATGAATGAGACATCATACATCCTATCACCATTATGTTGGATGGTCCTACTAGCTATCATGCATGGTCTCAGAATATGACTATCTTTCTCAAGGGTTGTAAACTGTGGAGATATGTGACTGGTTCAATTCCTAAGCCAGTACCAAACCCTAAGTCCAAAGCCACAACTGCTGAGGTTGCTTGGAAATTTTTGGCCGATCGCTATAATTGTACTAATGATTCAAGCTTGGAGTTCCATATTGAATCAAAACTTTATCAAATGCACCAAGGGATAGGTCAGTCTATTTCTAATTTTTATTCTCAGACTTCTACTATGTGGGAACAACTCTCTGCTGCAGATCCTCCACCAGTGTATTCTAAGGACATTGAGCTCTTTGTCAAATATCAGGATCGCCATAAATTTATGCACTTCATGATGGGTTTGCGTGAGGATTTTAAGCCTACTAGGGCTTCTTTGCTTAGTCGGTCCCCTACTCCTTCTCTTAATGCTGCAGTCAAAGAGCTCATTTCTGAGGAAAACCGTCGGCCTACTCATCACATGTCATCATCTGATCATGTATTGGCTACACCATCTCCATAGCCTCCCATTGCTACATTCACTACTCATGCACGAATAAACTCTGGGCATCCCACCTCTCAGTCTTCCAAAGGTACTCGCTGTGAGTTTTGCCATGCTAATGGCCATGACATCTTAGTTTGTTTACACTGTTGATGGAACTCCTATGCTTGTTAGTCATAAAGGAACAATCTCTTCTCCTTGTTTATCCCTTAGTGACACTTTTCATATCCCAAAGTTATCTCTCAATTTGCTTTCTGTTAGTTAATTTTGTGAATTAGGCGTAGATCTTCTATTTTCTAATCATTATGTGGATGTGCAGGATCCCCGGATGGGTCAAGTGCTTGGGACAGGCCGTAAGGTTGGTCGCATGTTTGAGGTTCATGACTTGAAGATTCCTTCACAAGTTATTTCTGCAGCTGCTACCACTGCCACCTCCTCACCTGATCTATGGCATGCTCGTCTTGGTCATCCATCCTTATCTCGTCTTCAGTTGTTAGCTTCTCAAAGTCATTTAGGTTCAGTTCAGTTTCAAAAATTTGATTGTACTTCCTGTCATTTTGGTAAACAAACAAAATTACCCTTTAATAATAGTGACTCATTTTCTTCTGCACCTTTTGATCTCATACATTTTGATATTTGGGGTCCTGCAACTGTTCCTATTGAAGGGGGATCTAGATGTTTTGTCATAATTGTGGATGATTTTTCTCGATATACTTGAATTTATCTGCTTCACCATAGGTCTGAACTTGTGTCTATTTACCAAACATTTCATAAAATGATTGAAACACAGTTCAATTGCATCGTCAAAGTTTTTCGATCAGATAATGCTCAAGAATATAATGATAAATCTTTCTTATCCTTTTTAGACAATCATGGTACACTTACTCAGCGATCTTGTCCTTACACCTCTCAACAAAATGGTCATGCAGAACGAAAACATCGTCACATTCTTGATGTTGTCCGCACCCTTCTCATTTCTGCCTCTCTTCCTAAGCGCTTTTGGGATGAGGATGCACTCACTACTATATACATCATTAATCGTATCCCTTCACCAACTACACATAACAAATCACCATTTGAGCTTCTCTATGGTCAAACCCCCGACTACTCCTCTCTTCGGGTTTTTGGTTGTGCTTGCTTTATCTCTCTTCCTCCTCATGAACGAATAAAGCTCCAACCTCGTGCTCGTCTTTGTTGTTTCCTTGGTTATAGTGTATCTCAAAAGGGGTTTCGCTGCTATGATCCCATTTCTCATCGTCTTCGTGTCTCCCATCATGTTAAGTTTTGGGAACATCGTCCTTTCATGAGTCTTCAACAGTTTCCTACATCCTCTTCATCTGAGTCTCCCATTTTTACTAATCTTTTCCTCCCCCTCTATCATGAACTTGTGGAGGATTCTTCAACATCGGCTGCCTCTCCAGATGACTCATCTCCAGTTTTGTCCCCGGCATATAACCTGTCTGTCTTGGATCCTGTGGCACCACCTTCTCCTGAGTCTCCTGATGGTCCTGAACTTCGTCATTCCACTCGGGTAATCATTCCTCTTCCTTATCTCTCTGATTATCACTGCTCTTTTGCCCTTGCCACCCTCTATGAACCTCACACCTATCGTGAGGCCCATACTGACCCTCTTTGGCAACAAGCTATGAATGATGAACTAGATGCCCTTCATAAAAATCACACTTGGGATATGGTTGATTTGCCTCCTGGTCAATCTGTAGTAGGTTGTAGGTGGTTTTACAAGATCAAGACCAAAGCTGATGGATTTGTTGAACGATACAAGGCTCGCCTAGTTGCCAAGGGCTTTACCTAGGAGTATGACATTGACTATGAGGAAACATTTGCTCCTGTTGCTCGCCTTACATCTGTCAGATGTCTCATTGCTGTGGCTGCTGTTCACTGTTGGCCTCTTTATCAAATGGATGTGAAGAATGTTTTCCTCAATGGAGACCTTCAAGAAGAATTGTACATGCAACCACCCCCTTGCTATCCACACTTAGGCAGTCAAGTTTGTCGCCTTCGCCGTGCTCTTTATGGCCTCAAGTAGGCTCCTCGAGCTTGGTTTGAAAAGTTTAGCTCAGTTGTTGCTTAGCAAGGTTTCACTTCGAGCCCTCATGACATTGCTCTCTTCGTTTAAAGATCCTCTGCTGGTATCACTCTTATTCTTCTCTATGTTGATGATATGATTATTACTAGAGATGATTCTGTAGGTATCTGCTCTCTTCAGAACTTCCTTAGTTAGCATTTTGTGATGAAAGATTTAGGCACTCTCAGCTATTTTCTTGGGCTTGATGTTACCTCATCCTCTGATGGATACTATCTTTCCCAAGCTAAATATGCTTCTAATCTTCTCTCCAAAGCCCGTATCACTGACAACAAGACTATTTCCACTCCTTTGGAATACAATGCAAAGCTCACACCCTTAGATGGTGAACCTATATCTGATGCTACTCACTATAGTTAGTTGGTTAGTAGTCTGATCTATCTCACTGTTACTTGTCTAGATATTTCACATGCCGTGGGTATGGTTAGTAAGTTCATGGATGCCCCTCGTTCTGTCCACTATGCTGCTATTCTTCGAATTCTCTGATATGTCAAGGGCACACTTTATCATGGTTTACACTACTCCTTTCGGTCTTCTCTTGAGTTTCATGCTTATTCAGATGCGGATTGGGCAGGTGATCCGACTGATTGATGCTCTATCACAGGTTTCTATTTCCTGTTGGGTACTTCTCTTGTCTCATGGCGTAGCAAAAAGCAGGATGTTGTTTCCCGTTCCAGTACTGAGGCTGAGTATCGTGCCCTTGCCGACACCACCTGTGAGCTTGTCTGGCTTCGCTAGCTCTTGGCTGATATGGATACTCCACAGCCCACTGCTACTCCTATTTATTGTGACAATCGTAGTGCTATCTACATTGCTCATAATGATGTCTTCCACGAACGCACCAAGCATGTTGAGATTTATTGCCACATCACTCGTCAGCATCTCAAGAAAGGCAATCTCAAGTTGTTCTCCATCTCATCTACTGACCAGCTTGCTGATATCGTCACCAAGTCTCACCTGCCTGGTCGTCTTCGAGATCTTATATCCAAACTCCAGTTGGCTTCCTCCTTGCCACCTCGAGTTTGAGGGGGAATGTTAGTGTATAGATTAGGCTAGATTAGCCCATTGGGCTTAGCCTAGTATATTACTTGTACAACACTCATGTTACTTATACTGCACACATACCTAGCCTATATAAGGCTCTCTTTTGTACATTGTTTGATACACATCAATATATAGACTATTCAGTCATTCTCTCTCACTTTATATTGTTAACATTGACCTCTCCATATTCTACCACATCAGATTTGCTAGCTCCACAATATTACACATCTACATTTTTTATTTACTATTTTTAAATCTGATTTATTTTTTTCCATTAAATATATACGTGAGACTCCTTTTACACATGCTTCTCTCTTTTAAACCCTATTCTTTATCCCTCTTCACTATCAGTTTTCTCTTCACAACCTAGACCACCATCAATCTTCTCTCCCACAACTCAACAGCTCCACCTTCTCCAACACTACCCATCTTCAGCTCCATCTTTGTCAGCGCCCCCATCTCTTACTCACGACAGTTTCTCCCCTCTCTCACCCTCAGTTCTTCTCTCCCACAACCCTGTCGACACCTGAGTTTTTGCCGCTAGGTTTGTCGTTGGGTTTCTACCCCTATCGAATTTTTATTTTTATTTTTGGTAACTAATTTGAGTTTGGGGTGGGTTTGTAGAGAAATTCGAGTTTGGGTTTGAGAATATCTACTTATTCATGGTTGTATTTTGATTGAAATTAGAGAAGACCCCAACACCCAGAGGCAGAATATCCCCACTTTAATGGCTGCCTTAGCCCACCATTAAGCGAATCCTACCACAGGTCGATCTGTGGTAGAGGGCATGATTGCCTTTTCGGTTGTCATTGTTGGCCACTTCATTGCACCAAGTCTATCTCTATCTCTCTTCTAATTTAGACTCTCTGGTCTGTAATTTTTTTTTCCCCTTTACAAGATATTATTTTACGGTGGAATGCTTGAAATAAATAATGGAAACCAGTAGGCTCTGATAGTTCTTCATGGCATAAGAAGAGAACAGAGGCCAATCCTTCACCCTCAAAGTGTTTGACAAAATGCCTTAGCCAAACTAAAAAGGCGCTTTGGCTTGGAGGCATGGCTTATAAAGATAGTGTTGGCATTAAGAGCATTGTACAAGTTTTATTGTATATTTGTTTGATAGTTTGATCTAATAGAAGTAGTCAAATCTTTTGTTTAGCAACCAAAATAGGTCACCTTAATTTCACCTTCTAATTCAGTGTTTGACTATTTTATTTCTTTGAAGCTTTGATTTGTTTTCCTCTCTCTGCCAATCACCCCTTTCAAATATGTTGCTTTATTATTTTGGTGTCAACATTTGTAAAGCAGAAGGATAATTATGAACATGTATTTCTTCATTATCATATAAACCAACTGTTACATTCAGTTCTAAAAATATTAAAAAATCTTCAAGTTTCAACTTAAGAAGTGAGAATTCTTGATTGCTACTTTGAATAAAAGCCAACAACAAATGAAATCGAAAGAAGATGATAATATGATTTGTACAATTTTGTTCTCTAAGTTCTCTACCCAATAATCAATTTAGCTGAAAAAAAAATGTAACTTGTGTTAGAATGATGACCTTATTCCATCACATCATTTGCAAATGCCAACCTTTCCACAGTGGGAAAGCCAGTAATGAATTGGGTGAGAATATTACAAGAAATTGAATTATTTGTACAATTTTTATTTATGTTCCTGTCAACTTTTTTGTTTTATCTCTGTACATCATTACAATTGGATACCTTCACCTCAATGTTATTCAATTGGGACCTCAGCTGGTACCTCCATGATCTTTGGAGTTCCACCTTGATGCTTTCCATATGGCTTAGCTTGATGCTGAGACCAATAAGAATAGGCAGCTAAGACTCGGTCCAAGAGCTCTTGGGAACAGGCTCACCCCTTCTTTATTGTGGGGCAATTTTTGCTGTGAGAACCAATGTTTTATTCCTTTTCTAGAATTTAAATTTGTACAATGTCCATTTTGCAGGT
Source organism: Quercus gilva (assembly GCA_023621385.1). Classification (NCBI taxonomy): domain Eukaryota; kingdom Viridiplantae; phylum Streptophyta; class Magnoliopsida; order Fagales; family Fagaceae; genus Quercus; species Quercus gilva. Next base: position 60,909,223 of record CM042473.1, on the reverse strand, counting down.
TTAATACGTGGAGATGTTCTTCTTACTCAGTATATACACCGTCTGAAGATGGAAAAATCCGCACGCATTTTTTACGAGCTACCTTCATGACGGACCATAATCTTGACGGGTCAGAGCCTTGATGGGCCAGATTTGTATGGGCCAGTTGAGTCGTGAGGCCCACGGCTGGAACCCTAGCGCCACTAAGGTTTTATATGATATGCACAATAATGACTTCTCTCCACAAGGAAAAACCTTGTCCATCAAGTCTAGGACTCTGTGAAGAAGAACCCTATAAGGAAACGATTCCGCAATTTACGCGGCGAAGGATTCCTATATGGAAAAGACCTCTACTCCAAGAAAGGGAGTTCAACCCTCTACTACTATAAAAGCCTCGATACCCTCACAAATCAAGGTACGCATAATTAACCCCTCTCTAGCACTCTAGAGTTGTGAGAAATCTTTCTGACTTGACCTTCGGAGGGTATTCGGCCGGCACCACACCGGTGCTCTTCGCAAGGTTTTCTCTTCTTTTTGTTGTGTAGGTTCGTTCTCGAGCGTACAAGCGTTGTGCAACTCACTGGTGAGATTCTTGGCTTCATCACCGTCCATTTAGCACATGGTTTTTTTTTTTTTTTTTTAATAGAGTGTAACAATTTATTTTATATTTTCTTTTTGTTTGTGTGATGTACTTCTTATTGTAGAATTGTTTTCTCCTTTTTGTTTAGTATAGAGACACTAATTAGCTTGAATTCAAGCTTAACTCACATTACTAATCATTATAGAATACATGACAGAGTATGCTCAATGTCTAACAAGCACACACAATAGTACATGCTCCATGTCTTACAGACAATCAGTATGTAAAATTCTTTACAATCCATAAACCCAACTATGTTACCTACAATATTAGGTGAAAGTTATGTTAATCTATTGAGATTTAAGTCCTTGGTCTCGGGTTCTAAAAAGCTTTCTTTGAATTCTCTATATAAATTGTTTATGTAAAATATGTCACTATCTAATTTTATAAAGAACATTTTTCTACCATTGAATTGGCTTATCAAACTTGGAATATATGTAGTTTGATTAAAATCTAACCCACTATGTAAGAGGTTTTTGATGTTTCCTTCCTTACAGGTATAGTGTATGAGTATCAGCACTAGTTGTGCATGTGTGATTGGGTTATATTTTACTCCGACACAAACGGAGCGTTTTTATATACACTATCGTTTTATACTGTTGGCTTAGTTTCTTCACATATGTATTCAATCTCTAATTTCATAATTTAGGTTTGTATTTTACCAAAAAAATAAATATATAAATTGATGGTGATTGATAACAAGTCTCATTCATCCATAAGGGCCGTCCAAACCCAACAACTTCTAGGATAATCTTTAGAAGAGAGAAAATAGAAAAATGCATCACAAACATAAAAATGAGTCATCCAAGGAAATGCTAGTCGTCCAAAGGGATATTGGTCGACTAACCAACACTTAGTGAATTTCAAAGTATTTTCTACAACCACAAAATGATCAGACCATGATCCACTATTCTGAGACGGGTGAATTTCCTGAAATTCGTTCCACTCTGCCCACTAAGCCAACACATCTCCCATGATGTTAGCAGAGTCTAACAAGTAGACCCACTCGAAAACTCTCTATAAAAAGGACCCATTTTCACCTGCCTAAGGTATGTTCTACTGTTCATCCACTCACAATACTTTAGTGCTAGAGAAAAACTGACTTAACTGTTGGAGGGTCCTTGGCTAGTTTACCCTAGTCACTTTCAATAGTCTATTTCTTTCTTTTCAAGTCATCCAACCACCGTTGAAACCCAGAGCATTCAGCCTACTGATTTCATACATCGTCACTTGGCGTCGACCATAGGGAGAAAAGTAGTCTAAGTGTTAGCCACTTTGCTCTTTAAGACAAAAGATTGCATGATTTTGACTAGATTGATGGCTACAAGTCCAGAGCATCCAGAGAGTGGGAATGCTTCCAGCCACCCAAACCGTGTACTAGCCCCGCCACTGACATTTGACCAACAATAGTTGTAGTCCTTGGAAGCCTTAATGGCAGACTTAACGTAGTAGAATCAGGAACTCACTAGGAAAATCCATGGAAAGAAGCACCATTGATATCGATGTGCAGAAGGGGAGGAATCTGGGCAGAAGTCGGAGTCGAGAAGGGTAGAGAATGGCGCCGAAGGAGGACATCAGTCAGAAGGCACTACTACTCAAAGGGGGCCACACTTGGAGAAGGAGATGGACTAGATGAAGAAGGCCATGGAGGAAATGAGAGACTCTATGAGGAGTATGAATCACATAGATGATCTCGTCCACATAACTGACTCTCCCTTTTTAGCATCTATCATCAGTTATCCCTTAACCTCTAAGTTCAAAATGCCTACCTTAGATTCATATGATGGAATGCGAGGTCCATGTTCACATCGCTATGTTCAAGACGACAATGCACCTCCAAAGCATTCCAAATGAGATCATGTGCAGAGTATTTCCTACCACACTGAAAGGCCCAGCCAGGGTGTGGTTTAGTAAGCTACCACCAAACTTTATAAGTTCGTTCTAGGAGTTAAGTAAGTTGTTTGTTAACAACTTCATTAGAGGCCAGAGGCACATGTGCTCCTCGTTCAGCCTACTGAACATTAAGCAAGGAGAGAACAAGAGTCTACGAGCCTTCATCAGCCGTTTCAACAAGGAAGTCCTATTGGTGGACAAGATGGACTACAAAATCCTTTTTGTAGCCTTTTACAATAGAGTTACCTCTAATTTGTTCATTTATAAGCTGTGTAACTAAAAGCCACAGACGATGGCTGAGTTGATACACTCAGCCCAAAGCTTCATGAATGCTGAAGATGTGATCATTGCTAAACAGAAAAAGAAGGTTGAACAAGCAGAGGCTGGATACATAAGTCATCCAAAACAAGGCCTTCGTCCAAAGAAGGCTAATATGGGAGAAAAGAGAGACCGAGATGGCAGGAAGGTCAGATTGTCGAAAGGACTATACTCAAGCTATACACCTTGAACACTTCACTTAACCAAGTGTTGGTGCAGATCAAGGACGACCCGACCTTGAAATGGGTAGAGAATCTAAAGGCAAATCATAGAAAACGGACAAAGGGCAAGTGCCGTTTTCATCGAGACCATAGGCATGACATTAACGAATGCTACGATTTGAAACAACAGATTAAGGTTCTTATTAAATGAGGGATGTTGAAGAAATTTATTGGATGAGAGTGCAAAGACGAGAGGCCACCACTGAAAGGGAAAGCAAAAGAACTAGTTCGTCCACTACTTGTAGAAATAAGGGTTATCATGGGAGGAACATCAGCCGGGATCTCGTCTAGAGCCAAAAAGACCTACATCAACGTTCAACTTACCGGTCGTCGACCAAGGACACTGAGAATGGACGAACTAGCCATAACTTTCATGGATAAAGAAGCAAGGGGATAACATCATCCTCATGATGATGCAATTGTTACCACTTTGACGATTGCAAATTACACAATGAGAAAAGTACTGGTAGACAACGGGAGTTTAGTAGATATCCTCTACTACTCGGCCTTTCAGCAGTTGAGGATTAATAAGGAATTTCTTCATCCAGCAAATGTTCCCCTGATCGGATTCAGAGGAATAAAGGTTCTACTAGTAGGCTCCATTTTCCTACCAGTTATGGTTGGTTTTTATCCACAACAGATCACCAAGGAAGTGAACTTCCTAGTCGTTGACTACTCGTCCTCATACAATGACATCATAGGACAACTAACTCTGAATAATTGGAGAGCTGCAACGTCTACCTATCACTTGTCCATTAAGTTTCTAATGGGGTATGTCATAAGAGAAGTACAAAGTGACTAATTGGCAACTAGAGAATGCTATTTGGTCATGCTAGCAATAGACGAACAACTTCCGATGATGAATATTGAGGAAAAGAGGACAGTTGTTAAGTTGATTGAAGTATTGGAGGATGTCCCTTGGACGAATCCAACCCAGAGAAATTCATAAGGATAGGAACAAGCATGGATCTGAAGACAAAGCAAGATCTCACGTGTTTACTTGAAGCCATGAAGACATGCCTTGGATTGACCTAAGTGTAATAACTCATTTTTTTAATGTGTCCCCATCCTACAAGCCCATTCGTTAAAAGAGGAGAGTGTTTGTCCCTGAACGAGACAATGCCATTAAGAAGGAAGTACGGAAGTTGCTAACAATAGAGTTCGTCTAAGAAGTCTACTGCCCTAATTGGCTAGCAAATGTAGTAATGGTCAAAAGGCTAATGGAAAGTGGAGGATTTGCGGGACTTCACAGATCTAAACAAATCATGTCCCAAGGATAGTTATCCCCTTCCATGCATTGACCAGCTAGTGGACTCAATAACTGGACATCAATTGTTGAGCTTCATGGACACGTTCTCATGACTCAACCAGATCAAGATGGTCAAGGTGGACTAGGAGAAAACGTCCTTTGTTACAAGCCAAGGTTTGTTCTACCACAAAGTAATGCCTTTTGGTTTAAAAAATGAAGGGGCTGCCTATTAGAGGCTAGTCAATTAGATGTTTCATCCATAAATGGGGAAAAATGTTGAGGTATATGTGGATGACATGCTAGTTAAAAGCATAAATGAGACATTACGCCTGGATGACCTCTAGGAGACTTTCGACATGCTTAGACGATACAACATGAAGTTAAAGCTGAGCAAGTGTGACTTTGGAGTTTCTTTAGGGAAGTTTCTTGGATTCATGGTTTCACAAAGGGGAAATAAGGCAAGCCCTGACAAGATCCAAGCAATTCTAAGCATGGAGCCAGAAGTGCAAAGTCTAACTGGACAAAAAGCAAAACTTAACAAGTTTGTATCAAAGGCTACTGACAAATGTTTACCATTTTTCAAGGTGTTAAGGAAAGCATTTGAATAGACAAATGAATGTTAGCAAGCATTTGAAGATCTCAAGATGTATCTCACAACAACTCCTTTGTTGAACCCGTCCAAGCCAAGTGAAGAACTATACCTCTACTTAGTCGTTTCTCCTCACGTAGTGACGCAACCTTAGTTAGAGAAGAAGGGAAGGCACAGAAACCTGTCTACTACCCCAACAAGGCGTTAAGAGGAACTGAAGGACAATATCCACCAATAAAAAAGTTAGCCTTTTCATTGGTGATAATATCCTCTAATTCACTCCATTTCATGACCAGCATGATGAAGATAAGGGGGCAAAAGCATGGATTGTACATGTGGATGGTTCGTCCACCCAACATGCAGGAGGAGTCGAAGTAATCTTGCAGTCACTAAAGGGAAATTGTTTAGAATATGAAGTCTGTCTATAGTTCTAGACGACCAATAATGAAGCTGAGTATGTAGCCTTCATCCTGGGCTTAGATTTGGCTTAGGCATTAGGCACTGCATAAGTAATCGTGCAAAGAGATTCGTAGCTGGTCATAGGGTAAGTGAATGGAATGTGCAAAGCTAAGGAAGAGCGAATGAAGAAGTACTTAAACAAAGCCAAGCATTGTATAAAGGCTTCACAGCAAAATTCCATCAGATCCCACGGGAAGAGAACACGGATGTTGACAGCCTATCTAAAGTAGCCTCGATAGACGGCTTGATTGACGATCAAATTAAAATCTAGTACATTCTAAGCATAGACGATCCTGAGGTACAATAGATAAACAGGGAAGTTAACTGGACTACACCAATCGTGTCCTATCTCAAGGATGGACTACTCCTTGAGGATAAAGAAGAAGCTTGTAAGTTAAGGGTCAAAATAGCAAAATTTGTCCTTATGGACGAAGCGTTGTATAAAAGGAGTCTCCTAACCCTACCTAAGTTGCTTCTACATCATGAGAGATATACATGAAGGAGCATGTGGAAATCACTCGAGAGCAAGGTCCTTCATCCACAAGATTGTTCGCGTAGGTTACTATTGGACATCAATGCAAGCAGACACCAAGTCCCATGTCAAAGCATGTGACAAATGTCAGCGCTTCATCAATGTACCTAGATGACCATCGGAGTATTTTACTCTGATGATAGCCCCTTAGCCTTTTGCCCAATGAGGACTTTACATCCTTGGTCCTTTTCCAACAGGAACCAAAAAAACGAAGTTCTTAGTGGTAGGAATTGATTAATTTACCAAATGGGTGGAAGTGGAGCCCTTGGCAAGGATTACTGAGCAAAATGTCAGAAGGTTTGTCTAGAAGAATATCATCTGCCGCTTTGGGATTTCTAGGGTGCTTTTTTCAAAAAATGGATGGTAGTTTGAAAACACACCCTTTAGAGAATTTTGTGAACAGTTGGGAATAAGGAATCACTACTCCTCACCCTCTTACCCACAGGCAAATGGGTAGGTAGAAGTTACAAACCGATCATTGCTCAAGATAAACAAGGCTCGGCTTGGGGGGCAAATGGGATATGGCTCGACAAGCTACCTAGTGTCCTTTGGAAATACAGGATGATAGTAAGGACTCCCATAGGAGAAACTCCCTTTAAGATGGCATATGGAAATGATGCAGTAATACTTGCGGAGGTTGGATTGACTAGCTTCAAGTTGGCCCACTACCAGGATGAGGAGAAAGAGAAGTAGCTTCTTTTAAGCCTTGATCTCATGGATGAGGTAAAGATGGACGCAGAATAAAGGGTAGTGCATTACAAAAATTGATGACCAAGTACCATGATGCAATGGTCAATAGCTATCAAGTTCAACAGCCATACACTCTCTTAAGTTTCACAGACATATGATATGAATGCAATGAACATATCAAACACACAAACAAATATAAACACAAAGAATATGTACAAATAGAAATTCAATGCATGAAATGATCAAGATTGAAAACCCCTTCTCACCTAATTGGGACGACCTCTATGGGAAGGTCTGCCACGAGGAGTTGAGTTAAGCTTAGAGTTACCATGCGAGTTGCTAGGATCGAAAAGGTAAGTATCTATAGATGAGAGAACGTCCGCCACTTGTTTTAAAAGACCATCATTTTTGGATAAGCTTGGGCCTGCATAGGGTGGATCATTATTCTTCAAGGCATGAAGCTTAAACCAATTTGGTTTGGTATGTCCCCTAGCACCACAGTGATGACACAAGCAAGGAGTTTGATGATCTCTTAGCTTCTTTGGGAGAGACTTGGTCATTGCCTTCCCTTTCCTAATGAGTGTACTAGCTATCTCCTTACCTTTAGGAGTTTTTAGAGCTAACTCCTTTCTCTTCTTCTCATCTAGAGAGTCATCATTCTTCTCCTTGTCCTTACTGATCTTGGCAAAGACAAACTTTACAGATTTAAATCCATCCTCTCCTTAATATATCCCAGTCCAGCTTTTAGAGAGGAAGGCCTTTGAGACTCTAGCATGGAGTCTAGCTTCTTTCTGGATATTCTATCCATTTTGGCATTAGCTTCGATCACTTCATGCTCTAAAAACTTGATCTTAGAGTATGCACTTTCTAATTCAACTTTTAGTTCTTCCACCTTGCACATATAGATCTCCAATTCTTTTGAGGTGGCTTTCTTCTCCTTTTCATCCTTTTTCATTCTTCTTTTGGCATTATCCACTGAATAAGGAGCTTTCTAGAGATGGCCATGAATGCCATATATTGTGGGTTTGGATCCACGTTCACGTTTCACGTTTTGCGCAAGTGCGAGTTTTACTTTTTTTTTTTTTTTGGCACGCGTTTAGCTCAGCAAAACTGAATGTGCAGCTATTGTTCATGCATTGTTCATGAATAGTAGCTACACTATTCGACTTTTCAACTCATTTTCAGCCATATCAGTGGGTCCCGTGCACTGTTCACAGAACCCACAATCTCCACTTTTCAGCAACTTTTTTATTAAAAATAGGTCCCACGGCACTATTCACACATTTAAAAATTATTTTTCTACAGTGTTTTCAGTTTTCAGCAAAATAAGTTGTATCCAAATGGACCCATAGTTTCCATTTTCATTTGCATCATCATCAAATTTGGATAAGGAGCTTTCTAAGTCACTAAGAGTGGCACTTATAACATTTCCTTTTCGCTAAGGTAATTGGGATATTACCTCTTTAAACGGCCAACTCCATTACACTCGTAGCATGTAGTAGTGGAGTTTGAAGATCCTTTACTAGACTACTTCAACTTGTAGTCCTTTTTCTCATCATCCCTATGAAATTCTCGCCTTGAATCGAATGACTTTTTGAATGGATTTCCATCATGTATTCTCAAGTTTTTCTTGAACTTTAGAATTTTTTTAACACTTTTTGCGAGGTAAGCCACTTCCTTTTCAATGTCAGTCTCATCGGAGTTTGAACTTTTCAATTCTTCAACCTATTTCAGAGCAATGGACTTTCCAGACTTATGTGATGGCAATCCCAAGTCATAGGTTTGAAGCAATGTTATGAGTTCCATTCCATTCTGGCCAAAATGAATGAAATATCTTATACCAGTCTACAATCCGGAGTGAGATACTCCCTTGTTCCACCTCGAAGAAAATTTTGGCCTATTCCAGTGCATTTTAGTCAATTTTGGTAAATTTTGGTCAAAATCAAAGTTTTGGCCGGCATGCATTTCGGGGTTTTTTCCCTCTTCAAAGAAAAATCACTGCAACTGGATCTTCTATAGAGGAGATGAAAAATAAAGGAAAAAAAATAAAAAAGAAAGAAAAAAGAACGAGATGAAGGCATGAAATAGAGACAACGTGAAAGAGAAAATACAAAAGAAGAAGAAGAAAAAGAGGAGACAAGAGACTGAAGAGAGCACCTGAGCCACTGAAGAATGAAGAGATGTTGGAACTTTGGAAATGAGAAGAGGAAGGAAGAGTGGTCAGGTGAGATGAGAAGTAAACAGTGTAGGCCACATGAATGGGTTGGGAAATGGGAAAAGTTAGTGGAAGGAAAATTCTTGGAATTTCCTTCTATATAATTACCCAATTTGTTTGTTTTATCTACAAAAAGACCATTACTAATTATTTTTTAATATTAATTAGAATCTTCTACTTACTTTTCTATATATATATAGGGAAAATCATCTACTTACTTTATTTGAGATTTTTTTTTTTATAAAATATATATATACTAGGTAAAATATATAAAATAGGCAACCTCGAAACACCTTAAAACAGTACGCTGAAATAAGCCGATGCCGAAATATTCCATTCCAGTGGACAAACTAAAACGTCGTCCAAAATGGTATTTATAACATTGGTTTAAAGGGATCCTACTAACTCTTGAATTTTGATTTGATAAATATATTTTTTCTCTTCAATTGCTGCGACTTTGGGACAAAATACTTCAGGTAAGGACCTCAAAACTTTCCTTAGAATTTTCTTATTAGGATTTCTCTCTCAGAGGTTGAGCTTAGATGTCACAATCTCATTCAGCTTTGAATAGAATGAGTCAAATTATTCATCTTTGCCCACTTTTATCTCTTTAAATCGATTTGTGAGTATTTTAAGCTTGGTGTCCTTGACTTTCTTGGTACCTTCGTACGCCGTCTATGAGATGTCCCATGCTTCTTTAGCGGTGTCCACATGAGATATCCTATGAAATTCTTTAGGAGATACACCATAGAATATAGTATTCAAGGCTTTGTTGTTAGCATTAAACTTATCTTCAATAGCTTTATCCCATTCAGACTTAGGCATATCGGGTGCTACCTAACCTTCCCAAACGGAAGACCAAACGTTGCCGTCAATGGAATAGAGGAAAGCACGCATGCACTTCTTCCAAAAATCATAATTGTTCCCATCAAATAGTGGGGTAGTAGCTAGCGATTGGCCATATTCCATGATGGTATACACCAAAACAAACACCACAAAAACAGGGGGAAAACACACACCGAAAAGCCAATGGAAACAAGGATTCAAGGAACACACAAAGCGATGTGAATCACAAACCAATGTGAACTTGGCTCTAATACCAATTGAAATTTGCTATAATATCCCTAGTATAATATTTAGAAACCTTATCACAAATTTTTACTGCTAGTTAATTTTAACACTAAAATTATCAATATAGTCCAAGTGTAAATGACTTAGCAAATTTCCAAACTAACTAACTACACTAAACAAACATGGCAATATAGAAAGGTAAAGGAAATATAGAGGAAAGCTAGCAAACTACATATAACACCACAAAGTGTTATGGAGGAGGAAAACCCAAGCCCCGAGTGTAAAAACCTCTTCCCCGACCACCCATTGGAAAAACTCCACTAGAATGAATAGTTACAGAATATGGACTATAAACCCTCCAAGCCTATACCTCCCTATGTACTTGAGCCCTCCAAGCTCTAGCTACCAACAACTCCATAAGTCTTTTCTTTCCCTAGCTTCTCGAAGTCACCACCGTTGAGCCATTAACAAAGAGTCACAAAAGGAATTAGATTTAGAAATGGCTTCTCACAGTTCCAATCACATTCTCTCATTCACAAGGACCATGTTTGTAGATGAGAAAGGTGTTTATAGAATCTTTATCAATACAATGAAAGGGATGGAAAAGAGAGAATGGAAGTCATGATTTTTCTCAAGGAAAAAAACTCTCTCTATTCATAAGAAAGCTTGGCTTCAATAATTTCACACAATTCTCATTTCTAAGATTTGTTCAACCTTTATCTAAAGCCCCTTGCCATGCCTCATAGCTGTATTGTGTGTGCTAGTAGATGAATAGTGGATAGGTTCAATGCTGAGTATAGAGATAGTGCAACTCACGACTTGGTCCCCTAAGGTCGCGAGATGGTCACGAGGTGCACATTAGCACTCTCAGCCAAAACCCTACCACATGGATTTTGAAGGCAAGCTAGGTTGTGAGATGGTCACCTCTAGTTCATGAGATCACTGTCTAATGTTGCTTCCAATCTTCAAGGATAGGCTCAAGTACTCTACCCTAAATTACATGAAAACCTAGGAAACAGTATCCACAATAAAAAAAAAAACATTACAAACAAACTTTTATCACCGAATTAAGCCAACAATAAAACATGACTTCTCGTCGTCAAACATTATCCACTGATATTAAAATTGAAGCCAAACTTCCATTTATTGTAATTAGTTTACATAATTACTTGCTTCCCAATTTGACATAACTAGTGTCGCTTAACATAGTAACATGCTGAACTAAATTCAGCATAACCATATACATCTAATTTGCTGCAACATAGTGTTGAGTTATATATCCAAATTAAAATTAAAATTATTTAAAAGAAAAATGATGTTTATTTAGTAATATGAAAAATTAGTTCTAAACCATAAACATCCAAATTTGAACTAAATACATCCAAATAAACTAAAAATTTGATTTTCAACAATACTACAATGACAATGACAATGGTTTATTGTATCATCAACTTCATATTAACATCAATGTTAACAAGAAAAATTAAATTATACCCATTATACTTAAGAATCGTACCTTTGGTGTTAAATCTGATGGATTAGATCTGTTGATAGGAGACAGATAAACTAATCATTACTAGAACACATGTCCGGAGGTTAGGTATAGGGATGGGAAGGTGTTAGGCACCCAGCTCCACCCAACCCATAGGTTAGCCTCCACTCTTTGTGTTCCAAGTCTTAATCTCATTAAAAGGTTCTTTAATATGTTATTCTAACTCAACACACACTCTAGCATGCATCTAAACACAAACAACATGGCATATCATCCCTAAGCTTAACATTCATCTATCATGGCATTAGGCATACATCACCAAGGGCAGAAGCATCACTAAACAGATCTAAACAAATACATCTGAACATACAAGCATGAAAACTCATGGTATTCAACCAAACATAATAAGCAACTTCATGTTCGAGTGGGGATTGAGTTCAGGGTGCCCCAAGGAGGCAGGCATTGAGTTCAGTAAGGGTTGTCTTATGTCTCCTTTTTCTATCGAGGCATGTACTTTACTTTTTCCGTCTTTTCCTATCTTTTCATCTTACATATCATGTATATGGTAACACTCAAATATGGTGAATACTTTAGAGTGCTGCTAGTCCAACTACTAATGGTCTTGTTGATCCTTATCGCTTGCCCTGGTCAGTCTATACCTATGGTGCAGACAAGTTTGCTTAGAAGCTTCCTGTTGGGTGTAACCCTAATGTCATGCATTATCCCTTTCCTCAGGCAATATAGGCTGTGAGTTCTCTTTGTCTTTACTCTTTGCACTTTCTTCTTTGCATTCCTTAGGCTTGTCTTAACATTGTCCATTTTCAAAATATCAGCCTACTATATCAGAGCATGAGGAGCTGGTTCTACTTGCTAGGAACCTTAAGTTAGAGGTGACTGAGTACTCTCGACAGATCTATGGGCCTAATGGTTATCCCCAACTTGATGATGATGATGATGATAATGATCCGGAGGTGACCCCGACCACTCAACCAAGGAAAAGGCAATACCAGAGATGATCCTTGCAGTTAGACAAACATAGACATACAAATAGACATATAGATTTCGAGTTTCTTTCTTTTTCCTTTTTTTAGCATGTATCTTCTACACTTTTATTTTATTTGAGACATTGGATTGTATTTAAGAACATCTTTACATTTCTGCTTTTATTTTAGGACATATACTTATTTACAACTCATGGGAGATTTGGATATGTATGCATTTTATATTATCTTGCTTTTTTTCTTTTTTTTCTTTTTTTGTTTTAATGAATGAAACTTTGAGTTCAAATTTTTCTTGAGCAATCCCTCAGGCCATAGAAATCATGAGAAGGGTCTTGGTGTAGAAAACACACTCCAAATAGGAAAAGGAGTCTGAAACCCTAGTGACCATATGCACACGTACAAGTGTATATGTACGGAGGCTTTGACCATGAGTATCCATTCAGGACCATGCGCACACATGCCGTTAAACAGAGAAGCCCTTGCCAACCTTTTCTACTATAAAATAGCTGTGAGAGGCTTGCAAACTTTCATAAAATGTGTTTTAAGCTCAGGAATCATTCTACAAGGTTCCCAATGGCAAAATTCACTTCTTTAGAGGTCTCAATGTGGATTAACAAGCTTAATCTCAATTTCAAGGATGCTCTCATCCCTTTTGGTCTTTCCTGTATTTCTTTCTTTCATCAAATCAAAGTGGATGAGGCCCTTCTACGTGCTGCCACTAAGTTATTCTCAAGACACTTGGTTATTCTCTTAATCAAATACGTATAGAACTGATTGAGAGACCACACATCTTGGGTACATATGGAATTGGAATGAAGATTGAAAGTCTTCCCAAGTTCAATCTTCATTTTGTTTTGTATTTAACTGCATCAAGGTTTGCCTTCTTGTTCTTTGTTTTTAAAACTCAGATGTTGCATGTTACCTCACATGAATGAAGTAGATTTGTTTATATTCCACTGTGTTTTTGTACTAGATACAAAACTATATTTTTCCATGTGTTTTTCCAACAATTAGTATCAAGGCAATCTTCAATCTCAAATTTGTATAACATGTTAAGTAAGTTTTAGGATCAAAGAAAACTATTTTCATGGTTTTTGAAAATTCTGTAGTAATTTTTTCTGCATATTGTAGTTTTAGAACTATCATTTAATAAAACTGATATTGATGTTATGATGTTGTTTAAGTTTGATTTTAACCATGCCATATTGAACTTTAAGACTATAGCATCAATAAAATTCAGTTTTGATCTCAATCACACTTTGATATGATCAAGGGACTATGTTTGTTCAACTGAAATGTCAAAAATGGTTACCAGAAAAATCTAAAAAAATTCAGTTTCACGAGTCTTAACCGATCAAGATTTCCTTTTGATTGATCGAATGTTCCTTTCGATCGGTTGGACAGGAATCAAGAATCGATCGAGTCATGTAGAGACTTTGTGATGAATTTCTTCAAATTTTGGATTGATCAAGAATTCCTTTCGATCGATCGATGTTCCTTTCGATCGATCGAATAGGAATCAAGAATCAATCGAGTCATCCAGAGAATTCGAAATGGATTTATTAAATATTTCGATTGATCGAGAAATACCTTTGACCGATCGAATGAACTATTTTTGAAATTTCACTAAGTGTTAAAACATAGATAAAGTGCAAAGCAATGTGTAATGAGATTACACATGTTTCCCAAATAAAAATCTTTCTTTTAAAATTTCTAGTGGGAGAGAGATTCAAGGATTGACTCTCACAGCCTCCATTAACATGTCATAGTAATGTGAAGAAGGCACCTTGTCTTGGCCTTGAGCCTTGCATTCCATGTGGAGGGTTTTTATTTCATAATACTACAAGATTGAACTTCCAGGTTTATAGTGGTGTGAGCAAACACCTCGTCTTGGCCTTGAGCCTTGCATTCCATGTGATGGGTGTTTTGTATCATGGTACTACTAGATTAAACTTTTATTTGTAGATGAAATGTGGCTACAAATGACTCTAGGTGATGGTGTACACTAGACTAAATATTATAGTATTCTCTATGTTGAGCTCTTACTATTATTATTTAGAGGCTAAATGAATAACGGCGTATTATTAGTGTTTGGTAAGAGTTATCAAGGCAACACTAGTAGTGAAAGATATTTTCAATCAATCATAGTATTTAATGTTCACTCTATTCTGAGGGATATTGAATAAGGAATTGGGTTATTGTTGCATAGTTTATATTATGGTTTTATTAAGGTCCCATACTATATGTTTATATGCTAAATTGATAATGTCCGGTTTACTTATTATATTCATGTTTATTATTTTCAGATTAAAGCATGGTATCCTTTAGCCCACTTGTTACTATTCTTAATCAAAACAAACTGACTAGATCCAACTATGTTTACTGGAAAAGAAACTTAGTCATTGTTCTTACTGTTGAAGAGCACAAATTTGTGCTTAATCACCATGTCCAAACTTTCCTTCATTAGATGCTCCTTCTGCGGAAAAACAGCAATATGATCATTGGCAGAAATATAATGAGATGGCTAAATGCTATATCCTAGCATCTATTTCAAATGTTCTACAACATCAAATGCAGGATGTGGAACTAGCTTAAGACATAATGTTAAGTTTGAAGGAGATGTTTGGTGAGCAAGGCCGTTTAACTAGGCAAGATACTATGAGGCTTATCTTGAATACCAAAATGGCTTAAGGGACTCTAGTAAGAGAGCATTGTCTTAAGATGATCTCATATCTGGATACACTAGAGGTTTTAGGTATCGACATTAATGGAGAATCCCAAGTGGATATGATACTCCAATCCTTGCTAGAATTATACAAAGAATTCAGACTTAATTATAATATGAACAAAAAGATTTATACATTGTCTAAATTAATGAATAAATTAGTGGTAGCAAAAGGCATCCTTGGGACAACCAGTGTTAATACTAATATGGCTGAAGCTTCCTCTTCTAAGCCTAAGTCGAAAGGCAAGGGTGGTAAGAGGAAAAAGGACTTCACCAAACAAGATGGTAAACAGCTTGCCTTAGGAGTTGCCAATAAGGGAAAGAAAAAGGTAAAGTACTACACCAAATGAAAATGTTTCTATTATGGCAAGAAAGATCATTGGAAGAGGAATTGTTCAAAATTCATAGCTGGCAAGAATAAAGGTGTGATGAGATCATTCCTTCTTGAAATTTGTTTAGTACATAATCCCACGGATTCCTAATGTGTGGATTCAAGTTGTACTAATCATATCTACAATACTTTTCAGGGGTTCCAATAGACCAGAAGGCTGAATGAAAGGGAATTGTTTTTTACTTTGGCTGATGGGAGCAAAATTCCAGTTGTAGATGTTGGAGTGTTTAATTTATGATTTGATTCTAGGGTTTTAATATTGGAAGACTACTTATATGTACCTAATGTTCATAGGAATTTAATTTCTGCAACTTATTTAGGTAGACATAGATATTGTGTTATCTTGAAAGACAATGTTGTAACAAAGAAGGATAAAGTGTTTATCTATTCTGGTAATAAAGATGGAAGCATGAATTTTACAGTTCTGAATTAGATAATAATTCACATTTAAAATCATTAAAGAAAATGTTTCCTTCTACTAGTGATGCATATCTTTGGCATTTGCGTTTAGGTCATATTAATTCAAACAGGATCCAAAGACTAGTGAAAGATGGGATTTTAGAACCATTTGATTATAATGAATTCCTAGTTTGTGAATCTTGCTTTGAAGGTAAAATGATGAAAAGGGCTTTTAATGAGAAAGGATATAGAGCCAAAGATTTGCTAGAACTAGTACATTCAGATGTATGTGGTCCAATGTCTTTCTAAGAAAAAGGTGGCTATGAGTATTTCATTACTTTAACTGATGATTACTCTAGATTTGTTTATGTGTACCTAATGAAACAGAAGTCCGAAACTTTTGAAAAGTTTAAAGAGTTTAGGGCTGAAGTTGAGAATCAATTAGGTAAACGCATAAAGGCCATTTGATCTGATCATGGTGGTGAATACCATCTTGGGGATTTCAAGGATTACTTAACTAAAAATGAGATTATATCCCAGTTGATTGTACCTAGAACACCATAACAAAATGGTGTAGCAGAAAGAAGGAATAAGACTCTTTTAGATTTGGTTAAATCCATGTTGAGTTATTCGACTCTACCAATTTGTTTTTGGGGATATGCCTTAAATACTACAACGCATCTTCTGAATTTAGTATCTTCGAATTCTATTCCTAAAACACTTGTAGAGTTGTGGATTGGGTGTAAGCCTAGTATGAGACATTTCCATATTTAAGGTTGTCCAGCACATGTGTTAAAAGGAAAGTGTGACAAGTTACAATCTAAAATAGAAGTTGAAAGCTCGAAAAATCGTGTTGAAAACACACGAGCTATTTAGACCCCCAAATTAAAGTTACGGCTTGGTTGATTTTACACTAACTTAATGATAAGTGTGGAATAGTGTAAACACAAGCGTATGAGCAATACACCTACTCTAATCCAAATTTAAAGCAACATGCAGTAAAAATGAAATAAACAAGAGTAGGGAAGAAGGGTGCAAACACAGAAAACACCGAGACGTGTTCTCGAAGAGGAAACCGAAGAACTCGGCGAAAAACCTCTCCGCCGCCCTCCAAGCGGTAATCGATCCACTAGACAATCAGTTGGGATACATGGGTTAGCAAAAGACCCTCCAAGCCTAGTCTACCCGCTGTACCTAAGCCCTCCAAGCTCCTACTCCAACAAGGCTTCTCGGAACCGTGTCTTGTCTAGCTCTCCGGATCCCGCAACAAGCTCCATGTTGCATTTGCCATCCTTGGCTTCTTCCAATGCTTCCCAATAGCTCCAAAACACTCTCTACACTCTGAATGTGTGTGGGTTGTGTTTGGGTATAAATCTCCTCTCAAGGTATGATAATGGGAGAGGGATGGAGAAGAGGCTACAATGATTTCTCACTAAGGAAGAGTAGCTCTCTCTCAAAAGATGGGTGGGTGAGTTGTAGAAAACCTATCTAGGATTTTTCTCTCTGAATAGCCACACCAACATATGTGGGTAACGAGGGTATATATATAGAGTGGGTGAAGGGTAAAAAGGTCACTCATAAAAATCCTCCAGGCAGAAAGTTTCGCGACTGTCTCGCGGGAAGGCCTTACCAGCGAGACACTCACGAAAATGACAGCCTGGCATGACTCTTCAGCTTCCAACACGTGCAGGGCACATGCACCATTTCGCGGGATGCTTAGTAGCGAGATACCCGCGAAAACTCTTCAGTCTTCAATTTCTTGAGTCTTCACACTCTTTCTCTCTCACACAACCCTTACACAACAAATCCCACAACAAATACAGGGTTTAAACGTTTAAACATAATTACAATCAAATTTGGCACGGAATAAAAGCCAACAAAAACACAGTTGTAAATTACAACTTTACAATCTCCCCCTTTGGCTATTCCGTGACAAAACCCTAAAACAGACTCTAGACTTAAACGTGAGTTTGGGAACAAAGGCAAAACTCACTCACACCTAATTCTAGATTCTGAAGTGCTCTTGAAACATATGAACAAGTAACTCCTGAAACACAACAACACAATAACATCATTGTATGCAGAAAAACTTGAAAAGCATATGGAGCAATAATGGCAAGATCAAGCAATGAAATAGAAACACTAGATCATGGCAAGATCAAACAAGTAATCACTATACAGAAGCAATTACTATGCTCATTCACACAGGGAATGAACATCCGGATTTGCAAGATGATAAGCTCATTTGAAGAGTATCATTTGCATCTCCAACACTCAACCAATGCGAAATACACGAAGTATTTGCATCTAGGAACAATCCTACTAGGGCACACGAGTGATGTACTTGAAGTAAAATGCATGACATTGAAGTAAAATGCATGACATTGAACAACAAGCAAACATGCATGAAGGTTGCATAGGCAAGGTATTGCAAATGCATGGCACAAACCACAAAGACCTACAAAGCGAATGCATGAAACAAACCCTTAAAGCTTACACAAGCAACATGGGTACAAAATATAAAGTACTTCCCTATCATATCACTCCACCTATCATGAATCATAGGAGTTGTGATGAACTTGGAACATATATACCTATAACCTGAAACACTTGCACAAAACACATTAGACCCTCAAGGTAAAGCAAGTAATAAACGGACAAGTATAATGTAACAAGTAAAATGCGATCAAGAAAACAAGATGTGAAACATGTGAGCAACTTGATCAAACACCAAAACAGTCATGGAAATGACTGCAATGATCATATAGCAAAGCAAATGATCATCCGAACATGCAACCAATAAAGCACAATAGCAAAAGGTTAAAAGCATGTCCAACACATAAACACGAAGCAATGAGAGCAACAAAGCATATCAAAGCATCATAAAGGAACGAGAAAACAAGCATAAAGTAAATCAAGGTTTTCTCAAAAAGAATGTCTTCTCCCCCTTGGCATATGCATCTCCCCTATGGCTTTCTCCCCCTACGAATGTGCACAAAGTAGAATTTCTCCCCCTAAGAGTGTGCACATGAGTCATATAGAAATGATGATACTCTCCCCCTTTTTGTCACGAATAGACAATTAATCAAGAGGAAGGAGGGAAAGAAAAGAAGATATGAAGATGATGCATGAGGAGTGCAAAATGAATGAGAAAATGAAGCTCAAACATAATACAAACATTAAAAAATTGCTACAAAGCATAAAGAGCATGACATGCTAAGGATGATGGAACATGATATGGACCTAGGCATGACATGGACACAAGAACATGTTATATGTGTTAAAATGTCTAAAAAGACTTAACTAGCATGAGTGAATGCAAAAACATGTCAAGTGTTAGAGTGTGTGCAGCAAAATGCATCTAGTGTGCATGTGTGATACATGACTAATGCATGAGCAAGGCACTCAAGGGGCAAAGTGTACAAAACACACCACCAATGATCAAAACATGATAAACATGAATAATTATGGTGATCCCCAAAGTTTGGTACTCATTGGAGTCCAAAACAACGAGAAAATGCCATTTGGGCATTTTATCAAACACTTAGAGTGCACACACTACACATGTATGATGAACAATGCAAGAACATATGAAAATCTTGCCTAAATACATGTTATTTTTGCCACAAGGGGCCAACAACCAAACCAACTCATCATTTAAAACAAAGCCCAATCAAAAAGATTGACAGAAAATAAGTTTTCCAACTCCCATTTGAGAAAATCCCAATTATGAACATAAAACCCCCAAAAACGTAATCTAAGGATCAAAATCAATGAAAAGAGTTAAAGATTACCTTAGAGATGTTTATGGAATGAAAAACACTTGAATTTAGTTGGGTTTTGATGTAGAAACATTAAACCAGAGGTTTGGGAGAGGATGGGAGACGTTTAAAACAAATGACCCACGAAATGCCCTTTAAAAAGCTGATCTGAAAATTTTCGCTGGTATCTCGCTACTTAGCATCCAGCGAAAATTTCGCTGGTATCTCGCAGGTATCTCGCAGGTAAGCATTACTCGCGAAACAGCCGCGAAACAGTCGCGAAACTCTCTGTCCAAAGCTGAAAAACTTGCGAATTGGACCCTTTCACTCGTGACTGAGCTTAAACATGAAATAAGTCACGAAAACACCCAGAAAACATGTTTTTCACACAAAAAACAATTTGAAAACTTTGAAAAACATAGGTGATACAAATCACTTCCAAAAGCAAACAAAAAGAACAAAAATCTTTTTGGTTTGAACCACGTAAGGTTGAGCACACACAAATCACATTTGAACATGTACAATCACACAAATGAAATAGACATTCATTGAACAAAAGTCTTGTGTGTTGTGTGTGAGGATCAAGTGTGGAATAGTCCTTAGACTAGAGTGAAGCTTCAATGATCAATTCAATCGAGTCATATACAACTAATACGAAATCAAGTGGACAATCTCTATTATAGAAATGAGTATATATGACCTCCCACACATTGAGTACATAACTTAGAAGCTTTTCATTTGGCTTCTACATAAAGCATAACAATTGGTCCATTTTATTTTGTATGGACAAAATATCTCATTTTGAGATAGGTGCTTGAAATTTATGATATTTCAACATTGATGATTAGCCTTTGGCTTTTTGAGCACCATAAAATTTACATTAAAAGAGTCGCTTTCCCTTTTTCCTAGTCAAATACTAGTATGTGCGACAGGCTTTTGCAGCTCAATATCTCTTTTCATTTTGAGATTTACATTTAGTGAGCTCTTTTTGCAAAAACATAAAAATAAAGTGGGAAGAGATATAGACACAAGTCTATGCAAGTATCAAGACCAACAAGACTATTGACCAATCATTCATGACAAGCTTGAAGATCTATTTACAACAGTCACACATAGTTTTCAAGATTTCTTCCACATAGAAATAGGTGCATACATAACAAGCCAAGCTCGTAAATGCACTACGCCATAAGTACGAATGTACTAGGCCAAACTCACATGTGAAATGTGCTCAAACATATACGATCAAACTTTTTGAATTTTTCACTTTTTATGAGGTTTTGGATTTTTTACTCACACAAAGCTAAAACAAAAAAGTAAGATCAAAACAAAAACAATGCATACAAATAAATGCAAAGTGCACAAAATGCATGAAGATATGACATTCAATGCATGAAGGGTCCTACAAAGATCGAAAGAATTAAATCAAGGACCAAAAGAGCAAAAGTTCAACCATAGGAACCCTTCCTCATCCAAACGGAATGATTGTTTGGAATGAGTGTCTCAAGAGAAGTGAGACGAGGGTTGGAAGAATGAGAACTGGAGATGCACATAGTCAAGGAGTTAAGAGCATCAAACACTTTCTTTAACAACATGCTATTTTCACTCAAATCCGGTTTATCATTTTTAGCACAACTTCCAAGAAGCTCAAGTTTCTCTTTTCTTTTGATTCTTTTAAAAGCTTGAAACTTAGAGCAATGAGGTTTAAGATGACCAAGGGCACCACAATGGTGACAAACAATGTGTTTAGGTCCATTAGGCTTTTTGGGAATGGATCTAACAACTTGGTTTTGTTCTCTCTTCAACTTAGAACATTGAGGCCTTATATGACCAATCACACCGCAATGGTGGCAAGTTGGAACAAACTTAGATCCATCCAAAGCCTTAGGTTGAGACCTAAATAGAGGCTGTGGCTTAAGAGCCTTTCTCTCCACTTTTTGATTTCTTTTGTGTGGAGGAATGTACACCGATTTGTCCTTTGAGATAGAACAACCAATAGGCACAAAATCGGGTACTACAACATGATTGCAACAAATAGTTTCATCCTTTTTAACAGTAGGTTCAGCAATCAAACACTTGGCATGCATCTTAAGAGATTCATTTTCACATTTAAGATCATCAACAAGTTTGTTAGACAAAACAAGTTTAGCATCCAAGTCCATATTCAAACATTCAAACTCTTTCAGCTTTTCAAAAGAATTTTCAGCAAGTTTCTTATATTTTTCAACCAATTTGATGGATTCATTGAGCTTAGCAATCAAATCATCCTTTTCACAAAATAACTTGCTTAAATCCTTTTGAAATTTCTTAGCATTTTTCTTTAAGAGTTTGATGTTAGGAATATCAACAACACCCAAAGATTCATGTAACATAGCATCACAATTATGAGGATTATCACTCATAGAGGCATTTTCACAAACACGTGGCATGTTACAATTATCACCAACCAAATCATACAAAGAGGCATACATAGCACAATCCATGGCAAATAAACACAAGAGGTCAAGGATCACACTTAGGTAATGAAACCAAAACAAGTGTACCCGCTCTGATACCAATTGAAAGCTCGAAAAATCGTGTTGAAAATACACGAGCTATTTAGACCCCCAAATTAAAGTTACGGCTTGGTTGATTTTACACTAACTTAATGATAAGTGCGGAATAGTGTAAACACAAGCGTATGAGCAATACACCTACTCTAATCCAAATTTAAAGCAACACGCAGTAAAAATGAAATAAACAAGAGTAGGGAAGAAGGGTGCAAACACAGAAAACACCGAGACGTGTTCTCGAAGAGGAAACCGAAGAACTCGGCAAAAAACCTCTCCGCCGCCCTCCAAGCGGTAATCGATCCACTAGACAATCAGTTGGGATACATGGGTTAGCAAAAGACCCTCCAAGCCTAGTCTACCTGCTGTACCTAAGCCCTCCAAGCTCCTACTCCAACAAGGCTTCTCGGAACCGTGTCTTGTCTAGCTCTCCGGATCCCGCAACAAGCTCCATGTTGCATTTGCCATCCTTGGCTTCTTCCAATGCTTCCCAATAGCTCCAAAACACTCTCTACACTCTGAATGTGTGTGGGTTGTGTTTGGGTATAAATCTCCTCTCAAGGTATGATAATGGGAAAGGGATGGAGAAGAGGCTACAATGATTTCTCACTAAGGAGGAGTAGCTCTCTCTCAAAAGATGGGTGGGTGAGTTGTAGAAAACCTATCTAGGGTTTTTCTCTCTGAATAGCCACACCAACATATGTGGGTAATGAGGGTATATATATAGAGTGGGTGAAGGGTAAAAATGTCACTCATAAAAATCCTTCAGGCAGAAAGTTTCGCGACTGTCTCGCGGGAAGGCCTTACCAGCGAGACACTCGCGAAAATGACAGCCTGGCATGACTCTTCAGCTTCCAACACGTGCAGGGCACATGCACCATTTCGCGGGATGCTTAGTAGCGAGATACCCGCGAAAACTCTTCAGTCTTCAATTTCTTGAGTCTTCACACTCTTTCTCTCTCACACAACCCTTACACAACAAATCCCACAACAAATACAGGGTTTAAACGTTTAAACATAATTACAATCAAATTTGGCACGGAATAAAAGCCAACAAAAACACAGTTGTAAATTACAACTTTACAGAAGTGATTTTCTTTGTAGGGTATCCGAAATGAACTGTTGGAGGTTTATTCTATAGTCATAAAGATAATAAAGTTTTTGTTAGTACAAATGCCAAATATTTGGAAAATGACTATATGAATGCTTTTACTCCTAAAAGTAGAGTTGTCTTAGCTGAAATGAATGAACTTGTAATTGAACAATCAATGGATGAAACTAAGAATGATGTGGTTGTATTAGATACACCACAAGATATTACTCATGAGATGACTAGTACACAAAAGCCTTGTTGTAGTCAGAGGATTATTAGGCCGCCTGTAAGTTTTATAGGTCTGGGAGAAACTTATGAAGCTAGCTCAAAAGAGGTTGAATTTGACCATTACACTTATAAAGAGGCAATGAAAGATATAGATGCACAACATTGGGTTAAAGCTGTTGATACTGTATTTTGTCCGCCCTTGATTTGCATGCTAGACCCCAAAAAATCCAAAAATATTATTTTCCCTCCATAAGGCCACGAGAACATCCATAATGATGTGGCGCAACCCGTTCAAACACCGGAGAACTCAAAGTGCCTCTTTTAGTCAAAATGACCAAAACGCCCCTGGTTAACCCTAGGTTGGCCAAAAGTCAAAGAAGGTCAAAATCCTCTAAAAATATCACTTTTCAAAGTTTTACATCAAACCCGAGCTTCTTGGAGATTTTTGGCAACTTTGACCAAGTTTGACCCGTAGTTGACTCTCAATAGGCCCTA
The DNA here is from genome assembly GCA_023621385.1 of Quercus gilva. Classification (NCBI taxonomy): domain Eukaryota; kingdom Viridiplantae; phylum Streptophyta; class Magnoliopsida; order Fagales; family Fagaceae; genus Quercus; species Quercus gilva. The sequence continues at coordinate 60,885,236 of CM042473.1, read as the reverse complement.
AAAACGCTAATTTTGATCCGGCCGTCAGAACGGGTTGAACCCAGTGCCATTGCAAATATTATCAAATTATCATTCCAACAACTACTCATGGGCCGAAATTGGAGTTAGAACGGCTAAGATATCATGAAAATTGGGTCAACGCACTGATTAATGCACCGCTAACTTCCTAGAGCCATAACTTTTGATTCGACCATTGAATTTTTGAGTTCCATACCTTTTTAGAAATTAGAACTCAAGATATTTCCAGTGGTGTCAATATCAATCCCATCCAGGACCATTTGAAGGTGGCGGCAATACAAGGGCCACTACCTCGTAATTCGTGTTGGGGCTATAAAAGGCCCTAGGCACCTCTAGACCAGGAAAAAAAAAAAAAAAAAGACTTTCCTGGGTCCTGCTCTCTACCTGGATGTTTTCTATACATTTTCCCTCTCTTCCAAACACATTTTTACACACAAAGACACTCACAAAACAAATCAAAGCCTCTTGATTCTCCCCTTCACCAAAAATACAAGATATTGTCCTCATACCCAATCTTCTTTTCCTTGGTTCTAAACCTTGGATTTGGGGTTTAGGGTTGTGGATGTAGCTTTTTAGCTACTATCCACGCCCCTAACTTTCTAAATCTTTTTCTAGCATTTATCTTGCTCTTTTTGTCTTAATAACATGATTTATTGCTTTATTTAGCATGATTCTTGCTTTATCTTGCTTTTAGCATGCTTTTTAGCTTATTTCCATATGCTTTCATGTTTTTTCATGTGTTATTTGCCTCTTCTACATGTTTTATGCTTCATGTCATGCTTTAGATGCTTAGATTTTTTCTTTCCCAAGTATTGATGTTTGGGTCTACATGCTCACATGCTTGATATTATGTCTTCGGCTATGCCTTGCTTAGATCTACATGTTTGTATGCATGTTTTATGCTCCTATGCCTATGTCCATGTTGATCACATGCTTGTATGCTTGGGTTTGCATTCTCCCATGCCTTGATGTTTATATCTACATGTTCAGATGTATGCCCACATGCTTACATATGCATTTCCATGCTTATATGTGTAGATCAGTTTGTTTACATGCTTATATCAATGTTCTTTACATGCTTTATGCCATCATCTATGTGCTTGCGTGCTTCACGCCATGTCTATGTGCTTAGGTCAAGACCTTGTTTGTCATGCCATGTGCTATTGTAGTCTTTTTGTTCCTTTTATTGCATTTTCTTGTGTTTTGGCCTAATGGTTAGGACCTGATCTAGACCCTATGGTCTTTGTCATTGTCCATACACCAAGGCCCACATCAAAGGGTTTGGATCATCCTATTTGCATGTCTGTGCTTGCTTGCTTCTATGCTTTATGTTTGTGCTAACCTCTCTTGACGCCTTTTGTGGGCTTGATCTTGTTTGGTTACATTCGATGCCCATGAGGCCTTGTTTGGATGTGACCAATTGGGAAGCATCTCCGGATGTCGGGTTGCTTCATACATACCCTTCCCTTTCCACTCCGTGTGATGCTATGCTTACCATGTTTGTTCGCGCCACCCGTTGGCTTTCTATGCATCTTTACACGCTTGCTCACATGTCCATCCACGAGTCTTGCTTGCTAGTATGTTGTCCATACTTCAACACAATGAAGTTATGGACATTCGATTCGAACCTACATTTGTCCCTCGCGGACACCACCTTATGTTTGCTTTCTTGCTTGTTTGCCTTCTCGCTTGTTTGCTTGCTTTCTTGTTTCTTTGCTTGCCTTGTCCATCATGCTTATCTGCTTTATGCCTCTTTCATATGCTCTTTGCATCTTTTCCTTCTATTGCTTGTTTACTGGTTTCTTGTCTTTGCCTTTGCATGTACACGCATGGAGCGAGGACACATGGACCTAGGGCACGGTTTCCCAGGGGCAAGCAAAAAGGGCAAGGATGCGAGCATATGGATATAAGCCAAGTGGCTATGTTTAGTAGATTTAGGGGTCTACCCTTTCCTATTTGGTTATGTACTGTTTTAAGCCCCCTTCCTTCCCCCCTTATTTCTCTCTTAGATAGGTTGTTTTAGGTATATCATGCCATGTACCATTCGTCCTCATCTCTAGAGTATGGTGACCCTTGTTTACTTTCCTACACCTATATTTTGGGCCATGCTCTAGGGATATAGGCATTTACTTTCCTACTCTGTGTGCTTGCATTGTGCATGATGTATGTATATATATGCCTGCTCGCCTTTTCCGGTGTGTTTGGCACAATCCATGTCACCTAGGACAAAGCAACGCCTAATTTTTGCCACGAAAGTAAGGTGACATGTCACCAGATTTTCGCCGTGGAAATCTGGTACTTTACCCGAATGCGTTGGGAAAGCATAGATTGGGACCACACCCATTCAAAAACCAAACCACAAACCCCCCCATACATGCAAAGCCCCGAAAGCCAATGCCAAAATCATGTTTTTTTACTACCAATCTTCAAAAATTAAGATTTTATCAAAACAAAGGACTGTCCTTGGACAGGCATTGTGGGGTGCCTAACACCTTCCTTACACATAACCAAACTTCCAGGCTTAAGAATCAAGATTTTTTGACATCCACATTAGATTAGGAAAAATGACATTTTTCTTAGCCTAGGATTGGTAACAAAATTGACTAGAAATAGGTGACCAATCACACCTTAGAAAAACCCAATGATTGGTGGCGACTTCACTTACCGTTGGTAATTACCTAAAATTTGGCCAAGATTCCTGCCACACCTCCAAAGGTAGACCTACCTTCCTCCCACGAGAGTGAGAGATTACCCGAAGCTTCATGCGAATTACACCATTATCGAGAAGGGCCTCCAATAGGCCTCGCATGTGTGGGGGCGTTGCCACGGCGAGTGGTCGAACGAAGGCCCGGCGATTTTCCAGCATTTCGCAGCATAGACTAGTGACTCCACTAGGGATTGATGAGAGTTTAGCCTTTAGAGCTTTTGACAAAACGTAATCTTTGGACATTGGCTTTCATAAACACAGAAATTGGCATTGGCCTCTGTGGCTTTCCTTTTGAAAAAGGCTTTTACTATATCCTAGTAGACTATTTCCAAAAGAGCAAAAAAGTTTTTTTTTCCAAAAAGTCATTTTTCAAAAGGGAGGGTACGAGGTATTTTCATAGGGCTTTACCGCTTTCCTCACATGCTTTATCGCTTTCCTCACATGCTTTACTGCTTTCCTCGCTATAAGGTATTTTCATAGGGTAGCAAAATTTAATTTTTGCTACACCTTTATCTACTTTCATATATATATATATATATATATATCTGCTGTGTTTGGAAAAAGACTTTCCCTTTCATTAAGGATTGTATGACATATACACCCTTTTTGAGCCAAACCCGAGCTCTCTATGATGGCGTAGTCACTTCTCTTTGGAAATTTCATCACCCCATCTACAGATGCTTGACACAAACATCGACAATGTTACCCATAGTTAGATCTGAGGCTGACTTTGTAGGCACTTTTGGGTCCATGGGTGGATAGGAGTAGTTGAAAAGGACCCCTCGATACTTCCTGCCCCACAACTTTTATTAAGGGAGGGGTATGGCGATTGAGTCCCCTAGGAAAGGAATAACCTACCAGTTAAGCCTTTGCATACAGTTAGCCTAGTTATGTCAAACCTGTGAGGACTAGATTAAGCCTAGAGCCAACGAGGACTAGGTAAAGCCCAAAGAGTAAACATCCAAGCCTAGGAAAGGGTACCCTTATAAGACTAGAGGCTAGGGGAAAGTGTTTTGTAACAAGTGCGCCCTTTTTGCTTGTGCCAAACAAATTGTGCTCTACTCCAGGTTCTTTCTATCGTGCTTGCACAACATCCATGATTAAATCCCTAGGAAACGCAACCCGGTTGCTTATACATGCTAGATCATACCCTATCCCTAAGGGTTTACAACCTTACAAGGGCATTCATGCATACACTAAATGGTCTTGTCACCGAATTGTGCAAAGAAAAAATTTGTGGCAAGTAGCCAAAACTCCGTTCAGGAGGAAATGTTGTCGAAAAGCTATCAAGAATTCCAAAGCATCAAGAGTTCAAGAGCTTTCCTAGAAATGATCCAAAAAGATTGCCCCAAAGCTTAAATCATCAAAGAGATCATAAGATGTCAAAGTGGCCAAGAGGGCCCAAGATCCAAATTGCCAAGATGTCAAAATTGCCAAAGGTCCTAGATGTCAAGAATCCAAGGGCTCTCTCAAGAGATCCAAAGGTACAAGTGATCCATGCTGTCCAAGTTACCAAGAGATATAAGTGTCCAAGAGCTTCCCCAAGAAATCCACATTGTCAGGAGCCGAGCTTTTACTTGTAATTGCATTTCCTTGTATTGTAACAGGCCCACCGTTGGTGCCGATGAACCCTGCTTTGTAAAAGCGAATATTGTACAAGCATGTAATCAGAAGAGGGTTTATCCCACATTACCAAGCATATCATGAAAGTTTCAGTTACTTGCCAATCTTGTGCATTAATCTTGCATTATAGTAAAGACTCACCATGATAAATACCCGATCAAGGGTGTAAAGCCAATTTTTTTTTGAAAAATGGTAGGTGCATGTTAAATAACAAGGATGTAAACTAACTTGATTTTGGTGTTGTGTTTCCACATTGTAAAATGCACCCCGTTTCTGTCATGTCCTATTCATTCTTAGGATCAAAAGATTGCTAAAACAGTTTAAGCTACCACCACATCGTGATCCCATTATGACTAGGTCTCGTGCAAGAGAGATGTCTACTAGTGGACCTTTAACTCCCAAAGTGAGTCTTGTTGAGTTCATTCAGATGAAAGAGCAAACGTCAGAATTAATGCGCATGGTACAACAACTGATTGTAAAAGGAGGACAGAACTCTTCCGGTTATAGTCAAGGAGATCCCCGAATCGAGAATGAAAATCAACCCCCACCAGAACAAGATTAGGGCCACAATATACCGCCCCAAGGTAATGACCAAGAAACAGATCCTTCTAAGGACAAGAACCCTGAATCTAGGATTGGCAAAGTTAAAAGCCAAATGGAAACTCTAGTCGAAAAGCTTTGAATCATGGAGGGCTCCAGCACCCATGGAATAGTTGATCTAGACAGTTTGACCAATTTCCCTCAGGTCATTATGCCTCCCAAGTTCAAGGCACTAGAGTTTGTTAAATAAGATGGTACAAGAGATCCTTGCGTGCACTTGCACATGTTTTGTAGGAAGATGGCTCCCTATGGGGATAATCACCCTCTGCTTTGGAAGATTTTCCCTAATAGTTTGACCGGCCTTGCAGCCATATGGTATCTGAGAATGGAAAAGACCTTACGTAGAGGGAAATGGCCAACTCTTTCCTAGAATACTACCGGTTCAACAACGAGATAGCTCTCGATTTCACTGTCCTTAAGAGAACAGAAAAGAAGAGTAGGGAATCTTTCCGAGAATATGCCCAAAGGTGGCGAGAGCTAGCCACATAAGTGCAACCCCCCATGATGGAAAATAAGATGATCAAATGGTTCATTGACAACCTCAAGCCTCCTTACTATAAGAAGATGATTAGCACCCGAGTCACTTATTTTGCTAGCCTCGTCCCTATTGGGGAGTGTATTGATGAGGGTATTAAGAGCAAGAAGATCGTGGATTCGAATCCTTGAGTTCAATGGTTGAATAACAAGTCAAGAAAATGACTAGTCGCAAGACTATGGAAGCCGATGTTCATATGGTTAACAATGCATCAGAAAGTCCTTGGGGTATTACTTCTGCTTATGCAACCCCAACTGCTAGACCTTATCAACAACAGGTTCAGTCTACTCAAGCACCTAACTAAGCCTTTAATCAGAGAGGGAAGCCTTGCTTACCTCGTCCCTTTAGAAGGGAAAGCCATTCAGTTTCTACAATACTGCCATAACCCTGCTAGACACCTCTGAGATTGCTCTCTGTCTACAATACTGCCATAACCCGATGGTCTGCTCAAGATGTTTTGGCTCATACCATTTAGAACAGGATGTATCCTTAGAAAAATAAGATATTGATATGCATGGATTTTGCATCTATCACTTATTTGTATGATCTTGTATTTTCAAAGCATTTTCCTGCATATTCATTAACATGCCTGTATTATGCCATTCAGTTTCTTTCGTGCATTCTGATACCAAAACATGAAACCTCATCTCATAAATATATCTTATGAATATCATCATAAACATCTCTCTTCATCATCTTTCAACTTCTAAGTATGCCTAACCGACTAGACTATGCTTTAAGAACTCTAACAAAAAGAGGAAGGTCTTACGGAATTGCCTAGCAGTTTATGATGGACCTTTCCATACATGATGGATACTAACTACATAGCTTATGTGCAAAAACAAAATAAGTAGAAAAGAACACCAGCAAGTTAAACATGGCCTAAGCGATTAGACATGGTCTAACAAAATCTCCCAAAACCAGTATGGAGAATTGGGTCATTGTGAGCATGAGTGCGAAGTAACCTGGCTACATCAAAGCCTAGATCTCTGGCAACCCCTTTGAGTCTACCATGTGAATGTCGAAGATGGACAAGCTCCCTCTCCATTGTAGAATCAAAAGTAGGCCTCTATCTCTCGGTCCCCAACAAAGCCTGCAAAGTGTCCACCTTTGCAGTAGCAACTCTCAAAACCTCCTCCCTCTCAACCAGCTTAGTCTGAAGGTGACAGAAGGCCAACTATGGCTCATTAGGCTCATTGCCCTCTCACCTATACTCAATGCTCAAAGTGGAATAAATTTAGGCTTTTGCCTGTATTAGCTCCAATGCTAAGCCATCAACCCTGCTACTATTCTTGGCCTTGCCAGCCTCTAGTGTGGCCCTTTCCTTAACCCAAGTGTGATCCAAAGCGGCAACCCTCTAAGTAAGATCCGCAAGCTCATCCTCCAAACTCGCAACACGGGATCTCAGCTAAACACACTCTACCTCTATATCGAAAGGGGCCGGCCCTCTCCGATCAAGCTCCGCCCTAAGAGTAGTGAGCTCACTCTTATACGCACTGCTCGTCTCCTCAATATCCTCCATAAAGGTATCAGCCAACCCCTTATAACAGTCTCTATCCCTGACGACTCTCTCAGACACTCCTTCAAATCTATAACGGCCCTCTTAACCTTGATCTCAAAATCCAAAGTAGTCTTTCAAAACATCAGTTGAAAGTGGCAACTCGACTGAGACTAGTGATGATAAGTCAAAAACAAATCTGGGATCTTTGGTGTCTTGCCACACTCTAAACTCAGCAAAAAAACCACTTCTAGACATCCTTAGAACAAATGAGGAAGTCAATACTTGACTTGTGCACCTCCTAGAACTCAGAGGCATGCCCTATCATTGCTACATTGATATCCACGACCCTATACTCGCAAGTGACAACAGAGAGATCACAAAGTCAGGGGATATGTTATATACCCCCGAACTGCCACATGGCTATGCCCAAAAAGTACCTCGTGCATCTCTAGATGCCCACTAGGGGAATGCCAAGTAAACTGACACAATGGGTTCACCCCTGCCATTTGGTAATACCCCACTTGACCCTCTAGTTGCAATAAGTGGGACTTAAGCTACACAAGTACCTCAACCAACCCTTCGGTCCAAGAAGTTTGAATGGCATTATTGTGCTTTGTCACACGCATGTTTTGCCTTGTACCTTTGTAGAAATGGCTTTGTGCATTTACGAGCTTGACTTATTCTTTATGCACACATATCATTGTGGGAAAAATCTTGACACCTATGTAATTGTTGTAAATAGATCTTCAATCTTGTCATGAATGATTAGCCAATGGTTTTACTGATCTTGAGACTTGCATAGACTTGTGCCTATATATCTTCCCACTCTTTTATGTTTTTGCCATATAGCTCAACAAATGTCAAATCTTGAAAAGAGATAATAAGCTGCGAAAGCCGTCACACATACTAGTATTTGACTAGGAAAAAGGGAAAGCGACTTGTAATGAAAATGTATGGTGCCCAAAAGCCAAAGGCTTATTCATCAAATGGAAATATCAAAATTTCAGGCATCGATCTGAAAATGAGATGCTTTTATTTGTAAATGATCAAATGTTATGAAATGTAAGAAGCCAAAAGAAATGCTTCAATGTTATGTAATCAAGTTTTGTGGAAGGTCATATATGCATATTTCTATAATTGAGATTGCTCACTCTTCCTAGTGCTAATTGTGTATGTCTTTGTTGAATTGATCATTAAAGCTTCTCATTAGACTAAGGACTATCTCACATTTAGTACCCACACACATCAGACATGTCTATGTTCAATGAATGCCCTATTCATTTGTGTGATTATACTTAATTAAATGTGCTATACATACTCAATCATATGTTAATCAAACAAAAAAATATTTTTGAGTATTTTTTAGTTGTTTTTTGTTAGGTTCTAAAGGTTTAGGAATTTATGTATTTAGAACTCTAATTTGTAATGTTGGCAAGCCATGATCAAAACAACATGTTTAGTCTTGTTAAAGTGTGCTTAAAGTTGTTCATTTATTGTAAAGTTGGAATCGAGAGACTGTAGATGTATTGGAGCATTTCGGTCTGGCTCGATCGATTGAAAAATAGATTCGATCGATCGAAAATCGCACAGATTGCGTTTTTCTGCAGTTTTCCAACTCAACCCTAACTCATTAAACGTTTAGGGTTTTATGTTTTTGCCCTAGGTATATAAGGCAAAACCCTAGCCACGTTTTTAGAGTTGCTCCAATTGTATTGTTGCTTATACATTGCTGTTTTGTATAAATCTCTTGTGAGATCTAGAGGAGTTTTCCTTTACACAAAGCTTAGGGTTTTCAAGATTGAGATTACTTCAACATCTTGATGATCAACTTGGTTGCTACCTTTGAAGCTTAAAGAATATCAAGCGGGGGTGGAAGAATTCAAAGAAAGAAGAAGTCCGTGGATTCGAAGCTTGCACGTGGTCGTGTCAGTAAGTTCTACTGGTGGGTAGCATTAGGAAGTCCAGCGGGGAGCTTGTAGTCCTTTTGTAAGAACTTCAATTCTTTCATAGTGAATTCTGTTTTGCCTTGAGGATCGATAGGTCAAATCCTCCCCAGGTTTTTACCGTGTGGTTTCTTGGGTGATCATATCATTGTGTCTTTTATTATTCCGTTGCTTTATATTTTTGATATGATTATTTGATTGCTTTAACTTAGTATTTCATAATTTGACTAAGTAACAATTTGGCTAATTAATCTAGGCTAACAAATCTGGTTGTTTTTAAGGGGTCTAAAACTTTACAAGTGGTATCAGAGCGGGTAACTCTCTTGTTAGAGATTTTTTTTATCTCTAAGCTGATCCTTGATCCCTGTTGTCATGGAGCATGGACATTCTCTTGTTGTTCCTCCCCACTTTGATGGGAACAACTATGCTTATTGGAAAGTAAGAATAAAAGCATTCCTGAAATCAATTGATGAGAGGGTTTGGAATTCCGTTGAATACGAATGGCAGAAGCCCACTACTCTTGTGAGTGAGTGGCAAACTTCTGAAAAAGAAGCAGCAGGCTTCAATAGCAAAGCTATGAATGCCATCTTCAATGCTGTTTCAATGGAGGAATTTAAGAGGATCTCAAATGTTGAGGTTGCTCATACTGCTTGGAAAATCCTCCAAACTGTGCATGAAGGCACAAAGGCAGTTAAGATTAATAAACTGCAGCAATTGACTTCTAGATTTGAAAGCATTAGAATGTCTGATGATGAATCTTTTGATGAATTCTACGCTAAATTGAATGACATTGTTAATTCTGCTTTTAATTTGGGTGAAGTCTATGATCAACCTAAAATTGTTAGGAAGATACTTAGATCTTTAACTGAAGACTTTAGACCTAAAGTAACTGCCATTACTGAAAGCAAGGATGTGGACTCCATCCCTGTAGATGAGCTTGTAGGATCTCTTCAGTCCTATGAGTTTGACCTACCTAAAACTACCAAATCCAAATCAATGGCTCTTAAGTCTGTTGATGATGTTGAGGCTGGTGGATTTGATGATGAGTTCTCTGCTACAGAGATAGCTTACCTTGCCAAGAACTTTAGAAATTTTCTTAGAAATACTAATAGGAGGGCAAGGAATACCAACATTGTTGAACCTAGAAACTTTAGGAAGAATGATCCCACTAAGGTTAATAACTTTGAAAAACCTAGAGAAAAAGTAGGTCAATCTTCAAATAATTATTTGGGTCCTCAGTGTTTTGGTTGTCAAAGGTATGGTCATGTTTAATCTGAATGTCCTACTTTCTTAAGAAATAAGGGTAAAGCTATGGCTGTAACCCTTAGTGATAATGAGGTTTCTGATGATGAGTCCGGTTGTGACGAGGATGGAAACTTCATTGCTTTCACTGCTACTGCTGTAGTCAATGAAAGCATATCTGCTGAGGAGAACCCTTCTGATGGGGAACTCTCTGAAGATGCAGATCTTCAAGAGGCCTATAACAAACTTTGCAAAGTTGCCGCAAAGGATGTTATGAATGTTGAACTTGGCCTAAAGAAAATTGAATCTCTTGAGCTTGAAAATAAGAATTTGCTTGTAATATTGTTTGATGCTAATGATCTTTTGAACAATGTGAAATCTGAGAATATGCTCTTGCTTGATAAAGTTAAAACTTTGGAACATGATTTATCTATTGCTAGATCTGCTAGTTCTAAACTTGATCAAATGCTGAGTGTTCAAAAGTATCCTTCTGACAAATCTAGTTTAGGTTTTATTGAGAGCATCTCTGTGTTTGCACCCCATTCCACTATCTTTGTTCAGTCATCTTCTTCTAAACCTTCTGTGAGTGATGTTGTGGGTGAAACTGTTAAATCCCCTGTGAGTAAGGTTGTTAAACCTGTAGAAGTTTCACCACCTAAGAAGATTATGGTAGATTTGAGAGAATCTAAACCTAAGGAGCCTACCAAATCTAAGGACAAGATGCATGGTAAACCTGTTTGGGTTTGTCATTACTGTGGAAAGTTTGGGCACATTCGTCCTAATTGTTTTAAGCTTCAAGCTGATAAGAGAGCAAACAGGCCAAAAGTGTCTGTGCCTCAAGCGAAAGATCCTATCGCACTAATTGGTGAATTGGTAAAGGTGTTAAACCTTTATTCCAATCCTGGAGTTGGGAATCACTCGAATGTGAATAAGAACTCCAATGCTCGTGGTGCATCTAAAAAGTTTTGGATGTAAAAGACTCGAACTAACTGAGTCCTTCTGACTGGTCCTTGTGCTTCATTGCTCTATTCTTTTGTGACCATTGTTCTTTGGTTTTTGTGTTTTTGTGTTTTTTTTTTTTTTTTTTCTAGGACTTGCATTGCATTACATTCATGCATTTTATTCTAGGATTTATTTGTTTTCTCTTTTAATAAAAAAATAAAAAAAATAAAAAAAAAAAAGGGAAAAGGAGAAAGCAAAGCTATGTTTGACACTATTTTTCTTGATTTTTGAAAACAAGGTTGGTCAATCTTTTTACACATGTCATGTCTTGTGTACCTTGTTTAACTTTGATGAGCTTATTCATTGCACTTGACTAGTTGAAACTTTGTAGTGCATGTTGTGTGGGAAAGATGTGTGTGGTTTTTAATCACTTTGTCTTAATCATGAAGTCATATGTTTTTGACTGTCGGACTTAATCCTTTTGTGAAAGGCATAAATAACCATCTCACCACTGTTCACTAGCCAATCATGAACACCTTAGTGCATATCATAAGATTTTGTACTCGAGAAAGTATAGCACATGCACAAAAAGAACATAAGGTGTAGCCTCAATTAAATTCAAATCGGTGTGTACTATTAGGCTTGATGCCAATTCACATAAATAAGAGGCAAAAATTCAAGAAACTTACATGATTGCAAGCTTTTGTTCTAGGAGATGTGAGAGTTATAGGATGTAGCTCTTTAGGTGATAGTCTCTTTTAAATTCTATGTGATGAATTGTGTAGACTTTGACTTTGTGTTTGATTGCTATTCACATATCATCTCGCATGTATCTCAAGTTTTTGCTAGTATCACACACTACACAAGTTACTCTTTGTTAAACACTGTACATGCTAGTGTGTGTGTTTTTGGTCTGACCAACCAAGTTTAAAAATATCTTGAGATTTGCGCACAACATATTTGTTGCTTAAGAAAATTCAATGGGAAAATGATTGAAACTTGTTTTTAAGAAAATTGGGTTTAACAATTTAGGTTTTTGAAAAAGCATTCCATCTCATACTCATGCATTTTGTTTTTCTTGTTTAAATGCTTTGAGGAGTTTTTTTTCAAAATTCGGTTTGTGTTTTTCAAAACTGTGATTTTTCTCAAAATTTTTGTGAGCCTCTGCCCAGTTCGATCGATCCATTCTAACTTTCGATCGATCGAAAAAGTGCTTTAATTTGTTTTAAAATGACTGTTTCATTCGATTGATCGAATGTAATTTTCAATCGATCGAAGATCGTGAAAAAGCTTTTTTAAAAGATCAGATCTGACTTTTTCAAACACTTTTTCAAACTTTTTCAAACTTTTTCTTTCTCTCTCCAACGAGGCAAGGCTCCACAATCAAATTTTTGTCATTTTCCTCCGAAATTTTTGCAAGTTTTCTCTTTCCTCAAGCCGGTAAGACACTTTTACCCTTTCTTTTGAATTTATTTTCATGATTTCATGCATAAATCCATGCATTTAAGGGAGATTTTCGAACTTAGCATTTTTGGGATTTTCTGTTGATTCAAGCCCTATTTTGTGCAATTGATCATTGGGTTTTTGTGAGGACACATCATAAACATGATCCTTACCTGTTAATTTGATCAATTTTGAGTTTGGTAAAAAATTGAAAAATCTAGGGTTTGTTCTTGATCCGAATTGGGGCTATTGTGAAATTGAGTTGAATTTGATGAAATTGGCTTGTTGTTTTGATAAAATTAGGCATTATAATCTATGTGATGTGTTTTGTACTGCCCAATTCATCAATTTGCTTAAAAAATTTCAACAAGTGGTTTTCAATTTTTGGGGTTTTTGATAGAAATTCCCTGCTCAAGCCAATTTTGTCAAATTTGATCTCAATTGAACTTAATTTTTTTTGCTGCATTGGTACATGCATCATGGCATTGTATTTGTTCATGCATCATATAGATTTCTATTCTATTTTTTTTTTGGTGCTAACTTGCAGTCTGCCCTTGGTTTTGTTTTATTCTTTTTGGTTTTTCCTTGTGTCTCTGTCCTTTCCTTAGCATCATGCCTAGGAAGACTAGAGCCCGTAGGTCTGTTCCCTCTCCTTCTCCTCCCCCACCTTCCTTTGATAATGAGAGGTTTCCAAGTGAGAAAAACCAAGAGACTTTTGAGAAGCTGAATCTTTAGAGGAAAATTTGGGCTGAGCGTTCTGTTATACTAGATGAGGTTGATCTTGCCATTAGGGAAAATTTTGAGCGTAGGGGCTGGTGACCTTTGTTGGATGTGTATGATCCTCCTCCTCTTGCTACCCTGATTAGAGAGTTCTTCTCGAACATCTCTATCCACGTCTATGATTCCAACACTCCAGTTAAGAGTTGGATACGAGGCGTAGAGTACTCCATTACTCCTCAGGTAGTAGCTGATGCTCTAGGGGTACCTTTGGTTCGTCATCTTGTCTATCCTTATACTGTGTCTCCCGAGTTAAGTGATGTCTTGTCTTACATCACTGGGTCTACTGTCCAGTGGGGTTCTGATCCTAAGATCACTTCTGCTGAGCTCTCCGGGTTGCACTATCTGTTCTTTAGGATAGCCTGTCATTCCATCTGGCCCATCTCTCATGTTTACACCATTCCTCTTGAGAGGTGTGTATTTTTGTACGCTCTGGTTACTGATGCTCCTATTAGTTTTCCTCATCTCTTTCTTCGTTCTTTGAACGATGTTTGTAGGAGTTCATCCTATTTTTATTCATAGGATTTTGCTTTATCTTGATCTTAGTGGCTTCCCTTCCTCTGAGCCCGTTCATGTGATTGCTCCCATAAGTGCGTCTTTTCTTAGACAGAGGGCCGCTCATCTTCGAGCTAGTTCTAAACACCCTAGGTCTGAGCCGTCTAGTAGTGCTCCTCCTCCTTCTTCTTCTTCTACAAGTCCTGCTGGTGAGGATGTTCCTGATCCTGCTGGTGATGTTGATGCTGCTGTTCCTCCACCTCCTTCGGATGACTTCGATGTTCGTTGTACCCTGGAGACTGTCATGACCATTCAGGCGGCTCATGGTCAGATTTTGGTGGACTTCCTAGATGAGTTTTGTGCTCTGCGAGCCGACTTTGCGCGTCTTCATTCACTCTCACCACCTCCTTTTGATGGCGACTTGTGATTGCCCTTTGGCATTCCGTCACAAAAAGGGGGAGTGGAGTTTTTGACTTGTAGAGGAGTTTTTGTAGTTAAGGGGAGATTTTTTTTTTTTTTTTTTGTTAGCTTGTGGAGTTTTTTAGATTGTATCTAGGTGCTTCACTTTGTATATCATTTTTTTTGGGATATTCATGTTAGGGGGAGTAACATTGATTGATATATTGATATACATGATTTTTATTTAATTCTTGTTGTCTCATGATTCACTGCTTATTGATTTATATTTTATGAGTTGTTCATTAATATATGTCTTTATGTTGTGTTGTGTGAATCTTACAAGAATATTATACCTGTGCTTTACTCTTTTCTGTTACACATGCGTTTATGTGTTTATTGAGTATTTCAGGAATATATAGGTTGATTCAACAAAGCTGCTGTCTACACTTGCAACCGATGGATAGTAGTTAGGGTTGAATTTGAGTTTATGAGCATTATTTTTGTAAAGGGCTTTTTACTTGTAAAACTTTGAGCTTTTAATTTATGTTTTGTCATGGATTGCTAAAGGGGGAGTTTGTTAGGTTCTAAAGGTTTAGGAATTTATGTATTTAGAACTCTAATTTGTAATGTTGGCAAGCCATGATCAAAACAACATGTTTAGTCTTGTTAAAGTCTGCTCAAAGTTGTTCATTTATTGTAAAGTTGGAATCGAGAGACTGTAGATGTATTAGAGCATTTCGGTCTGGCTCGATCGATCGAAGAATAGATTCGATCGATCGAAAATCGCACAGATTGCGTTTTTCTGCAGTTTTCCAACTCAGCCCTAACTTATTAAACGTTTAGGGTTTTATGTTTTTGCCCTAGGTATATAAGGCAAAACCCTAGCCACGTTTTTAGAGTTGCTCCAGTTGTATTGTTGCTCATACATTGCTGTTTTGTGTAAATCTCTTGTGAGATCTAGAGGAGCTTTCCTTTACACAAAGCTTAGGGTTTTCAAGATTGAGATTACTTCAACATCTTGATGATCAACTTGGTTGCTACCTTTGAAGCTTAAAGAATATCAAGCGGGGGTGCTTGTAGCTAATTGAAGAATTCAAAGAAAGAAGGAGTCCGTGGATTCGGAGCTTGCACGTGGTCGTGTCAGTAAGTTCTACTGGTGGGTAGCATTAGGAAGTCAAGCGGGGAGCTTGTAAGTCCTTTTGTAAGAACTTCAATTCTTTCATAGTGAATTCTGTTTTGCCTTGAGGATCAGTAGGTCAAATCCTCCTCAGGTTTTTACCGTGTGGTTTTCTGGGTGATCATATTATTGTGTCTTTTATTATTTTGCTGCTTTATATTTTTTATATGATTATTTGATTTCTTTAACCTAGTATTGCATTATTTGACTAAGTAACAACTTGGCTAATTAATCTAGGCTAACCAATCTGGTTGTTTTTAAGGGGTCTAAAACTTTACATTTTTGTAAAGTTTTTTGCTTAGAAAATTTTTGTATCTTCAACTGCTAAGTCAGTATCTACATCAAACATGAGCTCGTCACCCCCTAGGCCTCCTCCCTCCTCAGTCTGAGGGAACTGTGAAGAACCGCCTCCACTAAACATTGGCTCCTAGTGCGATGTGCTATATATATGCCCCTAGGGGGCACGATGTCATCACCTCCTCAATCAAAGCATCTTTGAAGGGTCTGTGCAACCTGTTCACCAATGGAAACAATGTCATCATCCCTGCTAGATGAGTCTACTCGGGATGGAACAATGGCAAGAGGTCCTTTTTTTTTTTTTTTTTTTTTTTTTTTTTTTTTTTTTTTAAAGTGTTAAAAACTATTAGTCCCATCCATCTCTTCCTTGGAACCAATCATCATCAATGTCCAAATCTGGGTCATGATTGTCATAATAAGGATCACTGTTTATGAAATGATGGGCAGTTAGCAAAGGATTTGGTAGTTCCTAAGCATCAACATATGGCAATTGCTGGTGATAGACTTCTGGAGTACCTGGACTTGAGTCATTTGGGTTTTGAATTCCTGTGTTGGGAGTTTCTATCCACTTAAGTGCTTTCTGGCAACATAACCAAGAAAGGTCCATATGCACATGGAGATAATTATTTGGATTAGTGAGCCAATGGACTTTTGGCGGGTGGAAAACTCCTTCTACTTGAACATCATTTTTTGAATTAAACTCGACAATCATGGATCCTACAGTAATTTTGTGTCCAAATCTTGGATGAGCTTCAGTGGTATATCATTTCCAATCTCCATTATGAGCATCATTTTTAAGGATTTCAAACCAAAATGTTTCAAAATATCTATTATTGTTTGGAAAAGGAGCTTGTAAAATCTTGGTTCAAAATGGATGCATAAGTAATACTCATTAAGTAGATACCACATGTAAAGGTAATGGAAAACAATCCAATTGGATATCTAGAAGGCAAAAGGTGTTTTTTATGGCTGGTCAGGGTCAGGATAGATGGCAAGAAAATGGTTGTAATTTTGTGTAAGGTAATCATGGAGGATTCTGATGATTCTTTTGGATCTGGCTTCAAGGGTTAAGGTTTTTATATGGTCTTTTATATTTGAGGGGAGGCTTTCTATCATATCAGTTATGGAATATGAATGTGAGCATGAGGATAGATCTATGATAGGGTATACACACAAAGGTGAAGAAATGACTGTAGTATTAATGGTTGGAGATTTTCTAGAAAGATAGTCAATAATCAAATTATCTTTTCCTTTGATACAGATTTTAGATCATAAAGAGCAAGTGCTACGTAATAAGACTATACATTAGGCCAAAGTATTATGGAGGAATCATTCCACAAAAGAAGCTTCATGGGAGCGTAAAGACGAAATGCAATCCAAATATCCCCAGCTATTTCAAAGTTGAGGTATGTTTTGAATTTTCAAGGATGAAAATTTTATAAGAGGGGGAGAATGTAACACCCGTCTCACTTAAATTTATTTTAATTGCTTCTAGAGTGGAGTTGATGAATTATTTAATTCATCTTGGAAGTGACATTATTTTATATTATGATATTAAAAAAAAAAAAAAAGAGTAACGTGAATAGTTATTTTGTGTGGATTATTCATATTTAACTTTTAGTCTCCTTATTGTTTAAGGAAAAGGACAAGAGACTAAAACCTATTTGAATTAGGAGTTTAAGTGTTATTTGAATTCTTTAGAGTCCTAGCCTATGTAAACAACCTTAATATGAGTTTTTAATGGGTTTTAAATTTCAGCCCTAGTGGAAACAGTTTTAACGTATAAAGTTGAAAAGTAAGCTAGGGCTTCTTACGTGAAACACAGAGAGAGAAAATGAAGAAAAAAAAATCAGTGGTTAGCGTATAAAAGATTAAAAGTAGAGAATTAGGGTTTCTCAAAATTGAAGGGATAGAAGACTGTGGCACTACTAGGGGCAGCAAGCAAATTTGTTTTATTGAGGTAAGCATCTATTTTATGCAAGCCTTATTGATATCGTTGGACACATATTTGATTAAGGAACCTTCATCTCTAGGCTACTTAAAAATATTTGAATTATAATAACAGTGGCTTAGGAATAGAAGTTATCATGGAAGTGTATTTTAGACTTGCATTATTTTATGTGATTGTGAAGCGGATCCTCATATATGTACATGGAGTAGCATCGCATCCTATATAGATTAATCACTTGTAAATGTCCTAGGGTGGTGTTTAGATGGTCTATGTGCACTTATATATATAGGTATCACAGATCTTAACTTTAGGGGATTTGTTATTTGGGATTTACGCAGCTTAATTTCTAGAGGTGCTGACTTATTGAAGCTGGTAATCTATAACATGGTTTCGAGTTCCTAAATTTCTGTCAATACATGCTATAGAATACTAAGTCCTACGGTTAGAGATTTTATGGATGCTATATATTTATTTTGGGTTAATATGATCTACAAGCATGTGATTATTTGGAAGCCAACTTGTACTGGGAGAATTAAATAACATAAAGATTTACATATTCGGCTCATTAGAATTGCTTACTAGGTATTAATTTTGGAGTACTTGATAAAGCAATTGAGTACTAGATTAGCTATAGTTTCAGATTAAGTAGTGAGATACGAATTTTAAGAGTGAAATTTATATTTTTTTTGCTGCCTTAGTGTATCCATTCTTATTGAGTCATCTTGTGCTTATTATAGGTTCTAGTTGATATTGTTTCAGACAGTTAAGGTGAAGCTTGGTTTAACAACTATAGGTAAGTGGACTTCAGAACATGACGTCTCTCACGATGTGTATATTTATATATATTTTTGGAAAAAGTATATTTATATATATATAATTGTAAAAGTGAAGTTTCCAAAAACTTATACCACTGTCTATGCATTATACATACCAGAATTTTATTATTTCTTGTATATTATTTTGAAACTGTATATGTTAAAGAATGACTCAAAATATATTTTGAGGAAGTATTTGTTATATGATATATTATTAGTATTGGCAATATTGTAATAAAGTAAGAATGTTTTCAAACAGTCAACTAGATAATCTACAACCTTTGCCAACACAGGGTTAAGTGTTGGTCTTCGGCCGAAGTAGTGTTATTGTGGTGTGGTGCAGTGTTATCGTTTGCTCTTTGAAGCCAGTGTTGCCTCTTTGAGGTTAGTGTTATTGTTCCCCATGGGAATCACCCACCAAGTGTTTAGCAGCTTATGTCTTTGTCTGTTTAATGTTTTTTTTTTTTTTTTTTTTTTTTTTTTCATATTGAATTATTGTTTTATTGTTACTGATCTATATAGTGAAAAAATTGTTTATTTCTATGATATATTATTTCTACCTATTTAGTGTATTTTGGCTAACTAAAGTGGTTATTATTTTATTTAATGATTACAGCGTTATAGTTAAATGTTTTATTCTTGATAGTTTTATAGAATATATTGTATTACTGTTAAAACTAATTGTAAATGATTTTTAAAGACTATATTTTGTCAATGATACTAATTTTTGTTTTGAAAGATATCCTCATGTTATGTAGCCTCTTATTGGGCTTCTAGCTCACCCCCCTTTTTCGACCCTTTCAGATTAAAGCAGTGGTATGTCTTTTGGTGGTAGATCAATGGAGCCTTAGATTGACGACTTCTTTTGGAGCTATGTTAGTTGGTGAACTGTTTTAATATTTTTTTGGATAGTGAGTTTGACATTTGTGGAACTATTTGAGATTGTATTTGGAGACTTTATTGTTAAGTTTTTTTTGTTTTTGTTTTTATGGATCTCATGGGAAAGATTTTTTATGGGTTGAGGTTTATTTGTGGATATTTAATTATGCTCTGTTCCATTATATTATTGTTGATTATTTCTAAGACAGGTTATGCATCTAAATCCTTGCTACGAGTTTGGGGTGTTACACGACCAGCCTTGAGTTTTTCTGATAATGATAAGGTGGGAACTTTTCAACCACACGATGATGCCTTAGTGGTTACCCTTTGAATATGAGGGTATGATGTAAGGAGGATCTTGGTAGATCAGGGCAGTGGGGCAGAGATTATGTATCCTAGCCTGTATAATGGACTTAATCTAAAGCCCAAGGATCTGGTTAGCTACGACTCCCCTCTAGTAGGGTTCGATAGAAAGACTGTTATCCTAAAGGGCCTGATCAAGCTACCTATTCAAACAGGATCAGAGGTGGTTGAAGTAAGTTTCATTATGGTGGATGCTTATTCACCATATATTGTTATTTTAGCAAGACCGTGGCTTCATGCCATGGGGGTTGTCTCTTTAGCTTTGCATCTGAAGGTAAAATATCCCTTTGGGGACCAGGTTGAGGAGTTGATTGGAAGTTAGGCTATGGCAAGGCAATGCCTAGTCGCAGCTATCAAACATCAGTCCGAGGGGGAATCCTCGGCCACCCTAGAAAGGGCCTTGTAGCAATTAATGGAAGTAAAAACATCCTCGAAAATTGTAGATGGAGTGAGGTAAGAGGAGTTAGAGAAGGTTATTATTGACGCTGATGCAGAAAAGTACTTCCAAGTTGGAGTTCAATTTCCTCCTCAATAGAAGGAGGAGCTGCTAGCTTTCCTTAGAAAGAATATAGATGTTTTTGCTTGGAGTACCTATGAAGCTCCCGAGGTGGATCCAAATTTCATTTGTCATCATTTGAATGTCAATCCAACAGTTACCCTTAGGAAACAACCACCTTGGTGCGCTTCTAAAGAAAATGTCGAGGCTGTCAAAGAAGAAATGATGAAACTTAAGCATGCAGGGGCAATTAAGGAGGTGTTTTACCCAAAGTGGCTAGCCAATACAGTTGTGGTGAAGAAGAAATTTGGAAAGTGGAGAGTTTGTGTAGATTTTACTAACTTGAATAAAGCTTTCCCTAAGGATCCCTTCCAGATTCCTCAAATAGACCAATTGATGGACGCTACGGTCGATCATCCTCGGATTAGGTTTTTGGATGCCTTCCAGGGGTATCATTAGATACCATTGGCTTTGGCTGGCTAGGAGAAGACTGCTTTCATGACACCTACTGGAATTATCATTATCGAGTAATGCCATTTGGATTGATGAATGCTGGGTCTAGTTACCAGAGGATGATGACTAGAATGTTTGAGTCTCAACTTGGAAAGAACATTGAGGTTTACATCGACGATATGGTTGTGAAGAGTAAGATTGTAGCCGAGCATTCGAATGATCTCGAAAGTGTATTTGAGATACTGAGGAGACATAAGTTACATCTCAATGCTTCAAAATGTTCTTTTGGCGTTAGCTCTGGTAAATTTTGGGGCTATATGATCACGCATCGTAGAATTGAGGTTAATCTTGACCAGATTAAGGCGATAAATGATTTGCGACCTCTTCCAAATCCTAAAGAAGTATAGAAGTTGACTGGGATGACTGCTGCCTTAAATAGATTTATTTCTTAGTTAGTAGATAGGTGTAGACCGTTCTTTCAGCTCCTTCACAAATGGAAGGGATTTGAGTGGACCGAAGAGTGTAACCTCACCTTTGAAGAATTAAAGGATTGTCTATCTCGACCACCTATTCTATCTAGACCTGAAAAGGAAGAAGTCCTCTTTGTCTACATTACAATGATGTGTCATGCAATGAGTTTGGTTTTGGTAAGGATGGATAATGAGGTACAGAAACCAATCTATTATGTGAGTAAGTCATTGCAAGAGGCAGAAGTCCGTTATTTGCCATTAGAGAAAGCCATTTTGGCCATAGTTCATGCAATAAGAAAGCTCATTCACTACTTCCAGGCGCACAACATTGTAGTCCTTACTCAACTCCCTTTACAGTCATTACTTTGGAGATTTGATTATACGGGAAAGGTCGCTAAATGGGGGATGATTTTAGGAGCATTTGATATAAAGTACATGCCTCTTTTGGCTATCAAAGGGCAAGTTCTTGCGGACATGGCAGCAGAATTTACTAAATGCCTGACAATGTTTGGAACCAAGGAGGAAGAGTTAGGAGAGGTACAAGTTCTAATAGTTTCTACCCATAGACATTTGACTTGGAAGCTTTACGTTGATGAGGCGGCTAACCAAAGGGGGTCTGGAGATGGGATAGTGATAATGACCCCAAAAGGGATTACTATTGAGAAATCCTTGAGGTTGGGCTTTATAGCCACAAATAATGAGGTTGATATGAGGCCTTATTGACTAGCATAGTCATGGTGAAAAAACTGGGTGGAAAAGTTGTTGAGGTCTTTTCAGAGTCAAGGTTAGTTGTCGAGCAAGTTAAAGGTGAGCTAGAGGTCAGGGACCATAAGATGCAAGGGTATCTTGGTAAAGCTCAGTAACTACAATTTGTTTTTAAGTCTTTCTCCATACATCAAGTTCTAAGGAGCAAGAATACTCATACAGACTCTTTGGTGATCTTGGCAACCTCTTTTAAGCAGGGTCTTCCTTAAGTCATCCTCGTCGAGGATTTATCGAGGCCTGCCGAGCTAGAAGTGATGAAGGTTGGAGTACACCAGATAAGGGTTGGTCCCAGTTGGATGGTCCCCATAGTTTTATTCTTGAAAGAAGGAACGTAACCTCTTTAAAATGGAAAGGTGGAGAAAATACAAAGAAAAGCACCACATTTCTGGCTATCCAAGGAATAGAGATTATATAAGCAATATTTTTCAGGACAGTACTTACTTTGTGTCTATCCCGAGGCGGTGGAGCCACTTTTGGAGGAACTACATCAAGGAATCTATGGAAGTCATACAAGAGGCAGATGGTTGTCACATAGGGCTCTTACTCAGGGTTACTGGTGGCTAAGTATACAGAAAAAAGCACAAGATTATGTTAAAAAGTGTGTTCAATGCCAAAGGTTTTCTCCAAACATTCATCAGCCTAAGGGCATATTGAATCCCTTGTATAGTCCATGGCCATTTGCACAATGGGGCTTGAATATTGTAGGGCCATTTCCTAGAGCTGTGGGAAATGGCCCTACAATATCGAAACAGATTACTTCACAAAGTGGGTAGAGGCTGAGCCATTGTCTAATATCAAGAATGTTGATGCAAAGAAGTTTGTATGGAAGAATATTATTACCTGAAGTGGCTTTTGTGGTACCCACACCAGCCGGTTGAGTAACTGTAGAAGCTTCGGCAGTAGATTGAGCAATGGTAGAGGCTTTGGAAATAGGTTAAACAATTGTAGGAGCCTTGGGAGCAAATTGGGTGGTTGTGAGAGCTTTAGGAATAGTGGTTGTTTCGAAGGCTGGTGGGCTACTATTCACAACACTGGAGGGTAGAAAATATTCTCCGTCTTCCTTAGATCCGAGGAAGCTTCTACTCTGGCCAAGTTCAATGCCTCAGTCTATACTTGAAGACAATAACCTTGGCAGACTTTTGTAACTTGGGCTCTTAGAGCGTCATCTGTTTCCTTCACCCTAGTGTCATAGCCAGACTGCTTAGCCTAATTAAGAGCTTCCTCTTTCTTCTCCATCTCTTTCTTCTGAGTTTTAATCTACTCGCGGGCAAAGGCCAATTGCTTCTTGGCCTTACGAAGCTGCTGACGTTGATCCTCGGCTTCTTTCTCAGTGCCAGCCAAGGTGGCTTCAATGCTTTTTTGCTTTCTATCTGCCTCGATCAACTTTGTGTCAAGGTTTTTAATCCTTTATTCAGCCATGGCCAGCATCTTGACAGCAGCTATCCGACGTGTCTCGTCGTCTTTGCATTGGGCATAGGCCAAATCCACCCATTCCTCAGTGATGTTGGTTGTTTGGATTGCCTGGAAGACAGTAATAATGTAAGAAATAGTCCAGAAGTATAAAATACATATGTGTGTGATTCATAAAATAAATGGAAGGGCGTACCATTGCCAGGTCCCTTTTCAGAGTCAAGAAGACCTCATGTTTTTTAAGGGTCCTTAGATCGACCATGTCTTAAGGTAGGAGTAGGAGCTGCTCCAAAGCGTCAACCACATAGCCCACTTTTCCCTTTTGGAAATCCCTAATGGACGAATCCAGCAGGAGTAGGCTCCATCCAATTCAAGTGATGGGTTCCAAATCGGAATCCTAGGATGGCGCTC
This sequence comes from Quercus gilva, assembly GCA_023621385.1. Lineage (NCBI taxonomy): Eukaryota > Viridiplantae > Streptophyta > Magnoliopsida > Fagales > Fagaceae > Quercus > Quercus gilva. The sequence continues at coordinate 60,861,524 of CM042473.1, read as the reverse complement.
AGAGACCACCTCTATGCCCGAGCCCTCTGCCCCAATTTTTCTCTGTGCTCCTTTAGCAATCTTTGCTCCCTTTTAGGGCTCGATGTCCTTTAGGGCAATTTCACCTTCCTCGGACATCTCCTTACCCTTCTTCTCCCTCTTCATTTTCTTTTTTAGCTATTTAGAAGGGGAAGTATGGGTAGGAAGGGGAATCAGGGGCCGAGGTTGGATGGCTACCTTGAGTGTGAACTCTCTGCATATGATTCTAGCAGTTTAAGGAGACTCTTTGTCCTTTCTACGTTGAAGCACCACAGCTTCTAGTACATCAGATGGTTCTTGGCTACTGCTAACTTAGGTGGAAGGTAGATGTCTGAAAGTGGTGCCTGGAACTCTATAGGAAGTGGTTAATCAAAGACCTCAAAATCTTCTTCAGAGTTTAGAACTTTGTAAAGTTGTTATTTACAACTATGTATTTTGTTGGCTTTTATTCCGTTCCAAATTTGATTGTAATTATTATTAATCATTTATACCTTGTATCTTTTGTAGGATTAGTTGTAAGGATTGTGTGATAGAGAGAGAGTGTGAAGACTCAAGCATTTGGAAGTTGAAGAATTCTCGCGGGTATGTTGCGACCTAGCTTCCCGCGAAGTGAATCATGTGCCCTGCACATGCTGGAATGCGAAGAGTCAGGCCTGGTGGAGACAGCTATGTCTCGCGAGTATCTCTCGGGTAAGACCTTCCCGCGAGACACCCACAAGGCATTCTAGTCTGCCAGCCTGTACTGATTGACTCACACTTTCTGTACCTCTCCTATATATACCCTCATTACCCAGAAATGTTGAGGAATGCTTCAGCGAGAAAACCCTAGCCAAACACATTGAGAATTAGAGATTATCATACCCACTTTTCTCTATACACTTGCTTGTTGTATTTCCTCAACTCTTCCCTCTCCATTTTCCATATCTTTGAGAGGTTGATAGCCCAAACACTTACCACACCTTTGAGAGTGTTGAGTGACGTTTTGGTGCTGCTAGGAAGCATTGGAAGGAGCCTAGGATAGCAGATGCAACATGGAGCCTGTTGTGGGATCTCCAGAACTAAGACAAGACACGATTCCGAGAAGCCTTGTTGGAGTAGGAGCTTGGAGGGCTTAGGTACATCGGGTAGACTAGGCTTGGAGGGTCTCTTGCTAACCCATGTATCCCAACTGATTGTCTAGTGGATCGATTTTCGCTTGGAGGGCAACGGAGAGGTTTTTCGCCGAGTTCTTCAGTTTCCTCTTCGATAACACGTCTCACTGTTATCTGTGTTTGCATCCTTCTTCCCTACTCTTGTTTATCTTATTTTTACTGCTGTGTTACTTGAAATATGGATTAGAGTAGGTGTATTGTTTATACGCTTGTGTTTACACTATTTCGCACTTAGCATTAAGTTAGTGTAAAATCAACCAAGCCGTAATTTTAATTTGGGGGTCTAAACCGCTCGTGTGTTTTTGACACATTTACGAGCTTTCAATTGGTATCAGAGCGGGTTCACTTGCTGTGGTTTTAATACCTTAGTGTGATCCTTGACCCTTTTTGAGATGGACCGGTCTCAATCGCTCAAGTTCCACCATTTTTTGATGGGAACAATTATGCATTCTGGAAAGTTAGAATGAGAGCATTCTTATGCTCTATCAATGATACCGTTTGAGATACGGTTGAGATAGGTTGGACTAAGCCGGAGACTCCAAAGTCCACTTGGGACAAGGCAGCTCTCGTGGCAGCCAATGCCAATAGTAAAGCTTTAAATGCTGTCTTTTGTGGTGTGTCGCCTAATGAATTCCCTAGGATCTCTCATATGACAGTAGCCAAGGAAGCCTGGGAGATTTTGGAGACTACATATGAGGGTACGAAGAAAGTAAAGGACACAAAGCTTCAAATGCTTACCACCAAATTTGAAGAGCTCAAGATGGGTGATGATGAATCGTTTGATTCATTCTATGGGAAGCTCAATGAAATTATAATTGCCAAACTCAATCTTGGAGGGTAGGCTTGGAGGGTCTCTTGCTAATCCATGTATCCCAACTGATTGTCTAGTGGATCGATTTCCGCTTGGAGGGCAGCGGAGAGGTTTTTCGCCGAGTTCTTCAGCTTCCTCTTCGATAACACGTCTCAGTGTTATCTGTGTTTGCATCCTTCTTCCATACTCTTGTTCATCTTATTTTTACTGCTGTGTTACTTGAAATATGGATTAGAGTAAGTGTATTGCTTATACGCTTGTGTTTACACTATTTCGCACTTAGCATTAAGTTAGTGTAAAATCAACCAAGCCGTAATTTTAATTTGGGGGTCTAAACCACTCGTGTGTTTTTGACATATTTACGAGCTTTCAATTGGTATCAGAGCGGGTTCACTTGCTGTGGTTTTAATACCTTAGTGTGATCCTTGACCCTTTTTGAGATGGACCGGTCTCAATCACTCAAGTTCCACCATTTTTTGATGGGAACAATTATGCATTCTGGAAAGTTAGAATGAGAGCATTCTTATGCTCTATCGATGATACCGTTTGGGATACGGTTGAGATAGGTTGGACTAAGCCGGAGACTCCTAAGTCCACTTGGGACAAGGCAACTCTCGCGGCAGCCAATGCCAATAGTAAAGCTTTAAATGCTATCTTTTGTGGTGTGTCGCCTAATGAATTCCATAGGATCTCTCATATGACAGTAGCCAAGGAAGCCTGGGAGATTTTGGAGACTATATATGAGGGTACGAAGAAAGTAAAGGACACAAAGCTTCAAATGCTTACCACCAAATTTGAAGAGCTCAAGATGGGTGATGATGAACCGTTTGATTCATTCTATGGAAAGCTCAATGAAATTGTAATTGCCAAACTCAATCTTGGTGAGAAGATTGAAGATACTAAGGTGGTGAGGAAAATATTGAGGTCCTTGCCTCAGAGTTTTAGAGCAAAGGTTACAGCCATAGAAGAGAGTAAAGACTTGGATGAGATCAAAATCCAAGAGTTGAAAGGATCTCTCCAAACATATGAGCTGGGATTACCTTCCCATAAGTCGAGTAAATCGCTTGCTCTTAAAACCGTCACCGAAAGAATGGATGAATCCTCCGAAGAAGATGGATTGGAGAAGGAAGTTGTTTTTCTTACTAAAAACTTCCGAAAATTTCTGAAGATGAAGAACAGTGGAAAACCGTTCAGTAAAGGAAAGTTTTCATCTTCAAAAGGTGATAGAAAAGAGTTTAAGAGAAAAGAAGGGAAAGATTCTCAACCTCCTTCAGACATTGTGTGCTATGAGTGCAATGGTCGTGGACATCTGAAGAAGGAGTGTCCAAATTTTCTGAGAGGAAAAGGCAAGGCTTATGCCACAACACTCAGTGATACAGATTCATCCAATTCTGACTCAGAAGAAAGCTGTGACGGAGAAGGAAATTACTCCTCCTTTATGACCATTGAACATGTTGAATCCTCTGAGGACATGCATCAACTTGTACAAGAACTTGGGGAGCATAGTGATGAGGAATCCATGGGGATTGTGGAAGAATCAAATGCCAATGATGATGAGGATACTGCTAGTCTCCAAGAGAATTACTCCTTACTTCTTGAGAAGTCAGGAGAGTATGCAAGAATAGCCAAGGCAACTGTGAGAAAAATGAAGAAAGCGGAGGAAGATTACCGAAGTCTCATGGTTAGACATAAGGAGACCAAATGTGAAATAGAAAAACTGAATGGTGAGCTGTTAGAAGCTTACTTAAAGATCAGATTCTTGGAGCTTGAGGTGGTTCAAGCCAATGCCAAGGTAGAAAGGGTCTCCACCAAGAAGTTGGATGATGTAATTTCCTTTCAAAAGCAATTTTCAGATAAATCTGGACTAGGATACACTGGAGAAAGCAGTGCAGTTACTGTGAATATCTCCAAGGAAGTAAAGTTTGTGAAGGCCAAAAAGCCAATTGTAGTCGCTCCTACTGTGGAGAGGACAATGGTTGAAAAGAAGAAGATGGTAACAGATCAAAGGGTGGTGAATAAGCCCATAAATCAACCTGTAGTGAGGTCTGAAGCAAGAGGAAGATCAATCCCAAGATATCAACAGGGCCCTAGGACGAATTATGTGTGTCACTATTGCGGATTGTAAGGACACACCAAACCCAACTGTCAAAAACTAAGAGCAGACAATAATGCAAGTGTTCCTCGATCACGAGGAAGAAGAAATGACAATAGAGCCTGGGGTGGTGAGCACTCAAGAAGCCAAAATCGTGATCCCGGAATGACAGACGTGATGAAGATGATCGGTGCCTTCACCACTTGCTTAAAGAGTTTTACCAGAAGGTTTGAAAGTCCAAACTCTCGTACCCAATCCATCAAGGATATCACCCCAAATGCACATGACATGTGGGTGAAAAGGGGTACTCATGCTTAAGCATTAAATCATGTCCATGCACTAATACTTCCTATGTTTAGGGACATTTTCTCATGCTTCATGTCATGCATCGTTATCAGTTTTAGCATGTTTCTTTTACTTGTTTAGGTTTATACCTATTCTGTTGATCTTATTTTTCTTGCTATGTTTTGGGTGGGTTCAAAAATTTCAAAAACCCATAAAAATTAAAAAATCTCAAAAAGTTTGATCACTTGTTTTGTGCATATCTCATGTGAGTTTAGCCTAGTACCTTCGTACTTATGGCATAGTGCATTTACGATCTTAGCTTGTTATGTATGCACTCTTTTCTATGTGGAAGAAATCTTGAAAACTATGTGTGACTATTGTAAATAGATCTTCAAGCTTGTCATGAATGATTGGTCAATAGTCTTGTTGGTCTTGATACTTGCATAGACTTGTGTCTATATCTCTTCCCACTTTATTTTATATTTTTTTCAAAAAGAGCTCACCAAATGTAAATCTCCCAATGAAAAAAGATATTGAGCTGAAAAAGCCTGTCGCACACACTAGTATTCGACTAGAAAAAAGGGAAAGCGACTCTTTTTAATGAATATTGTATGGTGCTCAAAAAGCCAAAGGCTAATCATCAGTAATGAAATATAAAAAATTTCAAGCACCGGTCTCGAAAAGGAGAGGTTTTGTCCAAAAATGGATCAATTGTTATGCTTTATGCAGAAGCCAAATGAAAAGATTCTCTGTTATGTATTCATTGTGTGGGAGGTCATATATACTCATTTCTATAATAGAGATAGTCCACTTGATTTCGTATCAGTTGTGTATGACTCAATTGAATTGATCATTGAAGCTTCGCTCTGGTCTAAGGACTATTTCACATTTGATACTCACACACAACACACAAGTCTTTGATTCAATCAATGTCTATCTCATTTGTGTGATTATATATGTCCAAATGTGATGTGTATGCCCATGAACTTGTTGATCAAATCCAAAAAAATTTTTGTGAGTTTTATATGTTTTTGAAAGTGATTTTATACTTTCATGTGTTTCATTTTTGGTCAAAATGCATTTTGTGTGTTTTTCATCAAAAAACTGGTTTAAGGGTTGTTTCGCGAGAAGCTCGTGACTTAGAGCTTCCCGCGAAAAGTGTTTAAGGGAAATAAACTTTTTGCAAATTTACTCAGAGACTTTCGCAACTGTTTCGCGACCAACAACTTCTCGCGAAATGCTGTTTGGCAAAAACTGGGATTTTTCAAAATCAGACAGAGAGTTTCGCGACTGTCTCGTGACTGTTTCGTGACTTAAAGCTTCTCGTGAAAAATATGTGCTTCAGTGGCCACTTTCGCGAGTGTCTCGCAACTATCTCGCTACTCTCTAGGCCGCAAAAAACGCATGTTTTCAGTTTTATATAACAGATGTGACAGTTTTTTTAAATCATAAAACTTCCCTCGCATAACCTCCTTCGAACCCTCTCAACCCAAATCACTATTCCATTCAAACCTCTTCAATCCAAGTATCTTCTCTGCATTTTTCTCTTCAAGGTATGTTTTCTAAACAATTCCTTTTAAGTTTTTGCTACGATTATGCAGAATTTTTACTTAGGGCTTCAATAATTGGGGTTTTTCGAAATTTTGGGTGTTTTTCAATATTGGGTTTAAATTTTTGAAAATTTATGATTGGGCTGTGTCCCTTTTGATGGTTGTGCATTTGTGTAGGCCCCTTGTGGCATTTTAATGTGTATTAAGGTTAGTTTTTACCATGTTCATGCATTGCTCATACTTAGAATGCTTTTATGCATGTTAAGTGTTTGATAAAATGTCCGAGTGACATTTTTGTGCTTAATTGGACTCAAGTGAGTTCCAATTTTGTTGTATCCATGTGTTTAACCTTATTTTGCTCTAGTTGGTCTTTAATCAAGTGTTTCATACACTTTGCTCATGATGCATTCACTAGGCACACAACTAGGCATTCTTAGGCACCCCTCATGCATTAGCACATGCTTACACATGCACACACACGCATCAGCACACGCACACAGACACACACACATGCACAATTACTTATTTTCATGCATTGTAGTTATGGTTTATCGGTTTGTGTGTCATTGCATGCTTGTTTGAGTTAGTTATGCTATGTTTTTGTTCCATGCTCTGTTTTGGAACTATCTCACTTGTTGTGAACTAACTTGAAACTAATCAAGTTTTGTTGTTTTTGTTTTGTGCTCTTATGTTCTGTTTGGTGTGTTCCCTTGTGCAGATGTCTCCCACCAAGCATGCAGCTAAGAAGAATCCATCTTCAAAACGTGCACGCACTGAATCTGACCATTTCAAGTCAGCAGAAGCGGATATGAAGTTTAATGACTGCTACAAGAGAGCGACCATTATCATGGAACGAGTAGTGCAATTAGAAGATCTTGAGCACACAGTCATTCCGAATGCGTTCAAAGAGAGAACTTGGACCAAGTTGTTGAATCCTATTGGCACTGTGTACTTAGAAATTATTAGAGAGTTTTTCTCAAATGCTGAGGTGGATGATGACAAGATAATTTGCTGGGTGAGGCACAAGGAATTTGTAATCACAAGGGACAGTATTCAAGACCTGTTGGAGATACGTCCTCCCTCTCAGCCAATGACAGTTCAGTATGATGAAAGATTGGGTTCAATCAAGTATATGATAACGACTCTTGAAGGGGTTCTAAAGAAATCATCAATGGATACACTCAAGTTTTCTCCATAAATGAGAACTTTGAGTTATGTGATGATTCATAATCTGTATCCAGTCACCAACCTCACCGCACTATCTGCTCCAAGGACGAGGTTTCTCTATGATCTTCTCACTAATAAGGAGATTGACATTTGCAGTCACATCTTCCATATTCTGAAAAAGAGCATTACGAAGCAGAATTCAAGAACCATAATGCCTTTTCCCTCACTAATCATAGGATTCATTGCTAAAACGAAGCTGAAATTCCCAAGTGGTCTTACTATAGTTCAGAGGAATTACCCCATTGGTGCAAATACTCTGACTAGGAGCACAGCCCACATTAAAGGCCCCAGTGTGCATACCATTCCACCACCTCGTGCTGTGCCAGATGAGGGTGGAGATACAGAGGAGGAGATTGACAGGTTCACTTCTGCTCCAGAGACGTCAACACAACCCTCGTCTTCTGCTCTAGCACAAGGTTTCAGCAAACTTGATCAAATACTAGCTAAAATGGATCAGATGTCTACAGCGCTTGACTCCCATGTACAGCACACAACGGATCAGTTTGCATATCTCCAGGAATAGATCACCACACTATCATCTCAGATTCAGAACTTGTCCTCCGCACATGGATCAGACTCAAAATCCGACCAGTTCTAGCCTTTTGGCCATTCCGGTTAAAAAGGGGAAGAAAATTTTGAGGGGGAGCTGAAGAAGAGCTTGTACAGCGTTAGGGAGAGCATAGTCTTAGAAACATAGAAACATTGGTTATTGGTTTAGAAACGGTTTTAGTATTATTATTTAAGCTTTTATTTACTGCTTTTACTAGTTCTTTTGGTTTAAAGCTTTGATACTCTGTTTTTAACTTCTGCTTAATTTCAGTATTAATATGAGTAATTTGTGTTTATCTCTATGCTTTGTGGCATACCTGCTTTGTGGCATTCTTTTTGTACCCATGTTGCTTATGTAAGCTTGAAGGGTTTTGGTTTTATGCACAATTTGTAGGCTTTTATGGTTTGTACCATGCATATGCGGTATCTTGTTTATGTAGCCTTTGTGCTTTGTTAAATCAATACTTCTAACTTAATGCTATGCATTATGTTTTGTTTGTACTGTCACTCTTGTGCCCTTCTAGGATTGTTCCTAGATGCAAATACTTCGTGTATTTTGCATTGGTTGAGTGTTGGATTTGCAAATGATACTCTTCAAATGAACTTATCATTTTTTGCATATCCAGATGTCCATTTCCTATGTGAATGAGCATAGTGATCACTTCTGTATAATGATTGCTTGTTTGGTCAAGCCATGGTTTATTCTTTTATCCCTTTTCTGCTTGATCGTGTTTTACTTGTTCATGTACGTACCTTGTGCTCTACTTGTCGTAAGCTTAATGAAAGTTTGTTTGTGTGCAAGTGTTTCAGGTTACAGGTATATACATGCAAGTGCTACACAGCTTCTAGATTAGGTGTGAGTGAGTTTTGCCTGTGTTCCCAAACTCACGTTTAAGTCTAGAGTCTATTTTAGGGGTTTTGTCACGGAATAGCCAAAGGGAGAGATTGTAAAGTTGTTATTTACAACTATGTATTTTGTTGGCTTTTATTCCGTGCCAAATTTGATTGTAATTATTATCAATCGTTTATACCCTGTATCTTTTGTGGGATTGGTTGTAAGGGTTGTGTGATAGAGAGAGAGTGTGAAGACTCAAGCATTTGGACGCTGAAGAATTCTCGCAGGTATGTCGCGACCTAGCTTCCCGCAAAGTGAATCATGTGCCCTGCACATGCTAGAATGCGAAGAGTCAGGCCTGGTGGAGACAGCTGTGTCTCGCGAGTATCTCGTGGGTAAGGCCTTCCCGCGAGACACCCACGAGGCATTCTGGTCTGCCAGCCTATACTGATTGACTCACACTTTCTGTACCTCTCCTATATATACCCTCATTATCCACAAATGTTGAGGAATGCTTCAGAGAGAAAACCCTAGCTAAACACATTGAGAATTAGAGATTATCATGCCCACTTTTCTCTATACACTTGCTTGTGGTATTTCCTCAACTCTTCCTTCTCCATGTTCCATATCTTTGAGAGGTTGATAGCCCAAACACTTACCACACCTTTGAGAGTGTTGAGTGACATTTTGGTGCTACTGGGAAGCATTGGAAGGAGCCTAGGATGGCAGATGCAACATGGAGCCTGTTGCGGGATCCGGAGCACTAAGACAAGACATGGTTCCGAGAAGCCTTGTTGGAGTAGGAGCTTGGAAGGTTTAGGTACATCGGGTAGACTAGGCTTGGAGGGTCTCTTCCTAACCCATGTATCCCAACTGATTGTCTAGTGGATCGATTTTCGCTTGGAGGGCGGCAGAGAGATTTTTCGTCGAGTTCTTCGGTTTCCTCTTCGATAACACGTCTCGGTGTTATCTGTGTTTGCATCCTTCTTCCCTACTCTTGTTCATCTTATTTTTACTGCTGCGTTACTTGAAATATGGATTAGAGTAGGTGTATTGCTTATACGCTTGTGTTTACACTATTCCGCACTTAGCATTAAGTTAATGTAAAATCAACCGAGCCGTAATCTTAATTTGGGGGACTAAACCGCTCGTGTGTTTTCGACACATTTACGAGTTTTCAAACTTCAATTACTCTAACTATTTCTTCTTCGGGAGCTGAATGTGATGAGGTTGCTTCTTCCTTGGTAACACACTAGGTGGGCAACTCAACCTGGTCGGTACCTTTAGGTGCAGGGCTAGCATGGAACACAAGTACTGCAATATTGATTTGCTGTAGTTGGGGATCCTTCGCCTTGATAACATACTTGGGGGATTGAAAACTGGCCGAGATGGGCGATATCACGTGAGTAGCGCGCAGCTATTCATCCATATGGAGGAAGATCTCGGATTGAAGTATCCTAGTGAGATCAGGTTTGTTAACAAAGTTGAAGTTGGAGGCTATAAAATTCTTATCTATAGAAATCCAAAAAACAAAAGTATAATTAGAAAAGAGACTTTCTAAAACTATAAGAAAAGAAAGAAGAGACCATGAAATTTAAGTGTTCGCTGTTAAAAAAAGGGGAAAAAAATAAAAAAGGTACTTAAACCTTAAACACCCCACCTGGTTGCCCTTTTCATGTTGGACAATGAAGATTATCATGCCACTCACCCGAGACTTTTAGAAAATCTTGGTCCATGCCCTTATTAGATTTAGGGAGACACAAGATAAGCCTGACCTTAGGGACCCTAGTTTTGAGGTAGTACCCTATACTCTTAAGGTGTTAGCAATTGTACACCTAGTTGATGTCATGATGGGTGAGGTTTACCCCCATCTTTTCATTAAAGGTGTCCACACTACCTAATATCCTAAACAGGTTTGCGGAGCATTGGGTCGAGCAGAGTCTTCGGACAATTAGAAAATCCCTAGTCACCCTCACCATAGGGATTTTCATTCCTCCTTCTATAAAAGCAATCATAAGGATCACCACCCCCCCCCCCCCCTCTGATCTTAGAGCATGCCATTCACCAAGAAGGCAATACTGGTATAGAGACCCTTGGTGAGATATTGTACCAAGCCTTAAAGCTCTCTATGCCCTTGGGAGTATTTCCTAAGCTAGCAAACCTACCTATCTAAGGAGTAAAAGAGGTCTGTTTAAGAGTGAGTTGGAGAATAGGAGGCCGAGGAAGAAAGTATCCTAAAAGTTAATGTATGAGCTAAAGGGTACTTACAGTAGGAAAGGAGCACCTCAGACCTCTTCTTGAAAGATTTAGGATTCTAAAAATAGAGGAACTAGCATCTCCGCACACTTTATATAAGAAGGAAGGATGAGCGGGAAAGTTCTCACTCAAATTTTTATGGAAGATCTCTACCGCAAGATTCTCATTGCACCGTAGAACGTGGGGCACAGGGCGGCGTGTGAAGCAATTAATGGGGTGTCACAGATGTCGAAGCGTCAGGAACATGTATAGAGTAGGTGAAAAGATGTTACCACATGGGAATGTTCACTGAATGTGTGAAGTTTGGAAACCAAAGTCAAAACCCCATTTTCCTCGGACAAGGAAAAAGGTGGAGTTTTGAGGGGCTATTGTGGGGATAAAAGAACCGAGTAGGAGTATTGGGTTGTAGGTCATGCCCGAGGATATACGAGAACCCGAGGATGGTCAAACAGTAATATAAGTAGATGGGTTAATGGGTCGAGGACAAGGACGGATAGTAACGAACAAGTGGTGTGTCCTGAGGAGCCAAACTTCCTCAGGAAATGTTATGGAAGGTTGGAACCCAACCACCTAGAGAATACCATGCAAGAGGCAACCATACTTCTTAGAAAGGAGTCAATAATAAACTAAGAAATATTTGAGAAGAATGCTGCCATCACCACATTAAATGTTCTACAGCTAACCAACTAATCGCATTTATGTGGAAACGATGCATGAACAATGATTTTAGTCTTACAGCTACATACAAAGTTTCCAAGAGGGTTTCGATGGGACAAGCATCTAGAGGACCACTTACATAATCAACAAGTGGAAGGTTGGGATCGAAAAGAGTAAGACTATATAAGGGAATGGACTCCATGAAAAAGGGGGCATGTAATCTAAGAGAAAAAGAAAGAATACCTTGTACTTAGAAAAAGCTTGAATAAATATAAGAACACTTCATCCTTAGACTTGACCGAGGAGTGTTATTGCCTTCGAATACTATTTTCTTATCCTTCTTGCACGAATCCAATCTATTGTAGCCCATACTTGATTAACTAAGTCTTTTACCTGTAAAATCCACTCTCTAACAAATATATTGATTTGGGCTTGTTGGGCCATCATCCATTTTCGTTGTGCTGAGGGTCTAATTCTAGTCCTTACATATATATATATATATATATATATATATGTATGTAGTAATTTTGGCAATTTTGTTTTATAAAATTACACTTTGCCCTATTAACAATATCATTAATTCTTTAGAGAGTAATGCTATAGTCACAAACTCTTCTACAATATTTTTACAAACCGTTGAAGAAATTTTATTGGTTTGCATCTGAATTTACTACTTTCATCACTTTTTTACATAACAATAACCACTAACTACATCAGCAATTTATAAAAATATTTATAACTCTAACATTTTCCTCCTTTTAAAGCCTATACAAAATTTATAGATCTAAAATTTAAGACAAAATATACTAGCCCAGAAAAATACGCCTAGCAATAAAAATTTCCAATAGCAAAATAAAGGTCCAATCAACCAATTTTACTCAAAACAAAAAATTTTAAACAAACTAATTTGGTCCTTACCCAACAATACACATCAAAGACACTAAAATAAATAAATAAATAAACCCTCTGCGACTAAATAGCAGATCCAGAGGCTAGAACGACAATACAAAGTTAGCAGCAAAATTGCTCCCCTGATTCCAAGTTCTAGCTCCATCCTTGATTTTTTCTTTCACATAATGATTGAAATAAACAGAGGGATATTACATTTATTTATTGCATGCAAAACTCTTATAACCTAAGCGTATTCCAGTTTGCCGTTTGCTAATAAGCTCCATTCTTTTCTGTTCTCTTCTTTCTGTACTTTTTTTTTCCCAAGTACAGATAGATTCTTAAAGAATTACCAACCACACAATGGGGCTTGGTTAAAAGACTCCTTTATAGTACTGCAAGTTTGTTGATCAACTCTTACATACTGAGCATATGATTCACATCTATTGGTATCTGTTGCAGAGGTGGATGCGTTGTATGCCATTGTCGTGCTTGCAAGGCGCTAAAGATTTTCTTTAGAACACTTTGTTGAATCCATTTACATAATTTTTTAATTATGCAATGCAAGTACTCACCCATTGAAAGCAAAATGCAGGCAGTATATAGAACAAATTGCAAGCAGTCTGGGAGCAAGATAGAAGCTAATGAAACCAATGAGAAGGAACCAAACAAGCTCATGAAGCAGCACAATACACGGGAAAATTTAGAAGTGGGACGTTGAGGAGAGAATGCAAGCTCAGCTCCATATGTCAAACAGTATAGAAGCAAACTAACAATAGCAACCATCATGGTTTTAGGGTGCGTTTCAAAAGGAGAGTAGGACTTCCCTTCAAATTTCACCTCTATCAGGTTGACAAGAATGGGAACAATAAAAACAAGAATGACATGGCGAGAAGATGGGGAGGTAAGAGCTTGTTGTGCAATATTGTATCTTAGAATGTTAAATGTGACACCACAAGGAAATTGTGGATGGGAGAAGAGACTTCCCCATTGATGGCCAAGAAATGTGTTTGCCCTTGCAACACTGTCCATGGAATTCTTTACTACTAAACTTAATTATATTAGTAATAAGTGTTTCAAGATTGAGGCAAAAAAGAGGACAAACTCGATTACCACCTAAGAATACCAAAAGGCAAAACATGTAGATGGATTAGGAAGCAATGTTATGGTAGTTATTTATAAGAATGAATTTACACCCCTAAAAATCAGAAACATGACATATATACCTCAATTGATGAAGTATAAAGTGAAACTAATGCCATCTATGATTTAGGTGATACCTACGTGTACGGTCTATATGCAATGGTACGACAAAGTGGAACGAAGGGAGTTCAAAGATAACCCCACTTGTTATTGGTGATGTAGGTGAGTTAATTAGTTTAAGCACTTACAAGGAGGTTTATTTGCGGTTGAGGTTTTCTTTTGTCAAGGAAATTCAGTGCTACCGTTACATTTCTACATACATATTGATATAATATGCAAACCCAACTTGCTCCAAACCGCACAGCCAGGGCAGCAATCAAAATGTTTTAAGGTTTTGGTCATTGAAACTGACACCTTAAAGTCACCCTTATTGCTGTTAGGAGTGAGGTAAAAAGAATGTGACCGACTCTTTGATATATATATATATATATATATTTTTTCATAGTTGGACTTTCCCCGTAAGAAAAGCCAGTGACATTGACTTGTTCATATTTCTTCTTCTATGAGTGCCATTCCTGGAAGGACACAGGAGAAGGCAAGAATCATACAAAGACCAATAAAAACTAAAGATAAAGGAGTCATTTTCATTAACCTTTTTGAGTGACAGAAAATGTTAGGTAACTTCAAATAAACGCATGCTTGGGATGACAAATGGAAGAATATAAATCCTTTAAAATATATTGTTGATTTCAAGGATGAGATAAGGTAATAAGCAAATGTATAACAACCCATTATAGCAAGATATTGTTCCCCATTAGTTCATCTTCATTTTATGTTTCAAGGTTAGAGTAACTATAGAGATATTACAAATTTTTTATATAATTTTACAAACTGATATATTATCAATAAAAATAAATAATTTAAATATTTATTTATTATATTTTTGAAATATAATATTCATTTTCTCGTTAGTTTCTAAATTTGTATAATTTTGATACATAGTACCCTTTATCATTTCAAGATTACTATGGAATTTTGCAATGAAATAACAACCATAATTTTCAGGCCCCAACTTAAAATGGTTTTCAATATCACCCAAAAAAAAAAAACTATTGTTACTTCCTTAATTACATATTAATTAAGTGACCAATTTTTCTGATCTTATTACTCCTATAACCTTGTCGATCATCTTTCCTGTAAATACCATATTTTGTTCATCCACAATTTGTGTGTCAGACTCCTAAAATTCTAAAAATATCAACTTTTCACCATAGGACCGTGGGAACATCTAGATTGACATGGCACAACTAATTCGGGCATTGGAGCACTTAAAGTGTCTTTATAGTTAAATTGACCAAAATACCCCTGGTCAACCCTAAGTTGACCAAAACTCAAAGTTGGTCAAAATCACCTCAAAACTACATTTTTTTCATGTTCCAATATCAAACTATAGCTATTTGGAGATTTTGTTTCAATTTTAATCAACTTTAACCAAGTTTGACCCAAGGTTAACTCCCGAGGGAACCAGAAACTCTAATTTTGATTCGTCCGACAGAATTGGTTGAAACCAATGTCATTGCGAATATTATTGAATTTCCTTTCCAATGACTATTCATGGGTCGAAATCAGAGTTAAAATGGTTGAGATATCTTGAAAACTGTGTCGGTCATTAGCTTGCTTCCCAAGGCCATAACTTTTTATCAAACCATTAGATTTATATTTTTTCAAGTGTTTTGGAAACTAGACATCCATACCTTTATAGGACACCAAGATCAGCTCAATCGGAATTAGAGAAGGCCTTCACTAAATGACGGAACAGAAAAAGACGGAACTGCTAATGCCAACAATCAACCCCGGTGCACTCGAAAGGGCCGCCAAAGGGTTGCCAAAAGCTGAAATGTCACAAAACCTTTATAAATACCCCCAAACTCCCCCCCCCCCCTTCCAAAAAAAAAAACTCTCTCTCTCTCTCTCTCTCTCTCTCTCTCTCCCCTCTTCAAAACACACACAAAAACCTTTTATTTCTCATTTCTGCCAACAATCAAGTGGTAGCATTCTTGCTTTCATATTCCTCTTCTTGGTCTTGGTACCTTGGATTTGAGGCTTAAAGGTGTAGATGTAGTTTTTTAGCTACTATCTACACCCATTTAATTTCTATCATGTTTTATAGCCTTTTTAGCATATCTCTTGCTTTATCTTGCTTACTAACATGTTTTATAGTTTTGCTAGCATGTCTACTTGTTTTATAACATGTTTTGTTACTTTGATGTTGTTGGCCTAGCCTTCTTAGGCTAGCATATGTCTAATTTTCGTGTTAGTGCTCTTTGCCATGTTCATGTGCTTCTTGCCATGTTTATGTGTTTGGATCTACATGTTCATATGCTTAAAGCTTTGTTTGGATGCCCTAGTACTTTGTAGCCTTATATCCCTTATTTTTTCCTCCTTCTTGTGCTTTGCTTTTGGGTAGGATGTAGATCTAGATCTAGTGGTCTAGGCCTACATCTATACACCAAAGTATACAATAAAAGGTTTGGATTAGTTCTTTTGTGCATGTTTGTGCATTGTTTGCCCTTTTCCATGTGTTTCTATTTAGATCCATGCTTGTTTTCCTAGATTTAGGCCGTTGCCATGTTCTTGTTTGTTCCCCCTTTGTGGCTTTGTACTTGTTGGTCTTTGGGGCCTTCTTGCTTGTTTGGTTGCATCCATTCCCCTTTTGTGGCTTGTTTGGATGCAACCATGTTTGGGAGTACATCTTTGTGATGTTTGGCTTACTTGCCGCTTGCCTTTCTCTCCTTTGCTTAGCTTTTCTTGTTAGGGTTTCTCATGTTAGCCTTTGTATGTGCCTTATAACCTGCTTACCCTTCCCCTTTGTGTGATAACATTCTTCCTTTGTGCTATTTTGTTCGGCTTTCCTTTGTTTGTTTGCATCCTTGCTTATATGCTCATGCATGTGATGGAAAATTACATTTTTGTATCGCATACAAAACATACACAGTGGAAAATTAATGGATCTACTTCATTTGCAATTGATAACATGGTCTATGTAAATTTATGAATATAAGAACAAGATAGTGTACCTTAGTGTGGTGAATTTCAAAACAAAGATTAGAAGCACTTGGAACACTTTTAATCTTCACTCCAATTCCACTAACACCCAAGAAGTGTGGTCTCTCAATTAGTTATATGAGTTTTTTCTAGAGAGAATTAGAAGAGAGTCCAACCTTCACATTCATACCATTTCTTGTTCTTACAAAAATTCTGTATGTTTCTCTCCACATAACAAATTATCTAATTGAACTAGCCTTTTGGGCCTTACTAATTGGGCTTTAGTGTGTGGCTTGGAGTGGGACCAAAAGGGAACAAACAAGACATTAGCTCCAATGGGCTTTGGGCTTTTTTGTTAACTCTTGACAAGTCCAATGTTACCATTAATTATATTTAATATCACTATATAAATATAATTGCACTCTAAGCCTTATTAATAAATTATATCCCAAGACTTTATTGTACATGCAATCAATTCATAAAATATTCATAGTAATACAAAGTCATGAACGTGGACTGCCACTTTGTAAATTACTTCATCTTAATCCTTGAGTACCCGATTTAATCCTTTTAAGTTATTCATCATATATTTATGAAATCCAATTTCATAAATATATACTTTAGTAATTTCTTACCAAAGACCAAAGTGGTTAGGCCTAACTCTCTGAATAACAAACCTATTAAACTTATCTCAAGGGAATATTTTGTATCTCCATTAAGAGACATGAATTCCACCTTGAGAATATATGTTCCATCAACACTAAATGTGGTTGCCTAACATACTGAGGTTTTGACCGTGACTTTAGATCTCACTTCTGATATATCAAAGCAACCTACACCTCATAATCAGATCCATTATTCTCTCAAGATTAAGAGTTCATGCAAATATAAATCGTGAGATTTATTATACATTTGACAGTCGTTAAGAGAATAATAAATCTCACAGTGGTCTAGGTCAATATGTCTTAACTCTTAAACCATATCAACATATGAACTAGAAGTCTCCACTTCCATGATCAAGACAAATCATCTTAGTTGATATGTTATAGTCTTCGTAGATGAAATGCCCAATTTCATCACTAACTACGAACTAATATTCTGAGTTTACAAAGAACTTGTGATTTATATCTTCTGTGACTTTTTACATAAATCACATACTATGCATCTCATAGACTAATGATAATATCCAAATATTCATGTTACCATTATTTTAGATAATAATAAAATAACTTTATTAATTACAACATTAAATCATACATAATGTCATACATAATAACATACATAGCATCATACAATAGGATTTAAGGGCACTAATCCTAACAGCATGTGTCTTTGTGCGCTTGTTTGTGTCATCAAGCCTACTTCCTATCTATGATTTCGTCCGGGTTCACACTTGTCTCTGAACCCGAAATCCCAAGTCCCTTTTAGGAACTTTGCTTGATGGCACATATGTCGTCTGTATTCCAAAATAATTGAATTACAGACACCAAATCCAAACCTATATTTGTCCTTCTAGGACACCCTCTTTTGTTTGATAACACGTTTGTTTGATAACATGATTGTTTGCCCCTTTGTGTGCTATCTTTCCTTGTTCTCCCCTTTGTGTACTTTCTTTGTTTCTTTGTTTTCTCTTTTGCCTATCTTTTGGCTTAGTGTTTTCTTTGTTGTTGCATGCACACACTTGTAGTGAGGGTGCAACTTCCAAAATGCCCATGAGATTGCTCTTTTAAAGGAGCAGGTGGCAAAATTGATGCCCATGATGCAACAGTTAGTTGTAGAAGGAAGGCATGACTCATCTAGTCCCATTCTAGAAGGCCCTGCACCTCAGTCTGAAAACAAGGCATAACCACCACCAAACTCGAACCATGACAGGACCACCCCACCTGTTGGTGCACAAGGGGGTAACAAAGAAGTGGATCCTTCTAAGGATAAGACGTAGGAGTCTAGCTACAGTCAGATCAAGAGTCAAGTGGAAACCCTAATGAAAAATATGCGAATCATGGAGAGTTCAAGCTCCCTGGGAAATGTTAATTTGGACAGTTTGACCAATTTCCCTCAAGTTGTTATGCTTCCTGAGTTCAAGTCACATTAGTTATCAAGTATGAAGGCACTGGGGATCTGTGCGCCCATTTGCGCATGTTTTGTAAAATGATGGCACCCTATAGGGACAATTAGCCCTTACTTTGTCAAATCTTCCCCGATAGTTTAACTAGCCCTGCAGCCATATGGTATCATTGGTATGTGAGATTGGAAAAGACCTCTAGCTAGAGAGAGATGACCAATGTCTTTTTGGATTATTATCGGTTAAATACTGAGATAGCTCCTGATCACACAGTCCTTCAGAGCTGGTATAAGTTGGCCGCACAGGTGCTTCCTCCTATGATGGAAGAGGAAATGATTAAGTGGTTCATTGATAACCTTAAGCCTCCACACTATGAGAAGATGAGCAATGTTCAAGTTACTCATTTTGAAAGCCCGATTCCTATTGGAGAGCGTATTGATGAGGGTATTAGGAGCAAGAAGGTAGTTGATCTTGAGGCTTTAAATTCTATGATAGAATAGCAAGTAAAGAAGGTGACTGGTCTTAAGGGGAAAGAAGCCGATGTTCACAAAATTGCTAGGGCACTTGAAAGGTTAAGGAGTTCTACTTCTGCTTATGCCACCCCGATTACCTAACCTTATCAACAGCAAGTTCAGCCAACTTATGCACCTTATCGAACCTTTAATTAGAGGGGAAGGCTAGATCAACCCAATATCCTAGGAGAGGGTCACAGAAGTTTCCTCCATTGCCAATACCCACGTTGGATCTTTATCCTTATTTGTTGGAAAAGAAGTTAGTGACTCCCCTATTTATTAGACCAAGGGATGGTCCTCCTCCACCCGGCTTTGACCTGTCTAAAAAATGTGAACACCATTTTAGGGCCAAAGGGTATGGACACAAGAGGGGAGTCGCCACCTAGTCTTTGCAATGGTTTAGGAACCATATATATAATGTCCTTTTTGAGGAAGGACCTTTCATCCTACTACCAGAGTATGGGTTCAGAATTTAGGTATGCTCTTAGGAAGGTGTTAGGCATCCAAGATCGCCCAACCCTAACGTTGGCCTCCTACCGTTGTGTCTTATGTATTAGCCTTATTAAAAACTAATTCAACACTTGCATTCTAAACTCACACACACACTAACACGCATCGAGCATACAATCATGGCATCTTTATCCCAAAACAACACTTATCTAACTTAAAGCAAAAGAGAGCCAAACCCAAAACACAAGTAAGAAACCCTAGCATACATCTAACATGTGAACACCCTATCATAGATCTCAGGGCAAAGCAGCAAACAAAACATGGCAGCAAGCATATCATGGCAATCAAAAGATCATGTAAAGCATATAATTGGCATTGAAAGACACAAAGCAAAGCAAAGCACATGCTCATGACACGCGTGCATGGGACCTGTTCAAAAACCCTAACCCAGAAACACAAAGCAGAAAATAGAGCATGAACAAAAAACCCTAATTCTAACAACCAAACATGCTCAGAACATAAAAAGAACTATAAAACTAAACTAAGCAAACATGTTTAAACATAAACTAAGCAAAGAAGCAAGATTAAAATAGAAAAGAAAAAAAAAATAGAGAAAGGGTTGAAGCTTGTTACCTTAAAAGGAGTTCCCAAGCTTTGATTTTGATTGTTCCCCTCAATCAAATCTATCACAGTCAATAAACATGTGATTAGTAATCTTAAACTCAAAGGATTGGAGCCAAAAAATGTCCCAATCAAATAAAATTGAATTGAGGGTGTTTTGTGAAAATCTCCCTTTTGATTTGCTATTTTCTTATGAATCTTAGGTTTTTCCTAGGGGATTTCTATGTGTTTTGAAAATGTACGATGTAAGGCTTTTTGTAGTGGAAAATTAGGGTTTAGAATGGCTCCCATTCAATATGGGATTCATTCCAAAACTCAGTCATTATTGTAGAAAACTTGGATTTTCCATGCTTCTGAAACCCTACATATGCAAGAATGTGCCTACATATGCATGCTTTGGCTAGCCTGCCCTCGTACGTGGGCCGAGGGTGACTTTGGTCTTTTATTTCCAAAAATAGATTTTTGCTCATTTAAAAAGTTATATTTTCCATTTTAACACTTCTCAAGTCAATTTGAAATCTGATTGCGCTCTAAACTAGCCTTGGGCCTTAGAGTTTGAGCATCATTGGGGAACGAGGGCTTGAGTCGTAAGGGGTACAAAATGCAGTGTTTAGAAATGTCACACCTTGGAAGGATGCATACCTCTGTGGCTTTGGATTCAAGATTTCATTGATAACAAGTTGATAAAGTTTGAGAATACCCAGAAGGAAATGTAAATGCTATCTCTATAGTGGAGGAGACAATTCTGAATTTCTCATCCCCCTCATTCCCTTGGAAAGCCATGTTGCGGGTTTTAGCCAAGGAAAGCCATATTGCTTTGGAGAACATAAAAGCCTCAAGATTTGATTGGGAAGTTTGTTAATTTTGTAATAGTGAGAATAGGCATGCCTTATTTGATTGTGGATTGCTTAAAGCATAGGTTCAAGGTTTAGCCAATTGTGGCATTATCAGTATAGAAAGAGAGGTCGTGCATAAGGGTGATTACATGGCAACTAGCCTGTGCCCTCTAGGATTACAAGTAGGAGCCAGCCATGGCGCTATGTCCATGGGTTCTAGGAAAGATTGGGATGAGTACTTAACAGATCATGTTTGTAAGATCCCTCTAGGGATAGGGCCATCAACTCCCCCGACTTCGGTTTTCATTGAAGAGATAGTGGAACCATCTCTAGATACAAAAGTGTCTGCTCCAAAGAAGGAACAAGCTATATCAGCCATTCACGGTTTCACCCCTCTAATTTTATCTTTGCCTGAGACCGCAAAGTCTTCTCTAGGATTTGTCTAGAAAGAAACCCATTTGGTTCCCACTATTCATGGTTTTACTCCTATAGTTCTGCCAAAGTCTGTTCAAGTAAGCTTTAGGGCACCTGGCTTCAAGGATTTAAAGGCCTCTGGTCTGGTCATTATCAATCCAAAGACCTTTTCTCTAGCACCTAATTTGCAAACTCAATAGGGTTTGATCCTTCATATGCCAAAGCCCTTTCCTTACAAGGATGACGACAACACTCGTGGAAATATGATGTGACCATGATATCTACTCATACAGGGAAGGAAGAAGTTTCTTCCAATGTCTCTTCGGCTTTAATTGGACTCACTAGGAGTGGTTATTTTTATGCTCCTAAGGAATTAGAAAAGGGAAGGAAGGAGATTGGCAAGGGTACATGTATTCACCGCATTTTGTACCCCTTATGACTTGGGCCCCCGTTCCTCAACAATGTTAGAATTCTAAAGTCCAAGGTTGGTTTAGGGCCTGATCAAAAGGAAATTGATTTGTAGAAAGTTTTTATGAAAAATATAACTTATTTTTGGAAAAGAAAGGCCACATAAACCAAAGGGCATGTGTACACACACGTCTGTATGCACACGCATGCTTCATGCATGCATACGCATACACGTACATGCATGAGCATGCTAGGGTTCTAGAAACTATGTAAGGCAAGTTTTCTATATTTAAACTAGGTTTGGAACGAGTCCCACATCATCTAGCAGTCATCCCAAACCCCTATTTTTCGACTATATAAAATCCTAAATGGTACATTTTTGAAGAAGGATGGATTCTAGTGGCAAAACACATAAATTCACGAGAAAAATAGTGAATCAAAGAGGGAGTTTTTCACAAAACATCCTCAAGCAAAATTTTGTTTGATTGGGACCTTTTATGGTCTAAATCTTCGAGTTCTAAATTTTACGAACTTATTTTGAATTGGTTGTGACTAGATTGACTGAAGGGAATGGTCAATATCAAGCTCTAAAGAGTTGTAGTGTTGAGGTAAAGTTTCTAACTTTGGCTCTTCTCTTTTCTTTGATTTTCTCTGCTTCTTTATGTTTTTATATGTGTTTATGTGTTTATAATATGCTTGTTTAGTTTAGGTTTACTTTATGTTTTTATTTAAAGCATGTTAGGCTGCTAGATTCTTTGTTTGTGTTCTATAGTTTATGGATTAGGGTTCTTAGGGTGTGTATGCGTGCGCATGCTGATTGCATGTATATATACTCATAGTATGCTTACGCATACAAATGGGCTGTGTACATATACCCTATGTATGCACATGCATACTTTTGCCCAAAAATCTTAATTCACCTTTTGTTTGTTTTTCCTTTGTCTTTTTCACATGTTTTACCTCTTGTTTAACCTGTTTTATCTATCCTTAAGTCCCTAACTCTCTATTTTGTTTTATTTACTCTATTTTATTCCTTTTATGTTTACTAGGGTTTTAGCTTGTTTGAATACCATAAACATGCATATGAATATGAACACTCATTGATGCATAGGTGTTGTGATGCAGTAAGGTAAGTGAGGCAAGTCATACATTATCATTAAACATGCACTTGATTTGGGTAGCGGATATGCTGTGTTGGGTTGAATCCTATGATCTTGAGGTTTAGCTTCTATAACATGTCTACCTTAATCTGCCTTGTAATGTTTCTGCCCTTGGAGATGTACGCTTATATGCCACAATAGATGAATGTTAGGTTTGGGGATTATTTTGCCATGTTGATTGCTTAGATGCATGTCAGTGTGTGTGTGAGTTATAATGACATGTTAAATATGCCTTTAATGAGATTAAGACTTGGAACACAATGAGTGGAAGCTGACCCATAGGTCAAGTGGGGTTGGGTGCCTAACACCTTCCCATCCCCATACCAATACTCTAGACACGTGCTATGGTAAAGATAGTCTTCCACGAAAGAGCACAATATTTTTGGTTCTTACACCTAAACTAGGTGGTGACTCCATTTACACCCTCTGCCATGGTCTACCCTAGGTGAAGGCATACTTACCCGACATTGTGAGGATGACATGCCATGTCATGGGTGCTTGCACCCATAGTGGTGACTCCATTGGGGATAGTGTAGACACTCAATTTTGCACCCATAATTTCATCTTGGAAGATGATTGAAATGATCATTCTAAGTACCAAAAAAATTATTATTTCATTTCATGCATTAAATCATTCATCGCATATCATAAAAATGATCTTGAGATTCTAACGATTGCGATGATATGCTTGGTTCCCAAATCTAACCATCAGATTGAAAGATATCACAATATCAAGTTTTCATGGGCTGCATGCATTGCATTGGGTGATATCGATCACATATGATTAATTGAAATGAATTTTGATTGGTCAATAATTAAAATTAATTAAATAATTTATGTGATTGGTTGTTGATTTTGGTTAGAAATAAGTTTGGTTGCATAGGAGTAAAATTGATAATCTGATAATATGGGAATTGTTGCTAATTAGGCTTTTAGAGTAATTATCTTTCAGATAATTATTTTCTAAAGATTTAATTATTAATTAAAATGGGTTTTATTAGGAACACAAATTTAGAAAACGTCCAAATACAATTCTTGGCCCAGAAAAATGCCCAAGAATGAGTCCAAAATGAACCAGAAGACAAAATCGGGCTAAGCACTGAGTAATGCCGATCGGCACTCCAATAGTGCCAATCGGCATTTCCACAGTGCTGATTGGCACAGATTTTAAAACAGGCCTAGAAATTTTTAGCTCAGGTTAAGACTTATCATATTCAATTTCTTAGGGATAAGACCTAACGTAATTCGTATATGCTAATTTCTAAGCAACCCTAGATTATTTTTTTAAGCAGACACACCTCTATAAATAGAGGACAAAATTTGAAATTCAACACCCCTTTGCCCCTTAATGTTAAAGAAACTCTGGAAGTCTGACTTTAAGATTTTCTATTCTGTTAAGTGAAAATTCTTTAGGATTTAGAGAGGCTCACTCTCTCTCTAACTCTAAAGTAATCCCCCCTACAAAATTTATTCATGCATTGATGCCGGTATCAGTTCTACTCTCTTATTAACATGTTTATTCTTTCACTAGCATGGGCATTTGTTTATATTTTCTCTGTGAACATTAACTTCGAATATGATTTTCTTGTTTTTTGAGTTTTTATTTCATACAAAACATGTAATGGTTGTTTGTTCATGTTTGTGTTGTTGGGATTTGTGCCCTAGAATCCTATTGTATGATGCTATGTATTATATTATGTATGACATTATGTATGACATGATGTATGACTTAATATTGTAATTAATAAAGTTATTTTATTATTATCTGAAATAATGGTAACATGAATATTTGGACATTATCATATAGTCCATGAGATGCATAGTATGTGATTTATGTGATTTAGTCACAAAAGATATAAGTCACAAGTTCTTTGTAAACTTAGAATTTGGTTCATAGTCGGTGATGAAATTGGGCATTTCATCTGCGAAGACTATAACATATTAACTAAGATGATTTGTCTTGATCATGGAAGTGGTGACTTCTAGTTGATATGTTGATATGTTTTAAGAATTAAGACATATTGAACTGGACCGCTGTAAGATTTATTATTCTCCTAACGACTGTCAATTGAATAATAAATCTCACGACTTATATTTGCATGAACTCTTAATCCTGAGAGAATAATGGACCTAATCATGAAATGTAAGTTGCTTTGATATATCAAGAGTGAGATCCAAAGTAACGGTCAAAACCTCCATATGTTGGGCAGCCACATCTAGTGTTGATGGAACATATATTTTCAAGATGGAATTCATAGTCTCTTAACGGAGATTCAAAATATTCCCTTGAGATAAGTTTAATAGGTTTGTTATTCAGAGAGTTACGCCTAACCACTTTGGTAAGAAATTACTAAAGTATATATTTATGAAATTGGATTTCATAAATATATGATGAATAACTTAAAAGGATTAGGTACTCAAAGATTAAGATGTAGTAATTTTCAAAGTGGCAGTCTATATTCATGACTTTGAATTACTACGAATATTTTATGAAGGGGTTGCATGTATAATAAAATCTTGGGATATAATTTATTAATAAGGCCTAGAGTGCAATTATATTTATATAGTAGTATTAAATATAATTAATGGTAACTTTGGACTTGTCAAGAGTTGACATAAAAGCCCAAAGCCCATTGGAGCTAGTTTCTTATTGGTCACTTTTGGTCCCACTCCAAGCCACACACTAAAGCCCAATTGGAAAGGCCCAATAGGCTAGCCCAATTAGATAATCAGTTAGTTATAAAGGGAGAAACATACAGAATTTTTTCATTAGAAAAAAGAGAGACATCATTGTGAAATGGTGTGTATGTGTGAGTGAAACCACTCGATTAATCTCCCTTAGAAACTGATTGAGAGACCACACTTCTTGGGCGTAAATTGGAATTGGAGTGAAGATTAAAAGTATTCTCAAGTACTTCTAATCTTTTGTTTTGAATTTCACTACACCAAGGTACGCAATCTTGTTCTTAAATTCTGAAATTTACATAATGCAAGTTATCAATCATGAATGAAATAGATCCATGTTTGTTGCTTCCGCTGTGTGTTTTGTATGAGATACAAAACTAGATTTTCCAACAATTGGTATCAGAGCCAGGTTTTCATATCATGATTGTATAGCATGTGATTGGATTTTAGAATAAAAGAAAAACAGTTTCTTGATGTTCAACGTTGTTTCAAGTATAGTTATTGAAAGTCATTAAGATAACCATTCATGATGATGACAATCGTATTGCATTGGTTTGTTCAAAGTGGCCTTTAACTATTAAGTATTGATGCCGTGACTTATTAATTGCCTGGATATGGTTATATGATCTAATTGTCTGTTTTGAAGTTTATCCCTTGGCCATAGACTTTTAGAAGATTTGTTGTTTGGATATAGTTATTCAAATAACCGTCTTGATGAAAGTATAATGGCCCACAGATTGAAAGGCATTGTTTCGGTATTGAAAGGCACAGTATCATGGCCCACGGATGATTTTGTTATCTTCAAGGATTCTCTTGAATCCTTGTTATATAAAAAGACCATTGATTGCATATAGATGTATCTCTTGGCATGAGTTTATTATAAAGCTTTTGTTTTTGCATGATTTCGTGGACCCCATGTGGCAAATTCCATCTGCCATTAACATGCTTTCATTTATATACTTGTTAAAGCTTTATAATTTATATGCCAATTGTTTTTTGATTTTTGCTACACGTACATATATGAATGAATAGTTTTCATTCTTGATTGATGAACATGTAGATGTTAGTCTAGTGATATAAATTTATGATCAAATAGTATATTAATGCTAGAATAAAGTATTTTGGTTTCCTGTTACAATACTTTAATGAAATTTATTCCTAATGAGATTAGGATTATGTTTTCAAGGGTTTCTAGCATTATTATGGTTCTTGATCTTAAAATCCTTTAATTTAAAATATCTAGTGGGAGAGAGATACAAGGATTGGATCTCATGGCCTCCATTATCGGTTCATAGTAGTGTGGGTAGGCACCTCGTCTTGGCGTATATGCCTTGCGATCCCAAAGGAGGGTGTTTACTTCATAGTACTACAAGATTGAACTAACATGTTTAAAGTAGTGTGGACAAGCATCTCGTCTTGGCGTATATGCCTCGCGATCCCAAAGGAGGGTGTTTTGTTCCATGATACTACAAGTTTAAACATTATAAGTGAGATGAAACGTGGCTACACATGATTCTAGATAATGGTGTACACTAGACTAGGTGTAATGTTAACATCCCAAAAGAGCTATGTCATTATCATTTAAAGGCTAAAGCTAATACGACATATTATTAGTGTATGATAAGAGTTATCATGATAGCACTAATAATGAGAATAGTTCTCAATCAATTAATGTGTTTATAATAAACTTGCTACCAAGGAATTATAGACATGGATTGGTTTGTCGTTGCATATATTATTTTATGGTTTTACAAGGTTTCATATTATATGTTTATATGCTAAATTGATAATGTCTAGTTTACTTATTATATTCATGTTTGTTATTTTCAGATTTAAAATCATGGCATCATTTAGCCCACTTGTTGCTATTCTTAATCAAAACAAACTGACTGGATCCAACTATGTTGACTGGAAAAGAAATTTGGACATTGTTCTTACTGCTGAAGAGCACAAATATGTGCTTACTCAACCATGTCCTAGCTTTCCATCATTAGATGCTCCTCTTGAGGAAAAACAGCGATATGATCGTTAGCAGAAATCTAATGAGATGGCTAAGAGCTATATCCTACCATCTATTTCAAATGTTCTACAGCATAAAATGCAGGATGTAGAACTAGCTTCGGATATTATGCTAAGTCTGAAAGAGATGTTTGGTGAGCAAGGCCGTTCTGCAAGGCAAAAAACTATGAGGCAGATTTATAATACCAAAATGGCTAAAGGTACTTCAATAAGGGAGCATTGTCTTAGAATGATCTCTAATCTGAATACATTGGAAGTTTTAGGTGCCGATATTGATGGAGAATCCTAAGTAGATATGATACTCCAGTCACTACCAGAATCATTCAAGGAATTCAGACTTAACTATAATATGAACAAAAAAATTTATACATTGTCTGAATTGATGAATGAGTTGGTAGCGACGGAAGGCATCCTTGGTACTTCTAATGTTAATGCTAATATGGCTGAAGCTTCTACTTCTCAACCTAAGTTGAAAGGCAAGGGTAAGAAGAAGAAGAAGAAAGACTTCTCCAAGAAAGATGGTAAACAAGTTGCCTTAGGAGTTGCCAACAAAGGAAAGAAAACCAAAGGAAATTGTTTCCATTGTGTTGAGAAAAGACATTAGAAGAGGAATTGTCCAATATTTAAGGCTGCCAAGAATAAAGGTATGAAAAGTACATTCCTTCTTGAAACATGTTTGGTACAAAATCCCACAGATTCCTAGTGTGTGGATTCAAGTTGTACTAATCATATCTGCAAATCCTTGCAGGGGTTTCAGGAGACCAGAAAACTGAATGAAAGGGAAATGTTTCTTACCTTGGCTGATGGGAGCAGGATTCCAGTTGTAGCTATTGGAGTGTTTAATTTATGTTTTGAATCTAGAGTTTTAATATTGGAAGACTGTTTATATGTACCTAATGTTCGTAGGAATTTAATATCTACAACTTATTTAGGTAAACATGGATATTATGTTATCCTAAAAGATAATGTTGTAATAAAGAAGGATAAAGTGTTTATCTGTTCTGGCAATATTGTGGATGGTCTTTATATTTTAACTCCTGATAAGCATGAATTATATAATTCTGAATTAGATCATAACTCTTATGTAAAATCGTTAAAGAGAAAGTTTCCTTCTACTAATGAAGCATATCTTTGGCACTTGCATTTAGGTCATATTAATCCAAACAGAATTCAAAGACTGATCAAAGATGGACTCTTAAAGCCATTGGACTTTGATGAATTTCCAGTTTGTGAATCTTATTTGGAAGGCAAAATGACTAAACGACCTTTTAATGCAAAAGGTAGAAGAGCCCAAGAATTGCTTGAATTAGTTCATACAGATGTATGTGGTCCTATGTCAACCCTAGCAAAAGGAGGTTATGAGTACTTCATCACTTTTACTGATGATTACTTAAGATATGGTTATGTATACCTAATGAGATGGAAGTCCAAAACCTTTGAAAAGTTCAAAGAGTTTAGGGATGAAGTTGAGAATCAATTAGGTAAACACATAAAAGCCATCCGATCTGATCGTGGTGGTGAATACCTTCTTGGGGATTTTAAGGATTACTAGACTCAAAATGGGATCATATCCCAATTGACTACACCTGGAACTCCCCAACAGAATGGTGTAGCAGAAAGAAGGAATAGGACTCTTTTGGAAATGGTTAGGTCCATGATAAGTTACTCAACTTTACCGGTTTCTTTTTGGGGATATGCACTAAAAACTGCAATGCATATTTTGAATTTAGTTCCATCAAAATTTGTTCCCAACACACCTAGGAATTGTGGAGTGGGCGTAAGCCTAGTATGAAATATCTCCACATTTGGGGATGTCCAACACATGTGTTGAAAAGGAAGTCAGATAAGTTGGAAGCTAAAATCGAAGTATGCATGTTTTTAGGGTATTCAAAGGAAACAAAGGGTTATTTATTCTATAATCATAAAGATAACAAAGTGTTTGTTAGAACACATGCCAAAATTTTGGAGGATGATTATGTGAATAATTTTGATCCTAGAAATAAAGTTGTTTTGGCTAAAATGAATGAAACTGTAAATGAACAACCAATGGATGAAACTAGGGATGATGTGGCTATATTAGATACACCGCAAGATATTACTCATCAGATGACTAGTACACATGTGTCTCGTCGTAGTGGGAGAATTATTTAGCCTCCTATAAGATTTATAGGTTTAGGAGAAACTTATGAAGCTATCTTAGAAGAGGCTGAATCGGATCCCTACACTTATGAAGAGGCAATGAATGATATAGATGCACATCATTGGGTCAAAGCTATGAAATCTGAATTAGATTCTATGTATTCCAATCAAGTTTGGGATCTTGTAAACATACCTAACGGCATTAAACCTGTTGGTTGCCAATGGGTTTACAAGAGAAAGAGAGGGATAGATGGAAAGGTTGAAACCTTTAAAGTAAGACTAATGGCGAAAGGGTATACACAAAAAGAAGGTATTGACTATGATGAAACTTTTTCGCCAGTAGCCATGCTTAAATCTATCAGAATTCTCTTATCCATTGCTGCTCATTATGATTATGAGATTTCGCAAATGGATGTCAAGACTGCATTTCTTAATGGCAATCTTGAAGAAGAAATCTATATGATGCAACCGGAAGGTTTCATAGCAAAGAACCAAGAGCATATGGTATGCAAGTTGAAAAGGTCCATTTATGGACTTAAGCAAGCATCTAGGTCATGGAACATCCGATTTGATCAAGCAATCAAGTCATTTAGTTTTGAAAAAAATCTTAATGAACCATGTGTGTACAAAAGACATCGAGATAAAGTAGTAATATTCCTAGTGCTTTATGTTGATAACATTCTACTCATTGGAAATGATGTAGGGGTAATGTCATCAGTAAAAGTTTGGTTGTCAAGCCAATTTGATATGAAGGACTTAGGTGAAGCTAAATTTATTCTAGGGATCAAGCTTTGGCGAGATCGTAAGAATAAGATGTTAGGTTTATCACAAATTGGTATATAGATAAGGTTCTAGAACGATTTGGCATGCAAAACTCCAAGAAAGGATTACTTCCTTTCAGACATGGAGTTCCTCTGTCTGATGACCAAAGGCCTAAGACTCAAGAGGAAGAAAATATGATAAGACCAGTTTCTTATGCTTCTGCAGTAGGAAGTCTCATGTATGCCATGCTTTGTACTAGACCAGATATCTGTTATTCAGTTGGTATGGTCAGCCGATATCAATCAAATCCAAGACCAAAACATTGGCAAGCTGTAAAGCATATTCTCAAGTATCTACAGAGAACGAGAGATTATATGCTTGTTTACTGAAGTGAGGATTTGATAATCATTGGCTATACAGCTTCAGACTTTCAATCGGATCTAGATTTCAGAAAATCCACATCAGGATGTGTTTTCACCTTGGGAGGTGGAGCCATAACTTGGAGGAGTGTCAAACAATCTTGTATTGTGGACTCCACCATGGAAGTAGAATACGTTGCTGCTTGTGAAGCAGCAAAGGAAGCTGTATGGCTCAAGAAATTCCTTTCTGACGTTGATGTAATGAGAATGGAACAAGTTCCCATCACATTGTTTTGCGACAATAGTGGTGTAGTTGCACAATCAAAAGATCCAAGCAACCACAAGAAAGGAAAGCACATCGAGAGAAAGTATCACATCATTAGAGATATTATTGCTCGTGGAGATGTGGTGGTAGCAAAGATTGAAAGTGCAAATAATCTAGCAGATCCCTTTACCAAAGCCTTGCCTCAAAGGACCTTCAAGTCACATTTAGAAGGAATGAGAGTTAGATTAGTGCACAATAGTCTTTAGGGCAAGTGGGAGATTATTGGAATTTGTGTCCTAGAATACTATTGTATGATGTTATGTATTATATTATGTATGACATGATGTATGACTTAATATTGTAATTAATAAAGTTATTTTATTATTATCTGAAATAATGGTAACATGAATATTTTGACATTATCATATAGTCCATGAGATGCATAATATGTGATTTATGTGATTTAGTCACAGAAGATATAAGTCACAAGTTCTTTGTAAACTCAGAATTTGGTTCATAGTCGGTGATGAAATTGGGCATTTCATCTGCGAAGACTATAACATATTAACTAAGATGATTTGTCTTGATCATGAAGGTGGTGACTTCTAGTTGATATGTTGATATGTTTTAAGAGTTAAGACATATTGAACTGGACCGCTGTGAGATTTATTATTCTCCTAACGACTGTCAATTGAATAATAAATCTCACGACTTATATTTGCATGAACTCTTAATCCTGAGAGAATAATGGACCTAATCATGACATGTAAGTTGCTTTGATATATCAGGAGTGAGATCTAAAGTAACGGTCAAAACCTCAATATGTTGGGTAGCCACATCTATTATTGATGGAACATATATTTTCAAGATGGAATTCATAGTCTCTTAATGGAGATACAAAATATTCCCTTGAGATAAGTTTAATGGGTTTGTTATTCAGAGAGTTCGGCCTAACCACTTTGGTAAGAAATTACTAAAGTATATATTTATAAAATTGGATTTCATAAATATATGATGAATAACTTAAAAGTATTAAACCGGGTACTCAAGAATTAAGATGTAGTAATTTTCAAAGTGGCAGTCTATATTCATGACTTTGAATTACTACATATATTTTATGAAGGGGTTGCATGTATAATAAAATCTTAGGATATAATTTATTAATAAGGCCTAGAGTGCAATTATATTTATATAGTGGTATTAAATATAATTAATGGTAACTTTGGACTTGTCAATAGTTGACAGAAAAGCCCAAAGGCCATTGGAGCTGGTGTCTTATTGGTCCCTTTTGGTCCCACTCCAAGCCACACACTAAAGCCCAATTGGAAAGACCCAATAGGCCAGCCCAATTAGATAATCAGTTAGTTATAAAGGGAGAAACATACATAATTTTTTCATTAGAAAAAAGAGAGACATCATTGTGAAATGGTGTGTTTGTGTGAGTGAAACTACTCGATTAATCTCCCTTAGAAACTGATTGAGAGACCACATTTCTTGGGCGTAAAGTGGAATTGGAGTGAAGATTAAAAGTGTTCTCAAGTACTTCTAATCTTTTGTTTTGAATTTTACTACACCAAGGTACGTAATCTTATTCTTAAATTCTGAAATTTACATAATGCAAGTTATCAATCACGAATGAAATAGATCCATGTTTATTGCTTCCGCTGTATGTTTTGTATGAGATACAAAACTATATTTTTCGAACAATTGGTATCAGAGCCAAGTTTTCATATCATGATTGTATAGCATGTGATTGGATTTTAGAATAAAAGAAAAACGGTTTCTTGATGTTCAACGTTGTTTCAAGTATAGTTATTGAAAGTCATTAAGATAACCGTTCATGATGATGACAATCGTATTGCATTGGTTTGTTCAAAGTGGCCTTTAACTATTAAGTATTGATGCCGTGACTTATTAATTGCTTGGATATGGTTATATGATCTAATTGTCCGTTTTGAAGTTTATCCCTTGGCCATAGACTTTTAGAAGATTTGTTGTTTGGATATAGTTCTTCAAATAACCGTCTTGATGAAAGTATAATGGCCCACGGATTGAAAGGCATTGTTTCGGTATTGAAAGGCACAGTATCATGGCCAACG
Organism: Quercus gilva; assembly: GCA_023621385.1. Lineage (NCBI taxonomy): Eukaryota > Viridiplantae > Streptophyta > Magnoliopsida > Fagales > Fagaceae > Quercus > Quercus gilva. The sequence goes on along the minus strand of CM042473.1, from coordinate 60,828,226 downwards.
GATGATTTTGTTATCTTCAAGGATTCTCTTGGATTCTTGTTATATAACAAGACCATTGATTGCATGTAGATGTATCCCCTCATTCAAATCTATTCATAAACTAATAAGAAAGTGATTAGTAATATTGAACTTGAAGATCAAGGCCAAAAAAGGCCATAATTAAAAGAAAATTTACTTGAGGGTTTTTTGTGAGAACCTCCCTTTTTTATTCAGTATTTCTAGTGAATCTTAGTGTTTTCTCGTGGGATTTCTGTGTGTTTTGAAAATATACCATGTAAGGCTTCTTTAGTGTGAAAAAAGGGGTTTGGAATGATCCCCAGACGATGTGGTATTTGTTCCAAACCTGACCATAAATGCAGAAAACTTGCCTTGTTTAGGCTTCTGGAAATCGCTATGCATGCGCAAGATCAAGCCTACGTACGCATGCAGAAAGTTGCATGTGCATAGTGAGGATTTATTTTCTCATTAAAAGTTATATTTTTCATTTTAACACTTCTCAAGTCAATTTAACTTCTGATTGGGCCCTAAAGCAACCTTGGGTCTTAGAATTTAACATCATTGGGGAACGGGGGCCCGAGTCGTGAGGGGTATAAAATGCAGTGTCTACAAATTTCCCTCTTTTGATTCGTGAGCTTCGCTAATGGAATTAAAAGAATAAGAGACAAAACATTTTTTTTTTTTTTACGTATGACTCGAGCCCAACCTACGCACATAACACATATCACGCATACATGGGGAGGGTGCAACTCCGAAGCGTTATGTGATTTTGTATGTCTGAATTCCCACCTTTGTTACTCATGAAACAAGCAATGACTGGTTCACTATCCCAAAACATATTTTGCCAATTGCAAGCAAAAGGCGAGTGACTCGCTATCCTAGAGTCACTAAAATGAAAAACAAAGGTTCTTTTACAAGCTTAAACAAACAAACAAAGGTGCTCTTACGAGCTCAAATAGACAAACAAGAGTGCTCTTACGAGCTTAAAAGGATATATATCTGTGGTGTCCATCTGGGGCTCTTGCCTTAAACTTTTCCTGGTAGTACTTGTCTCTGTCTCCATCTCTACTTGTTTTGGTAACTCTCTTGCCTCGAATTGACCTTGGTCTCTATCCCTATCTCTACCTCTTCTACTACGCCTGCATGTTTAATTCTTGTATGATACGTGCATGAAATTTGTATAGTGTGCCTACATGTTCAACTCCTAAAGGATATGTGCACAACTTCTGACTTGAATAGGATTTATGCCTACATATTCAATTCCCGTAGGATATGTGCACAAGATCTACATCTGACTTTCTAACTTGTATGGGGTTCTGTGCCCCCATGTTCAATTCCCATAGGATATGTGCATGAATTCTATGTTACATGGGATCAATGCTTGCATATTTAATTCCTGGATGATATGTGCACCACTCTGAGTTGTACAAGACCTTTGCCTGCATATTCTCGTAGGATTTGTGCACAAGGTCTATATTCTAACTTTCTGATTTGCTTGACTATTTTTGGATGAAATATCCACTTAGGATGTTGGAGAACTCACTGAGGAGTATGATTCTATTGAAGAATGCTTTGGGTGATGATTCTAATTCACTACGAAGTCTGGATATTGTATGGCTCACTAAGGAGGAGGTAGCTTACTAGGGACTTTATGATGGCATGTTGTTCATTGGGGAACGTCCTTCCACTAGGGAAATGATTATCTTCTTCTTTCTCATAAAACACTAAGGATTGATGTTGATTCCACCCTCGAGGGGGTTTTACCAAACATTACTAAGGAAATTTCGCTTTGCAACTCTCGAGGGAGCTACTTTTATACCTTGGACCCACGAAAGAGTCTGTCTATGATACCAGATTTACTTGGGATTTAGTTGATGATCTTGACTTACTAAGGAATTTTCTTGATGATTTCTAGTCCACTGAGGGATGTTTGATGCTTTCAACCTACTGGGGATATTTTGATAGTTTTGATCCGCTAGGGAGTGATTTTGATGCTTTTGATCCACTAGGGGATGCTCTTGATGCTTTTGGGATTTTTTTTCCATTTTTAGACATATTTTTGAATTTTCCTTTGCACTTCCAACCTCTTGGGAACTCCGTGGGGATTTTGAATTTTTTTTTTTTTTTTTTTTTTGGCTAAACTACACGTAGTTTAGCAAGAAGGCCTAAACTACACGTAGTTTAGCAAGTGGTGTGTTCCTGCCTCTTCATTTTTCTCCAACGGTTACCAACCATTTTTTTTTTCTTTTCATTTTCTTCATCTCCCTCATCTCTTCACATTCTCAAACTCCCCAACTTCTTTTCTTTCTTTTTCCCTACGAAAGCTTCTACCCTCTCTCTCATTCCCCTCACAATCTAACTCTCATATTCTTCTTCATCCTCAACTTCTCTCTCAAACTCTCTCATCTCCTTCAATGGCACCCAAGTCAAGCAAAAGTTCCTATGTCCTCTCCACTGACATTCTCCATCTTACCTGCTGGAATGAAGCGGTAAGGCTAATGACAACCCTTCCTTTGACCTACAGATCACAACAATACATTTCGAAGGGTGCAAGGACCGAATCAGTAAGTTTTTCAAACTTTCCTCACTTTTCAAGTTTTCCATTGATCTTCTGTTTTAATCCATTTTTATGCCTACAAATGCTTGGGTTTTTCCTTAGGATGGGTTTATATGAAATCCTGACACTCTAGGAGGGGTAGGAACATGTTTAGGTTAAGTTATGGCTGAGAAAACTTGGAAAATATCGAAGAACATCCTTCTGTGTTCATTCTTGAGTGTGCAAAATCGGGCCTGCGTACGCAGACTTGTTATTGCATGTGCAACCTAAATTCATGCATACGCGGTCTTGTTCTTACGTGTGTGTATCTGTTCTTTAGTTCATGCATGCACATAATTCTCTTTGCGTAAGCGTGTGGATTCTACGTATGCAGGGTACTTCTTACGTGTGCATGGCACCAGGCAGAAACCCTATTTTAATATTTTAGCTCTTTTTTCACCCACTTTCTCATATGTTTGGCATTTTAACATCATCCTTCAACACTTAGGCACTCCATTGTATGTCTCATGTCACATATCATCCTATTGTGCACCCAATATCACTTTTTCACCGCTTCTTTCATTTAATCAAGATTTTAAGCCCATTCTCTTTTGCAAGTCCCAGCCCCATATTCTAGTAAAGAAAGTACTAACCAGGTCTTATTATGGTACTCCATTCTGAACAAGGAGACCCGTGGCTATGTCCGTGCTATGGGTTTTAAGCCCGTTATCCATTTGATGCCTAAAAGTCCTACTAGTGCTGTCTTGGCATAGACCTTAGCTGAGAGGTGGTGGGACACTACCTATACCTTCCACATTGCTGGTCGGGAGATGACCATCACTCCTTATAACTTCCACCACATGATGGGCTTGCGGTTTAACAGAGTCTCGATCAGTCAAGAGGACAAGTCAGGTGTTCGGTTGGGTGCGGACTTACTGGGAAGGAGGAATGCTACTAAGATGGTGATGGGCCAAGAATATATTGACCACTTGTGATAAATTAACCAATTGATTTAGCCAAGGTAATTAGTTAATTTAATTTGCATGCAATATGCGTGGCAGCACAAACAAATCACCAAATAACTAAATGCAGCGGAAAATAAATTGACACGGTGATTTGTTTACGAATGGGGAAAACCTACATGGCAAAAACCTCATCGGATGATTTTAAGGTCACCACTCCCAAGAATCCACTATTATCAAAACAAGCGATTATAAGTAAAGGAATCCCAGTACCTTATACCAACCTACAGTTGAACCCTTACCCCAATACCCAATTAGACTTGTTCTGTAATAACAATCTCTCATTTTCATTGCACGGCTCCCAGTACATAACTAACCAATAGATGCGCGGATCCTAGCATGTGACTTAATCACCAACTTGAGAAAGATGTTGGTTGCAAAGTTCCTCAGTTCATCACATGAAGAAGATCACGAAGCTCCTTGGTCACAAAACCCTAAGGTGTAAAAACATAGCAGCTTCTTTAAGAAAAAGATGAACTAGGGTAAATTCTGTCTCCGATCACAATTTGCATGAACAAGACTTTGCTCTACAATTGTGCAATTGTGCAACCTTTGACGGCCCATAAAATAATCCTTATATATGATTAGGGTTGTGAAAAAAGAAAGCCTAAACACATACTTACGGATTGAATGCAAAACAGAACTGAAAATCTATTTTTCATAAATCTCGACAGATACCCTATTTGTGAAGCTAGCTGTCGAGCTTCGAGCTTTAGTAGCTTTTTAAACCTCAATAGATGCTAGTTGTTGTGCTTTAAAAACCAGCACTTCTTCACTTGTTTCTTGGACAAACTTGCATGGTTTTAACACTTGAACTTGAAACCTTGTTTCTTGAAGCATTAAACACATCCTAGATCTACCCAATTACAAATAAAATGCGTTTTGTCAAATGATTAGCCAATTATATAAAAATATTATCAAATCACATATGTCCTAAAAATCTCCCTCTTTGGCAATCCATGACAAAACCACAACAAACAAATGAACATATGAGAGAAGTCATAAATCACTCAACTCATATTCACTTGTTAAATACAATAAAATCTATCATAACACAAACTCTTAAAAAAATTTGCAAGAATAGAGTATATGGAAAGTAGACTTTGACAACCTGTATTTTTGAAACACTTTAAACAAAACTCATTACAGCATCTTAGTGTGAAACAGAAATGAAAGATTGCATACAATAAGTAAGAAACATATGTATAAAGATAGAAAAGAAACTACACATGGAGAGATAGGTGAATAACATACATCAACATATATATATATATATATATCCAATGATAAGTACAATGTATGTCAAATGGTCACAAGACCAATATACATGAGGTAAATGTAAACTAAAGACAAGAAAGATACATAAAAGCCTCACTACATCCCTCAAAAAAACATGGACACTACCCCTAACAAAAATCTCCTATGCTAACCCTCCCCCTATGTGTATGACTACTCTCATATCAAAACTACTCCTCCTTTTTGTCAAGAGTGAAAAAGGGCAAGTATATCAAGTAGACATCTCATCATCACTGGGCAAGCTAGCATCATCATCCTCATTAGCATCCTCACAGCCAGAGCCATCGTCACTCTCATCCTCAGAGGTTGGCAAAGATGGAGAGGAAGCAACAATGAAACCACCCATGACAGCCTGTCGTCATGCGATACGATCGACACAGGTGTTCACCTGACACAACTCATCACTGAGAGTGTCAAAGCAAGCATTCATGCACACAAGTTATGCCATAATGGCCTCAAGTGTCACTCCACCCACTAAAGAAGAAGAAGCAAATGTGGATAGAGCTGCAGTCTCAGTTTGCGTCTGCCTCAGGTGAAGCTGAGCATTACTCAGTCTAACAGTAGCTGCGTCAATGGCACCCATGACGAAGAAGTGATCGAACAGAGGAAAGGAGACAGAAAAATGGCAAAGAATCCTTGTGATAGCTGAAGAAAAGATGAGCTTATCACGGGTCACCGTGTCCCTATAAACATCTATGAGGGAAAAGATGAAGTGAGAAGAGAAGTCAATAGAAAGATCCTCAATGAGGGATAACAAAAAGTGAGCACGAGGCTCTGTGATAGTGTTATAGTGTGACAAAGGATGACGGATAAATGTCATCACCATGTTAAAAAATCTCGGAACTTTAGCAAGGGTTAAGTAACGGGTTTTTTGACAATGACCCCAAAAAGAAGGAGTCTCCCAGAAAAGAGACATAAGCTCGTCTTTGGACACAATCCTTAGACGATCACAACTGGGGTAGTCAGGATGCGCCACCCTCAGGACATGGAACACCTCGGATGCAATATCCGAAGTGACCATAATGTGCGTACCTCGAATGCAAGTAGAACTCATGTATGATCACGGAGGGACAGGTGACTGGGGCACCACATAGTGACTCTCAATCCCGACTGTAGATGACAATGGGTAGGTCAGTATTGGAAAATTTTGATAGGATGACTTGGCGTTTCGAATGAATGCCTCGTCTAGAAAAGTTCTCTAAGAAGTCCTTACAGGCCCTCTCATCACAGAACCGTATGGAATAAGGAGTGGGGTTAAAGGAAGAAGAAGCCCCAGAATGCAGAGGGTTCTAGGACGGAGTAGATTTGCGTTTGGGTGCCATGAAGCAACTAACACAAGAAAGAGAGATAGAGGGAGAGAGAGACAATCAGAAAAGTACCAACAGTATAATATATATATATATATAAGAATATAGAAACTTGAAGGTACGTATGCATGAAAATGCATGAACATGTGACATGCAAACTTAAAAACATCATAGGCTCAACCCAATCCAAACCTACCAGCACACAACATTGCAATAAATATATCACACATCTATAATGCATGAAAATATTGTTATAATGCAAGTGAGATGCAATGCATGATGTTTTGAAACTTATTTAAGCAAAACCCAACCCAAAAATTTTGCAAAATCTTCATCAATTTTGATAAACCTAGGTCTAATGCATGAAATGCATGAAGAATGAAGGATTTAGGAACCTTACCAGTGAAGAAACACTTCATCTAGGTCGAAAATTAACTGAGGATGAAGTTTAGAGTGAGAGAGAGAGGTGTTTTAGGAGGTGAAGAGACGAAGGCTACTGAAAGAGATCGAAAAGAAATGAAGCTGGAATTATGCGGACACGTATATATATAATTTCATAATTCTTGATAGATCGAGAGCTATCGAGAGTTGTCGAGAATTAAAAAGGCGCGAGAGATATCCATCGAACAAGCTATCAAGGAGCTGTCTAAAGGTTTCCACAGCAAAGAAGCTCGATGGATCAAGGTAGCTATCGAGAAGCTACCGAGCATCCAGAAGGTTTCTTGATGGATCGAAGTAGCTATCGAGAGCTATTGAGAATGCGATAAAAAGCAGCTGAAGAGTCTCGATAGATAGCTTAGCTATCGAGAGGTATCGAGATAGCTTAGCTATCAAGAGGTATCGAGATAGCTTAGCTATCAAGAGGTATCGAGATAGCTTAGCTATCAAGAGGTATCGAGATAGCTATATACCTCTTGAGGTTGCTTAAAAACAGTTTTTGAAGACAAGAAAAACACAGACATGAATGCAACCAAACATGTTACTCAACCAAAGATCCAAACAACATTTTGAGCTTTCAAAATCATCTCTCAACAAAAAAAAATGTCAAGCACACAGATCCAAAACACACACACACACACTAAACAAGTCTAACCAATTTTATTTTTCAAAAATAAGTTAAGACAATTTAGTGAGCATACATTAACACATGTATTCCTTGTGATGGCCAAATCACATTGTACCTGCACATGTATCAAAAGTAGCAAAGAATTTTGCGTGTTGTATGTGAAAAATATCGCAAGATTGCATACGTGTCTACATGTTATGACAATTTGAGATATGAGAAAATCACTTTAACTCACACACAATCATAAATGTTTGATGGGGACCATCACCTTCGAGGTACATCCTATAACTCCCACATCTCCTACAATACACGCTTGCAATCATATATAAAACATTTTGATCTTTTTGTTTTTATTTTTCTTTGCATATTTTTCTTTTAAGCAAACCATGCATGGGCATATAAGAGATAAAAAGGATAAACCCAATGATGTTAAGCATTTGACATTCCACTTTTGCTATGCCGAAGCATACAAATGTCATTTCATGATTGGCAGGCAACTGTGGTGAGATGGTTATTTATGCATTTCTCTTAGGATTTTCTAGTCCTTCCCATCAAAAAGAGTGATACAACGGTTAAGTACAAGAGATTACTTAATCTTACTCATCACAAACACGAGCCACAAAGCTCACTTGCTTAGTTGTGCATAGTTATGCTCATCTAAGCTACAAAAGATACAAAGTTTAGAAAACTTTGTTTCAATGACCATCCAAGGTACACAAGTACCAATGTACACAAACACACACTATTTTTGTATTTTTCTAATTTTTCAATTTTTTTTTTAAATTTTTATATGAAAAAAAACATAAAGCAAAACTGAAAAGAAAACAGCCAAAAACATATTAAACAAAGTAATGCACAAAACTAAACTGACTCAAAACACAAAAGCAAAACACATAAGTAATGCAAAAAATTAAAAAAAAAAAAAAAAAAAAGGGAGAGAGAGAAAAAGTGACAGAATCTCTTGGAGCCTTTTTCCTTCCACAACTTGGAAAAGCCTTTCCATTTAGCAAACCCTTGATCCGGCGATGAGGGGGAAGAATTTAAACCGTTCAAGTTCAAAAGGAACATGAGGGCTTTGAGAAGATCTCCAAAAGGAGCAAAGAAGGATGGAAACTGATTCTGATTTCCCGACGCGATCATGTTGTTGCTCTGTTAAGTGGCTAACCACTTATAGCAATTAGGTCTACTATGTCCAGCTGTGCCACAGTGATCACAGAAATGCTGCTTTTTCTGTTTTGTCTTTTGGGTATTTCCCTTCTTAGTCCTAGGGTTCTTAATCTCTTTCTTATCAAGCTTGGGGGGTGCTCCCAATATAGATTTACCCTTGTCTATGTTCTCACTAGCTAATTCATTTTTAACATTATTGTTCTCAGTTTCAACATTATTAGCATGAGGAACAAAAATAGTAGAACTAGAAGTAGCAATACTACGAGAAAAGAAATCATACCCTAAACCGGTTCAATCGGAAGCAGATTTCTGAAGACTAAGCATCTCATAAAGCTTTGCACTTGAAGTTTTTTCTAACTGGGCTCTAATTTAGAACAGTTCTGCCTTAAGCTTCTTGGTCTTCTCAACCAAGAAATTATTCTCAAATCTCAGTGCTCCAATGGTTTGATTTGCTTCATTAAACTTTATGGAGATTTCTTCTCGTTCAAGCTCCACTTCACTAAGTTTCTTGGTGGCCAACCTATACAGCTTCTCATGCTTTTCTGAGACCTTATATAACTTTGCAAAGGCTGTGTGGATGTCATATTGTTCATCCATCTTTTCAAACTTAGACTCCACCAATTCCTCTTCTTCATCCACATCTTCAACAATCCCTTCAGTAGGATTTACAGAGGTAGTGAAGGCATTTAGGATTCCATCATCCTCATTATCGGAATTGTCCTTAGGCTCAGTGTCACTCCATGTAGCAGCAAGTGCCTTACTCTTCCTAATGGTCTTAAGATACGTGGGAATTCTTGTTTCGTGTGACCGAAGCCCTAACACCCAAAGCATTTTGGTCCTGAGGGAACAGTATATTAACCGCCATCCCTAGCATCATTCTTCCCTTTGTCTTGACTCTTGAACTAAGAACTGGATTGCTTTCGGTTTTTGTCAAATCCTTTCGCGTTGGCGTTCTTCATGAACTTCTTGAACTGCCTCGTAATATAGGATTTCATCTTAGAATCTTCATCATCTAAAGACTCATCAGTGTCACTACTTTTGGCCTTCAATGCCATGCTTTTGCTCTTGCTTGATTTCCTGATCCTTATCAAACCCAACTCATAGGTCTGTAGATTTCCAACCAACTCTGTCAAAGAAATTTTATCAATATCCTTTGATTCCTCAATCGTGATGATCTTGGCATGAAACCTCTCGGGTAGGGATCTGAGAACCTTTCTCAAAATCTTGGGTTCAGGAATAGTTTCCCCAAGATTAAAGGTTGAGTTCACTATATCCTTGAGCTTGGCATAGCACTCATTGAGTGACTCATCCTCCTCCATCTTAATCTCTTCAAAGCTCATAGTAAGCCTCTGAAGCTTTAAATCCTTGACAGCCTTGGTTCCTTCATAGGTTGTTTAGAGAATGGTCCATGCTTCCTTAGCAGCTTTAGTAGAGGATATCTTCTTGAATTCCTCATCCGTGATTGCACTGAACAGAGCATTCATTGCCCTACTGTTGAAGTTTGCCACCTTGATCTTCGCATCATCCTAATCAGTCAGCCAACGCTTCCGTAGGCTTGGTCCAACCTATCTCCATAGCTTGCCACACCTTTTCATCTGATGACTGCAAGAAAGCTCTCATGCGTACTTTCTAATATGCATAGTTAGTACCATCAAATAAAGGAGGTATAATAAGAAACTATCCTCCATCCATGACAAATAGGGGTCAATGGATCACACAGCAAAGATTAAAACCTAATCAGAGTGTGTTTGCTCTGATACCACTTAATAGGCCAAGAATGTATTAACCCCTTCTGATAAATTAACCAATTGATTTAGCCAAGTTAATTAGTTAATTCAATTTGCATGCAATATGTGTGGTAGTACAAAAAAATTACCAAATAGCTAAATACAGCAGAAAATAAATTGACACGATGATTTGTTTACGAATGGGAAAAACCTACATGGCAAAAATCCCACCGGGTGATTTTAAGGTCACCACTCTCAAGAATCCACTATTATCAAAACAAGCGGTTACAAGTAAAGGAATCCTAGTACCTTACACCAACCTACAGTTGAACCCTTACCTAATTGGACTTGTTATGTAGTGACAATCTCTCCTTTTCAATGCGTGGCTCCCAATATGTGACTAACCAATAGATGCGCGAATCGTAGTAGGCAACTTAATCACCAACTTGAGAAAGATGTTGGCTGCAAAGTTCTTCAGTTCATCACACGATGAAGATCACGAAGCTCCTTGGTCACAAAACCCTAAGGTGTACAAACACAATAGCTTCTTCAAGAAAAAGATGAACTAGGGCAAATTTTGTCTCCGGTCACAATTTGCATAAACAAGACTTTGCTCTACAATTGTGCAACTGTGCAACCTTTGACGGCCCTTAAAATAATCCTTATATATGTTTAGGGTTATGAGAAAAGAAATCCTAAACACATCTCATGGATTGAATGCAAAACAGAACTGAAAATCTGTTTTTCATAAATCTCTATAGATACCCTATCTATCAAGCTAGCTGTCGAGCTTCGGGCTTCAGCAACTTTTTAAACCTTGATAGATGCTAGCTGTCGAGCTTTAAAAACCAGCACTTCTTCACTTGTTTCTTGGACAGACTTGCATGGCTTTAACACTTGAACTTGAAACCTTGTTTCTTGAAGCATTAAACACATCCTAGATCTACCCAATTACAAGTAAATGCATTTTTTCAAAGGATTATCCAAATGATATAAAAATATTGACATATGTTCCTAACATCAAATCACATATGTCCTAACATAGGGCCTTTTTGTTTTTCCTGGTGGGGGTGTACCTATTCGCCACCGGTGGGCAGACGGTGTCTTTAAGGTGGTTGGCCCTTTTTCAAGACTTTAAGAGAGCTCGAGCTGCCATCTAGGGGTCAATATGCTTGGTTTATCTTTACTCCTCTTTGGATACTCTCAGTTGAGGGACATTACGCCAGCTGGTGGGGCCTTGGAAGCTCATTGAGGTTAGTTTCTCTCTCTTTTCTCTTGTAGTTCATGCATTCTCATTCTTAAAGTCATACATCCACATGCTATGTAGGTTAAGACCATGTACTATATTCCTACTAACTGCATGCATACCCATATCATGCAAACTATTATCCTTAAAACTGTCAATCTATCTCTTGTACCATATCTGAACCTTGCAAACTATACCATAACCTCTTGCAAACTGTTATCTTGCAAACTACCATTTCTAAATCTTGTACACTATCATTTTGCACACTGTCATCTTGCAAACTGTCATCTTACAAATTGTTCTTTTTTGAACCTTGTACACTACCCTTTTTTTAGCGTTGGGCCATGGAGTACGGTCTTATTGCTAGGGGAGTTGAGTTGGACTTGAAGAGGATCACTTCGCATCGGCCCACCTGGATAAGCTCTCTCCCGAAGATGTAAGTTAGAATCATATTCTGTTTTCCATTATTGGCATGCTTCTTTAAGGTTCTCTTTCTAACTTCATGTGTTTTAACAAATCATATGGAGTCCTTAGGCTAGAGTTGCCCTTATAGCGGACCCAGGCCTAGCGGCAGCTACCATAATTTCATCTAGTCTCTCCCAAACCCTTGAGGGTGATCTACTTGAAAGAGCGGGTGTGCTGCCAACTAGTAAAGGAGGACATGCCTCGGGTTCCCATAGACCTTTATGCCATTTTGTTGTTCTTGGAAACACTGTGCTTAAATAGTGCCTTGAGTAGTCCCTTTAGCCTCTCCCTTGCGCCTTCCAATATCATTAAGTTAAAATGAATGAATCTTTTCTCTCAATCCCTAATTTTTTCCTAGGTCTTCAACTTAGCAAGATTCCTTTAACTTTTGCATGGATCATCTTTCAGTTTTCAACCCATCAAGGCTCCTTATATCAACTTTGAACTTATTTTTCTTTTTCTTTTTTCTCTCTTTTTCTTTTCCTTTCTCTCACATCTTCTCTCCTTCTTTCTTTCCCCTTTTCCAAACATGGCCATATGAGAGGCCCTAATCACGTCATCTGACTTTAGGATATAAGAAATGACTTTGGGTTGTCATGAAGTGGGTTTGCATAGTTGAGAAAGCTTTAAAAGAAGTCCAATCAAAAGAAAGAAAGATTGACCAACCACCTTGACATGCCCCAAATTTTACTTTTCTGCACTTTATGATTCTCATGTCATTTCTTATGAATTTAATAAAAGATTGGAATGTTCCACATCCCCCATAGAAACTGATGAGTCAAAAATTTATGGTCGTCATTGCGTGAAGATCGTCATTTACTCAGAAAAGACATTATGCATTTATTATGATCATTGATGACGAAACGTAATGGATGAAGCAATGGTTACAGAATGAGCTGTAAACTTCAGACAAAGATTTTGTAACGCACTAACTGTTAAGCATAAATACAGTGATTCGTTGCCCATTGATTAGGCATTCAACTATAAAAGAGAAAGCACTAGAAACCCAAGGTACAATCAATTACACACAAACACTCTACAGAAATCACTATCCAATCTGTTTCTCCAAAAAATATTTCTCCCTTACTAACTAAGCATCGGATGCGGTTTGGCTAACACCACACCGGCGTGTTACTCTTCCACCTAGTTCATTTTGCAGGTTCTCTATTTACAGAAACGACCCCAATCACAGCATTGTCCATTCGCTACGATGAGGAACTTAACTGTTAATTTTTTGCATCATCAGTTTGGTGCCGTCTGTGGGGATGCTAATCATTCAAGCCATCTTTCCCAGTAACAAAAGAGTACCTTGGAGTACGAGATGGAAGCAGAGAACATACCTCAGCTAGATGTTGTGCAACAACAATAAATCCAAGCCCTTTTGGCCAATGTGGAAGAATTGACTCGCCAAAATGAAGAATTATGAAAGACAGTGGAATCCCGAAACGCAAAACGTCGACAAACAAGTGAAAACCAAAATGAAGAAAAGTCAAACTCTCAAGCCAACAGATGAGACAGGAACTCAGGAAAAGATTCCACCAGGATGGAGAACGAACTTCGCAACATGAGGAAGGAGATGGATGAACTGAAAAGTGATATAAAGGACAAAGGCAGAAAGAATCTGGATGGGATGATTCAAAGGATGGATTCACCATTCACTACTGAAGTACTGAACCGTCCCCTTCCACCAAAATTTCTTCTCCCACAATTAGATTTGTATGACGGTTCCAAGGATCCTTTGGATCATATCGAATCATTCAAGATGATGATGCTATTGCAAATGACCCCAGATGAGGTGATGTGTAGGGCATTCCCAACAACACTGAAAAGAGCAGCCATAGTATGGTTCAACAAGATACCTCTAGGAACTATTGCAGATTTTGAACAACTCAGCAAGGGTTTTGTTCGTCATTTTATTGGGGGGCAAAGACACAAAAAGCCAACTGGCCATCTTCTCAACATTCAACAAGCAGAAGGAGAATCACTAAGATAGTACATCACCTGATTCAATAAGGAGCTACTGCAAGTAGATGAAGTTGAAGATCAAGTTATCCTAACAACCTTCCAAGCGGGGTTGCTGCCAGGAGATTTCTTCTTCTCAATCACTAAAAGTCCACCAAAAATAGTCGCGGAGTTACTCCGTAAAACTCAAAAGTACATGAATGTAGAAGATGCGGTGCTCGCAAAAGAAATGAAAGGAAAAAGAAAGAGAGACGAAGGAACAAGCAGCAATTGCGACAAGAAGAAGGAGACACGAAATGTTGTGTAGACTACAAGGAAAAAAAAGGAACTTCTAGACAGGAAACCCAGGTTCACGAACTTCACTCCTCTAATAATGCCAATTGAGCAGGTCTTTATGCAAATAAAAGACGATCCCTCCCTACAATGGTCAAAGCCAGTTAGCACTCCAGTAGAAAGGAGAGACAAGAACAAATACTGTAGGTTCCACCAAGATCACGGGCATTGCACCGACGAGTGTAGACATTTAAAAGACCAGGTGGAAACTTTAATTCGACAAGGGAAGTTACAGAAGTACGTCAGAAAGACAGAGCCCCATAGATACCAACAGAAGGACGACCAGGACAAGAACCCAGAGGTAAAGGATAGTAAACCCCCTGCAGGAGAAATAAAGATGATCTTGGGAGGACTAACGATAGGCAGAACGCTAAAGTCCCTAAAAAAGCACAGGAAAGAGAAATAAACAGCGTCCATTTGCTGCTCCCTCCAATGAAGGTGCCAAAGAATGACAAACTTGATATTGCCTTCTCAGAGAGAGACAGTCGCGATATCAGGCAACCCCATGACAATCCGCTGGTAAGCATGCTTAGAGTAGAAGAATTCAACTTCCACCGAGTGTTTATTGACAACGAAAGCTCAACATATATCATCTACTTGCCCGCGTTTCAGCAGATGAAGCTAGATAAGAAAAGGATCAGGCCTTTCACCTCACCTTTGGTAAGCTTCATAGGGGATAGAATCGTCCCTAGAGGCATCGTCACTCTAACTGTAATTGCAGGAACTTATCTAGCACAGGTCACCAAGAATATTGGTTTCCTCATAGTTGATTGTCTTTCGACATACAACATCATCTTGGGAAGACCTACACTCAACAAACTAAGAGTAGCAATGTCAACATATTACTTGAAGGTGAAATTTCCAACAGCCCATAAGGTAGGAGGAATCAGAGAAGACCAATTTCTGGCAAGAGAGTGCTATCAAGCTGCCTTAGCATCCAGAGAGAACCACACATGGGTGATCAATGAACCAGAGCCCACTCCTAAACCATCAAAAATACCACAAGAAGTTGAGATCATCCTAAGAGATCCAACGAAGGTGTTGAAGATTGGAACAACATTCCCAACGTCAAAGAAAGAGAAGATGATTTCCTTCTTAAGGGCAAACCAAGATGTTTTCACCTAGAAACACGAGGATATGCCCGGAATTGATAGGAAGATCATACAGCATCGTCTCAACGTTAACCCAGAATTCAAACCTGTACAGCAAAAGCAAAGAATATTTGCACCGGAACGCAATAAAGCTTACTAGAATTTGATTTCATTAGGGAGGTATTCTGTCCAAATTGGCTAGCAAACGTGGTTATGGTAAAGAAAAGCAATGTGTGTCGACTTCACAAACCTAAATATGGACTACCCAAAAGATAGCTTCCCCTTGCCAATGATTGATCGGTTGGTAGACTCAACTACTGAACACAAGCTCTTGAGTTTCATGGACGCATTTTCTGGATACAATTAGATTCTTATGGATGAAGACGATCAAGAGAAGACCTTGTTTGTCACCAGCCAAAGGTTGTACTGCTACAAAGTTATGCCCTTTGGACTGAAGAACGCAGGAGCCACCTACCAAAGATTGGCAAACTGTATGTTCTCTCACCAGATTGGAAGGAATGTGGAGGTGTACATGGATGATATGCTAGTAAAAAGCAAGGATGAAGCCAACCATTTGGACGACCTAAAAGAGACCTTCAACATACTATGTAAGTACAATATGAAATTAAACCCTGCAAAGTGTATTTTTGCTATTACTTCAGGGAAATTCTTGGGATTCATGGTCTCCCAACGAGGTATAGAAGCAAACCCAAACAAAGTAAAAGCAATAATTGAGGTCAAGTCACTAAAAACAATGAAGGAGGTGCAGCGCTTGACAGGAAAGATTGTAGCCCTAAACAAATTCGTCTCTAGGGTAACGAATAAGTACATGCCATTCTTCAAGGTATTGAAGAAGGCCTTTCAGTGGACTGATGAATGCAAGGAAGCTCTTGCCAAATTGAAAGAGTACTTGATGAAGCCACCACTGTTAAGTCCCTCAGTGATGGGAGAGAAGCTGTATCTTTACCTAGCAGTATCTAACACTGCAGTAAGTTTGGCACTGATCAAAGAAGAAAGGAACGTCCAAAAGCCATTTTATTATACCAACCAAAAATTCCAAGGAGCAGAGGCAAGTTACCCAAGGATGGAAAAGATAGCTTTTGCATTATTAGTTTCCTCTAGAAAGCTCTGTCCTTATTTCCAAGCACACCCCATGGTTGTCATGACAGACCAACCATAAGAAAGACAATGAACAAGATAGATGCAACTAGACGACTCATTCAATGGGCAATTGAATTAGGCCAATTTGACATCAAATATCGGCCCTGAGCAGCAATCAAATCCTAATTGCTAGCAGATTTTATTGTAGAGTTCACTTACCCCTATAAGGAAGAAGGCCCTCCTATGGAAACATGGATGGTGCAAACGGATAGGTCTGCCACGAGGAAAGTAGAAGGAGTAGGAGTAGTACTCATATCTCTTGAAAAAGAAACATTGAAGTATGTAGTCAGATTGTAGTTCCCAGCAACAAATAACGAGGTAAAATACAAAGCATTGCTAACAGGGCTAAGTCTATCGAAGGCTATAGGAGAAAAGAACCTTATCGTCCAAGCTGATTCTCAGCTAATAATCAGACAAGTGAAGGGAGATTATGAAGCCAAAGAAGAAAGGATGCAGAAGTTCTTGAAGATCGTCAAAAGACTCTCACAGCACTTTGATAGCCTAGACTATATGCAAATCCCAAGAACCAAAAATGCAGAAGCTAACTTCTTAGCAAGATTGGCCTCGTCAGACAACTACAATGCAACTTTCGAACTATGTATAGAGATAAGGGGGCAGCCAAGCACAAAAGGTAAATAAGTTCTGAAGATAAAAGAACAAGACAAGTGAATGACTCCTATCGTCCGTTACTTGAAAGAAGGATGGCTCCCTAAAGATAAGACAGAAGTAAGGAAGATACAGATCAGAGTAGCTCACTTCATCATTATTGACAATGTGTTGTACAAACAAGGATATTTATTCCCGTATCTAAGATGTGCCAGTTTAGAAAAAGCAGATTATGTGCTCCGTGAGATACATGAGGGAATCTATGGAAACCACGCTGGGGCATGTTCCTTGGCAGGAAAGGCGCTCAGAGTAAGATATTACTGGCCAACCCTACAAAAATATGCATACAACATCATCAGAGCATGCGACAAGTGTCAATGCTTCGCAAATGTCTAGACAAGACTAGAAGAGACGATGACGCCCATATCCTCACCATGGCCCTTCGCCCAATAGAGAATTGATATTATGGGTCCATTCCTTTTAGGGAAGAAGCAACTTAGATTTCTGATCGTTTGTTGCAATCGATTACTTCACAAAATGGGTAGAAGCAGAGCCAGTGACGACGATAACAGAGGCTAAAATCACAAGCTTTGTGTGGAAAAACATAATCTACAGGTTTGGAGTCCTACATGTCATAATATCAGACAATGGAAAGCAGTTTGACAACTCCAAGTTTTGAAAATTTTGCCAAGACTTAAGAGTCAAGAATCACTACTCTTCTCTAAAACACCTTTAGGCCAACGGCCAAATAGAAGTGACGAATAGAAGCTTGCTCAAAATTATCAAAACTAGGCTCGAGGAGGGAAAAGGGAGCATGGCCTGAAGAACTACAAAATGTCCTTTAGGCATATAGGACGACCACAAAAGTTTGAACAGGAGAAACACCATTCAAACTGACATTTGGCACTAAGGCCGTCATACCAGTGGAAGTAGGACTGATGAGCTTCTGAGTCAAAACATATGAAGACCAAAAGAATTAGCGGGAGCTTAATAGCAATCTGGACTTAATTGATGGAGTCAGAGAAGAAGCTATGAAGCAAGTGGCCAAACACAAGGAAGCAATGGCCAAATACTATAACAGAAAGGTAAAGGTAAGAAGGTTCAACACAAGAGACCTCGTTTTTAGAAAAGTATCACAAGCAACAAAAGACCCATCCCAAGGAAAACTAGGACCAACCTGGGAAGGTCCTTAAGAAGTAATTCGTCACTCTAGAGAAGGCTCTTACTACCTGAAGTCTTTAGACAGACAGGAACTGCCTCGACCATGGAACATAGAACACTGGAAGAAATACTACCGGTAAGGAATACTTTACATTCCAAATTGCCTAATCTTCATATCAGTGTGTATGAAAGTCATTACTTTTGTCATTCATTAGATCAATAATACATGAAATCATTATCCATGCGTATTTATCAATGATTATCCATGATCTATCAAAACATGTACAATGCTTAGGAGTCATCCTTAGGAGACGTCCCAAGAACCTCCGTCATTAAGATTTCAAATTGCAAGCTATTCATGCACAGCCAATGGCATCGTAGCCATCAAAGTTGTTGATACACAACTACCAAGGTCGACTAAATTAGAGTTGTTCAAACACAACTAATATAATCGTCATTCAAGACAAAACAAAAAAATGGTTAACCTAAAAAATGCTCCAATACCACGACTCTAAGTCACAAGTATAGCACAACATCGTCATTCAAACGTCACTCAATAAAAAGCTATTCAAACACAACTAAAAATGCTAAGTTGTTCAAACACAACTAATATCGTCATTCAAGCATGACTGAATAATAAACTATTCAAACACAACTAAAATCATCATTCAAGTATGACTCAATAAAAAGTTGTTCAAACACAGCTAAAAATACTAAGTTGTTCAAACACAATTGAAATCATCATTCAAGCATGACTTAATAAAAAGCTATTCAAACGCAACTAAGAATACTAAGTTGTTCAAACACAACTAAAATTGTCATTCAAGCATGACTCAATAAAAAGCTATTCAAACACAACTAAGAATACTAAGTTGTTTAAACACAACTAAGATCGTCATTCAAAAATGACTTAATAAAAAGTTTTTCAAACACAGCTAAAATAAAATATATTCCAAGTTGTTCAAACACAACTAAAATCTTCATTCAAACATGACTTAATAAAAAACTGTTCAAACTCAGCTAAAAAAAACATTCCAAGTTGTTCAAACACAACTAAAATCGTCATTCAAACATGACTTAATAAAAAGATGTTCAA
Source organism: Quercus gilva (assembly GCA_023621385.1). Classification (NCBI taxonomy): domain Eukaryota; kingdom Viridiplantae; phylum Streptophyta; class Magnoliopsida; order Fagales; family Fagaceae; genus Quercus; species Quercus gilva. The sequence goes on along the minus strand of CM042473.1, from coordinate 60,808,987 downwards.
AAACAACTCTAAAAAAATCCCAAGTTTTTCAAACACAACTAAAATCGTCATTCAAACATGACTCAACAAAAAGCTATTCAAACACAACTAAAAAAATACTAAGTTGTTCAAACACAACTAAGATCATCATTCAAACATGACTCAATAAAAAGCTATTCAAACACAGCTAAAAGGGACGACCAGACATAAATTCCTTCGCGACGTCGTCCACAACCAAGCCAGAAAGGTCCAAGCCAAGATGATGCTTTGCTATCCACTTCACGAGGAGATCGAAGCCCTTCATATAGTACTTGCACAAGTCATCAGAATACTCGTCAGAGTCTTTGAAGTCTTGTACTGCTGTGGCCCCAACATTCTGTAGTTTCAGCTCCAGGTCACCAATCTGCTTGTCCTTCAACTTGCATAAGTCCTTCTCCACTTGTAGGCTTTTCTCCAAGGTTGCCACACGCTTCTTGTCATTTTTAGTCTTAGCAATAAGAATAGCAACCTTGTTCTTTAGTGTCTCATTCTCAGCAGATAAAGACTTGACCAAGGGCTCAGATGTGGCCACCTTCTTTTCTAAGTCTAAGAGCTTCCTAGAGATGAACAGAAACTCCCCTAAAGCCTACAAAGAAATTCTCCCTTAGTAGAAACAAAACAAAGAAAAGGAAGAAATTATAAACAGCCTACCTGCACAAGCTTGTGAATATGGGACGACATCACCTCGCTAGATGACTATGCCATCAGAGGACCTAAATCATCCATAGAAAGTGCCTCATGTTGGAAAATCTTGTTTTGTATCTCATAAAAAACACACAGCGGAAGCAACAAACACAGATCTACTTCAATCGTGAAAGATAACATGTAACCATGAATTCTAAAACAAAGAATAGAAAGCGTACCTTGATGCAGTGAATTTCAAAACCATGACTTGAGAATACCTTTAATCTTCATCTCAATTCCACATGGTACCCAAAATGTGTGGTCTCTCAATCAGTCTTTTTGTACATAGATTCTCAAAGAAAATTCTTCTTCTTCTCCTTGTAGAGAAAAACTGATTTCTTTTCTTTTTATCATACGTACATTTTAACTACCTTAGTAGTTTCTTTATTTAATAACTCTTATTAAATAAAAATTAATTATCTAATTGGGTTAGCCTTTTGGGCCTATCCAATTGGGCTTTAGTTTGTGGCTTGAGATAGGACCAAAGGGAACAAATAAGACTCTAGCTCCAATGGGCCTTGGGTTTTACTGTCAACTCTTGACAAGTCCAAAGTTACCATTAATTATATTCAATACCACTATAAGAATATAATTGCACTCTAGGCCTTATTAATTAATTATATCCCAAGACTTTATTATACATACAACCCCTTCATTAAAATATTCGTACTAATACAAAGTCATGAATATAGACTGTCACTTTGAAGATTACTACATCTTAATCCTTAAGTACCCGATTTAATCTTTTATGTTATTCATTATATATTTATGAAATCCAATTCTATAAATATATACTTTAGTAACTCATTACTAAAGTGGTTGGGCCCAACACTCTGAATAACCAAACCTATTAAACTTATCTCAATGAAATATTTTATATCTCCGTTAAGAGATTATGAATTCCATCTTGAGAATATATGTTCCATCAACACTAAATGTGGCTGCCCAACATACTGAGGTTTTGATCGTAACTTATAAATCTCACTCTTGATATATCAAAGCAACTTACACCTCATGATCAGGTCCATTATTCTCTCATGATTTAAAGTTGATGTAAATAGAAGTCGTGAGATTTATTATTCATTTGACAGTCGTTAGGAGAATAATAAATCTCACAACGGTCCAGTTCAATATGTCTCAACTCTTAAAACATATCAACATATCAACTAGAAGTCTCCACTTCCATGATCAAGACAAATCATCTTAGTTGACATGTTATAGTCTTCGCAGATAAAATGTCCAATTTCATCACCGACTACTAATTAAAATTCTGAGTTTACAAAGAACTTGCGATTTATATCTTATGTGACTAAATCACATAAATCACATACTATGCATCTCATGGAGTAAGATAATGTCATATTAGTTCATTAATAGATAGTCTCATATAATTAAACAATTTAATTATTTATGACATGCCAATAAATTGGATTTTAGGGCACAAACCCCAACAATCTCCCACTTGCCCTCAATGACAATTTACCATATATCCAACACTTATCTCCTTTTAGAGTAATTTATAGTCACTCTAAGGCAAGGTTTGGAAACAAGTTTCAGTCAGATTTATTACATAAATTATCTTTTTCTACTACTACTTCTCACGTACTCATATCTCTCTAATGAGATGATACTTACTCTTAATGTGCATCTTCACCACCTAGGATGAACACATATCTTGAAACCTAACTTCATGAATCACAATCAAACTACAAGTCAGTATTTGTACATCCAATAACTATCAAATCCTCACTCTGGTGGACAAGCATATAATCCCTCATTCTCCTAAGATATTTGAGTATATGCTTTACTCCCACTAAATTAAGTAATCTTTGATTCAATTGATATTTGCTTACCATGCCCACCGTAAAATAGATATTTAGCCTAGTATATAGCATAACATAAAGACTTCCTATAAATTTGATATAAGGAACTGTCTTAGTATGCTCTTCCTTTTATATGTCTTAGGACTATAGTCCTATATAAAGGAACTTCAAACTTAAAAGGAAAGAATCATTTCTTAAAGTATTCATGCTATACTTGGCTAGAATCTAATCTATTTAAGCAGTTTGAGATAGACCCAACATCCTAATTTCTGAATTTTAACAAAGTTATAATACTTAGGATGTAGCTAGTCTTTCCCAAGTACTTTATATCAAACTGGACTAGACAACCAAAAACTTTATTGATGACAATAACTCTACATCATCCTAAATGATTAGAATGTCATCAACATACATTAAGAAATTTATTATTCTATATAACTTCTACACACATAAGGCCTTTTAATACTTGATCAAAATCAAACAATTTGATTGCTTGATCAAATATGATATTTTACGATTTAGATGCTTGCTTTAGTCCATAAATAGACTTTAAGCAACTTATATACTAAACACTACTGGTTATTTGCTATGTACAAGTCTAATTACATCATATAGATGTTTTCCTCAAGATTGCTACTAAAAGAAGCTTTCTTGATATCTATTGCCATATTTCATCCAAATGAAATATAATGAATAAGAGAATCTAGATAGAGTCAAACTTGACTATTGGTGAAAAAATCTTTTCATAATCGAACCATTTCTTTTTGAATAAATCTTTTCACCATTAGTCTTGACTTTGAAGATTTACACCTTCAAATCTATCAATCTCATTTACTTATAGACCTATTTAAAAAACAATAGGTTTAATGCCTTTAGGCGTCTCTACAAGTTCTAGACTTTAAATAAAATCTAATTCTATTCACATAACTTTGATCCAGTAATCCATATTCATACCATCTATTGCCTTTACGTAGAACCGATGATCAAATTCGTATCCTTGTGGAATAACTACAAAAGTTTATTCCAAAAGTATGAATTTATTTGGAAATCCTCCCACTACGATGTTGTACTAATGTAAAAGTTATATATAGAATAATGTCTTGTGGTATATCTAATACAACCATCTCATTTCCAAATGTATTTTATAGTTGTCCTACAACAAAATCTAACATTTTTCTTCTAGAACAATCTACCTTTAAAAGAGCCCTATTCCTCCCTTATGTATGTACTAACTTAAAGAAGTCATTGGAACTTCATTCCTTTACGAAAAAGAGTCCTAGATCTTATTATCTTCTAAATAGAATTCACAGACTGGGAATATAATAGAATAATGGTTTTAAAAGTCCATCTTTCACCAATCTTGAATATCATTTAGATTAATAAAATCTAGACATAAGTGCCAAAAACATGCAATTACAAAGGATGGAAACTTTCTCTTTAAAAAGTAAAACATGTAAATTTTCATCTAGTAGACAATCATGGATAAAGCTTAGCATTACCAAACCAAAAACACTTTCCTTTGGTCATACTTTTGAGTCTAATTTCCTTTAGGCAACTATTAGGACAACTAGCTTGTCCAACTGTTTGGTATTATAATTTATCTTCTTACCACCCTTACCTTTCGTTTTAGGCTAAGAATTTGAATTAAATCATATTGATTCTAACCTTAGCTTTTAGGATGTCTTCTGTTGCGTAGAACTCACTCATCAATTCAGGTAACATAAAAGAAATTTAGTTTCAAAACAATCTGAATTGATCAAATGATTCTAACAAGGACTTGTGGATCATATCCACATGAGATTAACATTTAATCTCTACATCCAAGAATTTCAATTCATTTTAAAAATAAAATATTTTCATAAAATGACATAGAATTGGAACTTCTTAAGCCTTTCTTAGCACTCAATATGATTCATACCAAACATCTCATTTAGACTTAATATAAAGTCTAAGTCTAGTATTAACTCTTGCATCTCATGCAGTAGTACAATTGAGATAGAAGCCAATATAACATCTTAGCATTTCAATGGAGACTATGATCATATCATAAGCTATCTTCCATTAATGCATCATGTATAAGAAATTATGACGATGCTAAATCGAAACATAAATTATGCACTTCAGCTCCTTTAACTACCATGTCCAAAATTTATTTCTTAGTTAATGTGATTTAATTAAATAGTAGTTAGAGGACAAAATTTATGACAACTTTATTTTAAGACCATGAACTTAAATACCAAGACATTATCATTTTGCATCCATAACCATATAATATGGAACCCATAAAACATACTATACTAGGTGCAACAACAACCCAATCCATGTCTATCATTCCTTGGTAGCAAGTTTATTATAAACACATTAATTGATTGAGAACTATTCTCATTATTAGTGCTATCATGATAACTCTTATCATACACTAATAATATGCCGTATTAACTTTAGCCTCTAAGTAATAATGACATAGCTCCTTTGGAAGGTTAACATTACACTTAGTCTAGTGTACACCACTATCTAGAATCATGTGTAGCCACATTTCATCTCCCTTATAGTGTTTAAACTTGTAGTACCATGAAACAAAACACCCTCCTTTGGGATCGCGAGGCATATACGCCAAGACAAGGTGCTTGTTCACACTAGTTTAAACGGGTAAGTTCAATCTTGTAGTACTATAAAGTAAACACCCTCCTTTGGGATCGCGAGGCATATACGCCAAGACAAGGTGCTTACCCATACTATTATGAACCGATAATGGAGGCCGTGAGATCCAACCCTTGTATCTCTCTCCCACTAGAAATTTTAAAACAAGTGGATTGTCCTGAAATCATTGTGATCTTATCACAATTTGAACCCTACACATCAAATGTGTTTAATTGTTTAAATTTAATGCGATGTAACCAAGTCACATCACAATAGCGTAACGAACATTCGCGCAATCACAAAAAAAGTTTAACCTTGTAATCCGTAAAGTAAATACCCTCCGCATGGAATGCAAGACTCGAAGTCAAGACAAGGTATCTACTCACATTACAATAAACTTAACAAAAGGGTTATTTCCAGAACTCCCACTCATTATTTGGGTTTTTCTTAAATAATTGTGATCCCATCACAACTAATAACCTTGCACTTGATAAAGACTCTAATCTTATTAGAATCACTAACTAAAATGGAAGTCCTAAACTATTTAGAATTCCTTAAACACTAATGAATCAAAAATTGATTATATAGAACTCTATCCTTAATTTATTAGATAAAGTATTCTAATCTCATTAGGTATTTTAGTTAGATAATGATTAATAAATGTCCTTAACTTTTAAGGACTTTAAAATTAATCACATAGTTTTGCTCTTTATACATGTAATAAACAGGTGTCAGAATTTTTTGGCGACTCGTTTTGGCAACTAGCCCAGTCGCGAGTTTTGGCGACTCAATTTGGTGACTCGCCCAATCGCAAAAATGCCCAAAAACAGCCATTTTTCTGTTAACTGTTTTTGACATTTTTCATTTTTCTTCCATCAAAAAAACTTTTTGATTTTATCAACAGAGATTTATAGATCAAACATTAGGGTTTTCAATATCTAGATCAAGAACCATAATAATGCTAGAAACCTTGAAAACACAATCCTAATCTCATTAGGAATAAATTTCATAATCCTAGCATTAACATACTGTTTGACCATAAAATAAATATATAATGCAAGGCAAGCAACAATATGATGAATCCTTTATAAACAATTTGCATGTAAACCCATAAAAAATATAATATACGGATTGTACAACCAAGGCAAATATTACATGCTTATAAGATGGCCATCAAGAACTTGCATATAAACCCATATATATAATTGAAAGCATGTTAATAGCGGAATGAAAATGCCACATGGGTCCATAAAACCATGCAAGATCAAAAGCCTTATAATAATCAAACCATGCAAGCCTTATATTTATATTTATATCCAAGCGGTGCAAAGCATCATTCACGCACTTGACAGTTACATTCAATAGTCAATAACTATATCCATTCCAAGAAAACAAGAGACCGACACATCAAACTCTATCAATGCATTATAGGTTTATGTGTTCGTCTCTAATATAAAGACTATTATGTTCATGTCCAAAACAAACACCATCATAACACGCCATACATGGAGAGACATAATCTTGACCACTTCGAACAAACCAAGAGAATATGCATCCTTGGTGTGAACCCAGTATCATCATGTCTCACATACGTGAATGGCATTGGAAACGGTTATTGAATAAAATTCAACTGCCAACTATATCCAAGCAGTGCAAAACAAAATGCTCATGCTTGACCGATATACCAGTTTCATTTACATTCTTTAAACCTTAATCCATATCTTTCACAAAAGAGTACAATCAAGGACACAATTATGCAGAAAATTTTACTGCAGAAAATTAAATCATCAAGAAAACAATTTTTCTTTAATTCTAAAACTCAATCACATGTTACACAATGTTGGGATTTGTGCCCTAAAATCCTATTGTATGATGCTATGTATTATATTATGTATGACATGATGTATGACTTAATATTGTAATTCATAAAGTTGTTTTATTATTATCTAAAATAATGGTAACTTGAATATTTAGACATTATCATATAGTCCATGAGATGCATAGTATGTGATTTATGTGATTTAGTCACAGAAGATATAAGTCACAAGTTCTTTGTAAACTCAGAATTTGGTTCGTAGTCGGTGATGAGATTGGGCATTTCATCTGCGAAGACTATAACATATTAACTAAGATGATTTGTCTTGATCATGGAAGTGATGACTTCTAGTTGATATGTTGATATGTTTTAAGAATTAAGACATATTGAACTGGACCGCTGTGAGATTTATTATTCTCCTAACAACTGTCAATTGAATAATAAATATCACGACTTATATTTGCATGAACTCTTAATCCTGAGAGAATAATGAACCTGATCATGAAATGTAGGTTGCTTTGATATATTAGGAGTGAGATCTAAAGTAACGGTCAAAACCTCAGTATGTTGGGCAGCCACATTTAGTGTTGACAGAACATATATTTTCAAGATGAAATTCATGGTCTCTTAACGGAGATACAAAATATTCCCTTGAGATAAGTTTAATGGGTTTGTTATTCAAAGAGTTAGGCCTAACCACTTTGATAAGAAATTACTAAAGTATATATATTTATGAAATTGGATTTCATAAATATATGATGAATAACTTAAAAGGATTAAACCGGGTACTTAAGGATTCAGATGTAGTAATCTTCAAAGTGGCAGTCTATATTCATGACTTTGAATTACTACAAATATTTTATGAAGAGATTGCATGTATAATAAAATCTTGGGATATAATTTATTAATAAGGTCTAGAATGCAATTATATTTATATAGTAGTATTAAATATAATTAATGGTAACTTTGGACTTGTCAAGAGTTGACAGAAAAGCCCAAAGCTCATTGGAGCTAATGTCTTATTGGTCCCTTTTGGTTCCACTCCAAGCCACACACTAAAACCCAATTGGAAATGCCCAATAGGCTAGCCCAATTAGATAATCAGTTAGTTATAAAGGGAGAAACATACAGAATTTTTTCATTAGAAAAAGGAGAGACATCATTGTGAAATGGTGTGTATGTGTGAGTGAAGCCACTCATTATTCTCCCTTAGAAACTGATTGAGAGACCACACTTCTTGGGCGTAAAGTGGAATTGAAGTGAAAATTAAAAGTGTTCCAAAGTACTTCTAATGTTTTGTTTTGAATTTCACTACATTAAGGTATGCTATCTTGTTCTTAAACTCTGAAATTTACATAATGCAAGTTATCAATCGTGAATGAAATAGATTCATGTTTGTTGCTTCCGCTGTGTGTTTTGTATGAGATATAAAACCAGATTTTCCAACAATTGGTATCAGAGCCAGGTTTCCATATCATGCTTGTATAACATGTGATTGTGTTTTAGAATTTAAGAAAACCGTTATCTTTGTGTTTTCAAATTTTTGCATAAAGTTATTGTTCCAAGAGGACACGATTGTAACTTTTGTTTTGTGCCGTATGGTTTTGGTGTTTGTTTTTATCAAGGACACCATCTACACTTCTTGTGAACGGGTTTATTGAAGTTGTTTTATAAACATGATCGGCCATTAAGACACGAACATTCAAAGAAAGTAGTTATTGTTCGTTGACAATAACTACTCTCAAGGGTAGTTATCGAATGCCAATTAACATAACTGCCATGCTACGTTTAATATATGAGATATATATTGATTCACGTTAATTGTAGTAGGCCATGATTATGTTTCTTTGGATCAAGTGCCGTGTCATGCTTTTATATGCATCAAGAATGCGCATGCATTAAGGATTCAAGTTCTTTATTTCATATTGAATCCGTATATTATATATAATGTAATAATCATATATTACATGTAATAATTCATATATTATATTATATATAATGTAATATGGGTTTGTAATGTAATATGGGTTTTTATTACGATATATATATTTATATATATATATATATATATTAATGCTAGAATTAAAGTATTCATTTAATGAAATTTATTCTTAATGAGATTGGGATTATGTTTTCAAGGGTTTATAGCATTAATATGGTTTTTGATCTTAAAAACCTTTAATTTAAAATATCTAGTGGGAGAGAGATACAAGGGTTGGATCTCATAGCCTCCATTATCAGTTCATAGTAGTGTGGGTAAGCACCTCGTCTTGGCGTATATGCCTTGCGATTCCAAAGGAGGGTGTTTACTTCATAGTACTACAAGATTGAACTAACCTGTTTAAAGTAGTGTGGACAAGCATCTCGTCTTGCGTATATGCCTCGTGATCCCAAAGGAGGGTGTTTTGTTCCATGGTACTACAAGTTTAAACATTATAAGGGAGATGAAATGTGGCTACACATGATTCTAGATAATGGTGTACACTAGACTAAATGTAATGTTAACCTCCCAAAAGAGCTATGTCATTATCATTTAGAGGCTAAAACTAATACGACATATTATTAGTGTATGATAAGAGTTATCATGATAGCACTAATAATGAGAATAGTTCTCAATCAATTAATGTGTTTATAATAAACTTGCTACCATGGAATTATAGACATGGATTGGTTTGTCGTTACATATATTATTTTATGGTTTTATAAGGTTCCATATTATATGTTTATATGCTAAATTGATAATGTCTAGTTTACTTATTATATTCATGTTTGTTATTTTCAGATTTAAAATCATGGCATCATTTAGCCCACTTGTTGCTATTCTTAATCAAAACACACTAACTGGATCCAACTATGTTGATTGGAAAAGAAATTTGAACATTGTTCTTACTGCTGAAGAGCACAAATATGTGCTTACTCAACCATGTCCTAGTTTTCCATCATTAAATGCTCCTCTTGAGGAAAAACAGCGATATGATCATTGGCAGAAATCTAATGAGATGGCTAAATGCTATATCCTAGCATCTATTTCAAATGTTCTACAGCATCAAATGCAGGATGTAGAACTGGTTTCGGACATTATGCTAAGTCTGAAGGAGATGTTTGGTGAGCAAGGCCGTTTTGCAAGGCAAGAAACTATGAGGCAGATTTATAATACCAAAATAGCTAAAGGTACTTCAGTGAGGGAGCATTGTCTTAGGATAATCTCTAATCTGAATACATTGGAAGTTTTAGGTGCCAATATTGATGGAGAATCCCAAATGGATATGATACTCCAGTCACTACCAGAATCATTCAAGGAATTCAAACTTAAATATAATATGAACAAAAAGATTTATACATTGTCTGAATTGATGAATGAGTTGGTAGAGACAGAAGGCATCTTTGGTACTTCTAGTGTTGATGCTAATATGGCTGAAGCTTCTACTTCTCAACCTAAATCGAAAGGGAAGGGTAAGAAGAAGAAGAAGGACTTCACTAAGCAAAATGGTAAACAAGTTACCTTAGGAGTTGCCAACAAAGGAAAGAAAACCAAAAGAAAGTGTTTCCATTGTGGTGAGAAAAGACATTGGAAGAGGAATTGTCCAATATTTAAGGCTGCCAAGAATAAAGGTATGAAAAGTACATTCCTTCTTGAAACATGTTTGGTATAGAATCCCACAGATTCTTGGTGTGTGGATTCAGGTTGTACTAATCATATCTGCAAATCCTAGCAAGGGTTTCAGGAGACTAGAAAACTGAATGAAGGGGAAATGTTTCTTACCTTGGTTGATGGGAGCAGGATTCCAGTTGTAGCTATTGGAGTGTTTAATTTATGTTTTGAATCTAGAGTTTTAATATTGGAAGACTGTTTGTATGTACCTAATGTTCGTAGGAATTTAATTTCTGCAACTTATTTAGGTAAACATGGATATTATGTTATCCTAAAAGACAATGTTGTAATAAAGAAGGATAAAGTGTTTATCTATTTTGGTAATATTGTGGATGGTCTTTATATTTTAACTCCTGATAAGCATGAATTACATAATTCTAAATTAGACCATAACTCTCATATAAAATCATTAAAGAGAAAGTTTCCTTCTACTAATGAAGCATATATTTGGCACTTGCGTTTGGGTCATATTAATCCAAACAGAATCCGAAGACTTATCAAAGATGGACTCTTAGAGCCATTGGACTTTGATCAATTTCCAGTTTGTGAATCTTGTTTGGAAGGCAAAATGACCAAACGACCTTTTAATGCAAAAGGTAGAAGAGCCCAAAAATTGCTTGAATTAGTTTATACAGATATATGTGGTCCTATGTCAACCCAAGCAAAAGAAGGTTATGAGTACTTCATCACTTTTACGATGATTACTCAAGATATGGTTATGTATACCTAATGAGACGGAAGTCCGAAGCCTTTGAAAAGTTCAAAGAGTTTAGGGCTAAAGTTGATAATCAATTAGATAAACACATAAAAGCCATCTGATCTGATCATGGTGGTGAATACCTTCTTGGGGATTTCAAGGATTACTTAACTCAAAATGGGATCATATCCTAATTGACTGCACCTGGAACTCCCCAACAGAATGGTGTAGTAGAAAGAAGGAATAGGACTCTTTTGGAAATGGTTAGGTCCATGATGAGTTACTCAACTTTACTAGTTTCCTTTTGGGGATATGCACTAAAAACTGCAATGCATATTTTGAATTTAGTTCCATCAAAATCTGTTCCCAACACACCTAAGGAATTATGGAGTGGGCGTAAACCTAGTATGAAATATCTCCACATTTGGGGATGTCCAGCACATGTGTTGAAAAGGAAGTTTGATAAGTTGGAAGCTAAAACCGAAGTATGCATGTTTTTAGGGTATTCAAAAGAAATAAAGGGTTATTTATTCTATAATCATAAAGATAACAAAGTGTTTGTTAGCATACATGCCAAATTTTTGGAGGATGATTATGTGAATAATTTTGATCCTAGAAATAAAGTTGTTTTGGCTAAAATAAATGAAACTGTAAATGAACAACCAATGGATGAAACTAGGGATGATGTGGCTGTATTAGATACACCGCAAGATATTACTCATGAGATGACTAGTACACAGGTGCCTCGTCGTAGTGGGAGAATTATTTGGCCACCTATAAGATTTATAGGTTTAGGAGAAACTTATGAAGCTATCTCAGAAGAGGCTGAATCGGATCCCTACACTTATGAAGAGGCAATGAATGATATAGATGCACATCATTGGGTCAAAGCTATGAAATCTGAATTAGATTCTATGTATTCCAATCAAGTTTGAGATCTTCTAAAGGTGCCTAGCAGCATTAAACATGTTGGTTGCAAATGGGTTTACAAGAGAAAGAGAAGGATAGATGGAAAGGTTGAAACCTTTAAAGCAAGACTAGTGGCAAAAGGGTATACACAAAAAAAAAGGTATTGATTATGATGAAACTTTTTCACCAGTAGCCATGCATAAATCTATTAGAATTCTCTTATCCATTACTGCTCATTATGATTATGAGATTTGGCAAATGGATGTCAAGACTACATTTCTTAATGGCAATCTTAAAGAAGAAATCTATATGATGCAACCGGAAGGTTTCATAGCAAAGAACCAAGAGCATATGATATGCAAGTTGAAAAGGTCCATTTATGGACTTAAGCAAGCATCTAGGTCATGGAACATCAAATTTGATCAAGCAATCAAATCATTTGGTTTTGAACAAAATCTTGATAAACCATGTGTGTACAAAAGACATCGAGATAAAGTAGTAATGTTCCTAATACTTTATGTTGATGACATTCTACTCATTGGAAATGATGTAGGGGTAATGTCATCAGTAAAAGTTTGGTTGTCAAGCCAATTTGATATGAAGGACTTAGGTGAAGCTAACTTTATTCTAGGGACCAAGTTTTGGCGAGATCACAAGAATAAGATGTTAGGTTTATCACAAACTGGGTATATAGATAAGGTTCTAGAACGGTTTAGCATGCAAAACTCCAAGAAAGGATTGCTTCCTTTCAAACATGGAGTTCCTTTGTCTGATGACCAAAGGCCTAAGACTCAAGAGGAAGAAAATAATGCTTCTGCAGTAGGAAGTCTCATGTATGCCATGCTTTGTACTAGACCAGATATCTGTTATTCGGTTGGCATGGTCAGCCGATATCAATCAAATCTATGACCAAAACATTGGCAAGCTATAAAGCATATTCTCAAGTATCTACGAAGAACGAGAGATTATATGCTTGTTTATCGAAGTGAGGATTTGATACCCATTGGCTATACAGATTCAAACTTTCAATCGAATCTAGATTTTAGAAAATCCACATCAAAATATGTTTTCACCTTAGGAGGTGGAGCCATAACTTGGAGGAGTGTCAAACAATCTTGTATTGCGGACTCTACCATGGAAGCAGAATACGTTGCTGCTTGTGAAGCAGCAAAGGAAGCTGTATGGCTCAAAAAATTCCTTTCTGACCTTGGTGTAATGAGAATGGAACAAGTTCCCATCACATTGTTTTGTAACAATAGTGGTGCAGTTGCACAATCAAAAGATCCAAGGAACCACAAGAAAAGAAAGCACATCGAGAGAAAGTATCACATCATTAGAGATATTATTGCTCATGGAGATGTGGTGGTAGCAAAGATTGAAAGTGCAAATAATCTAGCAGATCCCTTCACCAAAGCCTTGCCTCAAAGGACCTTTGAGTCACATTTAGAAGGAATGGGAGTTAGATTAGTGCATAATAGTCTTTAGGGCAAATGGGAGATTGTTGGGATTTATGCCCTAGAATCCTATTGTATGATGCTATATATTATATTATGCATGACATGATGTATGACTTAATATTGTAATTCATAAAGTTGATTTATTGTTATCTGAAATAATGGTAACTTGAATATTTGGACATTATCATATAGTCCATGAGATGCATAGGATGTGATTTATGTGATTTAGTCACAAAAGATATAAGTCACAAGTTCTTTGTAAACTTAGAATTTGTTTCGTAGTCGGTGATGAAATTGGTCATTTCATCTGCGAAGACTATAACATATTAACTAAGATGATTTATCTTGATCATGAAAGTGGTGACTTCTAGTTGATATGTTGATATGTTGATATGTTTTAAGAGTTAAGACATATTGAACTAGACCGCTGTGAGATTTATTATTCTCCTAACGACTGTCAATTGAATAATAAATCTCACGACTTATATTTGCATGAACTCTTAATCCTGAGAGAATAATAGACTTGATCATGAAATGTAGGTTGCTTTGATATATTATGAGTGAGATCTAAAGTAACGGTTAAAACCTCAGTATGTTGGGCAGCCACATTTAGTGTTGATGGAACATATATTTTCAAGATGGAATTCATGGTCTCTTAACAGAGATACAAAACATTCCCTTGAGATAAGTTTAATAGGTTTGTTATTCAGAGAGTTAGGCCTAACTACTTTGGTAAGAAATTACTAAAGTATATATTTATGAAATTGGATTTTATAAATATATGATGAATAACTTAAAAGGATTAAACCGGGTACTCAAGAATTAAGATGTAGTAATCTTCAAAGTGGCAGTCTATATTCATGACTTTGAATTACTACGAATATTTTATGAAGGGGTTGCATGTATAATAAAGTCTTGGGATATAATTTATTAATAAAGCCTAGAGTGCAATTATATTTATATAGTGGTATTAAATATAATTAATGATAACTTTGGACTTGTCAAAAGTTGACAGAAAAGCCCAAAGCCCATTGGAGCTAGTGTTTTATTGGTCCCTTTTGGTCCCACTCCAAGCCACACACTAAAGCCCAATTAGAAAGGCCCAATAGGCCAGCCCAATTAGATAATTAGTTAGTTATAAAGGGAGAAACATACAGAATTTTTTCATTAGAAAAAGGAGAGACATCATTGTGAAATTGTGTGTATGTGTGAGTGAAGCCACTCGTTATTCTTCCTTAGAAACTGATTGAGAAACCACACTTCTTAGGCGTAAAGTGGAATTGAAATGAAGATTAAAAGTGTTTCCAAGTACTTCTAATGTTTTGTTTTGAATTTCACTACATTAAGGTACGCTATCTTGTTCTTAAATTTTGAAATTTACATAATGCAAGTTATCAATCGTGAATGAAATAAATCCATGTTTGTTGCTTCCGTTGTGTGTTTTGTATGAGATACAAAACCAGATTTTCCAACAACATAAATATGATATTGAAGACCGCTCTGATACCATTTGTTGGAAAATCTTGTTTTGTATCTCATGCAAAACACACAGCAGAAGCAACAAACATAGATCTACTTCAATCGTGAAAGATAACATGTAACCATGAATTCTAAAACAAAGAATAGAAAGCGTACCTTGATGCAGTGAATTTCAGAACCATGACTTGAGAATACCTTTAATCTTCATCTCAATTCCACATAATGCCCAAGATGTGTGGTCTCTCAATCAGTCTTTTTGTACATAGATTCTCAAAGAAAATTCTTCTTCTTCTCCTTGTGGAGAAAAACTGATTTCTTTTCTTTTCATCATACGTACATTTTAACTACCTTAGTAGTTTCTTTATTTAATAACTCTTATTAAATAAAAACTGATTACCTAATTGGGTTAGCCTTTTGGGCCTATCCAATTGGGTTTTAGTTTGTGGCTTGAGATAGGACTAAAGGGAACAAATAAGACTCTAGCTCCAATGGGCCTTGGGCTTTACTGTCAACTCTTGACAAGTCTAAAATTACCATTAATTATATTCAATACCACTATAAGAATATAATTGCACTCTAGGCCTTATTAATTAATTATATCTCAAGACTTTATTATACATACAACCCCTTCATTAAAATATTCCTAGTAATACAAAGTCATGAATATAGACTGTCACTTTGAAGATTACTACATATTAATCCTTGAGTACCCGATTTAATCCTTTATGTTATTCATTATATATTTATGAAATCCAATTCTATAAATATATACTTTAGTAACTCATTACTAAAGTGGTTGGGCCCAACACTCTGAATAACCAAACCTATTAAACTTATCTCAAGGAAATATTTTATATCTCCGTTAAGAGATTATGAATTCCATCTTGAGAATATATTTTCCATCAACATTAAATGTAGCTGCCCAACATACTGAGGTTTTGACCGTAACTTATAGATCTCACTCTTGATATATCAAAGTAACCTACACCTATGATCAGGTCCATTATTCTCTCAGGATTTAGAGTTGATGTAAATAGAAGTCATGAGATTTATTATTCATTTAACAATTGTTAGGAGAATAATAAATCTCACAGCGGTCCAATTCAATATGTCTTAACTCTTAAAACATATCAACATATCAACTAGAAGTCTCCACTTCCATGATCAAGACAAATCATCTTATTTG
Organism: Quercus gilva; assembly: GCA_023621385.1. Lineage (NCBI taxonomy): Eukaryota > Viridiplantae > Streptophyta > Magnoliopsida > Fagales > Fagaceae > Quercus > Quercus gilva. The sequence goes on along the minus strand of CM042473.1, from coordinate 60,792,626 downwards.
ACATGTTATAGTCTTCACAGATGAAATGCCTAATATCATCACCGACTATGAACTAAAATTCTGAGTTTACAAAGAACTTGCGATTTATATCTTCTGTGACTAAATCACATAAATCACATACTATGCATCTCATGAACTAAGATAATGTCCTATTAGTTCATTAATAGATAGTCTCATATAATTTAACAATTTAATTATTTATGACATGCCAATAAATTGGATTTTAGGGCACAAACCCCAACACCTCATGGGCCTTCAAAGCTGCTGCGTCAGCGTCATCCCAGAAGGTAGGAAGGAAAATTTACCACTAGCCTTTTTCTTCTTTCTAATCTCCTTTCCACGAGAGACAATCATCTTAAATGATGAAGTGGGAGAAGTAGGGCACTTAGCAGGCGAGTGGGTAAGAGAAGGTGTTATCACAGGATCTTTCTTAACAACGTCTCCGGCCTTTTTCTTGGACAAAATACCACTGACGCTGCCACCCTTGGCTTTCTTCTCTTAGGCCTTAGCTAATTTCTACTTGCTAAACCTAGTCGTCATTCTTGAAAGGACAAGGCAAAAGTATTAAAAAAATAAATAAATAAATAAAAAGAGAAGAAGAAAAGAAAGAAAAAGGCAGAAACACGTACTCTTTCTCGCAACTTCCAAATTCTTATGAACCTTAGTAGATGGTTCCGGACCTAAAAAGTGTAAAAACAAAGACTGAGGAGAAACAAGTTTGTCAAAATCCTTGACTGACTCAAGATACTCCTTTACTTTCTCAACGCAATGTTGGTACCTCTTTTTCAAACAAGGATGCTGGGCAACTGCAAAACAAGAATACAAATAAGTCACCTATCATTGTCACTCATAAAAGAAGGGAAAAGCAACTAAAAAAATGAGAAAGATGCACCAAACACGGGAACTCCTTAACTACGAAAAAACTTGGGGGCTTTGTCGAAGTCCTTACCCGGGACGAACTCCTAACCACTTCTAAAGATAAAAAAAAGAAATTTGGCTTCTAGTTTCGGAGAGACAAGGGGTAATCAAGGATTAGCCTAGAAGCCCTATCCCACGGCTTAAACTCATAATAGCTGGGGTTCCTAAGATTTCCTCAAACGATAAAAATGGAGGAATTCGTCCCTCTTGATGACATCACCATCATTGGCAGACATCCACACCACCATGCAAGAAATGAGAATCCGCCAAGAGTTAGGCACTAACTGTGCAAGAGTAAGATGCAAATAGGAAAAAAGTTTCCTAACAAAGGGATGAATAAGGAAACGAAGGCCACTAACAAAATCGACCTCGTAAAAACAAACCTCATCAACATAAGAGTGACAAGCCCTCTCTTCATCACTTGAGATCCTAATTTCCACAAAATCAGGGAATTGAAACCTATCCTTGATTCGCTACTCATCCTTTCCCGTAAGGGAACACAAGATCTTCCAGGCTTTATAAAGGGTGGACACAAAAGTGGCCTCCTAGACCACGCGATCATTAGACGAGGATAGGCCTGTCTCCAAATCACTAGACCTCACCTCAGACATTTTCAACGACCTAGCTACCCTAGCAAAATGGGAAACTAGAGGAAATAACAAGAAAGGGCAGAGGTATACGGGCAGTCCTCTCCTACAAAGAAACTAATTCTTTCAAGGAACTCCCCCTTTATGGACTCAAGTAAACTACCTAAATGAGTGAAAAAGAAAGCTATAAAAGGACAATTTACTCTAACAACAGAATAATCTACCATGGAAGAATCAGAAAAGAAGAAATAGCATGAAGAACTTACCAGGAAATGCAGGACAGAGAAAGGAAGCTCGGAGAAGAAACAAACCCTAGAACGAAAACTAAATAAGGAAAAAATACTGAAGAAAGGAAAGAGGAGGGAAAAATGCAAAACTAGTGGCCAAAACATACGTGGGAAAATTGATACATGTCTGCACGATGAACACATCCTAGCCGTACACGTGGCATTCAACTGCTCAAACATCAAAACCATCATAAATGTGCAATACACAAAATACAAAATGTCAACCGAATTTTCAGACAACCATTCAAACAAGAGGGCAACTAATGAGTCAAAAATTTATGGTCATCACTACGTGAAGATTATCATTTACTCAGAGAAGACGTTATGCATTAATTTCGATCATTGATGATTAAACGTAACAGACGGATCAATGGTCATAGAATGAGCTATGAACTTCAAACAAAAATTCTATAACGTACTAGCCGTTGAGCATAAATACAGTGGTTCATTGCCCATTGATTAAGCATTTAACTATAAAAGAGAAAGCACCAGAAACCCAAGGTACAATCAATTACACACAAACACTCTACAGAAATCATTCTTCAGTCTGTTTCTCTCAAAAATCTTTCTCCCTTACTAACTTAAGCATCGGAGGCGATTCGGCTGACGCCACACCAACATGTTACTCTTCCACCTAGTTCATTTTGTAGGTTTTCTATCTACAGAGACAACCCCATTCATAGTGTCATCCATTCGCTACGACGAGGAGCTCAATTGTTATTTTTTGCCAGAAATAATTTATCATCTTTTAATTTGAGCAATAAAAGAACCACCCATTTATTATCTTTGCTTATTGTCATCATTTTTCTTCTTTTTTTCCTTTTTCTTTTCTTTTTTGCATGCCATGTAATTTTTACCCATGACGTCCTTTGAAGAATTTTCGCCATGCCCATGGTCTTTGCCCCTATTTTTTGCCTAGATTGCCCTTTCAAGTTTTCAACCTAGCGGGGTCCTTTGGCCTTAACTTTTTCCTAGGCCGCCCTTTCGAGTTTTCAACCTTGCAAGCTTTTTTTTTTTTTTTTTTTTTTCTTTTTCCTTATCAAATATGGTATCTTCATAGTTTGTCCATGTTGATTGGGCAAAGCATCTCTTCCCCATCCAAATCTGTAATTCTTGTAGCACCTCCTGACATTATCTTCTTGAAGATAAAAGGGCCAAAACATCTTGGCTTCATCTTTCCTTTCGGATCAAAATTTTCATCTCTAAGCACTTTCAGAACCAAGTCCCCTTCTTTAAGGTTTCTAGGTCTCACCTTCTTGTTCAATGCTCTGGCAATCCTCTTTTGGTGTCCTCATGCATGGTATTGTGCCTTAGCTCTCTTCTCATTTATCAAAGCCAATTGCTCATATCTTTGTTTCACCTAATCTTGCTCTAGGATTTTGGTTTCTGCTAGTACCCTCAAAGATTGTATCTCTACCTTAATGGGAAGTACTGCTTCATTACCATAGACCAAAGAGTAGAGGGGTTGCCCCAGTTGATGCGTGGATAGAAGTTCTGTAATCCCATAAGGTAGATGAGAGCTTCTTGGCCCAATCTTTATATGTCACTATCGTCTTGGCTAGGATGTTCTTGATGTTCTTATTGGCAGCTTCTACGGCCTCATTAGTCTGTGGTCGATATGGTGAAGAATTTTGATGCTCAATGTTGTATAGTTCCATAATTATTCTAACCTCTCCTTCGAAGTGTGAACCGTTATTAGAGATGATTTATTGGGGTATCCCATACTGAAAAATGATGTTATTCTCTATAAATCGAGCCACGTGCTTGGCTTTTAACACAGAGTAAGAGACTACTTCCACCCACTTGGTAAAGTAATTAATTGCCACTAGGATGTATTTGTGTCCATTCAAGGCCTTAAGGGCTATCCTTCCAATCATATCTATGCCCTAGACTGAGAAGGCCATGGAGAGGTCATGCTGTATTGCTCATTAGGTGGCACGTGATTCAAATTTGCATGTGCCTAGCAATTATGGCAACTCTTCATAAAGTTTACACAATCAGTCTCCATCATGTTCTAGTAGTATCCTATCCTTAAGATCTTCTTGGATAACATTCTCCCATTCATATGAGGACCACAAATCCCTTGATGAATTTCTTCCATAACTCTCTCGACATCTTCTTTCTTTAGACAAGGAAGGTGTATACCATCATAGGATCTCCTATAGAGTTGACCTCCACATAAGATGTATTGCATTGCCATCATTCTAATCAAACGACACTCTCTCTTGTCAGCACTATCTGGATATACCCCCAATTCGAAAAATTTCATGATGTCATAATACCAAGGAACTCATTCCTCCTTTATAACCAAGATTGAAGCTTCAGCTTTCTCTTTGTGTACCATCTCATAACTTTGTTCAATCTCTAAGGGTCGTGTCCATACTCCTTCAAGTATTTCAACCATGGAAGCTAAAGTAGCTAAGGTGTCTGCAAACTGATTCTGAGCTCTAGGAATGATCGTGTATTCAATCTTGTCAAAAGTTTTGGTCAAATCCTTTAGATATTGCTGATAAGGTTTTAAGTGCTCTTCCTTCACTTTCCACTACCTTTGGGCTTGAGCTATAACCAAAGTCGAATCTCCAAAGACCTCGGCCTCTTTTACCCCCAATTCTGGGAGAGCTTCCATTTTGACGATACAAGCCTCATACTCTGCCATGTTATTGGTTGCCTCAAAGTTCAACTTAACCGCGAAAGGTATATGAGATCTTTTAGGAGTGATTAAGAGTACTCCTATCCCATTTTTCATATAGGTTCACGGCTCCATCGAAATACATTTCCCATGCTTCTAGCTCAAGATCCAAAATATCCTTATCCAAGAAATCTTCTCTACCATCCTTTCCTTCCACGGGGTTCTTGGCACAAAAATTAATACTCCCTTTAATGGTTTTCCTAGCCACATACTTCAGATCGAATTCGGCTAATAGGATTAACCACCTTGATAGTCTTCCACTCAAAGTTGGTTTCTCAAACGAGTACTTTAATGGATCTATTCGAGCTACTACCCATATCTAGAAAAGTAGGATGATGTGTCTCAACTTCTGTATAGCCCACATGAAAGCAAAGCATGATTTTTCTATGGGTGTGTATTTGGTCTCATAATCATGGAACCTCTTACTCAAATAGTATACGACTCTCTCATTCTTATCATCATCTTCTTGTGCAAGCATACTTCCAACCGCATCTTCTATGATAGAGGGGTAAAGGAGTAATGGTTTTCCATGCATCGAGGGTACCAAGATAGGTGGATAGAGGAGATACTCCTTGATAAGCTCGAAAGCTTTCTGACATTTGTCATTCCGTTCATGAGGTTCATTCTTCCTTAAGAGCTTGAAGATGGGCTCAAAAGTAGAAGTGAGTTTGGCAATGAATCGGCTAATGTATTGCAACCGGCCCAAAAATCCTCTTATCTCCTTTTTACTTTTGGATGGGGGCATTTCCAATATGGCTTTGATCTTTGATAGGCCTACTTCTATCCCTCTATCACTTACCAAGAAGCCTAACAACTTTCATGTGGTTACTCCAAAGGTGCATTTCTGCGTGTTCAATCTCAGCCTATATTCCTTGATCCTATCGAAGAACTTCCTCAAGTTAACGATGTGACCCTCTCTATCCTTGGATTTCACAATCATATCATCAACATACACTTCAACCTCATTATGTAACATATCATGTAACAAGGCTGTGGCCTTTCTTTGGTAGGTCGCACCTACATTCTTGAGCCCAAATGGCGTCACGGTGTAACAATAAATTCCACATTCTATAGTGAAAGTAGTCTTGGTCATATCCCTAGGAGCCATCTTGATTTGGTTGTATCTTGAGAAACCATCCATGAAGGACATCAAGGCACTACTGGCGGTATTATCCACTAAGACATCTATATGAGGAAGAAGGAAGTCATCTTTAGGGCAAGCTTTGTTCAAATCCCTAAAATCCACACACGTTCTTACCTTCCCGTCTTTCTTGGGTATGGGCACAACATTGGCTATCCACTCGGCTTGATGTATGGGTTTGATGAATCCTACCTTCAATTGCTTGGTAACCTCTTCTTTGATCTTTAGCCATTTGGTTCTTATATGCCTCAATTTCTCCTTGATGGGTACCATGTGAACATAAGTGTCAATGTGATGATAAGCTATCTCAGGATCAATACTAGGCATATCTTAATAGGACCATGCAAACACCTCTTGAAATTTGGTAAGTAACTCGTTGAGACTTTTCTTTCTTTTTCATTTAAGGTTGAGCCAATTTTAATTAGACGTGGATTCTTATCATTGCCCAAATTAAGAGTTCAAAAGTTGGTTCCATAGGTTCAATTTTCTTTTCTAATTGTTTATTAATTTCATTTTCAAATTCATTTGAATCATTTAAGTGCAGAATTTCAATATTATAGGACACATCAAAATAAGCCAAATCAGAATTCATCTTATTAAAGATGTTGAAAAGTACATTAGGACTTGTGTTACACATTTTCATTCCCACATTTTCAGAAAACCCAACCTAAGTCCAATTATAAAGTTGCCCCATAATAGACATATTAAAGGCAGAAGGATCACTTGGCTACTCGTTGGTGATGGTGAACACTTCTCCCCCCCTTCCCAATCTTCAGCATAGTCTTTATGGCTTTAGCATCTATGCAGTCCATCCAATTGACTTCCTCTTGAACTTCCTTGGTCACTACTGTACGCTTCTCCTTGAAGGTGAGCTTCTCATTGAAGAATATCTCCCAACCCGAATACACATTTCCATCCTTACCTACCCAAAGTTTAGGAAAGCCACAATAAGGGAAGTCTCCTTCTTCCTTCATAAAGTTTCCATTAAGGGTACCAAGGTTCTTCTTGATTCCATCACAGCCTTCAAAGAATCTCAAACCTTCCTTGGTTAGTTGAGTCTTGAAATTAGGGAATTCAGTCACCCCTCTTCCTTCTTTTCCAAGACCCATACCAGGCATATATCTCATGTTCTTCATCACAATCACTTCATGGCTACAATATGGGATCAAATTTGAAGTATACCTTTCATCCTTCAGTCCATAATCAGCCATGTTCACAAACTCAAAGCCACTCATTTGGAGCTCACTTCCTTCTTCCTCAAGTCCACAAACTGGTGCTAGGATCTCACCATCAACGAGCACTACAGCAATTCCTCCCTTCCATGGGATCTTCATCTTTTGGTGTAGAGAAGAGGCAATAGCCCCAATAGGATGAAGCCATGCCTTCCCTAAGAGAAGGTTGTAATTATAAGTGATGTCCATGACAAGAAATTCCACAATTGTCTCTGTTGGGCCAATCTTGCAAAGAGCCTTGAAAGTACCTATAACCTTCCTTGAAGTGTTGTTATATGCCCTAACAGTCAAAGGAAAAGGTACGATTGTTTCCACATCTAATCCAATGGTGAGGGCGGTCCTAAAAGGACATACATTCAATGCGGATTCAATATCAATCAACACAATAGGGACCTTAGTGCCCATGCATTTAATGGTGATTTGTAGAGGTCTAGTGTGAGTGGCTCCTTTGGAAGGAAATTCTCTATTGAAAAGGGCGAGAATAGGATAGGATGAGGCCACAACTCCCATGAGAGATAGTACTTCTTGTGGTGTAGTTTCTATAAGCACCTCTTTCCCATTCAAAGCATTCAAGAGAGCATTACGATACTTGTGAAAAGCCATAAGCAAGCCACATACCAATGCATGAGCTTGAGTCTTCTTCAATTAAGCCAAAACTCGATCTTCTTCCTATTTCTCTTCTTTCCCTTTAGGTTTTGTGGGCTTGGACCCCTCTCCTATGTCCTTACCAGAGTGATCCTTCTCCAAAAAGGATGGTTTGTAGTGTTTTCCACTCCTAGTAATATTGGCCACATTGTCCTCTATGACTCCTTTCTTTAGCTCGGTCATTCCTTTGGGGAGTATTCCCCACACAACCATAGCATTTTTCAAAACCTCATCTTCTTCATCCCATATTCCTTAGACTTCTACAGTATTAACTTCCACGGTCTCTATCAACTTTGAACAATCCCATTCAATCTCATCAATTTGCACCCAATTCTGATATGGAGGAGGAACTCTATGATAATTGGGCAAAGGGTTCTTCCTAATGCTAGGCTTGGTGATGATGTTGGGATTTAGGAGAGTTCCATTATCTATAAGGTTTTGTATCTTATGTTTAAGGCGGAAGCAATTGTCAATTTTATGGCCGGATTTTTGATGGAAGTGACAATACTCATTGAGGTTCCAAGTAGGAGGTATGAGATTAGGCATAGGTGTGGGATCTAAAGGCTTGATGAATCCTTTGGAAGATAAATTGTCATATGCTTGGGCAAGGGTCATTCCTAGGTCGGAAAATTCTCAGCGGGCCTTCTTTGTGAAGTTTGGGAAAGCTAAGGTTTGTTGAGGTATGATGGCACTTACATTCACGAGATTGGGAGTTTAAAAGGTAGTTGCTCCTCCTCCATATGCCTTATTGACAAGAGCCTACTATTATATGCCAGAAGCAAATTCTTAATAATCATATTGATTTGATCTTTCTCATTTGGCCTATTAACCATCCTAGATGCCTTTCCTTTCCACCTGGTCATGTATTCGAAGAATGTTTCCCCTACTCCTTGCTTAGTAGTCTCTGTAATACCCCAAGTTTGTTTTTATGATTATCACTGTACCTTGTCATTTTTTAATATAGAGTTGAGGTACTATATGTGTGTGCTTAGTAAGATGGGAGTAGACAATTTTATGGTGCTACAAATAGGTGAGAAAATTAAAGTTTTAGTGCATACAATTTAGTGCAGCAATTAAAATAATAAATAAATAAATAAAAGAGGAAGATGTTTTATGGGCTTCTTAGAGACCAAAGAGATAAGCTCAAGTGAGTTTTAAACTCTAGCCCACTATCCCACCAAGCCCACATCTCTGATGCGTTAAAATATAAGGTGGAGGGAAAGATAAATTAGGGTTTCATCACTAAGGAGGCTAAGAGGTGTTTTTCCTTGGAGTTTAGAGCACATACAATTGAAGAGGCAATCAAATTGCTCAAGGTATGATTTCTCACCATTAGAAACAAAGAATTAAAAGTTTATAAGTTTATCTTGGAACCAATTTGTGATGTTAGATTGTTCAAAAGGTTAATTTCGGTCCTAAAATTCTACTTATACTTTTACGGTTAGATTTGCCACTATGTGTATCCATGAACAAAGGCATGAATCAAATCTTACTCATGTGTACCTGTTATGTTTTCATTAGGAGATATATATATATATAATCCTAGATTGAGCCACAAAATTTCAAGAATCCGTGATGTTGGCTTAAGTCTTCCTTCGGATTTGTACATATAATATATATATATATATATATATAATAAGTCAATGATGCTGCCACCATTTTCATTGCCATTGGGAGACATATTGCCCACCATTTCATTGAGATTATGCTATTAAAACCCTTGAGGTTATATATTAAAGTTTGGAATTGGCTTTTGTGGGAGTATGGTTCTCACATTGTTCTCTTGGGTCCCTAGAATAGGTATATATTGCCTTCAGGTCTTCTATTGGATTTGTATATATTAGGTCCTTTAAGTTTTGCCACGTTTCTTTGATTATATATGTTAGGATGAATTAACATTTTCTTTGGGTTTTATATTAAATCCTAGGTCAATGATATTTTGGTTACTGTTTTCCTCATTGCAATATGAGTTTCAATTAATGCAAGGGAATATTATTGGTTAGAATATCAGTGGTTAAAGAAACTTTAATATAGTGTTAAAAGTATTATTAGTTCAGCGAAGTTTAATCCTAGTGATTCTATTTGTATAGTTCTATAAGCTTTATATTTGTAAAGGATATTAAGTATATTTTATGATTGATGATAGGTCCTATTTAAGAGTGTTTTGAGGCTTTTTGGAGACTGTTTCGGCTGGACTATCAGAGCAATTCAAGTGCAGTAAGTAATTATGCATAATATGCACAAGTTTTGTTCTTTAGGTTCTTAGAGATTAAATGTTTTCCAAAATTATATTTTGTAAGCTTACGTTTTCTAAAATTTATCAAAAGCATTTTTACATCATTGAAAGAGAAACTTTGAACTTTAAATAATGTTTTAAAGAGAAACTTAGAATTCTAAATAATGTTTTGAAGGTCCGAATCTCATTTAAATGATGATTTCTAAACTAAACTATTTTCAGAAAATAATTGAGTTTCAAAGTAAGTTTTCTAAAAGATTCTTGATCTTTAAATTTTTTTAAAGCCAAGAGATTTCAAATTCATATTCCTATTTTCCAAATTGTATTTAAAATTTTTCTTTTAGCAAATTGAATTTTCAGACTTACTCAAGAATTGTAAAAATATTTATATAAACTCTTCAATTCTTATTCATTTCCTAAGAGAGTCAAGCATCCTTTGATTTATGTATCAATTTAATATTGAGATATTCGATATGCCTTTATTATTTGGAATAATTGTTAATATTAAGAAAATTATTATATGTTGTATAAACTTTGCTTTTTGTGATATGTGACTCAAAATAAGTGTTTTTAGAATTGATCAGTTATATGTGCAAATCCGCTCACAGGATTATATGTGAGAATATGTGATGTGTATATGTGACACTATGCTCTGATCAATTATATGTATGTGATTTCTAATGATTTTAAGATGTGATTACATACGTATTAAGTGATTCATTATATGTTTTGGAAAAATTATTTTTGATATCATTGAATGAGTTTGCGAAAAATCGAAATACTTGTGCTTTGCTTGACTCTATTTCATTGTATATTCTATATAATTACTTACTGGATGTGTGGCTCACCCCATCAATTACTGTTTTCAGACTAAAGTGTAGTTGAGAATATAGAACCTTTGGATCACTTTGTAAGGTGCAAGGTAGAGCGTGGAAGTTATAGGCAACTTCAGTATTACTTTAAGACTTACAGAATTTTAGTTACCTTTATTTTGTAATCCATGTTTTATATTTTGGAGATTATTTCCAATTTGTGGAGTTTAGATTTTTGTAAGGGGTTATTTATTAAGGGCATTTTTTCTTTGGAGTTTTAATTTATTTTGGATTAATTATGTTTATTGAGTTATATAAGTTCAGCAAGTTAGTCATGCATCTAAATTCATGTTCCATGGATATGGGTCGTGACACTTTACATACATTGTATTTACTTTATATATATATATATATATATATGATGTGTGTTTCTTCACCTCTATCTCACATGTTGTTTCTTTTCTCTCTTTATACACATGCTTCTTCTTTTATACAACTTGTCTACATTTCACACTTAATGCCTTGATGGATCTTATTTAAGTGTTTTAGCTAGGACATGTTGCAAGTCTATCATGCCATGATCTCTCTTCTTGCAAATTTTTTCAAGAGTTCATTGTATTAGTTAGACTTATGTAATTCTATGTGTAATAGTTATGGAGATTGTTATTTATACTTCTCTCATAATTATGCCTGTGGTTTTGTCACGAATTGCCAAAGGAGGAGATTGTTAGGGTCATATTTTCTATGTAATTGGCTTATTCTTTGACAAAACACGTTTTACTTGTAAATTGGGTAGATCTAAGTTGGGTTTGATACATATCAAGTGGTTGTATTAAAGACATGGGGATTGATCCAAGAAACAAGTGAAAAAAAGCTATTTTAGTAAAGCTCGACAGATAACTCGAAAAAAGGCATCTATCAAGATTTACTAGGCAAGCTCGACACCAGCTCAACACTAGCTTAATCTATCGAGCTTTACGAATTCAAAAATTCCAAATCTGAATTTCGGCCCACGCTGATGTATTTGTTTAGTTTTCTTCTCTCACAATCCTAGACATATATAAAGCTTATTTTAAGAGCCGTCACACACGGATACAAAGACTAAGAATTTATTTTTTTCTATGAGAAGCTACTACGTTTATACGCCATAGGGTTTTGTAACCAAGTGCTTCCTAATCTTCATCGTTTATGAAGTGAAGAACTTGGTAGCGAACAACAATCATTCAAGTTACTGGAGTTAGTGTAGACACCGCATTTTGTACCCCTTATAACTTGAGCCCCCACTCCCCAATGATGCCCAAACTATAAGGCCTAAGGCCAGTTTAGAGCCCAATCAGATATCAAATTGACTTTAAAAGTGTTAAAATAGAAAAATATAACTTTTTAGATGAGCAAAAATATTTTTTTGGAAATAAAATGACCAAAGTGGCCCTCGGCCCACGTATGTGGGCAACAGCCTGTGTACGTGGGCCAAAGCATGCGTACGCAACTAGGGTTTCAGAGACAAGAAAAGCAAGTTTTCTGCAATAATGACTAAGGTTTAGAATGAATCTCATATCATGTGGGAGCCATTCCAAACCCCATTTTTTCCACTATGTAAAGTCTTACATAGTATATTTTCAAAACACACAGAAATCCCACTGGAAAAATACAAGATTCACTAGAAAATAGTGAATCAAAAGGGAGTTTTTCACAAAACACCCTCAAGTCAATTTTGTTTGATTGGGACCTTTTCTGGCCCCAATCCTTATAGTTTAACGTTGCTAATCACATTTTTATTTAATCGTGATAGATTTGACTGAGGGGAACGGTCAAAATCAGCTAATAAAGCTTCTCATTTAAGGTATTGAGTCTAACTATTTCTTTTCATTCATTTTTCTTTTTTGTCTTTCTTTTCAGTTTTAATCTTATTTGTTTGCTTTATTTATGCTTATATATGTTTGTTTAGGTTAGTTTATAGTTTTCTTTATATCCTGAGCATGTTTGGTTGTTAAAATTAGGATTTTTATTTGTGCTCTATTTTTCTGCTTTGCTGTTTCTGGGTTAAGGTTTCGAGTAGAGCTGTGCACGCATGCCTTATGCATGCATACGTGGGCCTCCTCCTTCATACGTAGGTGCTTGGCCTACGTACGCAGCCTTCAATATGCGTACGCAGTCCGCTTCCCAAAAACCCTAGTTTAGTCTTCTACTTCTATCTCATTTTATTTTTGTATCTCACATGTTCTAGTTTAAGTTTCTTTTTATGTATATGCGTATCTGATGCCTCTGTTTCACATGTTTTATTGTTATTTACCTTTGATATTCTAGATTAGGGTTTCATATCTTGTTTCTTAGTTTGATACCATGAACATGCATTCACATGCCCATGCATGATGCCATAGGTGCTGAGTTGCTGCAAGATGAGTAAAGGTAAGTCATACATTCACATGAACATGCATATGTGTTGTTATGTTTTGTTTGATGAACATGTACACGTGTTGTTGTGTTACGTTTTGTGTTTAATTGATAAATGATGTACTTGTTGCCATGATTAAGTTGCTACCTCATATATGACGTGATAGAGTTTTCACATGTTAGATAAATGCTAGGGTTGTATATGTGTGGTTTGGTTTCTTATGCTTTATGGATGGATATGTATGTGTTTTGGGATGATGATGCCATGTTGTATGCTTACATGTATGCTAGTATGTGTGTGAGTTTAGGACATAAGTGTTAAACATGATTTTATCGAGTTTACGACATAAGACACAATAATGGGAAACCAACCTTAGGGTTGGGTGATCTTGGGTGCCTAATACCTTCCCAAGAATGTACCTAAACTTCGAACCCATATCTTTGGTAGTAAGATCAATGGTCCTTCCTCGAAAGGACACTATATTCATGGTTCCTAGGCCATTACAAAACTAGGTGGCAACTCCTCCGTTGTGTCCACAATTAGTCACGTACTAGGATCCGTGCAAAGAGTTAGTCATAGATTAGAGATTTGTGTATTAAAGGAAAAAAGGCTACTACAAAATCAAGTCCAATTGGGTATTGGAGTGAAGGTTCAACTGTAGGTTAGTATTTTGGAATAGGCCAGTGTAGTGGTAAGATTCCTCATACTTGTAACAGCTTTGATTATTGATTAGTGGATTCTTTGGAGTGGTGACCTTAAATTCACCCGGTGGTGTTTTTGTCTTATGAAAGGTTTTCCCCATTTGTCAACAAATCACAATTTCAATTTTATTTCCGCTGCATTTAGTTTATTTGGTGATTTGTTAGTACCTTCACGATTTGCATGTAATTTGACTTAATTAATCAATTTGGGTAATTGAATTAATTTACTAGGGTCAAACTATCTTAACCCAACACAAGGTAAAGACAGTTTGCAAGATAAAGTACAGTTTGTAAGATGATAGTTTGCAAGATAAATGATATGCATGATTTACAAGAGCATGGAATACAGTTTGTAAACCTAGATGACATGGGAATAGATATAGTTTGCAAGAATAGGAATTACATATCTAATCTTAATTTAAAGGGATAATTATTCTTATATTCATTAACTTCTAATTAATTCCCCTAGAAAAGGAATCAACTGAACTTTGAAAAAAAGGTAGGCCACATGTTTCTTTTTCTCCCATCAAAACACAAAAAAATTAAGGCTACACCCATGACACCCACCAAACCATTTTTGGCTCATTCTCATCAACGATACAGAGCGAGAAAGAGAGAGAGAGAGAGAGAGAGAGATCAGCAAGAAAGGGAAATTGCTGCTATGCTCCACCTAGGGAGAGAGAGAGAGTCACATCGTCTTCGTCGTTTGCTCAACCTACACCACTGCTTGTCCTCCTCCCTACTTCCAATGACATGCAATCAGATGGGTTAGATCATTTATATATATATATATATATATGAGAAAGATTGTGTTTTATGATTCTATTGCATTTTTTGTTTTGAGTTTTGTTTGGATTGTGTTTTGTTGTACTTTGGAGCTTGAAATAAAGACTGAAATTTGAATATATTTGTGCTAAATTTTTTATTACAATTTATTTTGGTGTGGAATTTTTTGAGAGAAAATGGATTGGAGAATGAATAGTACTCATAGGTGCTAAAATTTGAGAAGAAATCAAGAAAGAATTGAGAGGTAGAGGTTCCTTTCATTTTATTTTTATATTTTTTTCCTATGAGAAGAAATGGAGAGTGAGACCAAAAACAAATTAAATAAGGGAGAGAAAGAATTAACTAATATAAAAATGAGTTGCTGGAATATTTTAATAGAAGATATTCAGTTGTGCTCATTAGCACTGGTGAGTTACGGTATAAGAAAAAAAAATTTGAGGTTTAGAGAGACTGTTGGATTAATGTTTTATGGGTTCACTCTCTAAAATGGAGAGGATTTTATGTTTAGCTCTCCTGTTGGATATGCTCTCAGAGCATCTCCAATAGGCTCTCTAAAGCCAATTTTGGAAAGTAAACACACAAAAAACACCCTCCAACAGCCTCTCCAACTCCAAAATTTTTTTTAGAGTTGCTGTAGTAGCTCTCTTGACATGTAGCAACTCCAAATCAATATTCTTTCTTAAAAAAATACCCAACTAAATAAAAAATTATTCTTTCTCTCTCATCCTCTGTTTCTCTCTCTCGTTTTTGTCTCTCAAATGTCTCTAAACAAAGTCAAATAATCAAAACACAATCTAGTTCTCATAAAACAAATTGTAACAAAGTGAATCAGAACAAGAAAAGCGGGAAGAAAAAGAGAGAGAGAGAGAAAAGCCAATCTAACCCAACCAAGTTTGCATGCACTTGGTGGTGTGGAGGAGGACCAACGGCAATGAGTGGATGATCTACACCGGCCTTTTTAGCGGCGACCTCTCTCTCTCTCAACAATTTCTGTGGGGCAATTTCTCTGATTTTTTTCTCTCTGTTTGACGATAATGAAACAAAAAAGGACTGGGGTGGAGAAAAAAAAAGGAAAACGTGTGGTGTGTGCCTATAATACCCCAATTTGATTTTATGATCATCACCGTCATCGTCATTATTAATATAGAGTTGAGGTATTATATGTGTGTGCACAGTAAGATGGAGAGTAGACAATTTTGTGGTACAACAAATAGGTGAGAAAATTAAAGTTTTAGTGCATACAATTTGGTGCGACAATTAATATAATAAATAAAAATCTAATACTATATATAATAGTAAAAGCCTTTAGGAGGTGCTGCCATGTTAGGAAAAATGGCCCCTTTAAAAACTAACACGTATACAATTTTTACTTTAAAAAACCGCACGGTGCATTGGAAAGGCTCACTCTCAGACAGCAACCCGCTTATCCAAAAGGAAAAAAAAGAAAGAGAAAACGCAGCCCCTTATAAAAACACCAGCCGCTTATCCACAAAAACAAAAAAAGGAAAAACAAAAACGCAAACCCTAAAACCCAAACCGTATTTGCCGATCAAAATTCGAACTCCCTCAATCTCGTGATTCTTCACTGCACCTCCATATACATACAGATCGAACTTGCGTGTTCCAACCTACCAAACAGACAAAAAATAAAACCCCTACAACAGTAAAAACCTCTGCGTCGGTGGAAATCTCTATTCATTCTCTGCAACAGACGATTTAAAAGCTATCCTGTCTCTGCTCTTCAACAACAAACAATTCATAAGGTAGACATTTTCCCCCTTTTTTTGTTTTCTATTCAATTGTCATTTCTAGGGTTTCCAGGGAAAAAAAAATGGGTATAGTCGAAGGTAGGCATTTTTCCCCCCTTTTTCCCTTATTTCTCTTTTATTTTTACAATTTCTTGAATCCTGTTTTGTCCGATGTATTGATTAAATTTAGTTTTATTTTGGCAGATTTTTGTTTAGATTGTGTTTTTTTAAAAAAAAAAACTAAATGCTTGGAATATACAATCACCTTTGTTTTTTCCTTTTTTAATATTTATTTTTATTTTTATTTCTCTATTGAAATATGCCTCTATTGATATTTATTTTCATTTTTTAATTTAATAGAAAGTAGGAACTGCTTTTATTTTTTGTTTACTTATTTGTGTTTGTGTTGGTTGATTTTTGAGATATTTTACTTTGTAATAGTGAGGGTTGTATAACTGCTAATTACAATTTCAAGCCAGTTTTGAATATTTAGTTTGGTTAGGGGAAACTGATAAGTAGGTTTGGTTTGTTTATGATTTATTTCTTGGTGGCTTTGTGCATTGAGATTAGAGTTTGGATTTTCTCTACATATTTTTTAATTTGTCATTGAGAATGAATTGTTAGTTCAGTGAATTTGGGTTTGATTTAGAGGTGGCTCGGTGTTTTTGAAAGAATATTAGTAAAAAAATTGTGGGTCTGTGAATGTGATCTTACATTGGAGATTTTTACTGATTTCGTGGTGGCAGTGGTATTGAACTTGGACTTGGTTTTTGCATACAGGTTTGCATAAGTAAATTAAACTTATCTTCTAATAAGATTGGATTTTATACTCCAATATTTGTTTCTATGATTGATTACATACCACAGTTTGATATTTTGGTTTTCTGATCCTCCTTTTCTCATCAACACATATTCTTTTATCTTACTCTCATCTCTCTTACAAATTTCACTATATATAAAAAATAAGTACCCAAAATGCACAGAATATATTCCTTCTTTCATTTATTTATGTGCCCTATATAGGAGCTATCTTATTTTTTGATTTATTTTTTAACTTGATATATCAAAATTTTGTAGATGCAACAACCATTTTTTTGGTTACTAATATTACAATTTGACTAGATTGTAATAAAGCTTTAGCATTTTTTTTAAAGCATGTTGAGTATGTTACTTTTGAGAAAACTGGTAGTAATAATGCATTTATTTGTTTAATAACAAGCATATATTAATTTTGAAATATCTAAGGGTGAGGTTGAACGGATTAGAGAGCTTGATGAGAGACTTATAGACATATTAAAGCATTTGAAGGTCTGGATAAGCTATAAAAAGTTGGAGGTTACTTTTAACTTTGTGCCTAGATAGAATAAACCACTCAAATTTCTTATATTGGTGTACTGTTTTAAGAGATTTGAGCTTTTATAGGACTTTGAACTTCTGTTAACATTCATGTATTACTTAAGGGTTTTTTTTTTTTTTTTTGGTATGGAAACTTCCATCTGGATCTAACATTTCTTTATTGTTATATATATTTTTTTAATTATGTTTTAATAACTTGAATTTTTTCTTTGAATTAGAAGCATATAAGTTTGTGAATGTATAAGGAAACTTACTTTGTTATGTATAACCAAATTTTTAGTCCAACTTGCAATAGATTTTGATTGCAAGGAGATATGGGTACACTTTTTGCAATTTCATATTTTGCATTGCTGTTACAACTCCCCATACACTTTCAATAACGCAATGAATCTATGTATTAAAAAAAAAAAAAAACAATTGGTGTACTGTTTACTGTAGATTATCATCAAACTTTGTGGTTTATATGCATTTATGATTTTTTTTTTTTTTAATTTTATAGTTTCTTATCAAGCTTCTAAGATACATTTACTTTATGCAGCATATAAATGTTGGGGTTCAACGGAATCTACAAAGGTCTATATTTATTCCTCACAAAAGGGACATGATAGGCAGTAAATAAGAAAGGGAAACGATATTTGGTCGATTGGAAAGGAGCAAGAACAAAAAGAACAACTGAGATATGAAATGAGCATTGAGCACATAATCACACAAAAAGCAATGTAGAGGCACATTGGAATTCAAAAGAAAAAAAAAAGTTAGATAATGCTGAATTAGCATCTTCAAATGCACTTGGTTGGATTGTTTTAGATTTAGATATTTGAGTTAGATTTGGTTTTAATTATGGTATTGGGTTTAAAATAAAATTTTGTTTTGAGTATTTTGTATTAGATTTGGGTTAAATTAGTTTTTGGTATCTGCCTATGGTGTTTGTAATTAGATTTGTAAATGGAGATATGTGTTGGGTGTTTAGTATGTGGTAAAAGTGTATTTAAATATTATTAAAAAAAAAATTCTTTCTAATAAATATAAATAAAAAGGTACCCACACATAGTGCGGGTTAAAAAGCTAGTAAAAATAAAAGAGGAAGATGTTTTATGGGCTTATTAGAGACTATAGAGATAAGCTTAAGTGGGTTTTAAACTCCAGCCCACTATCCCACCAAGCCCACATCTTTGATGCCTTAAAATATAAGGTAGAAGAAAAGATAAATTAGGGTTTTCATTAGAAGGGTTTCTTAGTAGAAGTAGGGACAAAATGGGCTTTTGCCCTTTTCAACCAAATTAATTAGCCTTATGCCCTCCTTCCCAAACTAATTAGGGAAATGCTCCTCTTTTAAAACTCGATTTTTGATAAATCGAGTTAGGTCCTATAGCGGCGTTTTTAAGGACCTATAGTGACGTTTTCAAGACCTATAGTGGTGTTTTGTAATTTAATTTATATGAAATCGAGTTATAGGTAAAAAAAAATTTTAAAAAATTGCCTATAACTCGATTTAATGGAAGTCGAGTACAAAAAAGGTCACTATAGGTCTTGAAAACGTCACTATAGGTCCTTAAAAACGCCGCTATAGGGCTCCAAATTTTTTTTTTTTTATAACTCGATTTATCAAAAATCGAGTTTTAAAAGAAGGGCATTTCCCTATTTAGTTTGGGAAGGAGGGCATAAGGCTAATTAATTTGGTTGAAAAGGGCAAAAGCCCATTTTGTCCGTAGAAGTAGATGCCAAAGAAAATTTGAGAGGGAGAGAGAGAGGTGGCGTGACAGAAGAAGGAGGAAAAATTGTTTAACGGCATAAGATTTGGCTATGAAATCAAGGTGAGAACCCCATCTCAATATTTCTATATTGTTTATAAATGTTGAGATATATTTATGGTTTTGGCAGCTTGGTAAGATTCGGTTATGTCCACTATATTGACTATTTGATTACAATGGAAAGATGGCTAATTATAAGTGTTATTCACGTAAAGATCCGATTGTAATACTCTTCAGTTATGGAACTATTGTATTTAATTTTGATTACTCGTTGAAATTGAGAGCCTTGGGTCTAACAAAGGATTATATATATTAGATTAATTCCTAAAAGTAATTACATGATTTCGTTGAGTTGCCTACAGATTTCATTCGAATATAGACTTCATGATTATAACCTTTAATCCTAAAGGTGGCCCTGTGTCCTTACGTTTTCAATGGGAATATTAATCTAAGGTCTAGGGTATTCAACTACTGCTTCTCTAATGGTAATATGAGATTTGACCTAGTGCAAGGAATATTATTGGCCTAGAATATCAATTGTGGTTATAGAAATTTGTTTGAACTCTAGTAGTACAGATTAGTTTTGGGGAAATATTGTTGCGATGGGACTTTGATAAGGAATAATAAATTTCTTAATTCAATGGTATATACGAAAGTAGTTTTCATACCTGATTTTTGTAGGATAGTAGGAAAGAAAAGTGCTATAAGGATTAGATTCCATGCTTACTGATTAAAGCATTCTTTTGTTTAGAGCTTACGGAAGATTAAAGTGTTCAGCTGTGTTCAGAAGTATTAGCAAGAGAGGTAAGTAATTATGCATAATATACACAAGTTTTGTCCATTAGGTTCTTAGAAGTTAAAAGTTTTCGAAAGTTTTGTATTTCAAACTTATATTTTCTAAAGTTTGTCAAAAGTATTTTTGCATCATTGAAAGAGAAATTTTGACTATTAAATAATGTTTTAAAGAGATACTTCAAATTTTAAATAACGTTTTAAATCTCAAAATCTCATTTAAAAGATGATTTCTATACTAAACTATTTTCCGTAAATAATTGAGTTTCAATGTAAATTTTCTAAAAAGGTTCTTGTCCTTTAAATTTGTCAAAACCAAGTGATTTCAAAGTCATATTCCTATTCTCCAAATGGTATTTAAAATGTTTCTTTTAGCAAATTGAATTTTCAGATTTACTCAAGAATTGTAATATATTTATATAAACTCCTCAGTTTCTATTAGTTCCTCAAGAGAGTCAAACATCTTTTGAATTATGTTCTATTTGATATTGTGATCTTTGGTATGCCTCTGTATTTGGAATAATTGCTAATATCAAGTAAATTATTATATTTTGTATAAACTTTGTTTTTGTGATATGTGACTCAAAAATAAGTTTTTTTTTTAGAATTGATCAGATATATCAGATATATGTGTAAATCCACTCACAAGATTGTATGTGAGAATATGTGTTGATCCCTCACTAGCAGGGGTTAGATGTTGGTATCCGCTCATAGGATTGTATGTGAGAATATGTGATGTGTATATGTGACGTTGTGCTCTAATCAATTAGATGTATGTGATTTTGAATGATTTTAAGATGTGAATACATATGTATTAAGTGATTCATTATATGTTTTGTGGAATAGCTATTTTTGATATCATTGAATGAGTTTGTGAAAAAGGCAAAATACTTGTGCTTTGCTTGACTCTATTCCGTTGTGTATTCTATATAATTACTTACTAGATGTGTGGCTCACCCCATCAATTACTATTTTCAGATTAAAGTGTAGTTGGGAATATAGGACCTTCGGATCGCTTTGTAAAGTGCAAGGTAGAGTGTGGAAGTTGTAGGCGATTTCAGTGTTACTTGAAGACTTATAGAATTTTAGTTATTCTTATTTTGTAATTCATGTTTTATGTTTTGGAGATTATTTCCTGTAGGGTCAAATTTTGTAGCCCAAGCCCAAAAGGTTTGGATTATGAGCCCAATGAACCCTGAAACAATGAATTTATAGAGAGTGGGTGAAAAAGCTAGGTCGGTGATGAATTTAGCGACAGTTAACTATGGTCTACAGGGATGAATCAACGTAAAAACATATAAAAGAGAACCAACAGAAATCCGAAGAAGTCTTTTCTTAATTAAAAGGTTCATATGATTAATACAGTTCTTTTCCTTTTTCCCCAAAAAACCCCCCTCTTTAGAGGCACATTCCATTTATATATCCTCTTCCTTTCTCATCTTTATTGTACACTTGTTCTTCATCTAAGCATTCACTTGAGTATATGTCACATCAAATATCTTCTGTAGCTTCACATGAGTGGTGGTAGCTGAGTTTGCACTGTTCAGAGGTCTTTTCCTCATAAATGCAGCCAGGAAAGTTACTGCAATGCATTAAACACAGTAGTGGCAGCTTTTCCTTTTAGATATTTTTCCATTCTTATCACCTCCAGACATGACCAAAGCTTATCCTTACCATTGAAGTTGCTAGGAAGATCACTTGAACCTCCATATATTTGCTTGATCCAAACTTTTGGTATCCAAGGAGAATGACCTCTTTGGACCATTGGTGCTCTCTTCGGACTGTACTCTTCATCCATTTTCAGGTATATCTCTTCTGCACGAACTCCTTCTCAATCATTTTCTTCTCTTCGGACACACAATAATATTTGGATATGACCCTAGGCCCAACATGTGATATAGAGACGCACAATAATGTTCAAATAGGGCCCCAGGCCCAACACGTGACGTTGGGCTTTTACCCCCACATTTTCAATTTATGGAGTTTAGATTTTTGTAAGAGGTCATTTATTAAGAGCATTGTTTCATTGGAGTTTTAAATTATTTTGGATTAATTATACTTATTGAGTTATGTAAGATTAGCAAGTTAGTCGTGCATCTAAATTCATGTTCCATGGAGTTGGGTCGTGACAGTGCCTATGTGGTGCAATTGTTTTTAATGATAATATGTATGTTAAGTTTTATTAAGGAAATTAATTATAATTTAATGAATAATAAAAAATAAAAGGAATTGGTCTAATCCGTGTGGTGTGTGGTGGACTTTTTTTAATGAAAAGTATGGTAAGTTTTTTTTTTTTTTTAAGTAATTAATTATAAGTTAATGAAGAATAGGAAAAAAAATGATTGATCTAAACATTTGGTGGACTTTTTTTAATGATAAGTTGTTTTTTAAAGAAATTAATTATAAGTTAATGAATAATTAAAAATAAAAATACCTTAAGAAATATTACCATTTGAGAAATATGATTATTGAAAAATTTGAAAAAGTTATTATTGAAATATAGTTGTTGGAAATGAATAGAGGTAGAATAAATGAAGATTAAAAAAAGAATGAAAAATAAATGAAGAAATAATATTTAAATGAGATGGAGAAAGTATAGAGAGTCTGTTGGAATGTGTATTTGAAAAAGTATGTAGGTAAAAGGTAAATGTCACTGTTTACTGTCCAAATAGTACAAAAATTTAGAGAAGCTACTGGAGATGCTCTTAATATTTGAATTTAGCCAATAAATTCCTAGATTTTAGGTAGTTTTTAGTTTATTACTTGTTCTTGTATATATTTTATTATTTGTTTTGCATATTGTCAAGTTGACATTTATAGGATTTATCTCATAGAATGTATTTGATATTATGCTAGATTGCTCAAAGAAAATTCATGATGTATGAATTCCTATACTAAGCAAAAGCCAAGAAAATATCACAAGCATTCGTTATTAGTTTCATATGGACTAACTTTAGATTTTTAAAAAGCCTAGTTAATCAATTTCCATATAAACTGTGTGGGTACCCGAGGAATGAGAGAGGAGGCGAAGGGCCAAACTAATGGGTCGATGCCCTATGAAGAATAGGAAAGGCCCGGCATCGGGCCGAGAGTGGAACTAGCAGGGGCCCAAAGGACAATAATTCCCGAGGAAAGAGCCAGATCCAATGGAGCACTGCGCCAAGTGCCAAAGGAGAAACCCCGCAGCCGGAGGAGGCGTAGGTCAGTGGCAGACAGGTAGCTGCCAGGGCAGCAACCCCCAGTCACATCAATAATAAATGGCACACACCAGCTCTGTCAACCGAATTAAATGAGGAAGTGACCTAAAACGATGCCAGTCATAGCTGCGCCAGCTACCGCTACTACCTGCTTCAGAGAGAGAGAAGGTGACAGGTGTCGAAAGAGGGGCAAAAGCCAGCTAGAGATGGACGGAGCGAATGAAATGGCAACGGGCTATATAAAGAAAAGGTCTAGGACTCTGGGCGAGGGAGGAAAAAAAGAAAAGGAGCAGATTCCACGCTTGTTGTTCTATCCCATCTCTTATAAATTCTATTGGCTTGGACCAAAGTACAAATGAGATTGTCCCATTACCCACGGCGAGCTTTATGTCATTCACTTTTTGGTCCTTATAATTGGCGCCGTCTGTGGGGACAACAAGCGCCTGCAGATCTGTCTTGTGCGGTGATGGCAAACGAGGGTAGAAGTGAGGAAGGGTCGTTTGGATTACAGGGCGAGGACCCTTTCCTTAACATGGAGCGCAAGAGGGATAGGCGGCGGGCCCCCAGCATAGTAGGAGGCCGCATTGCTCAAGGCGAGCTGAGCAAAATCGCCCCCGCCACGAGAGTCGAGCCCAACATAGGCAAGACGCACTAGCGTTACAACAGGAAGGAAGTTGAGACGAAGAGAGCGCGATAGGAGAAGCCTGTCACCGACATCGAGTGAAGGTTCATGGGAAAGCTCGGACCTATTATACCAGCGCAGATCCAGGACCCTACCTAGTGAAACATACTCAGACTCCTCGGACGAGGGCAACTGCAGGCGCAAAAGGTTACCCTCTCGTCATGCCAAGAGAAACGATGCTATGAGTAAGGCCCTAAGGCAAATCTCCAAATCACCTTTTGTCAGGAGGATTAACAAGGCCAGGCTCCCTCACCGTTTCTCCTAGCCAACGTTCACCTTATACAATGGGAGAACAGATCCTATGGAGCATGTCAATCACTTCAATCAGAAGATGGTCGTACACGCTGGCAATGAAGCGCTCATGTGTAAGGTCTTCCCTTCTAGCCTTGGGCCTATGGCCATGCGCTGGTTCGACGCATTGAACGAGGGATCCATAGGATCTTTTCAGGAGTTGACCAGAGCATTCGGCGCGAGGTTCATCACCTGCAGCAGGGCACCTAGACCGTTGGATGCCCTACTATCCATGGCTATGAGAGAAGGGGAAACCCTCAAAACCTACACGAACTGATATTTGGAAATGTACAATGAAGTGGACGGTGACTTCGAAGATGTCGCAGTGAGGACCTTCAAGGTCGGCCTTCCGACTGAACACGACCTAAGAAAATCATTGATGATGAAATCTGCCTCGAACATGCGCCAACTCATGGGGCGCATAGAAACCTACAAAAGGTTAGAAGAAGACCAAATTCAAGGAAAGGGCAAGGCTAAGGCGTACCCCGAGAAGAAAGATCTTCGGGGAGGAGGATACCATAATGACTGGTCACGAAGGGAATTCCCTAGCCGACCGGCCCCAAAAGGGTTCCACATGGTCAACTCACTGTTCAAAGAGCCGGTGCACCAGATATTGGAAAAGATAAAGGATAAGCCATTCTTCAGTTGGCCAAACAGGATGGGCAGGGATCCGACCAGGAGAAACCAAAGCCTCCATTGCCACTATCATCGAGACAAGGGCCATGCGACAGAGGATTGCAAGACACTGCGAAATCACTTAGGCCAATTGGCAAAGGCAGGGAAACTTGGCCGCTTCTTGCATCAGCCTACGAGGTAGACTGGGCACTCGGGGATGGGGTTGCATGAAAACAACCATTCACGCTTTGCCTTAGTTACCATTAACATGATTCTGTCCGAACCAGAAGAAGGCGCCAGGCCGAGCCCCCAGGTCCTATCTATGGTGGGAAGTCCACACCCAAAGGAGGGAGAGTGGCATCACAAAAGACCGAGGGTGACGATCCCCGACCTAAGTTTCACCGAGGAGGATAAACGGGGAACCCAACAACCGCACGAGGATACCCTGGTAGTCACTGTTAGAATTGGGGGCTACAACGTCAAAAGGGTACTAGTTGACCAGGGAAGTCAAGCTGACGTGAAGTACCTCGACTTGTACCGAGGGCTGGGTCTCAAGCCCGAGGACCTGGATGCGTGTCACTCTCCACTCATAGGTTTCGATGGCAAAATGGTGGTTCCCCGAGGAAGGATTAAGTTGCCAGTGCAGATTGACAGCATGGAAGTCCAGGTGAATTTCATAGCAGTAGAGGCTTTCTCCCCCTACACGGCCATCCTCGGCAAACCCTAACTGCACTCCATATGGGCTGTCCCTTCAACCCTGCATCTTAAGATCAAATATCCCACTCACGGGGTAGTAGGGGAACTGGTGGGGATCAGGCCTTGGCCTGGCAGTGTCTGGTGACAGCAGTTACGTGACATTCACCTGGCCCGGTCCCTAATGACAGAAGCGCGGTCCAATAGCAACCAAAGGGGGCTGCCCCCGTGCAGCCAGCTAAGGCGTCACAAGGGTCATTTGAGGGATTGGTAAAAATATTGATAGGAGCCTGCGAAAAGCGGTATTTTCAAATAGGATCGCAATTACATCCCAGGGAAAAATCGAGGTTGGTGGAATTCCTGAAAGCAAACATAGACATGTTCGCTTGAGATGCAAGCGATATCCTTGGGATCAGCCCCGAGCTGGCATGCCATCACTTGAACGTGAATCTTGAGGTGACGTCATGCAAACAACCTCCTCGACTGTTATCTGATATTCACACCGAGGCAGTCAGAGCGGAACTAAGTAGGTTGAAGCAGGCCGGAGCAATCAAGGAAATCTTCTATCCTGAGTGGCTGGCTAACACTGTAGTAGTGCAGAAGAAAAGTAGGAAGTGGCGAGTATGCGTGGATTTTACGGACCTCAATAAAGCCTGCCCGAAGGACCCTTTCCCAATTCCCAGGATAGATCAATTAGTGGACACCACAGTGAGGCATCCGCGAATGAGTTTTCTGGACGCATTCTAGGGCTACCATCAGATACCGTTGTCCTTAGCCGACCAGGAGAAAACAGCTTTCTGTTCTCCCACTGGCAACTTCCACTATCGTGTGATGCCCTTCAGCCTCAAAAATGCCGGCTCGACTTATCAGAGAATGATCACTCGCATGTTTGAAAAACAGCTTGGGAGAAACATGGAAGCGTACATAGACGATATGGTGGTCAAAAGTAAAAGGGCCGAGGACCACCTTACTGATTTGTCAGAGATCTTCACGGTGCTCAGGGAGCACAAGTTACGGCTCAACGCATCGAAATGCTCTTTCGGGGTAAGCTTGGGCAAATTCCTGGGGTACATAATTACTCATCAGGGGATCGAGGTTAACCCGGAGTAGATTAGGGCTATTAACAGCCTGCATCCCCCCCAAAACCCGAAGGAGGTACAGAAGCTGGCCGGAATGACAGCATCATTAAGCAGGTTCATCTCTCGGTCCGCAGATAAGTGTCGCCCTTTTTTCTAATTACTGCATAAATGGAAGGACTTCCAATGGACCGAAGAATGCACTAGAGCATTCGAGGATCTCAAGGCATACTTGTCCAACCTATCAATCCTGTCTCGACCCGACAAGGAAGAAGTACTTTATGCCTATCTAGCGGTCACGAGGCACTCCGTTAGCTTTGTATTGGTCAAAAACCAGGACGAGGTCTGAAAGCTCGAAAATGTGTTGAAAACACAAGAGCTGTTTAGACCCCCAAATTAAAATTACGGCTCGATAGATTTTACACAACTTTAATACAAAGTGCGGAATAGTGTAAAAGCGAGCGGATGAACAAGTAAGCTACTCTAATCCATAAACTAAGCAACACAGCAGTATAATGGAATTAAACAAGAGTAGGGAAGAAGGATGCAAACACAGAAAATACCAAGACGTGTTCACGAAGAGGAAACCGAAGAACTCGGCGAAAAACCTCTCCGCCGCCCTCCAAGCGAAAATCGATCCACTAGACAATCAGTTGGGATACATGGGTTAGCAAAAGACCCTCCAAGCCTAGTCTACCCGCTGTACCTAAGCCCTCCAAGCTCCTACTCCAACAAGGCTTCTCGGAACCGTGTCTTGTCCTAGTTATCCGGATCCCGCAACAAGCTCCATGTTGCATCTGCCATTCAAGGCTTCTTCCAATACTTCCCAGCAGCACCAAAACATCACACAGCACTCACAAGGTGTGGTAAGTGTTTGGCCTATCAACCTCTCAAAGATATGGATAATGGAGAGGGAAGGGTTGAGGAAATACCACAAGCAAATGTATAGAGAAAGATGGGGAAGACAATCTCTAATTACCAATGTGTTTGGCTAGGGTTTTCTCTCTGAGGCATTCCTCAACAATTGTGGGTAATGATGGTATATATAGGAGAGGTGCAAAAGGTGTGACTCAAAAAATACAGGCTGGCAGAACAGCTAGTCTCGCGGGTGTCTCGCGGGAAGGCCTTACCCGCGAGATACTCGCGAGACACAGTTGTCTCCACCTGGCCTGACTCTTCGCATTCCAGCATGTGCCTGGCACATGGTTCACTTCGCGGGATGCTAGGTCGCGAGATACCCGCGAGAATCCTTCAGTTCTTCAAATGCTTGAGTCTTCAAACACTCTCTCTATCACACAACCCTTACAACAAGTCCCACAACAAATACAGGGTTTTAAACGATTGAACATAATTACAATCAAATTTGGCACGGAATAAAAGCCAACAAAAACACAGTTGTAAATTACAACTTTACAATCTCCCCCTTTGGCTATTCCGTGACAAAACCCTAAAACAGACTCTAGACTTAAACGTGAGTTTGGGAACATAGGCAAAACTCACTCACACCTAGTTCTAGATTCTGAAGTGCTCTTGAAACATATGAACAAGTAACTCCTGAAACACAACAACACAATAACATCATTGTATGCAGAAAACTTGAAAAGCATATGGAGCAATAATAGCATGATTGAGCAAAACGAAATAGAAACACTAGATCATGGCACGATCAACCAAGTAATCACTATACAAAAGCAATTACTATGCTCATTCACACATGGAACGAACATCCGGATATGCAAGATGATAAGCTCATTTGAAGAGTATCATTTGCATCTCCAACACTCAACCAATGCGAAATACACGAAGTATTTGCATCTAGGAACAATCCTACTAGGGCACACGAGTGTTCATCACTCAACCAATGCATAGAACGTGTATGCATCTAGGAACAATCCTACATGGGCACAAGAGTGATGTACTTGAAGTAAAATGCATGACATTGAACAACAAGTAAACATGCATGAAGGTTGCATAGGCAAGGTATTGCAAATGCATGGCACAAACCACAAAGACCTACAAACTATGCATGAAACAAACCCTAAAGCTTACATAAGCAATCATGGGTACAAAATAAAATTGCCACATAGCACATATACCACAAAGCATAGAAATATAGCACAAACTACTGAAGTTAAAGCATAAGTGTAGCTAGTAAACAAAAAGACATCATCTCCCCCTATCACTACACTCCCCCTGTCGATGACATCATCTCCCCCTTTTTGTCATGGAATAGCTAGTTGTCATTCTCTTCCAACTTCCTTTGAATTTCATCCATCTGAGTTTCGAGGGAGGTTAGCTGTTTATCAAGACGGGAGTGTTGGGAGTACATGATTTGAGTAAGTCCTGAGAGTTTGGTGCTGAGATCTTGAAGTGCAACCATGATGGTGTCAAACTTGTCATCATAGGAATGAGAAGTAGAACTTGAGGTACCATAAGGAGCATGATGTTCTTGTTTGACAGTCCTCTTGGTGTGACTCATACTTGCTTGAAGGGTACGACCGTTAATTGGACTTGGCCTAGGATGAGGGCGCTCATCAGCAGATGGACGCACACCTTTGAGTTTCAAAATCCGAGAAACGAGACGACCAAAGGGAATGCAATTCCGTGAAGCAGTACGATTGACTGTTTTAGCTAAAATGTGAAAAATGTGAGAGCAGACGTCAATTTCCACATCAGACACCAGATCATGAAGAAATAATGCTCGACCTAGGTTGATGAAACAGGTGCTTGACAGTGGATAGAGGTTGCTGCACATGATTGTAGACATGAGTCTTAATTCTGGAGAAAGTGAAGCCACACTGATTGATGTTCCACTAGAGGAGAATTCTAAACTTGCTCCTAATTGTCCTCGGAGTAATTCTTCATCCGGATTAAGGTCATCATACACAGGTGGGATAGGTAGAATCGGACGGTTTATGTGTAGGATTTCAGACAGGTACACAGGTGTTACCAAGAATCGCTTTCCTCTAACCCAGCATCTAATCTCTTGTCCTTTTACAATAGCATTGGCATAAAATTCTTTGACCATGTCCTCATAAGCATCTTCAAGATCGGATAGAAGAAAATTCAAGTCTTTTGTGGCAAACCAAGTAGGAATTTTTGTGTCTAGAAGAGATGACTGATCAACTGCTCTCTCAACCAACAAAGGAGCATCTCGGAAGAGATTTTTATAGGATTCAAAAGCAGCATAAGAGCGGAACAAGCTATGATCAAAGAGTCCTGTTGAAGCACGAGCTCTCTTTGGTCTCGGAGAATCTTCATCAACATCGATGATTGGTTCTTTCCCTTTGTTGCTGCCACCTTTCACAGCTGAAGTCTTAAACGGAGACATCTGTGCAAAAGAACATCCAAAACCACCAGAAAACACGAGCACAGCAGACAAAATAGAGCACAGAGCTTGATTAGATTGAGGTTAGAGTAAAACACATGTAGTGCTGTGTGTGAAGAGTGTGCAGAGTGAGTAAAGTGTATGAAACACACAATCAATGACCAAATGGAGTGAAAAATGGTTAAAGAAGTGAGAGTTCACAGATTGACATCACTTGATTTCAAATAGGCACAAAAATGTGATTCGGACATTTTATCGAACACTAAGCATGCACAGATTCAAATATGACATGAATAATGCATGAACATGGTGAAAACAGGCCTAAATACACTTTAAAACGCCACAAGGGGCCAACACAGATGCACCAAGATCAACAGGAACAAGACCCAATCAAAATTTTGAGAAAAACTTCACCCAAATTTGAAACACAACCCAAAATTTTCGAAAATCCCAAAATAGCAAAACCCTAACATAGAATCTGCAAAATCAATGTAAAAACATGAAAAGGATGTTTTAGAAATCATACCTTGAGAGAGAAAATGCAGAAAAATTCTTGATTAGGAAGGGTATTTGATGGAATGGTGATTTGGGTCAAGAATGGTTTTGAGAGAGGTT
Organism: Quercus gilva; assembly: GCA_023621385.1. NCBI lineage: Eukaryota > Viridiplantae > Streptophyta > Magnoliopsida > Fagales > Fagaceae > Quercus > Quercus gilva. Next base: position 60,762,053 of record CM042473.1, on the reverse strand, counting down.
AAGCGAGCGAATGGGTTAAGGTTTGAAAAGCAATCACATCAGCCCCTTTAAAACTGAAAACACACGTTTTTCGCGGGATAGGGAGTAGCGACACAGTCGCGACACAACCGCGAAAGAGACCACTAAAGCACAAAACTTCTCGCGAGAAGCGCTAGGTCGCGACACAGTCACGAGACAGTCGCGATATTCTCTGTCTGATTGTGAGAAAATTCCAGTTTTTGCCAAACAGCATTTCGCGAGAAGCTGTTGGTCGCAAGACAGTCGCGAGACAGTCGCGAAAGTCTCTGTGTGACAGGATGAAAAAAATATTTCCCTCAAATCTTTTCGCGGGAAGCAGCTTAGTCGCGAGCTTCTCGCGAAAGAACCCCTGAACCAGTTTTTTGATGAAAAACACACAAAAAGCATTTTGACCAAAAAGAAATACAAGAAAGTATAAAATCACTTTCAAAAACTAATAAAACTCACAAAAATCTTTTTGGATTTGATCAACAAGTTCATGGGCAATCACATCACATTTGGACATATACAATCACACAAATGAGATAGGCATTGATTGAATCAAAAACTTGTGTGTTGTGTGTGAGTATCAAATGTGAAATAGTCCTTAGACCAGAGCAAAGTTTCAATGATCAATTCACACGAGTCATACACAACTGATACGAAATCATGTGGACTATCTCCATTATAGAAATGAGTATATATGACCTCCCACACAATGAAAACATAACTTAGAAGCTTTTCATTTGGCTTCTTATAACTTATAACAATTGGTCCATTTTGTTTTGCATGGACAAAACATCTCATTTTGAGGAAGGTGCTTGAAATTTATGATATTTCAACATTGATGAGAAGCCTTTGGCTTTTTGAGCACCATAACATTTACTTTAAAAAGAGTCGCTTTCCCTTTTTCCTAGTCAAATACTAGTGTGTGCGACAGGCTTTTACAGCTCAATATCTCTTTTCATTTAGAGATTTACAATTGGTGAGCTCTTTTTGCAAAAACATAAAAATAAAGTGGGAAGAGATATAGACACAAGTCTATGCAAGTATCAAGACCAACAAGACTATTAACCAATCATTCATGACAGGCTTGAAGATCTATTTACAACAGTCACACATAGTTTTCAGGATTTATTCCACACAGTAAAGAGTGCATACGAACAAGCGAAGATCGTAAATGCACTATGCCATAAGTACAATGGTACTAGGCCAAACTCACATGAGACATGCACATAACAAGTGATCAAACTTTTTGAGATTTTTCAATTTTTATGGGTTTTTGAATTTTTTGAAACACACCCAAAATAAAACAAAAGAAGTAAGATCAACAAAAACAAAGTTTAAACCTAAACAAGAAAACAAACACCTCTGAAACTGAACATGTGAAACCATAACAACATATAAGCAACAAAAAGCAGTAAAGTTCCACACAAGAGATAGAGTTCAAGGAGTGATACCGACACCGATGGTCTTACGCAAAGATTCAAACTTTGGGCCATCGAGGGGTTTAGTGAATATGTCTGCCTTCTGATTGTCAGTGTTGATGAACTCCAAGTACACTGTCTTTTCTTCCACCAAGTCTCGAATGAAATGATACCGGATTTCGATGTGCTTTGATTTCGAGTGTTGAACCGGATTTTTTGACAGATTTATGGCACTTGTATTGTCACAATATACACACATTGTGTCTTGAATGATTCCGTAATCATGAAGGAGTTTCTTCATCCAGAGTAATTGAGCACAAGCACTTGCAGCAACAATGTATTCAGCTTCGGCTGTTGATAAAGAGACTGAATTTTGCTTTTTGCTCATCCATGACACCAGGTTGTTCCCAAGATAAAAACATCCCCCGGAGGTGCTCTTCCTATCATCAACACAACCGGCCCAATCAGCATCGGAATATCTGGCCAAGCATTCATTGGAATCTCTTGAGTACCAAATTCCATAGTCAGATGTCCCATTTATGTATCGGATAATTCTTTTGACTGCTGTTAAATGTGACTCTTTGGGGGCTGCCTGGAATCGAGCACATACGCCTACACTGAAGGCAATGTCTGGTCTGCTCGCAGTAAGATACAAGAGACTCCCTATCATGCTTCGATAGAGCGTTGGATCCACTTCTACACCAGCAGCATCCCTACTCAGCTTTGATGAGGAGCTCATTGGAGTGGACGTGTGTTTCTTAGAGTCTAGACTAAATCTTTTAACCAGATTCTTGGCGTACTTTTCTTGAGATATGAATATCCCATCTTTCCGTTGTTTCACTTGAAGTCCTAGGAAGTAGTTTAGTTCCCCTACCATACTCATCTCAAACTCCTTTTTCATTTCTTCGGAAAATTGAAGAGCCAAATGATCAAGTGTGGATCCAAACACAATATCATCCACGTATACCTGAGCAACTAGGAGAGACTTCTCATCTCTCTTCACAAATAATGTTCGATCAGCTTGCCCTCTTTTGAATCCACGATCCAACAAGTATGTTGTGAGGCGATCATACCATGCTCTTGGTGCTTGCTTTAACCCGTATAGTGCTTTCTTTAATCTTAGCACATGATCTGGAAAATGAGGATCTTGAAATCCCTTTGGTTGTTCAACAAACACTTCTTCATTTAGAAAACCATTCAGAAATGCACTTTTCACATCCATTTGGTACAATTTGAAATCCATGACACAGGCTATGGACAATAGGATTCGGATAGACTCCAGTCTTGCTACTGGTGCAAACGAATCATCAAAATCAATGCCTTCCACTTGAGTATATCCTTGAGCTACCAACCTGGACTTGTTTCGAACAACCTCACCGTCTTCATCAGTTTTGTTCTTGAAGATCCACTTGGTGCCAATCACATGACTATCTTTGGGCCTTGGAACCAATTCCCATACATCATTTCTAACAAACTGATGTAGCTCTTGATGCATAGACTCTATCCAGTTCTCATCTCTAAGAGCTTCCTCTACCTTCTTGGGTTCAAATTGAGCAAGATAACAGTTATATGTCACATGATTCGCACTGTATTTTGGTCCTTTTCTCAGCCGAAGTCCCTCATTGACGTCACCAATGATATTACTTGATGGATGATTGAGAATTACCCTTGATGATGGTCTCTTGGAGGTAGAAGGTTCTTCATCTCGAGAAATTAGAGGTTGAACTTCAGGTGGAGTGAGAGGGCTAGAAGACCCATGTGTCGATCGAGTTTCCCTTCTTGGTATAGGAGGTGTGGACTCTTTTTCTGGTGATTCTTTCTCAACATCATCCTGTTGTGACATGTCGTCCTCAGCCTCTTTCTTCTTCAGATCAGATCCTTCACCATCATCAATACCTTTTTCAGATATGGTATCATCGATTACCACATTTATTGATTCCATCACTGTTTTGGTGCGTTTGTTGAACACTCTATATGCTCGGCTATTTAGTGAATAGCCTAGGAATATCCCTTCATCACTTTTAGGATCAAATTTTCCAGGATTCTCTCTATCATTAAGAATATAACATCTGCTTCCAAATATTCGGAAGTATTTCACCTTCGGTTTCTTTTCTCTCCAAATTTCATAAGATGTCTTCTTTGTTCCTGCTCGAAAGTAAATTCTATTACCAATATGGCATGAGGTATTTACTGCTTCAGCCCAAAACTTCTGAGGAAGGTTTTTGTTGAGTAGCATTACTCGAGCCATTTCTTGAATCACCCGGTTTTTTCTTTCAACTACTCCATTTTGCTGTGGAGTCTTTGGAGCTGAGAATTCCTTCTTGATGCCATGTTCATTGCAAAATGCTTCAAACTTCGCATTTTCAAACTCCTTTCCGTGGTCACTTCTGATCTTGACTATAGGAACTCCTTTCTCACTAATTAGTCTCTTGCATAATTTCTCCATCTTGTCACATGCTTCTGATTTCTCTCTAAGAAAATCCACCCAAGAGTACCTTGAGAAGTCGTCAACCACCACCATAATATACCGCTTTCCACCCAAGCTTTCTGTTCTTGTTGGACCCATCAAATCCACATGTAGTAATTCTAAAGGGCGAGAGGTTGCAATCACATTTACTTTCGGATGGCTTGACTTTGTTTGTTTCCCTAACTGACATGGACCACAAACATTCTTCTCAATTTTTCCAAACTTTGGTAATCCAACCACTGATTCAAGTTTCGAAACTTTTGCCACTTGTTTGTAATTGGCATGCCCAAATCGTTAATGCCACAATTCCAAGAGATTCACCCTGGCACTTCGACATGCTATGCTTGGTTTGGGAATGACTCCATAACAATTATCGGTGGTTCTAAGTCCCTTCAGAATTTGTACACATTCTTCATTCAAGATTAGGCATCCTTTCTTTGAGAATTGAACTAAGAAATCATCATCACAGATCTGAGTAATACTCAGCAAGTTCACTTTTAATCCCTTAATATACAACACGTCATTCAGCAGTGGCAGTCCCGGAATGTCCACCGTTCCCTTTCCAAGAACATGTGAGTGACTGCCATCTCCAAAAGTCACAAAGCCATCTTCCTTTTCTTTAAGTGTTTTGAACAGTGATTTATCTCCTGTCATGTGCTTTGAACATCCGCTATCAAGGTACCACAAACATGAATTAAAAACTTTCAAAGTAGTATGGACAAAAAGGCAAGCATGAGAGAGACACTCTTGACCCTCGAAACAGGACTCTTTTTCCTCTATTTCGTGAAGTTTTCCTTTTATATGATCAAGTTTATCACTCAGGTGTCTATTTCTCCTCTCATAATTAGAGACTAATGACTTTGACTCACATAAGCTGTTATGTAAATCATGGTTTCTATGAACAAGTGATTTCAGCATGTGACAGAAAATTCTAGCATGTTTCTTAGATTTAAATAACTGTGAAAACACATTACTAGACCAGTCTTCAACTATGCTCATAGAGTCTTTTTCACAAACATGTTTACTGCCCTTCATGTTGAAAACAAACACGACACTATACAAGCAACACCAAGAGATCAAGGATCACACTAAGGTATTTAAACCACAATAAGTGTACCCGCTCTGATACCAATTGAAAGCTCGAAAATGTGTTGAAAACACAAGAGCTGTTTAGACCCCCAAATTAAAATTACGGCTCGATAGATTTTACACAACTTTAATACAAAGTGCGGAATAGTGTAAAAGCGAGCGGATGAACAAGTAAGCTACTCTAATCCATAAACTAAGCAACACAGCAATATAATGGAATTAAACAAGAGTAGGGAAGAAGGATGCAAACACAGAAAACACCAAGACGTGTTCACGAAGAGGAAACCGAAGAACTCGGCGAAAAACCTCTCCGCCGCCCTCCAAGCGGAAATCGATCCACTAGACAATCAATTGGGATACATGGGTTAGCAAAAGACCCTCCAAGCCTAGTCTACCCGCTATACCTAAGCCCTCCAAGCTCCTACTCCAACAAGACTTCTCGGAATCGTGTCTTGTCCTAGTTATCCGGATCCCGCAACAAGCTCCATGTTGCATCTGCCATTCAAGGCTTCTTCCAATGCTTCCCAGCAGCACCAAAACATCACACAGCACTCACAAGGTGTGGTAAGTGTTTGGGCTATCAACCTCTCAAAGATATGGATAATGGAGAGGGAAGGGTTGAGGAAATACCACAAGCAAATGTATAGAGAAAGATGGGGAAGACAATCTCTAATTACCAATGTGTTTGGCTAGGGTTTTCTCTCTGAGGCATTCCTCAACAATTGTGGGTAATGATGGTATATATAGGAGAGGTGCAAAAGGTGTGACTCAAAAAATACAGGCTGGCAGAACAGCTAGTCTCGCGGGTGTCTCGCGGGAAGGCCTTACCCGCGAGATACTCGCGAGACACAGTTGTCTCCACCTGGCCTGACTCTTCGCATTCCAGCATGTGCCTGGCACATGGTTCACTTCGCGGGATGCTAGGTCGCGAGATACCCGCGAGAATCCTTCAGTTCTTCAAATGCTTGAGTCTTCAAACACTCTCTCTATCACACAACCCTTACAACAAGTCCCACAACAAATACAGGGTTTTAAACGATTGAACATAATTACAATCAAATTTGGCACGGAATAAAAGCCAACAAAAACACAGTTGTAAATTACAACTTTACAGGGTCCAAAGGCCAGTCTACTACGTCAGCAAGTCCTTGCAAGAGGTGGAGACGCATTATCTCCCTTTGGAGAAAGCAGTCCTAGCTATTATGCATGCGACCAAGAAACTCCCACATTATTTCCAAGCCCACAGAGTGGCAGTGCTAACTTAACTGCCACTGCAAGCCTTGCTAAGAAAATCCAACTACACGAGCAGGATTGCCAAGTGGGCAACAAAGTTGGGGGCTTACGATGTTAAGTACCTACCCCGCACGGCTATAAAGGGCCAAGTCTTAGCAGACTTCATAGCGGAGTTTGCCAAGGGCGCCTGTGAGGAGGAGAGCGTGGCAGCGAGCCTAATGGTCTCATTGACTACCACTGCCCCTGTATGGAGAGTTTACGCGGATGGGGCCTCCAATCGAAAGGGAGCTGGGGTGGGAATAGTGTTAATTACGCCTGAGAAGCTGATAATCGAAAAGTCATTGCGACTAGGCTTCTCGGCCACCAACAATGAGGCCAAATACGAAGCTCTGCTGGCAGGAGTAAACTTGGTTAAAATGCTCGGGGGAAGGATGGTGGAGGTGTATTCTGATTCTAGGCTAATTGTTGGCCAGATTAATGGGGAGTTCGAGGCCTGAGATGAAAGGATGCAAAAGTATCTTGCCAAGGTGCAAAGTGCACGAAGTCATTTCGATGATTTCAGGGTGGAACAAATCTCGAAGGGGCAGAACTTGCATGCTGACTCCCTAGCCATGCTGGCCACTTCGTTAGAATCAATCCTGCCTCGGGTCGTTTTGGTAGAGGAAGTCAACACGCCCACTCTTATGGAGGAACCCTTGGTGGGCATGTGCAGCGTTCATGTAGGCCCAAGCTGGATGGATCCCATTGTGACCTTCTTAAAAGGGGGACCATTGCTAGAGAACAAAGGTGAGGCGGAGAAGATACGCAGAACCGCCCCGCGCTACTAGTTGTTCGAGCAGCATAAGCTGTATAAGTGCTCGTACTTGGGACCGTATCTACTATGCGTACACCCAGAGGCCGTGGAGCCTCTGCTCGAGGAACTGCATGAGGGCATCTGCGGAAGCCATATTGGTGCCAAACCTCCCAGGACTATGCCAAGCGATGTGATCAGTGCCAGAGGTTCGCCCCTAACATACACCAGCTAGGAGGAATCTTGAACCCTTTGTCCAGCCCTTGGCCCTTCGCCCAGTGGGGCCTAGACATAGTAGGTCCCTTTCCTCGGGCCACGGGTTACTGACGGTGGCTCATCATCGACACGGACTACTTCACCAAATGGGTTGAAGCCGAGCCCCTCTTCAACATTAGAGACGTCGACGCCAAGAAGTTCATATGGAAGAATATCGTCACCAGATTTGGGGTACCGCACACCCTAATTTTGGACAATGGGCTCCAATTTTACAGCAGGTCTTTCAAAAGATACTACGGAGAGTTAGGAATCAGGAATGGGTACCCCATGCCAGCGTACCCTCAGGGAAATGGGCAAGTCGAGGCCACCAATAAGATCATAGTTACCGGGCTTAAGAAGAGGCTGGACAATGCCAAAGGAAGGTGGGTTGACGAGCTGCCCCACGTACTATGGACATACCGCACCATGCCTCGGAAGTCCACGGGGGAAACCCCATTTTCATTGACTTACGGTTCGGAAGCGGTAATCCCTCTAGAAGCCGAATTTCCTACTTTTAGAACAAACCAATTCAGCGCCAAGGGAACCATCAGTTGCTCTTGGACAACCTAGACCTGACCAAGGAAAGACAAGACGTGGCCATGGTAAAATTGGCCCACTGCCAACAGAAGCTTAGGCAGGAATATGATAAAAGGATCAAGCACAGGCCCCTGGCCCCGGGAGACTTGGTTTTGAGAAAGATAGTGGGGACGGCCAAGCTCCCATCCTAGGGTAAGCTAGGTCCTAACTGGGAAGGACCATATAAAGTCACCTCTGTCGCAGGAACCGAGGCCTACCGACTAGAGGACCTAGCTGGAAATGTAATCCCTCGCCTGTGGAATGTAAACAATTTGCAACGATATTACTTTTAATAGAAATCACGGCCTTTGTGTTTTGTTCTGTCTCACCAAGGATTCTAAGTGTTAAATAGAACCCAAGACTTGCCTGGCTCTTCGGCCACAAGCTTAGGGTAAATTAACATTGCAAGAAAAATTCTAAGTGTTAAACAGAACCCAGGACTTGCCTAGCTCCTCGGCCACAAGCTTAGGGTAAATTAACATTGCAAGAAAAATTCTAAATGTTAAACTGAACCCAGGACTTGCTTGGCTCATCGGCCACAAGTTTAAAGTAAATTAACCTTGTAAGAAAAATTCTAAATGTTAAACAGAACCTAGGACTTGCCTGGCTCCTCGGCCACAAGCTTAGGGTAAATTAACATTGCAAGAAAAATTCTAAGTGTTAAACAGAACTCAAGACTTGCCTGGCTCCTCGGCCACAAGCTTAGGGTAAATTAACATTGCAAGAAAAATTCTAAGTGTTAAATAGAACCCAGGACTTACTTGGCTCCTCGGCCACAAGCTCAAGGGTAAATTAACATTGCAAGAAAAATTCTAAGTGTTAAACAGAACGAAGGACTTGCCTGGCTCCTCGGCCACAAGCTTAGGGTAAATTAACATTGCAAGAAAAATTCTAAGTGTTAAACAGAACCTAGTACTTGCCTGGCTCCTCAGCCACAAGCTTAGGGTAAATTAAAATTGCAAGAAAAATTCTAAATGTTAAACAAAACCTAAGACTTGCCTGGCTCCTCGGCCACAAGCTTAGGGTAAATTAACATTGCAAGAAAAATTCTAAATGTTATACAAAACCCAGGACTTACCTGGCTCCTCGGCCACAAGCTTAGGGTAAATTAACATTGCAAGAAAAATTATAAGTGTTAAACAGAACCTAATACTTGCCTGGCTCCTCGGCCACAAGCTTAGGGTAAATTAACATTGCAAGAAAAATTCTAAATATTAAACACAACCCAGGACTTGCCTGGCTCCTCGGCCACAAGCTTAGGGTAAATTAACATTGCAAGAAAAATTCTAAGTGTTAAACTGAACCCAGGACTTGCCTGGCTCCTCGGCCACAAGCTTAGAGTAAATTAACATTGCAAGAAAAATTCTAAGTGTTAAACAGAACCGAGGACTTGCTTGACTCCTCGGCCACAAGCTTAGGGTAAATTAACATTGCAAGAAAAATTCTAAATGTTAAACAGAACTCAGGACTTGCCTGGCTCCTCGGCCACAAGCTTAGGGTAAATTAACATTGCAAGAAAAATTCTAAGTGTTAAACTGAACCCAGGACTTGCCTCGCTTCTCAGCCACAAGCTTAGGGTAAATTAACATTGCAAGAAAAATTCTAAGTGTTAAACAGAACCTAGGACTTGCCTAGCTCCTTAGCCACAAGCTTAGGGTAAATTAACATTGCAAGAAAAATTCTAAATGTTAAACAGAACCTAGGACTTGCCTGGCTCCTCAGCCACAAGCTTAGGGTAAATTAACATTGCAAGAAAAATTATAAGTGTTAAACAGAACCCAAGACGTGCCTGGCTCCTCGGCCACAAGCTTAGGGTAAATTAATATTGCAAAAAAAATTCTAAGTGTTAAACAGAACCCAGGACTTACCTGGCTCCTCGGCCACAAGCTCAAGGGTAAATTAACATTGTAAGAAAAATTCTAAGTGTCAAACAGAACTTGAGGACTTACCTGGCTCCTCGGCCACAAGCTTAGGGTAAATTAACATTGCATGAAAAATTTTAAGTGTTAAACAGAACCTAGGACTTGCCTAGCTCCTTGGCCACAATCTTAGGGTAAATTAACATTGCAAGAAAAATTCTAAGTGTTAAACAGAACCTAGTACTTGCCTGGCTCCTCGGCCACAAGCTTAGGGTAAATTAAAATTGCAAGAAAAATTCTAAATGTTAAACAAAACCTAGGACTTACCTGGCTCCTCGGCCACAAGCTTAGGGTAAATTAATATTGCAAGAAAAATTCTAAATGTTAAACAGAACCCAGGACTTGCCTGGCTCCTCGGCCACAAGTTTAGGGTAAATTAACATTGCAAGAAAAATTCTAACTGTTAAACAGAACCGAGGACTTGCCTGACTCCTCGGCCACAAGCTTAGGGTAAATTAACATTGCAAGAAAAATTCTAAATGTTAAACAGAACCCAGGACTTGCCTGGCTCCTCGGCCACAAGCTTAGGGTAAATTAACATTGCAAGAAAAATTCTAAGTGTTAAACTGAACCCAGGACTTGCCTGGCTTCTCAGCCATAAGCTTAAGGTAAATTAACATTGCAAGAAAAATTCTAAGTGTTAAACAGAACCTAGGACTTGCCTAGCTCCTTGGCCACAAGCTTAGGGTAAATTAACATTGTAAGAAAAATTCTAAGTGTTAAACTGAACCCAGGACTTGCCTGGCTTCTCAGTCACAAGCTTAAGGTAAATTAACATTGCAAGAAAAATTCTAAGTGTTAAACAGAACCTAGGACTTGCCTGGCTCCTTGGCCACAAGCTTAGGGTAAATTAACATTGCAAGAAAAATTCTAAGTGTTAAACAGAACCTAGTGCTTGCCTGGTTCCTCGGCCACAAGCTTAAGGTTAATTAACATTGCAAGAAAAATTTTAAGCGTTAAACGGAGTCCAAGACCTGCCTGGCCCCTCGGCCACAAGCCTAGGTTAAACTGACATTGCATGGTGGGAAAAATAGTAAATGTCGAGTAAACCCTGAGCTGGTTAGACAAAGTTATAGAAGACTATTCTAAGTATCATAAAAGATGCGCCAGCAGGCTCACCATAAAAATAAAAATAAAAATAAAAGAGGGGGGGGGGGGGGGGAGCTGCAAATATGTGTTAACAAGACTGCCACCCTCAAAAAGAACTTAAGTATTCATTACAAAAAGCTTATTACAGAACGATAGGGGATCAGGCACTACATGGATGATGCCTCATTTACAACAAAAAAAAAAAAAAAAAAATGCTACTTATGGGCTACCCTATTACAAAAATTCCACAAGGGAAGTGCTTTCATAAAAAGAGAAGAAAGCTAAGTTTGGGGCTCCTTGTCCTTAGCACTCTTCTCCTTCTTATCCTTCTTCTTCTTCGAAGGCACCCCCTCAGGCACCCCCTTCTCAGCTTCCAAATCCACTACGTCCTCTTGAGGAGGTAACCCCTTGGACGAGGCAGGAGAAGGAAGAGGATTCTGGGACTCGACAGAGACAGGAAGAGCGAAGCTCAGATCCATAGGAGGGCTGGGGGCTGAAGGGGCTAAGTGCAGAGTCAGAGGATAATAAACCTAGTCGGGAGCGCGGAGCTCTGAGTCAGGACTGACACCTGCTTCGTTCAGTGCTTTCCCCCACACCTCTTGGCTGAAGGCACGAGCAACGGCGCAGAGCTGGGCAGTGAGACTTGCGGCGATCTTGTTCATGCCCGCACTATAGGCCTTTTGCTCGGCCCGAGCTTTCTTCGCGTCCTTTTTTGCCAGCTGCTGATTTGCCTGCTTCAACTCCACCATTTTAAGTGCCAGGGCGCTTTCGGCCTTCCTCTGGGCTTCCAAGGCATCAGAGGCTTGCTTCTCATAGCCCTTCAAGGCAAATTCAGCGTTACGGTAGGCTCTATCCGCTTCTGACAGCTAGGAGAGGGTGTCCTTCAATTTTTTCTCTGCCTTGGCTCTAGCCTTCTCAGCATTTTCATAGGCCTTCTCAGACTTCCTGGCCGCGTCCAAGGAGTGATCGACCCAATCTTCCGCCATGAAGGCAGCTTGAACGGCCTGCAAGAGTGGAAAACAAAAGAAGGTGAATAAGCAATTAATCAAAAAATAAAAATACTTGACAGATAAAGAAGTTGGCTGAGGTACCTTGGCTAAATCCTACTTTAAGGAAAGGAAGACCTCCCTTTTCCTAAAGGACTTCAGCTCCTCCATGTCCTCGGGAAGGCACAAAGCCCTCTCTAAGCATTCGGCCACCAGGCCTGAGCTGCCCTTTGAGGGGTCTCTCAAGTTGGCATCATTTAGCACAGGAGCTCCCGAGCTGAAGGTGAAGGCAGGCCTCTAGACGGAAGCTTTTTTGGCCTGATCCCTGCCACTCTCCTTCGAGGACACAACGGGGTCGGGCCTCTTCCTCGGTTGTCCCTTATCAGCCCGGGCCTCCTTAACTAGGGGCTTGGATATCTCCCCCTCCTCAGACATGGCTACCCCCTTCCCACTGGGATTGTGTTTCTGTTTCTTGTCCGCTGCATCGGCTGGCGACGTGCGAGTAGCAACAGGAGTTGGTGGACGAGGAGGCACTACCACCGCCAAGAAGGATCCCTCGGCATGGGCCAACAATAACGCTAAGAGGTTGGGGGTCCTTTCTTCGAATCCCATAGCTGATGATGATCGGGCTTGCGAAGCACTCGGAACGTCGGGGTGATAGAAAACTTCAAAATCTTTTTCAGTCACTTGTTAGACAGAGGTGGATGTGGATCCCTCCGCCTCTTCGTTTGATGGTAGGGGAGGTTCCTAGGCATACAAAAGCTGAGCAGCTAGAGGTGCAGGGAGCTGGGCGTCTTGTGTCCCCTCGGGAGGTGGTCCTACCAGCAAAAATCCCAGAACGGCAACGTCTATCCTAGCCAAACACGGATCACGAGCCTTGATGACATTCTTCAGGCTCTGGAAGCGTTTAGTTGAAGGAGTGTATCCAAGGATGACGTGTGCAGCTCGGAGTTGCCCGTCCCGATAAAGGAATATCTCGGACTTGAGAATTCGGTTCAGGTCGTGAAAATTCACCAGATGTTTGGTCGGGGCTGTGTGATACTCGTCTGCCATAAGAGAGCACGGTTATTGTTAGCAAGGAGATATAAAAAAAAATAAAATAAATAAATAAATAAAAAACAACAACAACAACAACTAAAAAGAAAAAACTGCTGCCGAGAAGGAAGCTCCTCTAAAAAGCCTAAAAGGGTAACCCAGGTCCTCAGGAGTGCTACCTGGTTCCCCTACTTGGGTGGGACAGTGCCGCCCATCATGCCACTCGCCCGAGACGAGAAGGAAGTCTTCATCCATGCCCTTGCTCGAATCGGGCAGGCAGGAGATTAACCTAACTGCGGGGATCCCACTCTTCATGTAGTATTTGGTTTTTTTCCCCCTTTTGAAAATTATAGACCCAGTTCACATCATGCCATGTAAGCCGGGTCTCCATTCTACGGTTAATGGCTTCTACACACCCAAGGATTTTAAAAATGTTGGGGGAACACTGGGTCAGGGTTAACCTAAAGTTTATAAAATAGTCCGTAGTCACTGGGCCCATGGGAAGTTCCATCCCACCTTCGACGAAGGCGATCATGGGAATAACCACTAACTCAAGAGGGCAAACCACAACCAACCATTCACCCTCTTCACAATGCCTAAATTCTACGTTGTAGGGAATCCTGTACTGGGCCCTAAAGGCTATCTTAGCCTCCTCGAAGTCTACCAACCTAGTGTACCTACCCATGGAAAGCAAAGGAACAAAACGGGGGCAAAGTATGAAACTTGAAAAGGAACAAGACAAAAGGGAAGCCAACACACCTACTGTGGAAAATAAAGGACGCTCCTCGGGAGTACTTTTCTTTTCGCCAAAATAAAAAGGTCAAAATGCTAGAAATGAGCCACAACTAGCCTTGATCGCTCCTTTTATAGGAGGTAAAAATGAGCAGTAAAACTCTTGCCCATAAATGAGGATAAATGGAAGCTGCACGATCCCAATCAAACCGTAGAACGTGGGGAGACAGGCAGCCGCCTGGCGCCATAAATGAGAGTTCGTGGATTCCGAAGCGTCAGGGGCATGCGAATGACAGGTGAAGAGACGTTGACTCGTGTGGACACATACGACACGTACAATTCACCCGCGGAGCTAAAACTTCACTTATGCCTCAAGCAAAATAGTGAAAGTTTTAGGGGGCTATTGTGGGTACCCAAGGAACGAGAGAGGAGGCGAAGGGCCAAACTAATGGGCCGAGGCCCTAGGAAGAATAGGAAAGGCCCGGCATCGGGGCGAGCGTGGAACTGGCAGGGGCCCAAAGGACAATAATTCTCGAGGAAAGAGCCAGATCCAACGGAGCACCGCACCAAGTGCCAAAGGAGAAACCCCGCAGCCGAAGGAGGCATAGGTCAGTGGCAGACAGGCAGTCGCTAGGGCAACAGCCCCCAGTCACATCAATAATAAATGGTGCACACCAGCTCTGTCAATTGCATTAAATGAGGAAGTGACCTGAAACGATGCCAGTCACAGCTGCGCCAGCTACCGCTACTACTTGCTTTAGAGAGAGAGAAGGTGACAGGTGTCGAAAGAGGGGCGAAAGCCAGCTAGAGATGGACGGAGCGGATGAAATGGCAACAGGCTATATAAAGAAAAAGTCTGGGACTCTAGGTGAGGGAGGAAAAAAAGAATAGGAGCAGATTCCACGCTTGTTGTTCTATCCCATCTCATATAAATTCTATTGGCTTGGACCAAAGTACAAACGAGATTGTCCCATTACCCACGACAAGCTTTGTGTCATTCTCTTTTTGGTCCTTACAAACTACAATTGTGACCACTCAACAATGCATATGCCATTGCAATGCAAGTTTGGGTCACCAATGGCCAAAGTGCAGAAAAGGTAGGAGCAGGGAGGATTTTCATAGGGCTAACTTCTTGTTTAAGAGTTCTGTAAGCACAGTTGCAAGCAAGCATGCTCTAAAAGATTCACTAAAAAATTGAAATGAATCAATTCTTGAGTGGGTTCCATTTGCTCCCATCTTTGCTAATACAACCTACTGTAGATTATTGACGTCTATTTTGACCAAATTTTATTCATTTTTTGATCAACCAAACACTCCACAGTCCACATGTGAGTCCAACGCATGGAACCGATAGATTTATGTGAGAATGTGCAATACATTAGATGTACAAAATAATTTTTCCCTACTTGGTGTGCGTTTGGCTCCAAATTAAAAAGCCAGTTTATTTTACTATTCAACTTATTTTTGCTACTATTCATGAGTCCCACTGTACTCTTTGGTACTATTCATGAGTCTCACTGTACTATTTTAGCTAACTTTTATCTTTATTTACAGTACTTTCAACAAAAAGTTTTCAGTTTTAGCAAAATAAGCAGATTTCAAATAGACCCTTGATAGAACTTGATTCAAAGATGTAAATTAAAATAGAAACATGACATGCTAAAGTAAAGATAAAAAGAGGTTCACCAACATTTTTGCACTTCCTACTTATTAGTCTCTTTACAATCAACATCTCTTTTCCCTTTGCCATGATAAAAAAAGTGCTCAAAAAAAAAAAAAAAAACTCATACAACTAAAGAATTTTTTCCCTCCACTAAGATGATATAAAAGAAGAGCTCACAAAATTAAAAAAAGCAGCACCACATAAACATGGATACAAAGCCATAACAAGTTTAGACCAAAGCAAAACTCTATGAAGTATTTCAACAAACACTTTCTATGCCAGCAAAAGTAAATAAATAAATAAATGTTGGAGATTGATGTTTTGCCTAAATCTAGCACTTTTAATCCCATTCACTTCCAAAAACTATCCAATCAGATCAAATCCAACAAAGACAAAAACTTTTTTTTTTAATAAGAAACAAAAATAAAAAAATATTCCTCATATTTAACAATTGATAAAGTTTAAATATAAATCAAATCTGAAATTCATGTTCATGTTTTACAGAACCTAAGATTCCAACAAAGTGCTACTAAAGGAGTATGATTAAAGCTTGTCCCATTTAATATAAAACGAAAGTAAGGGAACAAAGAACTTAACCCAATTAATATTGAGCTAAGAAGGTAATTAAAAAAAAAAAAAAAACTCTAAAAACTAAAAAGATAGTTGTAGGGGCGGGGACAAATGAAATAGAAACAGAGCTTAAGTGTTTCCAATGTTGCGATGGAAAGAAATGGCAACAAATAGTGATGACCAATCGTGATGAACAGGGAGATCCATCTCAGAGAGAGAGAGAGAATTCCAAAAAAATAATGAAATTTGAAAGCTTTTTTCCTTGTGAAATCTCTTGCCGGCCCGCCAATTCAATTCCCAAATGAAATTTTGAAATTTGAACAGAGGATAGGATTAACGGAAAGGGTTAGAGCATTCACGTCAAAATGCTAAAATGCTATTAATAATAACCAAAAAAAAAAAAAAAAAAAAAAAACACTACATCAAAGAAGTCAAATGCTATAATTTTTGACATCAAGCTATAGTGAGTTGCCATCAATAGCAGCTCATTATAGCAACAAACTCAAAAATAAAAAAATAAAAAAAATTTAGGACAAAGTTTAGCTACAAAATTAGTTGTAGCCTTAGGCTACAAACTTATTTAATATCTTTTTATTGGAGGTGAATTTTGACAAATCTACCATTGGATTATATCTTCTTCTTATATCCTCCATGTTTGCAAAATTTCAAGAAAATTAAAGATCAATAGCTATGTCATCAATAAATTTTTTTAAATTGCAAATTTTTGTAATTTAAAATTATGCACAAAATATAAACTTATAGATCATATAGTAAATGATATTTGATTGATACAAAATTTAATATATGTATTAAGGAAGTAAAAAATATGCAATTCAACGGTTAGATTTTTAAAATATGTTGTAATATTTGTTTTATTAAGTGAGTTTGTAGCCTTAAGCTACAACCAATTTTGTAGTTAAACTTTGTCCAAAAAATTATTAGGCTTCTCTTTCTTTCTCAATAAAACACAATTTCTCTCTCTCCTTTTCATTTTTTTTTTTCTCTCTATTTGGTCTCATCTTTCTTCCTTCTCCCTTTTTTTTTTTTTTTTTTTTTTTTTTTTTTTTTTTTTTTTTTTTTTCCTCCTTACTAGTGCCTCTCTTCTCCCTCTTTGGGTTAGTGGTTGGCATCCTTGAGCCAACATGGTTGATATTCTTGGCTAGGGTTGAGATTGGAGAGGTTGGGTTACTGGTGATGATGCAGAAATCGTCAAGGAGTAAGTTCATCTAGATGGATCAACACGAGCTTGTCTAGGTTCTTGCAAGGTTTAGGAAAAAGAATAATAGGGTCCTCTCGGGGTGGTCACTAGTGTGGTGCCAGCCACGGAGTCTCCGATGATAAAGTCAGTGAATATGGCTTTTGAGGTGTAGAGAACTCAAGAATATTTGGCATTTTACCCCCCCGCCCCTTTTTTTTTAATTGGCAATATGCCCCTGTTTCGAAACTATATAGGTGCGTGCCTTTGTTTCGATACTCAATTACCCTAAAATCGAGTTACTTAAAGTACTCGATTGGTTTAAAATCGAGTTATGCCCGATCAAACTAAAAAAATAAAATTAAAAAAAAACTGCATGGAACTTGAGTTCTTGGAAATCGAGTTCCATGCAAAAAAAATTTTAGTGCCCGAGCAAAATTTTTTTTCTAAGTGTCCCATGGCAAGTTCAGGGAGCCTATATTGGCGTTTTTAAGCCCTATAGTAACGTTTTAAATCCCTATAGCGGCCTTTTCCTGCAAAAAAAATTTTCTAAGTGTCCCATGGCAGGTTCAGGGAGCCTATAGTGACGTTTTAAAGCCATATAGCGGCGTTTTCCTGCAAAAAAAATTTTAAGTGTGACTGTCCCATAGCAGGCTTAGGGAGCCTTATAATGGCGTTTTGGAACTCGATTTCCATAAAATCAAGTTCTATGCAATTTTTTTTTTTTTTTAATTTGATCGGGCATAACTCGATTTTAAACCGATCGAATACTTTAAGTAACTCGATTTTAGGGTCATCGAGTATCGAAACAGGGGCACGTACCTATATAGTTTTGAAACAGGGGCATAATGCCAAATATTTTTGCCCAAAGGGGCAAAAGGCCAGAATGTCCAGAGAACTCAGTAGTAGAGATTTTAACTGGGTAGAATATCTGTACCTTTTCTTGGATTTTGTAGGTCTATATATATATATATATTGGCTTACTTCAGTAGCCGTTGCTCTCCTTAAATGGTAGTTTAAGGAGAGCCAGGGTAATGTCTTTGGTCTTCAATTTGGCCTTTATTAGGGCCCTAACGGTCTTCTTACAAATGTGTAACCGTCGGGGTATTAAATGGTAGCTTTCATGACGCTCTATCTTCATCTAGGCTGGTTTCCTTGGACAAGGGTAATTACTTGGTCCATCAGCTGGGGTGGTGGGTGGGTTTTTGCTGGGGTTTTATGGTGGGTTTTGGGTGTAGAAACTAATCTAAAGAATGGAAAGAAGAAGGGAAGGAGAATCACATCTAGTGGCCACTAGAGCTAAATCCTTAAAACATGTGTGATGGTAGTGGGTGGTATTGCTCGATGGGTCTCGGTGGTGTTGCTTGATGGGTCTCGCTGGGTTATCGGATAATAATGGTGGGTTCAGTGGTTGGTGTGCTGTGGGTTGAGGTCGAGAGAGATGAGAGGGAGAAAGCGATGGTTGTGTCGTGGGTTGTGCTGTGGGTTAAGGCTGGTGGTTGGTTGAGCGGTTTGAGGTCAATGTGTTAAGGTTGGTTGTGCTGGTGGGTTGAGGTCGTTGGTTATGTGGGTTTGTGGAGGCTTGGGTGGTGACATCAAATGGGTGGTGAAAATAAAATATAATAAAAAAATAATATTTTAATGAAGTGGTAAAAAAAATAAAACTTTTGATGTTAGGTGTTGTAACACCCGCCTCACTTTAATTTAATTTTATTGCTTCTAAAGTGAAATTGAGGAATTATTAAATTTTGAAGGTGATATTATTTTATATCTTGTTATCTACAAGGAAAATAAATAAAAGAAGATTTAATGTGAGAGTTATTTTTGTGGGTTATTCATATTTAACTTTTAGTCTCCTTATCATTTAAGGAAAAGGATAAGAGGTTGAAACCTATTCAGATTAGGTGTTCAAGTGTTATTAGAATTCTTTAAAGTTCTAGCCGATCTAAACAACCATAATTTGAGTTTAATTGGGAATTAAAGTCTTGGAAGCTTATTTAAGTTTTAATAGGTCTTAAACTCTAGCCCAAGTAGGAGTGTTATTTAAGAGTACTAATTGGAGTGGGATTGATCTTCCTAGATTGAATTGGATTGTTATTTTAGAGGTATATATTTTGGGTCTTTTAAGTCAATCACATGAAAGGTAGAGAGAGACGTTGGATGCTAAAAGCTACGGCAAAAAGGATTATTGCCAAACTTGACAAAGACGACATCAATGTAACTATTAACAAGTTGATTATTGATTGTGTGTGGTATCACAGGTTAAAGATACGTGTTGTTTATCTCCATACAGTAGAGTTCACATTACAATATTACATGGTGCAAGATATCTCTAAGTTGATGGTATAAGATTTCTCGAAGTTTCTGCGTTATGACTTTATTAAGTGGCATGATAGGTACCTACGTATATGTAGAGAGTAAAGAGTCAAATTGATGTACATAGCATGGTGAGTCATAAGATTTCATGATATAAATAACCCAATTGAGATCGAATTCCCTATATCCTATTTAAATAGACTATCATGAGATGTAAGTAAATACTGATGCCTGTGGATTATTTCGGATCTGATGGTAAAAGTATTAAATGCTAATGATAGGCCTTTAGTTAAAAACATTGTTAGGATCTAACTTGTAGGTATGATGTATAAAGGTCCATATGTGATTTTGGAAGAGGGATAGCATGAATGGTTTATATAAATAGTGTAAGTATGGCTTAACACAACAAAATCATCTATTTGTGTACTAGGTTCGAGTGGCGTCAGCTTGGATAGTTGAGATCTAACGTGTTTTGGTGATTTGAGGTAAGTGGACTTCAGAACATGACGTTTCTGAAGACGTGTATATTTATATATATTTTTAGTAAAAATATATTTATATATATAATTGCAAAAGTGAAGTTTCCAAAAACTTATACCATTGTCTATGCATTATACATACTAGAGTTTTATTATTTCTTGTATATTATTTTGAAACTGTATATGTTAAAGAATGACTCAAAACTATATTTTTGAGGAAGTATTTGTTATATGATATACGATTAGTATTGGCAATATTGTAATAAAGTAAGAATGTTTTCAAACGGTCAGCTAGACAGTCTGCAACCTTTGCCAACACAGGGTTAAGTGTTGGTCTTTGGCTGATGTAATATTATCATGATGTGGTACAGTGTTATCATTTGCTCTTTGAAGCCAGTGCTACCTCTTTGAGGTTAGTGTTATTGTTCCTTATGAGAATCACCCACCGAGTGTTTAGCAACTTATGTCTTTATCTGGCTAATGTTTAATGTTTTCTATATCAAACTACTGTTATATTGTTATTGATCTTTATAAGTGGAAAAATTGTTTATCGTTATAATATATTGTTTCTACCTATTTAGTGTAATTTTTACTAACTAAAGTGATTATTATTTTATTTAACGATTTCAGCGTTATAGTTAAATGTTTTATTCTTGACAGTTTTATAAAGTATATTATATTATTGTTAAAACTATTTGTAAAGCTTATATTTTATCAATAATATTAATGTTTTGTTTTGGAAGACATCCTCATATTATGTAATCTCTTCTTGGGCTTCTAACTCACCCTCCCTTTCTCCACCCTTTCATATTGGAGCATTGGAATATCTTTTGGTGATAGATCATTGGAGACATAGATTGAAAACTTCTTTTGGAGTTATGTTAGTTGATGAACTGTTTTAGTATATTTTCTTAGGATAGTGAGTTTGGCATTTGTGGAACTTTTTGAGATTGTATTTAGAGACTTTATTGTTAAACTTTTTATTTTTAAGGATTTCATAGGAAATATTTTGATGGTTGGAAGTATATTTGTGGATATTTAATTACGCTCTGTTCTATTATATTATTGTTGATTATTTATAAGATAGGTTATGTATCTAAATCCTTGGTATGTGTTTGGTGTTACGGGTGTATTTTAAAGTAATGTGTTAAAATAGATAAAATAGTATTTTGAAATACTAGATACTATAATTTTTTTAGCATTCTTGATGTGAATGCTCTTAACAATATTAAAATTTGTGGATGAGTTAGAATGATGTGGCAAGTAAACTGATGTCATATATTTTTTTAGTGATGTGTCTTCTCTCTATTGGCTGCGACTACAGCTAAGAAATTTCCCGTATTGTGTTTGTATCTCAGAATCTTTGTACGCCTTTTTTTTTTTTTTTTATGCTGAGAAAAAAAGAAAAAAGAAAAAGAATATATATATATATATATTTATTTATTTGTATTTTTAGAATCTTTGTACACCTTCAATCAACAATATCTCTTTCTCATACAACGGTTTGTATCACGCTTTCCCAGAAATTCTTTTTTGAGTTTTGTTGCACTGCTTTAACATGAGCATGACCCAATTCGCTATGGTACATCTCTTTCTTTCTCTCTCTCTCTCTCTCTGTCGATTTCTATGGTCTAATTTTTCTTATTTGTTTAAAGCTTTGTGGCTTTTGTTTGAATTAATTACAATTTATTTAGAGTTTTAGTGAATTGTATTGCTAATATTTGAACTGGGTCTTAAGGAATTTTGCTAATAAATTGTAAATTTGTTTGTGTTATGCCAAATTTAGAGGGTTATGTGGGCGTTCTCTGTTTTATTTTTTCAAAAGATTAAAAAATAAAAATAAAAATTAGCAGTAACAGAAAATAATATAAATGGGAATTGCTTTTAGGATATAAAATTGGATTAGTCAATTTGAAATGTATGATATCAGCAAATAGAAATAAAAAAGGTTTTAAATCAATTTTTTTTAGTGAAAAATCATTTTTTGGGGATGTTGAGATGGTTGACGGGGAATATAGGAGTGACTTTCAACAACAATTAAGTGCATTTGTTGTCTCAGATTAGTCAAGATAAAATGGTTGTTTATGATTATGTATATAACCAATGGTCACAATCTTCTTGAAGTAGTTAGATATAAGACTCTGTGGAGTTTAATTGAGTATGAATTGTGTCTAAGAAGCTATTTAATTTAATTTTTTGATAAATAAAATGAGTGTGCTAATTGGTTTTTGGTGTAAGTGGGGTTGAGCCCCAAATTTCTTACTTAACGATAATAGACTTTACTAATTGAGCTAATGGGAAATCAACATTGTGTATATGAAGTTTTATTATTATTATTATTATTAGTATTTATTTATTTATTTTTGTGATGGGTAAAAATGTATAGATAGAAATAATATTACACAGGGATCAGAGGCACAGTTTTAGTAAACTAGCTATATACTTGATACTCGACTGTGAGCTGTGTAGTGTACACTTATGATCATGTACATATGCAATGAATCCTTAGTCTACAATGCAAAAAGGTCAGCTTTCATCTGATGATGCTCAATAAAATGCTGACAAGCATTGATTTGTTATTCACAAAATTGACACTTCTTCCCTCTCAGACATCCACCTATTTCATTCCTTCCATAAAGTCCACATGATATGTAATGGAACATCATTCCAAACCCTAGCTTTTAAAGAGTTAGACTTCCTTCTACAGGAATGCAGTGGCTCCTCAACCTACTTTGGCATCACCCAATTGACTATGAACAACACAAATATGAAAGCTCACAGCTTCCTAGTGAATGAGCAATGTAATTACAAATGGTTTCTGGTCTCACCGTTTGGTTTGCTCATAAACACATGTGCCCACCTCTATCTTAAATTCTTAATAAGAGATTATCAACTGTAAAAGTTTTCCCCAAAGCCGTTGTCCATACAAAAAATGCCACATTTGAAGGTGGCTAAGTGTCATCATTCTCTAAATAGTTTTCCAAGGAAAAGCTGTACTATAAGTCCCTTCTCAAACCCTCATAATAAGATCGGAAATAAAATTACCGTGCATGTTCAGCTTCAAACCAGCTTTGTCTTTCATTACACTCTCTATCTTAATAGAATATACCTTCATTTTATGGTGGAGATCAAGCTTTGTAAATGCCAGCAGGGAGTTAGATATTTGAGGTTATGTCATCTTACAATGCCCTTAGGGGTTCCACGGGCCACTATTTTCCATCGAATAGCATTTGGGGTGCTAGGGTGCCATGGAATGTGGAATTTTGTTGTGTGGGCAACAACTTTAGGGAGAGTTTTGATGATTGATAATTGCCACAAGAGGCACTTATTGATTGTTGGTTGGTGTTGTATGTGTAAAAGGAGTGGGGAATTTGTTGCACATTCTCTGTTTCATTGATATTACAACAGATATTTGGTCTTTTGTTTTTGCATTGTTTGGGGTAGTTTCGGTGATGATATAATTTGTGATTGAGCTCATGTAATGTTGGCAATGACGATTCCATCTCCATAGGGCTGCTAAGGTTTCACAAGCCATACTTTACTGTCTTTTGTGGAACCTTTGGTTCGAAAGAAATAGGATGCTTTTTGATGTGTTGAACAGCCTAATTTTGGAATCAAAGAGTTTCTTTTGAGGTCCTTGTATGATTGGTTGACTGCCTTGGGTGGCATTCTGTTGTCATTCATTGATTTTATAGATTTTGTTTTGTCTTTGTGCTTGTATTCTTTGGAAAGGGATTGTTTCACATCTTTTATATGTGACCGTCCCTTTTCCTTTTCAATAAAATTACTAATAAAAAAGAATGTAACAAATTGAAAAGAGTGTTAATCTACTCCAAGTCCCAATCCTGAACCTGCCTCACAAAATTGGGATTCCCCTTATTTTCTATCTTTATTTCCTATTCCTGCTTCTCAAAA
Source organism: Quercus gilva (assembly GCA_023621385.1). NCBI lineage: Eukaryota > Viridiplantae > Streptophyta > Magnoliopsida > Fagales > Fagaceae > Quercus > Quercus gilva. Next base: position 60,738,320 of record CM042473.1, on the reverse strand, counting down.
TTGGGATTCCACTTATTTTATATCTTTATTTCTTATTCCTGATTCTGTGGCTAACCGAATTGAGAAACTTCAGAGGAATTTCTTATGGGGTGGCATTGGTGATGAACCAAAATTCCATTTGGTTAAATGGGCTACTATTTGCACTCCCATTGCTTCGAGTGGTTTGGGGATAAGAAACGTAAGATTTTTTAATGAAGCTTTGCTTGGGAAGTGGCTATGGAGATTTGGGATGGAGAGGGCTGCCCTTTGGAGGCAAGTGAGCGGTGAAATATGGCTGTGGATGGGGTAGCTGGTGTAATAGGCCTACTAATGGTCCATATGGTGTTGGCTTGTGGAAAAATATTAGTCGGGGATAGCCTTTTTTTTCTCGCCACATTCTATATGATATTGAGGATGGGTCTAGGGTGAAATTTTGGCAAGACCGTAGGTGTGGTGAAACATCTCTTGCAGTTAGCTATCTTGAATTGTTTAGATTTTTTCGAGATCAGGAGGTTAGTGTGGCTAAGATTACGAAGTTTGATAACGGAACCCTGTTTTGGGATGTAAGTTTCCTTAGGGGTGTGCATGCTCAAGAACTAGAGGCACTAGCCGGTTTCATGGATACCATATATGGTGCTTCGGTGAGAGGGTGTGGTGAGGATAAGATGTGCTGGAAATCTGACAGAGAGAAGGGCTTCACGATTAAGGATTATTACAATCTCTTAGTAGGCTCTAATGACTATTGCTTTCCTTGGAAAAGCATTTGGAAATAGAAGATTCCTTCTCAAGTAGCTTTCTTTGTTTGGATTGCTACTTTAGGGAAATGCTTAACGATTGACGATTTACAAAAAAGGAAGGTTTGGATTTTGAATTGGTGCTATATGTGCAAGTGTAATGGTGAATCGGTTGATCATCTTTTTCTTCATTGTCTAGTTGCAATGGATATGTGGGCTATGGTGTTCAGTTTGTTTGGAGTGAGTTGGGTTATGCCTCAATCTGTAGTGGGACTTCTAGCATGTTGGCAAGGCACATTTGGCCGTCATCAAAATGGGTCTATATGGTTGATGGTTCCTCATTGCTTATTGTGGTGCCTTTGGAGGGAGAGAAATAGTCGGTGCTTTGATGATAAGGAGAGATCTATATTAGACTCGAAGCTATTTTTCTTTAGAACTTTAATGATTGGTTGGTTGCTTTGCGGAACCAATCATTTTTATCTTTTCTTGATTTCTTAGATGCTTGTAATTTTTGTTCTTGATTATTTGACCCCTTGTACACTCCCTGTGTACTAGGGTGTTCCCCTTTTAAGATATCAATAAACTTTTTACCTATCAAAAAAAAAAAGGGATTCCAATTTGTAACCCTTCTTAACCTCCATATAATCACATGCTCTTGCTAATTTGTTTATGCACTTTTAAACAACTTCAGAAATAATCTTTCAAGTTTTAATACCTCATCCATGCACCATAATTCAAACTAGAACCACACATTCCTTCTGCCCTGAATTCTAATTCAATCCTCCTGCTGCCCTAGTTCCAGTACAAATTCCACTCCTTTTGTGAGTAATTGACTAAGCTTGAAGTCCCACCTCCTTCTAGCTCTCCTTATTTCACCACCACCAAGCACCTCCAAAGTTGATCAATCTCATTAGTAAAGGTGCCATAGCCATATTCCTAACAAAGCAAAGTTGAAGGTACACAACTTCCTAATACCCAAGCCTCTACACACAATAGAGAACACACCAACTTCCAATTGACCAAATGAATTTTCCCACCCTCTCCCATGCCTCCCCAAAGGAAATCACATTGTAATTTTGTCAGCCTTTATGCCACACTTACCGACATTGTGAATGGGGACATGAAATAAGCAGGTAAGCTCATCAAAGTGCTCTTTATGGGCATGAGTCTTCCCCCTTTCAAGAGAGACGTTTTCTTCCATTGATGCAGCCATGGAAGATTAATTTGTTACTACTTTGCAAAGTTGTCTCAAGACTTATTTTATGGGGCTCACGTGTGAAGTCCTATTAAAGTAAAAGTTGTGAGGTTTTAAAGGTCTAGTTGTGTGTGTCCTATATGGGTTAGCTCTATTATGTGGGTGATCAGATGCAGTGGGTGATGCCATTGACTGTAGCAACTCTATTATGTGGTTGGAAGTTGGTTTCCGAAACATTCCTTGGATGTATGTAATCTAATGCAAACATGCTTGATGTGGATAGTGCGGAAGGAATGGAATAGTCGTATGTTTGAGGATGTTGAGAGATCTCTTGATCAATTGAAACCCTTGTTGATTCGTACTTTGTTTGATTTGGTCTTGGGCATGGGGTTTTATGCATTGTACATCCATTTTGCAAGTCCAAAACTCTTTTAGATCCTCTATCCGATGTTCTTGTAATTTTTTAAGATGCTTTGTGTTCACCATTGTAAGCATTGTTAGAATTATGTTTAAATGATTAAATTCATCATTTCTTAACAGCTTAAACTTTTGGGACGATTGGTAATTTAACCTTGTATTAGAGTAGGAGGTCCTGAGATTAATCCTTGTTTCCACTTTACTTTCCATTTAAAATGTTAAAAGTTCCACGTGTTGGGCCCTAACCCTACTTCTTAAGGGGGAGTTTTTGCTTACATGCGAGGGGGATGTTAGAATTATGGTTAAGGGGTCAAACTCACCCTTTCTTGATAGCTTAAGCTTAAAACCTCGAATACATTTACTTAGACAACATAGTATTAGAGAAGAAGTTCCGAGTTGGATTGCTATCTCCACCCACCCTCCCATTTAAAATGTTAAAAATTCCCCGTGTTAGACCTCCCTTATTAAGGGGGAGTTTGGACCTGTACATGAGGGGTAGTGTTAGAATAATGGTTAAATGATGAAATTCACAATTTCCTAACTATTTAATATTTTGGGATAATAAAGTTTTTTTTTAATATATATATATATATATATTTTTTTTTTATCTTCAATAGAACTTTTATTACTTATCAAAAAATTAAATTGGGGTTGGCTCCATGTATCCTCATTAAGTGAGGTTGATAACATGTATCATATACAAAATTATATCATGAAGTATCCATCCATCTCTATTCTACCTTTATTAGTTTATGTACTCCAATTTACTCCTACTTGGCCTAAAGCGCCCTTATAAAGTATCTCTCCAAACTTCCAAATTTTTTAATAAGTTATCAATTTTATTAACATAGAGCAAAAAGGGGTGCAACCCTAGTACAAGGATGTATACAAGAGGAAAAGCCAAAAACGGGGAAAAAATTTACACTTAAAAAGATCAAGGAACTTCAAGAAGTTTGTGGAATAGAGTAATCACTATCCAATCATAGTGTGACCTTTGGAATACAGGCTTCAATTATATTTTTTTTTTGACCATTCAAGATCGGGGGAGAAGGGGATTTAAACTCAAGATGTCTCTATTGGAAGTACCAGGAGATAGTTGAGTTACAATGCTATTGGCTGCAAGCTTCAATTTTATTACCAATATTCTAGAAAGTTTGCGCATTTATTCGTCTCCTAATTGTACTTATCAAACAAATTTATTTGTCTCAAAATACTTCATATTAAAAATAAGGGAATCACATTGGAGTCAACTTCCAATTTTAGTTTACCTAATCCACATTAGAGTTAACTTCCTATCTAGTCTCATAAACAAACATAATATCATTTGCAAAAAGCATGGTCCATGGAACCTCATTTTGTATCATTAATCCATTTGGATATGGTCTATGCCAAGCATGTGAGAACATGTTCTGTTTAACTCTCTCTCCCTACTTGCTTTCCAATGACTAGGGCTTTTATCTCTGTGGGGTGTACTTACAGGTTGTGGAACTGGAAACTTAAATGAAGTTTTGATATCCTCTCATTGCAAGTTAATGTGATTTTTATTTCCTTCTTTTCTTTTCCTCCATAAAAAAATTACACTTTTGATCTCACTTTTCTGTAGCTCTGCTTTGTTTTAGTACAACTTCGCTGGACTGATAAAAATATTATACTCCATTGGCTGTGCAATTTAATAATTTGTGTCATTGGACTTGTTCTAGATTGAACATATTTCAGATGTTTATGATTTTATTTATAGTTTTATAATTTTTATGAATTTATGCATTTAATCAAAAGCTGTAATTTTTCATGACTTTTACTCACTCAGTATATCACTTTTGTTTTGTACTGAATTTTCCTCTTTCCAATAAAGTTTTTTTATTCATAAAACAAAAGGATTCCCTACTTTTTGTTTTGAAATAAATATTTGAGATTCTTTGAAAACAAATCTAGAATGTATTTTTCATTATTTTTGTTTATTGTTTTGAAATAAATGTTTGAATTTTTTCTCATTCTGTACCAATTTGTGTATTGCCAACATATAGGTTGAGGAACTGGCTTTCCTTGTCAAGGACAATCTTCCTTCCAAGCATCTTGTTCTCTCAGTGGAAGAGGCCTTGGTCAGCTTCATTCAGGATGACACCAGGTAGACTTACATTAATAATATGTCCTTTTGCACTTAAACCTCTTGCCTGACCATTGTACACTAGTTGATTAGCCAGAAAGGGCCTCTCTCTCTCTCTCTCTCTCTCTCTCTCTCTCTCATGTGTGTGTGTGTGTGCACTTCCATGCCTTGCATGTTTTTGGCCATTATACGCTAGTTGATTAGCCAGGAAGGGCCTCTCTCTCTCACCCTCTCTCATGTGTGTGTGTGCGCTTCCATGCCTGTGTTAACTCATGAAATTTGCCAGTTCTGTTGCTCAAATGGTGGGGGAGTGGGGACTAGAGAAAATCTTGTAGTTTTGGTTGGTATTGTGTTGCATCTGTATTACTGGCTGTGTTGCCGTGTTGGTGATGTAATTTTTGTTGTTTCTGCTTTGCAAATCTTCTTGTTGTATGGTTAGGATTTATTGCCTGAAGTTATGTGAAGGATACCCTGGATTGTACTTTTGTTGGAATACTAACAAAATAATGTTGGCTTGCAGTTCTGATGGTGTACTGGAGTTGGAACCAATGAATGCGTATAATCGTCTTCTCTTGCATCGCCTTTCAGAAATATTTGGGTATTTTTCTTTCAAATTTTTCCTGTTTGCTAGATGATTTATAGTATTCTTTTGATACTTTTGTTGAAGGAGTGTTCTTCTGTTAATATTAATGATTATTTTATTTGTGCTAGATTTTCCCACACATCTGTTGGTGAAGGTGATGATCGGCACTTAGTTTTGGAGAGATGCTCAGATACATCAATGTATGTGAATACTAATGCTTATTGACTAGAAATTTTACATGCTGTCCTTTCATAAATGGTAATAAGGCCTTTCGATGGGAAGATTTTTTTTTTCTCCCAATGCCAGAAGTTTTGAGGGATGTGAACGGACTATCCTTGAAATTAAAGCCCTCTTCCTTCGTACTCTGTTGGATTGGAGTGCTTTTCTTTCTCCACCTTGTTTTTCGCTCTTGGATTTGCTTGAGCATTGTATTTTGAAATTGATTGTACTTCTCCCTTAGTACACCGCCAGTGTACTGGGTTTGTTTTTCATTCTAATATATATATATATATATATTTTTTTTTTTTTTTTCATTACTTATATAGAAAAAAAGACAAATGAGTGATGATTGGGTACCATACACACAAAATTAGTGAAGCTAAATGGATATTTTTAGTAAATAAATGTCAAAGCAAGAAAAGATCTAGTTATCATAAGGGTTTTATTTTTTTCTTTTTATTCCTGCAAATTGGACCAAAAACAATTTATGACTGAGGCATTTAACTCTAAAGATGAATCAAAAAAGAAATATTGATTGGTTCTACCTCCAATAAATAAAGAGAATGAATCCTTTTACCTATCAAAAGAGAATGAATACTTTTAATTGATTGATCCGAAATCTAATTCAAATCTAGTATAACACTTGTGGGTACATGTATTGAATTGAATCTTTCTAATGAATAAATCCAGCTGCAACTTTGAATATGGAATTCAAAGCTATAGAATGAATGCATTTCCGAGAAGTTAAAGGAGGCATCGATCTGCAAAAAGATTAGATTTTTAATAATTTAAAAGAAGAGCATGAAGTCTAGTAATAATTATTAAGTTGAAAATGCTTAGAGGGCAATAGAATTTGAGTTTAGGTGGTGAAGAAAGTCAGGATGACCTTAACACATGGCAGAGTATGGTTAAATGATGAATAGGGAATGTTGGAACAAGTTCTGATACCAAATTGATGTATGACAAAGAACTCTCATATCAAATCTGGCGGACAGCAGTAGGAGCAAGAAAAGGGCTTTACACAGGTGTTTTGATATACTTAGCTGACCAAAATCTAGGAAAAAGGCAAGGGCTTAGGTCTAAAAGCTTAAAATATTGATGAAGGTTCAAAAAGATGGAATCTTGATGGATTTTATTAGATGCTCTGGCTCGTATTTTATGTTTTAAGGTTGGCTGATTGCCCATGACTTATTTGGGTATGCCTCTTGTGGCTCACTATAAGGATTCTTCGATTTGGAGCCCTATTATAGAAAGGATGTAGAAAAAGCTATTAGGTTGGAAGCAATTATATTTGTCAAAAAGGGGTAGGCTTACCTTATTGAAGAGCACTCTATTGAGTCTTCCCACTTATTATCTATCATTGTTTACTATTTCGCAACATGTGGCAGACAAATTAAAAAGGATTCAGAGGAATTTCCTTTGGGAGAGATCAACTGAAGTTTTTAAATATCCTCTTGTTGCTTGGGAAAAGGTTTTTTGGCTAGTGGAGGTAGGTGGTTTGGGGATCTGGAGGATTAGGTTGTTTAACCAAGCTTTGCTTAGGAAGTGGCTATGGCGTTTTGGGAATGAAGTCACTCATTTATGGCTTCAGGTTATAGCCACCAAATATGGGGAGACTAGTGGAGGTTGGTGCACTAGAGTTGTTAGAGGGACACATGGTTGTGGGATGTGGAAGAACATTAGGAAAGGTGCAGAGAGTTTCTTTGGTCATGTGGTGAATGTGGCAGGAGAGGGTATTCGTATTCGGTTTTGGTATGACCCTTGGAGTGGTCCTAGTTCTTTGAAAGATTTGTATCCGGACTTATTTGCCTACGTTGTGGTCAAGAAGTCGGCTTTATGATCTGATTTTTACTACACCAAATGGGGGAGGCAGGAGCTAGAACTTACTTTTCTGTTGTGACTTTCAAGACTGGGAATTGGAGAGTTTTTACTCTTTTTTTGAGCATATTTCCTCCAAAATACCAAGGGGGGAGGGTGATGATACACTGATTTGGTACTTGACTCGTAGTGGTATTTTTGATGTGTGCTTTTTCTATAACTCATTATTGGACACCCCTTCTGTTTCTTTCCCTTGGAAGAGCATTTGGTGTGTTAGGGTAACTAAAAGGGTCTCTTTCTTTTTACGGATTGTTGCTAGGCGTGGATTCTTACAATAGATAACCTTGTTAAGAAGAATTGCCTCTTGTGAATTGGTGTTGCCTATGTTATTGTGATGATTAAACTGTGGATCATCTTTTGCTTCATTGTAAGTTTGCTCATGCTTTGTGGTGTGAAGTCTTCCTTATGTTTGGAGTCCAGTGGGTGATGCCAAATACAATTGTTTCTCTTCTTTTTGCTTGGATAAAATTGGCTGGGGACTTTTTCTTCAAATGTTTTGAATATGATACTAGCGTGTCTTATGTGGTTAATATGTGGAAGGAATGCAATTCTAGAACATTTGAAGACATTGAGAGACCTGTAGATCTGTTGAAGTCTTTGCTATCTAGGACTTTGTTTGAGAAGTCCCGTATTTGGGGTCTTACGCATTGTATTTCCATGTCTAATTTCCTTATTTCTGTTAGCTCTTCCCTTTGATTTGTTTGTATTCGTTTCAAGTGTAGTGGGTTTACTATGGTAAACACATTGTACTTTTCCTATCAATGAAACTTTATTACCTATCAAAAAAAAAAAAAAAAAAAATTTGGGAGAGCTTAGTTTCATTGGCTAATTGGATTTAGAAAAATAAGTTGGCAAAAGTTCAGCTGTACCTACTTATAAAAAAAAAAAGCACAAATGTACCTAGAAAAAGTAAAACTTTAAAAAATTGTACATGGGATAAATAAGCTGAATAAACAGCTTAATTTCAACCCCCTGCTCATCCAAACAAACACTTAGACCTGTAGTAATCCTTCTCCTATTATGATCCGTAGTCGTAATAGTAGAATAAGCTTTAAACCAAATAAAATGCCATTTTGGCATTGCTAGAGGAAGTAGAGCTTTAACTGTAGTGCTTTAGTAGTAGAGCTTTTGTGATATAGAGTTTTAACTGAAAACTATTTAGTGTTTTCCTAACAGCTCCAAATTTCAGCTTTAGTCTTAATGCTATTTCCAGCTTCAAGAGGACCCAACACGTTTTTAGTGGGTTAGCATCAAATCCTACCCCAAACCCCCCACCCCCCCCCCCCCCCCCCCCCTCTTTCTTTTTTATTCCAGAAAGAGCTTTAGAGTAGCTCTTAACACACAACCAGACGGACCTAAAGACAGCAATGCAAGACAGAATAACATGACTTGATCCAAAATAAGGCTCAATGGACTATTCTACAGCCCATGCCTATTAATCTTACAATTACAAGAACACCCTAGAGTCCTAATTTTAAAGAAAATTAAATCTGTAGTTTAATAATTAATAAGAAACATGAAACTAAGACATGAAATAACTTGAAGTAGCCTAGAGAGAACACCAATTCCGCATCAAATTGAATGTGATTATAAGATTTCGTTGGTACATGAGCTGGCTTTTCTTTGAGCTTCTTGGATAACTTGCAGTGGAATGTGCAGTGCAGTTGACTTAAAGGTGTTTGGATTTAAGGCATTAAGTTGTTTGCACAAAGATTAGTATCTTGGTAATGTGTTGTCAGGTTCCAATGATGCTTAGAAGGAATGCTTCATCACTTGAGAAACCAAGAATTTATTCATTTCCATGCTCTGTCACTTTTTAGAAAGCATAAAAGACAGGCCAATGAGTATTTAGACCTAAAAAGATCAGCTCTATCATTTTTTGGTGCAAAATCATACCTGTGATTGGTATAAATCAAAAGCTTTTTGTCCCATGTGTGATAACAAACAAGTTGCACTTTTTGAGGTGGATGCCAAAAAGTTTTAAGCTGACAGTTCGAAATTCATGTGATCAATGGTGAATCCAAGAATCTGAATGGGAAAAGGAAGGAAATATTCATTGCAAGGTTATGTCAGCATTGCATATAAGTTTTAAGAGTGTTAATAATCTTTAAAACATGCGTATGATACTTTTTGTAAGATTCTTGGTAAATAGATTATTAGGATCACTAAAATGAAAATCTTCTTTTCTGTAAGCCATGGGTACAAACAACTATCTTATACAATAATTTTGAAATATGACTTCTAAGTGATAGGAAAAAAATATTACTTTAAAACTGAAATGAATGATTGACAATTGTATGTAAAATCCTTATTTAGTGTGACTAGTTGAATAATGTGCAAGAGAGATGGAGAGTCCTTGGATCACCTTTTGATGCAATGCCCAGTTGCAACTTACAAGAGATCTGTGGTATTTAGTTTTCCTGCTCTTTTGTGCTCATTAGGTGCTCTGTTTATCTCTCAAAAGGTGTCTTGGAGACTTGGCATGAGAAATTTGTGGATGAAGATGTGAGGATATCTAGGAGCATCATGCCATTCTGATTGATGTGAGGATTTGATTGGAAGAAAACAGGTGAACTTTTGACAAAACAAAATACCTATTATGACCTACTAGTTCTACTTGTTTACTTTTTAAGGCAATTTAGAGACCCTTATTGAGCTTAAATGTTCTTGTAGGTCTGATGGTGGTAGTTATTTTGTGTCTTGATTTTCATCATTGGTAAGGTGGAAGGCTCTATTTGCATGGTGGAGGGAAGAGACATGATGATTGGGCCAAAGTTTTGTTTATGCTTTTCAATTCCACTTCTTTGGTAGTGCAATATTGGAAATAGGGTCTTCAAACTTATTTCTAAACCTGTGTTGGTTTGCTAAATTTGAAGAGTTGTGAAGGAAATGATGACATTGTCATTGTGTAAGAAACAAAAGTTTGGTATTAAAACTTAATCGGTCTCTAGAAGTACAAGAGGGGGTGGGGAGGTTATTAAGTCACCTTGTGAATTCATTTGGCAGGCTAAAGCACCCCCAGAAGTGGCTTTCTTGTTTACTTGTGTTGTACCCCTTTTTGTACTTCCCAATAATCTTTTTACTTAAAAAACTGAGTGTACAGTTCCATAGAAAATAGATAGTGGATTGACTTATTGTAGATTAGTATTGGTAGATTCTGTCATAGAAAGATGTTAAGGTGATGATAGATTTTGTTGGAGGTGTGCATCAGTCGAGGAATCTAATCAATTATATAGAGTTGAATTTCTAATCTAATCAGGTTATTATTACTATTATTATTAGTTTTGTTTTCTCAAAGGAAACATGTGTTAAAAGGTATTCAAATTATCATAACAACCAAACTGGTCATGCCATTTGAGACATCAACGTTTGATCCTAGCAAATCATTTTAGAAAATCTATGAAATTTTCTCTCTCTATATATATATATAGCTTTGAACTATAGTTTAGTGAAAATATAACATGTGGCCTGAAACCAAAACATTTATTGATATTGCACATTATTAAATAGTCTAGATATTGGGATCTTGCTGTGCTCATTAAATGTCTTTTCTAAATAACCTACATATTCAAATTGCAGACCTTCCATCCTTGTTAGTGACATTTTGTGGCAGTATGAAGAGCCTCAATGTCCAATAATGTCACATCAATTGTTGAGGAGAACAGAAGCTTTGCCAGGTAACCTTTTTCCTGTCCTCAAAACATAATTCGGGTTATTGAACCTCCCCTGTAATATTGTTGACAACCAGTCTCTATCATATATATCATTTGTGAAACGAGTTACATTATTCTCAAGTTTAGAAAGCATATGCTAATATCTATCAATATCTACATTGGATTAAAAAGAATTTGAAAGTGTGAAAAATAGTGTTAAATTGGCAGCAATGATGGTTTACTTTTTGAGTATGTGAAATGCCTCAGCTACAGTTATTAAAAAAAGAATAAGCCACAGCTACAGTCAAATTTATGCAATTGGCACTCATAATTTTAGTTGGAAGTTTGAATTATGACACCTTTTACTATGTTGTGAAGTATTTGGAACTAATGCATTTTGGTGTTGAAAAAACTGCAATTTTCATTTTTTTGCATCTGGATGCCTTATTTTAACTGCTTGATAGCTCTATAGTGTTCATGGTTAGAGCTAAAAAAGAGAACGTTTTTGTTTTTGTTGTTTTTGTTTTTTGTTTTAAATACATGCCATTGATGTCTCAGAGGGATTTCTCTCTTTGTTTGCATGTGGACTTGGCAAAATCATAAGTTAGTACATTGAAGTGTATATGTATTAGTGTACGCTCCACATCCTTGTTTACAATCCTAGCAACAAAGTAGCAGTTAGATAAAGTAAATGACAAAGCCTTATGATTAACTAGTAGAATACCTCATCTTTTATTCAACATCAAGTTCAATAAAAAAATGGAGAGGTCAACCATTTTGTAGCGTCCATGTAATGGAGCAAAATTTAGTCTGATGTTCTTTTATCCATAGTTAATGAAACCAAATACCATCTTACAGTTGGAAGCATGATTCCTTATTTTTTTATTTTTTATTTTATGAACAAATTGACCAATCAAGTCCAATATTGATATCCATTTATTTTGTTCTGGAACATGCAATGTTGTTAAATGACTAATTGTTGAGACCTAAACATTTTGCATTTGCTTCAGCATTGAAGACAAATATGCCCTCATTTCAACATTCACTTGAGGAGAGAAGAGCAGATTATTTTGCTGCTCGTAACCGAATATTTTCAGTGGATTCGGGAGATGTTAATGAACCTGTCAAGCGGAAGCCACGAAATGTTCCCATGGTTGCCCGCCGAATGATTGCACATGCCCTGGGCCACAGAATCAATCCAAACAATCAGGTTACTACTAGTGGGCAAACAGATGCATTGGAAGCATCTCAGCAGACTATTTTCTCATCACACCAAAATATGAATTTTTATGGTAGAGTGAAGAGCAATGATAAAAATTCAAGTGGATTATCATCAAGTAAAAGCAACACGCCCCAAAAGCTAAGTGACAAGATTTCCCCGCATGTGAGCATATCTCAGAATGGAAGTAGTGGGAATGGAGTTGATAAAGACTACTTGAAAAAGGAGCATTTGGGAGCTGCAAAGAGGATGTTTGCTAATGCCCTGGGATTGCAGTCCGGGAAGGATGGTTTTATTTCAAAAGGCAATAACGTAAAGTGCATAACACGGAGTGAGGGCTGAAAAATCTTAAACAGCAGTTGATTCTTTGCTTCCTTTCTGTTGCAATCAGTACACTCACATTGGAGCTCTCCAGGCCTTCAGTTACAGCCATTGAATCTTTAATGAGCACGTATGTGTTAGAGCCCTTGCTAAATTTATTGTCAGGGAATGCATGGCAAAAGAGTGAACCTGAGGTGGTACAGCGGTTCACTTTGTGAATGCTGATTAACTTTTACAGCCCTTAATAAAGATATCGTATGGGAGCAAAGTTGGAATCAAATGGTGCCCAGTTGTTTGATAAATGGGTGGAACTAAAATGTGGGGATTTTTTTTACCAATTCAAGCATGCAGATGGCTGGTCGAGTAAGGTTTTTCTTGTCCAATGACTCGTTGTTACTGTATTTTTATGAACTTTGGGTATTCTGTCCTTTCATCTCTTATGCAAGTGATATTTCTAACCTGAATGATTTCACAGTTAGAATTATGTTTGTATTTATTTATAGCAATGCATTAGATGTGCAGTAAATTCATTTTTATGAGTGGATGTGTAGGAAACAAGTCTGAATCATGGATCCGTGGGTATGTCATGCCTTGGGGATTACTAGTAGGATCTCTACATGCTACGCATGAAAGCTTTTTGAGTGCAATATGCATTTGTTTGTTTGATCACGAATGACATTTTTTCATGTGAGAGTAAATATGGCAAGGATGGCTTCTTTTTTATTTTGAAAATTCCTTGAGTTGTAATGCTATTTCTAAAGGGAATATACATTAAATTCCCAGATCTATGAAATGAAAAAATAGAGAAAATATGTGCCAAAGAAAATAATCACCAAATTCCACAGAGCTACAGTGATTTTACCGTTATCAAATCAAATACATATCCTCTCAAGTTTATGCCTAACTTGAGATCCACACCAAATACAATAACGCTTGGCTGTTGTTCTTTTTCTTTGCCACACCAAGCTACTCTTCACCTCACTCTTTATTATACAGCTGCCTCTCCTCCTTTTTTTTTTTTTTTTTTTTTTTTTTCTACAATGCGGCCCACACACATCACAAAGCATGTATCTTTCATATGCATCAGTTAATAACCCTAGCCGCCTAATACTTCTCCTAGGAAAATTAGGACTCCAAGTCACGTGGCTCACTTGGCCACTAAAGTGGGCTGGACTGACAACAATCTCCCCCTCCAGCCTACTAAGGAAGGAGATTTTCAATCTGGCTCTTTAATTAAATTTCATGTCGGTTAAGCTGACACCAAACTTGACCTTCTTCATTATCTTCACTAGTATTGAGAACAGCTCATCAATATTAATACTTTTCAATCTCAAATAACTAATTTCATCTTTGATCTCCTTAATCCAATCCCTTGGCTCTCCTTCAACAAAAGCGCACATATTCTTGAAGCTAAGTATTCGATGTTCTCCAATAGACCTATTCTCATGAGGTTCATCAACTTCTAATGCAGGGTGTTGCTCCCCCTATTTAAGACCTCCAAGGTCTTTCACTTCATCATTATCTTGTGTAACCTTGGCATCTTTATATTTTTCATCACCTATCACTTCCTCATCTGAAGCACTATCAGACAAATAGAGTTTCTTAGTATCAAAGAGGCATGAAAGTAAATTTATACAAACTATCTTTTATATTATTTCATTTTTTCTTCTCAACTAAACAAAAGAGTTTTCTATCTTCCACTCTTCTTTTCTCCCAACCAAACACACAAGAGAAAATTAAATATTTTCTATCCTTCCACTTTTTCATCCCCAACCAAACAAAACTATGGGAATTAGATTACATGTAACAATAGAAGTAAGAATGAAATACATTATAGTTAGGCTCTTTCAAAGTAGGAGATATCTTATCCAACTACAATGCTTATCTCAATTCATGTGGGTCTCACATCTTATGACATGAGTAAAAGTGTGTTACCCATGTGTTGAGACACTCATTACATAACAAATGCAACATATAATTCTTCCTCTCATAGGCAGCATCTGAAATCCTCCTTAAACTAAGGCTTTTTTTTTTTTTTTTTTTTTTTTTTTTTTTTTTTAAATGTGTTTGGCTAGAGAGAATGGAGATATGAATAAATGAAAGAGGATAGGAAGGATTTCCTTTACCGTGTTTGAATTTTTTTTTTTTGAAGGAAAATGGTTAAGGGTTAAGAGGGGTTTGAAAGGATCTCTAATTCTTATAAACCCCTTATTTTTTACTTCCCCAAATTATGGGAATTTGGAAGGAAATGAGAGAAGGTGGTTCCGTTTATATTAAAAAATTAGTAAAAATTAATCAGTCAATTTTGCCCTATCCCTCGTTATATGAATTTATACCAATTTATATCTATTTCTTTATAATTACTGGAATTTTTTTTTTTTTTTTTTTTTTTGGGGTCTGTTTTGTTGTTTATTTGAATAATTTAACTTCAGAAACCAATGTGATAGAAAGCAAAAATATGTTGAACTTTTTATTTTTGTTTTTATTATTTATTTTATAGTTACCGAACAGATAGATTGTGGTGATAAGAAGAGAAATAAGAAAGATTTTTAAAACCTGCTACTTGAGTCCAATATTTAAGATTTGTTTGGGATGAGGGCTAAAGCCACTTGGGGGGGGGGGGGGGGGGGGGGGGGGGGTGGGGCCCTTGTGTGGGGTTGTGTGGTGGTGGTTGGATTAAGGTCATAATTGCCAATTTATCAACCCCAACACAATGCCCTGGGCACTAGCCCCCGATGACAAACCCCACCCCCACACCCATCTCTTCTCCCCCCCCCCCCCACCCCCCCCCCCACACAACTTTTATCCTATGCTATCTGTCCAAACTTCAAAACACTCTTTAATGTAAATCACAGTATCTATGGAGGAGCATATGCTAACAGCTAATGCTCTCATCTAAGAAACATCAAATTTAAGATAAATGGAAATGATCATTCACCATAACCCAAGCCAATACATATTGATTCCCTTCTCGGCAAACAATCACCACCCCTCCCACACCCACCCCAACAGCTAATGCTCTCATCTAAGAAACATCAAATTTAAGATAAATGGAAATGATCATTCACCATAACCCAAGCCAATACATATTGATTCCCTTCTCGGCAAACAATCACCACCACCCCTCCCACACACAACCCCCCCCCCCCCCCCCCCCCCCGAGGTGGCTTCTTTTCTCTGAGTTTGCCCTTGTACAATCAAAATCTGAAACAATTACAGTGGAATTTATGGTACATGCTGCAGGGCCTGTTCTGCAATTACAATGCAGGTAAGATAGGACTCAATAAACAATATCATTTCTGCAGCCCATCCATGAACCATATTCTAATTTAAAAGCAACAGCAATGACCATATCAAGGGAAATGTCCATTTGAAATATCACTAGTACATGGAGTATCCCCTCCTTTACCATGCCAGCGTCTAATCCTCCAAGCAAGTGGCCTGTGACAAGGTTTAACTCTCCATGAAGCAGGTGGTCATCTCATGGATGATTACTGCCACAATATTTAACCTCCCAAGAACAAAGGTTTGCAGAAAATTCCATGCATCCTTGAGAGAACTCTGACAGAATTCTGAGTAATGTGGAGTGATAAGGACTCCTTTTACCTGCTTAGATACTTCAGCAATTCTACGTTTTGCTCTCTGTTATAGGAGATGCTGACTTTTTAGCCAAAGCATGAAGCAATAATTGAGCAGCTACGAGCTTTTCCCTCAGCATGACATTATACTCATACAAACTTCTGAGATTCTTCTGGATATCAGATATTTCCATTTCAGAACCAACCTCCAATTCTGTGAAATAACACATCACATGTACTGTGTTAAGAAATGGCATGAGCTAATAAACATAACCTTCAATCAAAGTCCTTTTCTTTTTACTTGTTTTCCTTCTTTTGTTAAGAACTTCAATCAAAGATCTTGTAGAATCACAGCGGTCACTTTAAAAATAGGACAACTGTATCTATTAGACGATTATGAAGTGTTTCAATAATACAACTACAAAGTATAATCCTAAAGCATAAAGCAAATACAGAAACACCCTAAGTGACATTTGAAAAGCATCGTCTACCATATGACGCAGGAGGCAAGATATTACTTGGTTATCATGGTGTTAGCACGGGAAGTGTACAATAATTGTGGGCCTATCAGGTCCTCCATATCCCTCACCCATCAACAGAAACACCCGAGAAGGGACTATTGTAAGGTCTAAACTACTTGGACGTTCTAAGATTTATGCAATCTAAACTACTTCAAATGGCGTGCACTGCCTACACTGATCACTCCAGCATATGTAGCCCATTTTTATTTTCGCCATACTAAGGAACATAATTCTCAAAAATTTTGAGCCTACCAAGCATAAGGTGAACAAAAGTTTGCCTTGCGTGCAAGCCCTTGTTTCTTTTGCTTTTCCTTTCTTATCTTTTTAAACTACTTGCATAAGGTGAGGGGAAACGACAAATTACAGCATTTCCAGCTTTAAATACCCAACATCCAACTGATTTCATTTCTTCTTAATTAACAATAAGATCAATAATGATAATTTTCCAACACATTAAATGAAGATGCTCAATCATAAACATGTTCCCATCGTGTAGCATATGTGATCTGCCATAGAAGCTTCTTGATGAGGACAACACACTTTATTAGATTGGATTTCTTATGTAGTTGGATTAGTTTAGGATTCCTTTGTTTATTTTTGAGATTAGATAAGTATTAGTATTTGAGTTCAGTTAGGATTAGTTTTGGTATGTTGTTATCTTTATCTCTTTATTTTCCAGTTCTAGCTCTATAGAAGAGACTGGTTTATTTGTATTGGAGAATAGATGTGATTAATGAAATTCAGATTTGATATTTTCCAATAGTTGGGTGTTGATTCCTAACACCTTAGGTGCTGATGCCTAAGTTTAGCTTGGTGCTGATTCCAAGTGCCACAAGCCCTTCATATCGCATGCCACTGCCAGACCAAACTTTGATGCAGATCTGACTGAAGATCACTGCTGCTCTCACCGAGACCTATCGCGAGCCTCACCTGAGTCTGCACAACTTATATTGAATTTTGAAGTTTGCTGTTTGAGTTTATTGGTCTACTAAAGACAAGGCAGACACGTGAGTTCACTTACCAAGTCAGCCCATCAGCCCTACGTGGGCCACATCACTTTGGGTTTGAAGTTTCTTCTCTCTGTTGGGCTTAATTTGCTTGTTTGAAATATTGTCAATATATTCTCTACCTGCTTGGTTAACATGCCCTTCACAAACAATACTTGAACCTGACCTTTATGTTTGACATTTTAAACTGTTGGTTTGATTAATTATTGTTTGTTGCCATAAATTTCTTCTTACCCACTCAAAAAAAAAAAAAATCACCCATTTCTTTGACCACATTTGTCCCACACAAAAACAAAATGTGTTTTAAATCCTTCAAAGTAGCTAAACCTTATTATTAATTGTGGAGTAATGTCTGATTCAGTGAAAATTGGCTTCTAAGTTCTTTTACTTGAACAAAAGTACTACTTGATTGCAATTTAGCCAATGACTAATTTTCCTACTCTATTTGGTTAGCTTTTGTTTTATACTGGACATCAAATTGCTAGGGATTTGTTTACTGGTCTCACTTGCATTCTGCTATGTCTCTAGGATATGTTGGATTAAGTGATGCAGTTGCAGATAAGGACTAGAAGATTGTTGCTGAGCAGCAGATAATAAGATAATGCCTCAAGTAGTAGTAGAAGTATTTGATTGTTATTAGGATTGTCGTTATCAATTATTAGGATTGTCATTGTCAATAAGATAACTACGTGGTGACAGGACTCTTCCTATTATCTAGAGATAGGAACGATTGTTTAGTCAGTTGTTTGAGTTATCCTTAGTAATTTGATTCCATCTATGATTTATTTGAAGTATGGAATGAATAATAAGAGGCAGCAGATTATAATTTCCTAATATTCCTCTTTCATTTGTTCATCAGCTCACAGCATTTGGTATCAGGCAGCAGATTATAATTTCCTACGATTCATGAAGTTTGACTTCAGGATATGTGTTCACCCTAAGTGGTGACAGTACACATTAAACGTAAGTATCATCTCATTAGAGAGATATGAGTACTAGGGCTGTAATAGTAGAAAATATAATTTATATAATAAATCTGGCTAAAACTTTTTCCAAACCTTGCTGTAGAGTGGCTATGATTCACACTAAAGGGAAATGGGTGTCAGATGTATGCAAAATTGTCTTTAAGGGCAAGTGGGATATTGTTAGTGTCCGTACCCTAAAATCCAATTTATTGGCATGTTACAAATGATTAAATTCCTTAATTATATGAGACTATTATTATATAAACTAATTGGACATTATCATATAGTCATTGAGATGCATTGTATGTGATTTAGTTATAGAAGATATAAATCACAAATTCCCTGTAAACTCAAAAAATGTAGTTTGAAGTCAATGATGAAATTAGGCGTTTCATTTGCGAAAACTATAACATGTCAACTAAGATGATTTGTCTTGATAATGGAAGTAGAAACTTCTAGTTGATGTATCTTAAGTGTGTAAGATACATTGAATTGAACCACTGTAAGATTAATTATATGGCTTTGGGTTTATTTGGAGTAACTTGGGTTATGTCATATACTGTTTTGGGGTTGTTAGGGTGTTGGCAAGGCAATTTTGGTCGTCATCGAAATGGTTATATATGGTCCATCATTCCTCATTGCTTAATGTGGTGTTTTTGGAGGGAGAAAAATAGTAGATGTTTTGAAGATATTGAGAGATCTATTTCGGACCTCAAGCTATTCTTTTTTAGAACTTTATTGGATTGGTTGTTTGCTTTGCAAAAACAATCATTCCCTTCTTTTATTGATTTCCTAGATTCTTGCAATTTTTGTATTTGATTTGTTGACCCCTTGTACACTCCCTGTGTACTAGACTGTTCCTTTTTTATATCAATAAAACTAATTACTTATCAAAAAATAAATAAATAAATCTCACAACTTCTATTTTCATAGACTCTCAATCTTGAGAGAATTCTAAATCTAATAATGAAATGTAGGTTGCTTTGATATATTAGAAGTCTTTGATATATCAGGACTGAGACCTAATTTAACGGTCAAAATCTCAATATGTTAGGTAATGTTGAGTGAACACTTATTCCCAAAATGGAATTCATAAACTCTTTCTATAGAGACATGAAATATCCCCTTGAGATAAGTTTTATAAGAACTGGTTATTCAAGGCCAGTCACTTTAGTAAAGAGTTGCTAAATTTTATATTTAATGAAATTAGATTTTATAGATGTGAATAACTATAAGAGTTGTTGGAAGCCTGATGCCATTAGAGCTAGAGCCTTACTTGTCCCTTTGGTCCTATCCCAAGCCACACATACTTGTAATATGTTTCCAAAGGCTTACACTGTGTCATTCATTCAGCACCCTCGAGGTCAACCCACCCCAATCACTCCCATATTTCAATTCAATCACTAACTTACAGAATGATTGTTAAATTATATTTTAAAAAAGAGATATATACAGGATTGACGCTTTCCAGCTCCTGACAAGGTTTGGGACATGAAATACTGAAACCAATAAACCCCAAAACGCCTAACCTGACCAAATTCTGCTACCCACAATGATCACCGTTCCCAACAAACTGCCACTCCAGCCACCACCACAAAAATTACGAAGTCCAACAAACCCAACTAAACAAAACACACCACCACCACCTCAAAGCATAAAAGAACCAACCCATACCTACATTCCCCACCCTCATTGATGCACCCTAGTTGTCAACCACCCAAAAGATAATGCAACGACAAATTCCAGGCCAACCCATTAAACACTGAAAGACCCACCAGAGTTCAGGACTGTACATTTACCAGACCTATGAGCAAGTTCATGGAAAGCTACAGATTTTCAAGCCACTTGAAACCCACAAGATTCAATCTAATTTTTCCTAACCTTGAACGTTGTACTGTTCCTGCTCTACATCAAAGGACTTTAAGTCAAACCAATCTTGTCTAGTCTACAATTAGAAAAGATTAGAAAGAGAAATAAAAAATTCTAATTTTTCATGGCCTTCACACCAATTCAGTTCAATAGGACAGGAATTCTATATGTCCTCCAAGACAAGTTCACATTACTAGAGAGATATAAGTATCTCAACTAGGGAAATCAGTTCTCAAGTTTACTAAAGTAGCTTCCATAAAATAAAATAAAAAAATTGTGCCTTACTGAAAAGTAACTAATAACTAGTTATTCACCACATCCGTTTCCCAGTTAGTCTCTGTTGGTTGGTTATATGTAGGCCATCCCATAGCCCTCCCCCGCACCCCCCCAACCCCTCTCCAACCAAAAAAAAAAAAAAAAAAAGGAGAAAAATCTCGAAAATCGTCGTGCAAAAATATCTTCTTCAGAAAAGCCTAAGCATGCCCAAGAATAAGCATCTATGGTAGTTAATTAGGTCATTAATATTTTGTTTTATGTTGTCTTGGGCTTTTTCTAGGGCTAAGGGTGTTTTTGTGATTCAATACTTGGTACTTGTAACTGGCTTTTGTCACCTATGATTCTTGTAATAACTGCATATGCTTTTGAAGTATTTGAAGGCCCATGCTATTCATGGACTTTATAGAGGGCTAATGGTCACTTATAGGTAGAAGTGTTTACAAAATGAAATTGGACATTATCATCCTCAAGCAGAAGATCAACAACTAGATATTGCATCTTTCTTGGAGCAAACTTGATTACATGGGAAAGTAAGAAGTAGAGTGTTGTGTTTCACTCTGATGCATAAGCTTAGTATAGATCCATGAATCATACATTATGTGAGTTTATATTGATTAAGCACCTACTTGAGGAATTAAGGCTTAATGCGTGGTTATTTTTGAGTATGTAGTTCCTCAATTTCAATTTCCTGAATATCTTCCATGACTCACCCCCTCCCCCCTCCCTTCGCCAACTATCCCCCTCCACCTTACCCCCTCCCTCCACCACAACCACTACCATCTCTCTCTTCTTCCCTGCCAACCCAGCCTCCACCAGTGACATATCCAATTCTACCCCTTGCCTCCCAAAATTTTTTCCCTACTCCACAACATGTCCTTCCCCATATCCTTACCCTCTCACACAACCCTTCTTTTTGCCAATTCAGTTCAGTCAGTACATTCCTCATTATACCCAAACTCAGACCTCCTTACCCTTAAATCCCAAGCCTACACAGCACCCACCAAAACCCACTCCCAAGCCTTTTCCAGCCAAACCAGGGGTACCAGAGGTGAAGCACTCTTTTTCTTTTCGTATTGATTCAAAGTCATTTCTCGTGGCTTTTGATGGGGGACGTATGGATGCTTATGCCATTACTGAAAAAAGGGGTAGGCATCATGGCTCTATCCGGGTTGGTAGATCGGGGTTGGATTGGACCAATGGTTGTTTGGTAAAGCTGTGCCGGTGGGACTTTAGTAAGAAACACTTTTTCAAACAGTTTCATGAGCAGTATAAAATCTTGGAGTTTTCTAGTAGGTCGAACAAGAGTGGTCTTTTTGTGGAAATCTCTGAGTATCATAATGGGGCAAGACGTGGTTGTTTATGTGTCCCGGAAGGGAGGAATAAGGGCAGATGGGCTTTCCTTGAAATGAAGCTACATGAATTCTTTTTGGGAAAATCAGCTTCTAGGCCGGGGAAGGAGGCAGTTGCTGGCGGTGGTGGGCTAGAAAAATCCACCGAAAATTCAAGAAATCAAGTTTGGAAAAATCTTAATGGAGACATGAAATCAAGAAGGGAGTTATGTCTGGAGAATCAATTTCCAAATATTCTTGGGAATTTAAATCCGAATGAGAGTTTTGGGGGATTTGACTTTCTTCAAAATTCAAATAAGCATCCCATAAATAGTCGCCCCTTACGTGGCCCTTCTGCTAAATGGACCCAGGCCCACTTCTCCTTAAAAATTACTGTTGCTTTTGATGGGAACACACAACGTAAGGTCCGCTGGAGTACTTTTGTCAAACCAATAGGAGCTAAGTTGGGCCCAATAACATCTGATCAAGCTTAGTGAGCCAACCAACTAAAGCCCAATATGAGTTTATTAAAAATCTAGAAAGGTTGACTGAAAGAAGTTCATGGGATGTGGGCGAAGGGTCTAGGTCACATGCCTTAGCTGAGAAGGCTCCGAAGCTGTCACCGAGCACCGGCTAGTTGGGTGGGGACCTCCCAAGGGTGTGGATGAGGTTTTGACTCACGATTCTTCGGCAGGACCCCAGTGTAGTGAAGGATCCGACCGCCACAGCTCAGCCGAGAAGCTTCTGATGGTGTTTCTAGGTTCTAGCGAGATGGGTGGAGTCCTTCCAAGGTCTGATGGGTACGATGATAAGGTTGGGGTTGTCAGTGGTTTTTCGATGGGCCCTAAATGAGGTGGGTTGTTTGGGTGACACTGTGCTTGTCGCCGATAGTCGGGGGGCTGTTCTAAACCCCGATGGGCAGTCTGTTAATGTCCAGCCCGTTGCTTCCCCGTCTCTATCGGTTTTTGAATTCTCTGATATGATCCACCACCATAAGCTGCTGGGTAAAAATTGTCTCTCCTCTATCTGAGCTAGGTTTTGATTCTAAGGAAGATGAACTTTTCTTGTTGGACTGGGTCAACCACACGAGGTCAGGTAAGGATGAGGAGGGTACGAATGCTTTGGATTGTGTACCTTTGGCTAAGTGGGATCCTCATAGGGGTTTGGAAATAGTATCAGAGGCTGCACTAGATGATTTTCTTGGGGGGGAGGTTTTGGAACCTTCAGTGTGGGTGAAGAGGAAGATTAAAGGCTTTAGTAAATTTGTGGGATTTCCTATTGATTCATGTGAGTAGCAGTGCATTGCCTTCTTTCAAAAGCTTGAATCAAGCTACGGCAGGTAGTCTTCGCCGCAATACCTCTTCAACTAAAAAAGGTACGAGGCAACTAAGGAATTTAGTTTCTTCCGTCAACTCTGAGGGGCAATCTGGTCGACAAACCAGAGGGATTGAGAATTTATGTGGGGTGGGTTCAGTTAGTTGTCCATGAATTTGAAAATCTTATCTTGGAATGTGAGAGGATTAAACAATCCTCAAAAGAGGGATACGGTGAAGAATTTACTCAAGGAGTGGAAGTGTGATGTAGTGTGTTTCCAAGAAACTAAATTGGATTCTATCAATTCTGCTATTGTGAAAAGTCTTTGGAGTAGCCCTATTGTTGATTAGGTAGCTTTGGATGCCATTCATACAACAAGGGGGTTATTTTGGCTTGGGACACGAGGGTATATAAAAAAATGGATTGTCTGGTTGGGTGCTTTTTTGTTTCTATTTTATTAAGGGTGTGACAGACAGTTTTGATTGGATATGTACAAGGGTGTATGGTCCGAATGCTGATGGTCTTAGGTATGCTTTGTGGACTGAACTTGATAGTGTGAGAGGGAGGTGGAGTGCAGCTTGGTGTGTTTTTGGTGATTTTAATATCATCAGATATCCAGCAAAGCATCTTGGTTGCACTTCTTTTAGTCCAGCCATGTTCAAATTCTCGGACTTTATTGAGAGGAATTTTCTGGTTGATATACCTTTGGTGGGGGGCAAGTATACATGGTTCCGTGACTCAGAGAACCCTTCTATGTCTAGAATTGATAGAGTGTTGGTATCCACTGATTGGGAGGATCACTTTTTGGATGTGACTCAAAGGCCTCTTCCTCAAGTGATTTCGGACCACTGTCCTCTTCTAGTAGAGGTAGGTGGAATGTCGAGGGGAAAGACTTCTTTCGCATTTGAGAATATGTGGCTTAAGGTGGAGGGATTTGTGGATCTTGTGTGAGGTTGGTGGAATGGATACCATTTTGTGGGGTCTCCTAGTTATGTTCTAGCTTGCAAATTGAAGGCTCTTAAGGGAGATTTGAAGCATTGGAATAAACATGTTTTTAGGGATGTGTCTTTTAGGAAAAAATGCTTGTTGTCTAAGCTTTTGGACTTAGATTTGAGAGATGGGATGCAATCTTTGTCACTGGCAAATAGTGCAAGAAGAGCTGAGATAAAGGCTGATATTGAGTATTTAACTTCTTTCGAGGAGATTTCTTGGAGGCCCACTATTGATTGTTTAGAGTTTGCAAATCTGGATGAAACTGATAGGCTTACTTTAGAAAGGGAGTTTGAGAAGGAAGAGATCATTGCAACCTCACGAGAGGCTAAGAGTGATAAGGCTCCCAGTCTAGATGGCTTTACTATGGCTTTCTTTCAAAAATGCTGGTGTGTACTTGAGAAGGAGATCTTGGCTTTTTTTGCAGACTTCCACAAAGAATGTATCTTTGAAAAATCTCTCAATACCACCTTTTTGTGTTTGATTCCCAAGAAGCTTAGTGCAATCAATATTAGAGATTTTCGCCCTATCAGCCTAGTGGGTAGTTTGTACAAGCTACTTTCAAAGGTCTTGGCACATAGACTCCATTGTGTTTTGGATAAACTTATTTCCAACTCCCAGAATTATTTTGTTGGGGGAAGACAGATTCTTGACTCTATTCTTATCGCTAATGAATGCTTGTAAAGTAGATTAAAGAGTGGTATTCTGGGTGTGATTATTAAATTGGATATTGAGAAGGCTTATGATCATGTGAGTTGGAGTGCCTTATTTTACCTTATGGAAAGGATTGGTTTTGGGGAGAAGTGGGAGAGATGGATGAAGATGCGTATTTCTACCACCCGTTTTTCAGTGCTTATTAATGGGTCTCCAGTTGGCTTCTTTGGCAGCTCTCGTGGTCTTCGCCAGGGGAATCCTTTATCTCTACTCCTATTCTTATTGGTAATGGAGGTGTTGAGTAGGTTGTTGAAAAGGATAGAAGATGGAGGCTTTCTCAGTGGATTCCAAGCAAGTCCCAATACAAGTGGAGGTTTGCATTTCTCTCACATTTTGTTTGCTGATGATACTATTCTTTTTTGTGATGCATCCGAGGAACAATTATTACATATTCATATGGTTCTAATTTTCTTTGAAGCTATCACAAGATTGAAAGTAAATGTTGGTAAGAGTGAGATTGTGCCTGTTGGTGAGGTTGGGAATTTGGATGCCTTAACTCGTATTTTATGTGGTAAGGTAGGCTGTTTACCCATGTCTTATTTGGGTATGCCTTTGGGGGCACATTATAAGGATTCCTCAATATGGAACCCTATCATTGAACGGATGGAAAAAAAAGCTCGCAAGTTGGAAGCAGTTATATTTGTCAAAAGGGGTAGACTTACTTTATTGAAGAGTACCTTCTCAAGTCTCCCTACTTATTATTTATCTTTGTTCACTATTCCACAACATGTGGCAGACAAATTAGAGAGGATTCAGAGGAATTTCCTTTGGGGGAGATCTAATGATGTTTTTAAATTCTCACTTGTTTCTTGGGAGAAAGTTGTGTGGCTAGTGGAGGTAGGTGGCTTGGGGATCCGGAAGATTAGGCTGTTTAACCAAGCTTTGCTTGGGAAGTGGCTATGGCGATTTGGGAATGAGGTCACACGTTTATGGAGGCAGGTTATAGCTTCCAAATATGGGGAGGCCAATGGGAGAAGGTGTACTAGAGTTGTTAGAGGGACGCATGGATGTGGTATGTGGAAGAACATTAGGAA
The DNA here is from genome assembly GCA_023621385.1 of Quercus gilva. NCBI lineage: Eukaryota > Viridiplantae > Streptophyta > Magnoliopsida > Fagales > Fagaceae > Quercus > Quercus gilva. The sequence continues at coordinate 60,712,422 of CM042473.1, read as the reverse complement.
GGGGGCTGAGAGCTTCTTTGGTCGTGTTGTATGCAACGGGTGAGGGTTTTCGTATTAGATTCTGGTATGACCCTTGGAGCAGCCCTACTGCCTTGAAAGATTTATATCCGGCAATGTTTGCTATTGCTGTGGATAAGGTGGCTATGATTTCTGATATAGTTGAGTTTGCATTGGATTGGGGTGGTAGAAGCTGGAACTTATGCTTCTGTTGTGCTTTTCAAGATTGGGAGATAGGGATCTTTTATGATTTTTTTGCGCATATCTCATCCAAGTTACCTAGAGAGGGTGATGATACCATGATATGGCAATTGAATCATAGAGGTGTTTTTGATGTGCGCTTTTTCTATTTTTCATTGCTAGCAGCCCCGTTGGTGTCTTTTCCTTGGAAAAGCATTTGGTGTGTTAAGGTACCTAAAAGGGTGGCTTTCTTCTTATGGACAGCTGCTAGGGGTGGGATTCTTACTCTAGACAACCTCGTTAAGAAGAAGTTACCTCTTGTTAATTGGTGCTTCCTTTGTCGATGTGAAGAGGAAACTATGGATCACTTATTGATCCATTGTAAGTATGCTCATACCTTGTGGAGTGAAGTCCTTCGTTTGTTTAGGGTTCACTGGGTGATGCCAAAGAATGTTGTTTATCTTCTCTCTGCATGGTGGAATTGGTTGGGGAGTCACACTTCAAATGTGTGAAATATGGTTCTAGCGTGTCTTATGTGGTTAATTTGGAAGGAGCACAATGCCCAAACTTTTGAGGAAACTGAGAGACTTTTAGACTGTGTGAAGTCTTTGCTACTTAGGACTTTGTTTGAGTGGTCCTATATTTTGGGGTTTACGCATTGTCATTCTTTGTTTGAATTCCTTAATTCGGTTAGTCTTTCTTTTTGATTGGTTTGTATTCTTTTCAGTGCAGTGAGTTTACTATCGTAAATTCATTGTACTTTTATTATCAATAAAGTTTTTTATTACCTATCAAAAAAGAAATATATATATATATATATATATTTTTTTTTTTTCAAACTAATTTGGAAGGAACTCATAATAGAGGAAAAACTAAAAGTGCAAATATCCGACCTCAATTTACTGGGATTATGGCCTAGCTGAGTTGAGTTTCCAACCAAATTTACATGTTATTCATTGTGTGCGTGAAAACCTTTTATGAAAAACCATGGCATAGATCTACAAAGCACAAACCATATTCTGAGAGTCTGAAATATTCATTGGAAAGCATATGATGATATCAAAAAGATGAGTAAAACAAAGGCCAGTTTATCCCAAATTTCTCCTTCAAAGAACACATGCTAACAAAACAATAATTGCGTTGAAAAAGGATGAGAACACAAGCTAAAGTTTTAATTATTAGCTGTTACCTAGTGTAGGTGGCAAGGGAATGATATTTTCATCCGCAAGGGTAAATGATTGAGGCTGGGAGGAACCTCCCTCACATAAACCAACAGAATGCTGTTTCCTGTTATCCGTAGAGCCAAGAACTTTACATTTTACAGGCTGGAGAATATAAGCATGAAAGATAAGCATCATAACACATACCTAAAATCAACAAAACTTTCTTTTCATTTGAAACTTGACAAAGTAATCAGAATTAATGTATTAACTATATTTCCCAAACAGAAAACTTACATATTTACAAATCTAATTGTATGTAGACATTATGGCACTAACTTTCCAGGTGTATTTGATAATTTTTTTTTATCGATAAGTAAATAATTCATTAATCGATAATAATAATAAAAAAGGTTGCTACCCATGTACACGTAAAGCACAAAATCAGGAAAAAAAAAAAAGCTCAACTAGTGAAAGCTCAAGGAATCCAATAAATTCTAGTAATCCCTCGACCGAGAGCAAAAGAGAATGCATAGTTCAATCATTTAAAGAATGCAAAAATAAGCATGTCAGCTTCTGCCCACTGAATTCTTGCCCCCACAAAGCCTCGAGCATTCCTGTTCCCTCCAAACATTTCAGATTCCTGTCTGCCTTTCTACTGCCCAAAATTCTTTTTTTCCTTCAATAAGTCATTTTTCCATTTTTCAATGTCACCACATGTTTCCTTGTTCCACAATCTCATATCATTTTTCAATGATTTGAGGTTCAAGAGCCAGCACATAGCTAGGAGACCCACTACAATGATAGTTTCCTCCACCAATTTCACACTTTCTCTACCCTTTGTTTTCAACCACATATTTTCAAACTTGAAGGAACTTTTTCCTTTGTTATCCCATTGCAATCAAGCAATATAAAATATAGTGGTCTTTGGAGTAACTTCTAACTCAACTTGGGAAAATGTGCCTCCTATTTAAGTGAAACCAAAAATATACCTTAACCTGGACATTTAAGGTGGGTCTTGATTATTGTACCAAGCAAATACATTGCCTTCTAGAGGCAGGTCCAACAGTGCATGCTCTGAAACAAATTCTGACAAAATACCACATCCCTGATGTTGACCTAGTTGCCCTCCTTCCCTTAGCTGAAAACTGGACAACATTAATGTCACCCCCAATGCACCAAGGTACATTCCACCAACTATAAATTCCAGCTAGTTCCTCCCCTAACTCCCTTCTAGGTGCATCTATTGTGGGCCCATAAACACCTTAGAATGCCCAAATAAAGCTGTATTCAACATATCAAAATTTGCATGAGGACATGCTCACCTAAAGTCTTCCAAGTTTTTCTACTACCTGTTTATACCACAACAACAAAAGACCATGGGATTCTCCCAAAGATGCTAAATGAATCCAGTCTACAAAAGTGCTCACACATATGCTTCTTAAAATGTTTTTGGACACTGACCCCTTTTTTGTTTCTTGAAGGAAAAAAGCATCTGCTTTGAAATTACGTAGTAGATTCTGTATCTGAATCTCAATTCATTTCTCCCCATCACTCACCCCCACGAACATTCCACAATGGAACCTTAGCTGCACGATGCTGGTAATATAAAACCCTGAGCTCTTCCTGATGTTTTGCCCCGGCCCATAGGATTCCTTTAGTAATATTTAGTGTTGCAGATCTGATTCTGTAGCTCCCTGACAGCCTTCATCCTTGTTGTATAGTATCATCAATTCTAGAGAATGACTTCATAGTATCCTTGTAAGGACCCAAACCCAATGTAACAATATTGGCCGCATTGGCTTTGCTTCTCCCCTTGGCAAACAGCAGAGTGGAAAACGTGTTGTTACAATGAAGAGTGGCATCCCTCCTTATGAAACAAGCTTGGGACACTCAAGTGATGTGGGACTCAGCTTTGTTAGGTTCAATATTGTTAGAGTGGGTTTGGGTCCTTACAATCCTCTTCAAATCTGATGATTGTTCACTCATCCCCACTTCTAATAGCCAATGCAAAAGTAAATTAAAAACATTTAATATTCTAATTATCTTTATTCTAAAATGACCCATAATTTTAATCAATGACCAATCCACCCCCACAAAAAAAAAAAAAAAAAAAAAAAAAAAAAAAAAAAAACCTACGTTCTCATTCATGTATAGTGTCATCTTCATATTCAAAAATTTAATGGCCGTCTCTTGGTATGAGAAGCATTGCTCTTGATGAGTCTGATCAGCTTTTCATACAAACAGGAGCCACATAGTCCCCAGTTTCTATTATCTGTAGCACATCCAGCAACATGCAGATATAGGGGCCATTTACGTAGGACAAGGGAGAACAACAAAATCTGATTTAGAACACCAGGGGCAAATCTGGTATAGGTTGGTTTTTGAAGAATTAGGGTTAGGTTTGGTGGGGAATAGGGTAGAAAATAAGAGGGATAATAGGGTTTCCAAAGGGGACAAGGATTAATAGGGTTTGGGAATGAAAACAAGGGTGAACATCAAGATATGGGTTGCTGTAAACAGTGCTGTGAATAGTAACCGTAAACATTAAATAAAAGATAAATTCCTACGAATCACTCTTTGGGGTTTCTTGGCATCACACCTAGGAGTAGTCTGTATCACACAAACCATAACACGCTTATAGCTCTAAAGTCTAAAAATATTATTAATCTCTACCTCAATAGAAAACACAACTCTTTAAATAGAAAACTAAACCTAATCCTAGTAGAACTAGGAAACCTAATCTCCGATTTGCTAGTAGCTCCAGTGCTAGTTACCGCTGAGGATTGTCATGTTGAGCCCCACCCTTCCATTAAGAATTTCGTTGAGGATTTGGAGCACACATGGGGTAATTCAGAGAAATGGGTCTTAGAGCTTCGTGGAGGGAGGCAAATAGCTATTCCTCTATCACTATACCACTCACTTGGGAGTATGTCGGATTTTTCCGATCTCGAGGGTGCTGTGGGACAGGGTAACAACACTTTCAAGGAAGGGGAATATTGTTAGTTGGGCAATTGAATGTGATGGTGCTCTAGATAATGTTTCTGTAGTATCAAGGTCAAATTGTGAGTTGGGGGACTTTGATGGGGGTCTTGTAAACTGGGAAAAGATTAAAGAACCGCTGGTTGTCCAACCTTTGGCGATGGCTAACCCAGTTACTCCACTTGTAGAGGTGGCAGATGCTTTCCACTCAATTTATCACCATGGGTTGAGAAACGAATCAAAGCTTTTAGGAAATCTGTGGGTACTTTCTTGGAAGGCTTCGAAGTGGAAATTACTGGGATTTTTTTAGCTTTGGAGGCTAGGAAGAAAGCTAAAATGCAGGGAGAATGCTCTTAGAAGAGAGAGCTTAAGACAGGTTCTAAAGGGCGTCGGGAGTTGAAAGTCTGCTAAATTCTTGGAATTTTGAGAATAATTCTGTTTTGTCAGAAAATGCTAATGGGGAACGGGATTCTGTCATGCATCAATGAATTTGAAAATTATCTCCTGGAATGTTAGGAGGCTGAATGATTGTGAAAAAAGACTTCGAATTCGGAATATGATTAGAGGTTGGCGTGTAGACATTATTTGTCTTCAGGAAACAAAAATGGAATTGATAACAAGGAAAGAGATCTGGAGCTTGTGGGGTTGTCAACATTTGGATTGGCTATATTTGGGCTCTTTTGGTGCTTCGGGGCGTGTTTTGGTGATATGGGATAGAAGGATGGTGGAAAAAATTGACGAAGCAGTGGGAAGGTTTTCTATCTCATGCAAATTTAAGAATGTGGTAGACCATTTTGTATGGGCTTTCACTAGTGTATATGGACCAAACTCTGATTGTGACTGACATTTGCTTTAGGAAAAGCTGGCTGGTATTCATAGTTGGTGGAATGTGCCTTGGTGCATTGGTGGTGATTTTAATGTAGTGCGATTTCCTTCAGAGCGAATTGGTGCAAACTCCTCCTCATCAGCCATGATTGATTTTTTAGATTTCATTTCTGAACACAATCTTATCGATTTACCATGGGAAGGTGGTACTTTCACTTGGTCTAATTCTAGAGTAGTGGCTTCGCAGTCTAGGCTTGATAGGTTTCTTCTCTCTTCTAATTTGGAAGAGCACTTTCCTACCATTCGTCAAAAAAGATTGCATAGATTACTTTCAGATCACTTTCCAGTTCTTTTAGAAGGGGGACATTTTCACATCGGCAACTGCCCTTTTTGTTTCGAGAATATGTGGTTAAAGGCAGAGAGTTTTGTGGAGAAACTGAGAACTTGGTGGGAGTCCTATCATTTTCAAGGTTCCCCTAGCTTTCAGTTTGCAAGCAAATTGAAAGCTTTGAAGCTAGATTTAAAGAAATGGAATGTAGAAGAATTTGGCAATGTGGAGGATAAGATGAACACGTTATGGAAGAATCTTTAAGTACTTGATTTGCTAGAAGATAGTTGTCCTCTATCAAATGATGAGACTTTGGAAAAAGAACGGCTTCACATTGATCTTGAAAAGGTAACTCTTATGGTAGAAATATATTGGAGGCAGAAATCTAGGGCCCTTTGGATCCGAGAGGGGATAGAAACACTAAGTTCTTTCATAGAACAGCAAACTCCTGCAAAAGGTTTGATACCATAGACAATCTTTTGGTGGAAGGTGAATTGACATCGGATCCAAATTCAATATCAACTTGCATCTCTCATTTCTACAAACAATTATACTCTGAAAATGAGGGCCAAAGACCTATGCTAGATGAAGTGGAATTCGCTATGATTTATGAGGAGGCTGCTTGGTTAGATAGACCATTTTGAGGAAGAGGAGGTATATGGTGTCATCCAAGGTTGTAATGGCAATAAATCTCCAGGACCATATGGTTTCTCGATGGCTTTCTTTAAGGCTTGTTGGGACTTTTTAAAACTTGAAATTATGGAGGTTCTTGCAAACTTTTATTCACAAGCTGTCTTTGAGAAAAGCCTTAATGCAACTTTCCTTGCTCTCATTCTAAAGAAAGTAGATGCTGTTAATGTGAGAGACTTTAGACCCATTAGTCTAGTGGGCAGTATTTATAAAGTCATTTCCAAGTTGCTGGCTAATAGGCTAAGAAGGGTGATTACTAGGATTATCTCTGAGTCTCAAAATGCTTTTGTTCTGGATAGACAAATCCTAGAGTCTATCTTAATTGCTAATGATTGTTTGGATAGTAGGCTCAAGGCAGGGATATCTGGGGTTTTATGTAAGTTAGACGTGGAGAAAGCTTTTGATCATGTCAGTTGGGATTTTCTTATGAATATGTTGCAGCGCTGTGGATTCTCTGAGAAATGGAGAAAGTAGATTTGTTTTGTATCTCCATAGTGAGATTTTCAATTCTGATAAATGGCTCCCCTAAGAATTTCTTTGGGAGCTCTAGGGGGCTGTGCCAAGGAGATCCTCTCTCACCGCCCTTATTTGCTATTGTTATGGAGGCATTAAGCCGCTTGTTGGATGGTGCGGTTTTGGCTGAACACCTCTCGGGTTTCACTGTTGGTACCAGGTCTAATACCCCCCTGATGGTGGCCCATCTACTCTTTGCGGATGTCACTTTAATTTTCGGTGATGCTTCAACAAGTCAGATTGAATATTTCCAGGAGATTTTATCCTTTTTTGAGGCGATGTTAGGGTTGCACATTAACCTAGCTAAGTCAGAATTAGTTTCAATTGGAGAGGTGTCTAATATAGGGGAGTTTATGGCATTGCTAGGTTGTAGATAGTCATCTTTGCCAATGACTTACTTGGGACTGCCTTTGGGTGCTAAATTCAAGGATAGGGCAATTTGGAACTCAATTCTAGAAAGAATGGAGCGAAGATTAACGAGTTGGAAGCGATTATATTTATCAAAAGGTGGTAAGATTACCTTAATCAAAAACACTCTCTCAAGTTTGCCAACTTATTTCCTATCTCTCTTCCCTATTCCAGTGGATATTGCTATTCATATTGAGAGGCTTCAAAGGAATTTTTTATGGGGTGGGATAGATGAGTCCCCTAAATTCCATCTAGTAAAATGGGCTTAGGTTTGTTCTCCCTTGCAGTCCAGCGGTTTGGGCATTAGAAATTTGAAAACCTTCAATCAAGCTTTGTTGGGAAAATGGTTGTGGAGATATGAAAGAGAGACAACCCATCTCTGGAGGCAGGTTATTGAGACTAAATATAGGAATGATTGGGAAGGTTGGCGTACAAAAGAAGTCTCTAATCCTTATAGTGTTAGTCTTTGGACCATAAGACAAGGCTGGCCAACCTTTTCGAAATCCATTCAGTTTGAGGTTGGTGTTGGTGACATAACTAAATTTTGGCATCATGTGTGGTGTGGAAGCTGTACTCTCCAGGAGGCATTTCCAGAACTCTATAACATTAGTTGTAATAAAGAGTTTTCTATTGCAAATGTTATGCAGTTTCCTAACCAGAGGCGTCACTGGAATCTTCTTTTTTCTAGAGCTCCCCAAGATTGAGAAACATAACATTTTTACACTTTTCTGGATCTTATCAATTATATGCTCCTTAATGGCAAATGTCAAGACAAAAAATGTTGGGAATCGGCAGGGAATAATAATTTTAAAGTGAGTGAGTACTATCTCTCCCTTTCCTCTACTTCTAACATTTCTTTCCCTTGGAAACCTGTGTGGCATTCAAAGGTCCCTCCTAGGGTTGCTTTCTTCTCTTGGACTGCCGCATTAGGTAAGATTTTGACTATTGAGAATTTATGGTATAAGGGTGTCGTAGTTGTAGATTGGTACTATATGTGTAAAAAGAGTGAGGAATTTGGGAATCGGTGAATCACCTTCTTCTTCATTGTCCTATTGCTTATGAATTATGGTCTATGGTGTGGAATCTATTTGGTCTTCAATGGGCTATGTCGCATGGTGTCTCTGATTTATTTCGAGTTGGCAAGGTTCCTTCGGTGGGCATCGGAGAATTGATTTATGGAGGGCTGTCCCACATTGTGTCCTATGGTGTATTTGGCAAGAATGGAACTCAAGATGTTTTGAAGGGAAGGAACGGTCTATTTTAGGATTTAAATCTCTTCTTCACACCTTGCTAGAGTGGAGTTCTTCCTTTAATCTTTTTCCTTTTTCTAATTTTTTAAAAATGCTTGATCTTTGTAATTTATGTGTTTAATGTATTGTTATCCATGTACACCCCTGGTGTAACTGGACTTTTGATTAATATAATTCCGTTATTTATATAAAAAAAATCATAGTAGAACTAGGATTTCTTAAAAACCTAATAAGACTTAGACTAGGACTCCTTGGGCTTTAATACTAAACCCAAATTAAATAACTAAACTTAAATAAAACTAAAATAAAACCCAATGGACTAATAACACAGCCCATTCCGGAAAACATAAAATTACTAAAATACCCCTAAATTAAAAGTCTTAGTACGCCTTTTATATGTCTTCAATGGTTGCTGCCATGGTCCTCCATCAGCCATGCATACAACCGCACTAAGTCCAGAAGACAACAATCATAGGTAAATACTGGTAGGAAATTTGGGAGACTGTACTCTCAAATACTCTGTAATATGTGCCAACTAAGGGTTGGCAATGCCAGATTCAGAATATGCTGAAAGGGAAAAAAGTATGGGAGCTGATCTATCTAAAATTACAAATTAAAGGACCCACAAATTCGTTGACAAGTAAACCAGAAAAGGCAACTCAACTCACAGGTGCATCCCTTGAATCTGACATCCGCCCTTGAGAGATTGGTGCAGTTCCTGCTACACAAGATTTCACTCCTGTAGTGCAGCTGCGTTCTGAAATAGCAGTCTGCTTTATATAAAATTCAGTCAGTTTTGGGGAAAAAGAATTTAGTTCTTTTTTGGTTTTTGTTTGTTTTGTTGTTTTTTCATGTTTGTTTCCTTCTCTGTACTCATTGCTATGCCTTATGTTTTTTTCATGAGGTAGCTTCTCGAGTACATTTTTCTTATCAAAAAAAAAAAAATCAATATATATATATATATATATAAACTTTAAAAGTGTGTTCCAAGGGAGTAAATTAACTTCACTAGAAAGAAAATAACAAAGCATCACCTTCTCATTAGGTAAGCTAAATTTCTTGTTGAAATCCATTTTGTTTTGTTGGCTCCGCTTGTGTGATGATCCATTTCTGTGAACTGATTGAACCATAAAACTACTGCAACTTGATTTATTTTGAGGCTTATTGTAGTCGTCATCCAATGTATTGCAACCCCAGGTGAACTTTACATATTTCCTTAACTTAAAAGTAGCATGCATATCAGTCAGTTCAAATAAGACAACTATTATAGATGTAAAAATCAATGAAAGCCGTCGTCAAATAAGAAAGGTATTACTTTATCCCAGTGATCTTGAGCCTTTCGGCGATTTCTAATCTTTCGCAAAACACTATCTTCATTGCGGAGTTTTTTGATTCTGTACTCAAACTACAAATCATGAAAGATTTTCTTGATCAGGAACAATAAAAATTATCAAGAACAAAACTAAAAGATTTTTTTTTTTTTTTAATTTTTAATTTTTTTTATAACATCTTTGGAGAAGGGTGGAAGCTTGATAAATATGAGACGTCAAGTAGAAGAAGTATAAGAATAATACCAAATTTTGGGATATTAAATTTTAAGATGGGCTGGTACTACATTTCATTTCATGATCACATGACAGAATTATGTTATATATATTGCAATAAAAAGGAAGAAAAAGACTATAACTTTATATGTACATAAATGGTAATATGCATTCCTATTTTTTAAAAACCTAATCAATATCACATTATTGAACTTTTATTTTCCCTTCAACAAAACAGGGTAAAAAAAGCACTTCTAAAAGTAATGACCCTACCACCAGAATATCACGATCATTCCCTATCACAGCCACCCTTGCCAACCACTGTTTCTAAAAATAAAATAAAAAAAGCAACTGTTACCACTATCACTTTGCTACACTAGCAATGCCACATTTCCACTTAGTAAAAACACTTAGCAAGCACACCAAAAAACACAAAAGGGAGATCTGCAATGAAATTTATTAATTCTTGCCTTCTTTGCCATTTAATATGAAGTACTTTGCTGGAGTGTTGTTCATTGTTCATTAGAGGCTCAAGCACTGTTCATCTCTCTTTATATACATTGCATGGTTCAGTTTATTGGGTATGGGTTATTTTGATTTTCATGAATTTCAATAATTGATTCTGAAAACAGAATTAATCAAGAAGGCAGCTTTGAATAGAAAAAGAATCTTACTTGCACCAAAAGATAGAAGAAAATCCCAATGCTGATACAATAAAGGCCACCAAGATCTGCGAGGAAGCTTACTGCATGTCAAATAAATAAGACAGAATTAAGTTATTGGAAATAAATATCACGTAAGTATTAAATTATTACTACTTAAATAGAAGAATACTGCAACTAATAAACATAGTAGCCATAGCTGCAATATCAATATATATATATATATATACACACACACCATTTAACTAAAAAAGTGTGTTCTTAATAATACAGGAAAATTTTAAGGTAGTCTGTCCAGGTCACTCTGACTAAAGAATTGCCAATTTTACAGTCCACTGACAATCTTTTTAATGTAAGAAGAAAAATATCAAACATTAAAAATTCAAGCATGTTATTTAGTTTGACTGGCTTCTTTTCTACCATAGAAGGCAAATTCATTTAAATTAATGCAACAGGAAATGGATAAGATGAAACTGGCATAGGATCAACTGAAAGCAACAATTCAATAAACTAAAAAATTCAAAGTTTTAACTCTCTCACTCTCTCTCCTACAAAGTAACAAGCAGGAACCTCTGCCCCAGCAGGTAATCATGTAACCATGAAAGTCTGTTAGAAGGGTGCTCACAACTTGGGTAAGAGGTCTGCACATCCATTACACCCAGGGTAAGCTATTAGACAATCCACAATTTGATGCAGTCATGGAAGATTGATTTGTTACTGCTGCACAAGTTTTTCCATTCAAGAATTATCTTATGGGGTTCACGTGTGAAGTCCAATTGAAGTAAAAGTCATGTGGTTTTAAAGGTCTAGTTATAAGTGACATGGTTAAAACAGTTTTTTATTTGAATCTTTTTTTTTAATAAGTTATTTTAGCAGGATGGAAGAAAATCCAAAGGTGGGAGAATCACTCTTATCAAAAGTACTCTTTCTAGTATGCCCACCTATCTCTTGTCGTTATTTCCGATTCCAGTGAGTTGCTCATCGCTTTGAGAAAATACAAAAAGATTTGCTATGGGGTGACTTAGGAGATGGAGTGATTATGTTAATTGGAAGACCGTTTGTCAGCCAGTTCAATAAGGTGGTTTGGAAATTAGAAGCCTTGTTTGCGTTAACAGTGCATCATTGGGAAGTAATTGTGGAAGTTTGCTATGGACAGCAAATCTTTAAGGAGGATAGACATAGCTACAAAATATGGTTGTGCTTGGAGGGATTGGTCTTCAGGAGTGGCCAATGAAGCACATGGAATATCCCTGTGGAAACACAGTAGGAATGGTTGGGAGAGGCTTTCTCATTCCATTCAGTTTAAGGTGGGGAGTGGTGCTCAAATTCGGTTCTGGGAAGATGTGCAGAGTGGGGAAATCTAAAGGACGTTTTTCCAATGATTTGCATTGCTTAGAACAAAGATGCTTACGTGGTGGACTACAAGCATTGGCAAAATGGGATTATTCATCGGGAAGTTATTTTTACCAGACCTGTTCATGATTGGGAATTGTTTGATATCTTGTATTCCCACAAAATTGATTGGAATGTGGAAGATTGGATGCAGTGGGTTCCAGCTCCTACAAATCATCACAAACAAAAGCACTCCTTCCTACCCTTGGAAAAGCATTTAGAAGGTGAAAGCTCCTACTAGAGTAGATTTTTTCACATGGGCAGTGACAAAGGGTAAGATTCTTACGTTGGATAATTTAAGAGGAATATATGCGTTATTAATCGCTGTTGTATGTGCAGGAATGATTAGGAATCTGTGTATCATCTCCTTATTCTTTGCACATATGCTTACAGTTTATGGACTTTTGTCTTTTGTTTCTTGGGTGTCTCTTAGGTGCTCGCCAAACATGTGGTGGAGCTGCTGGCGTGTTGGAAAGAAGGTTTTGGTTGTCACCAGTCAGCGGTTATTTGGGGGCGCCATTCCTTTGTGCTTGTTGTGGACTATTGGGAGCAAGTGGAATTGTTGAACCTTTGAGGGGGATGAACATTCTCTTCTGAAATTAAAAGGGTTTTTCTTGCTTTCCTTATGTGATGGAGGGTTGCAATGAGCGGTCTTTGAGTTTCCTCATTTGAGGAATTTTTGGATGTGTGTAGTTTTTTGTTAATTTTCCACGTACACTTCCTGTGTACATGGGGATTATCCCGTAACTTGGGTTTCTTTTTTAATAAAACATTAACTATCAAAAAAATTAAGCCATGGTCAATTTTATATTCATGGACATCTATAATTTCTGCAATTCCTGAAAATTAGGGTATTTTGGTTCCTTAGTTGAGTCTATAATATTCTACGAGATTCTTAGCATCTTAGGTTTTATTTTATTTGATTCGAAGTTAGTCTTTTATTAACTTATTAGTTTATTAGTTAAACTAGGAGTCCTAATACTATTATTACAAGGAAGAGCCCTTATATATATTTGTCCTCAATGTACTCAAAGAGATAAGAAGTTGATTTATAAGACATTAAGTGTTGTGTAATAAGGCATATTTGCCTTATTATTCTTTTTTCCTTTACTCTTCTCCCTTTTCTTCTTTTCATTCTTGTGATATTCACCGATTCTATTATTAATTCTTGTGATATTCACGAATACTACTCATACAATCCCTAAATACCTTTTTTCTTCAAGGACAAAGTTTTCCTTCAAATCAATTTCAAGGAATCTCCTCCAATACAGTATGTGTTGATTGATAATATATGTGAATGGTTTTATATGTCGCCACATAATGGCCCAATGGGTTGGAGGAATTTTTTTCTAAACCAATTTGGAGGTAAACTTTTTCCTTTGTTCTAGCTTATTAGCCCAAACCAAGGCCTTTCTTTTACCTATCAAAACCCTAAAACCAGATGTACTTTCTTCTAATAGATAACCACCAAATAACTCTTCAAATCATCTTTTAATTGCTAATGCAACCCCATAACCCTTTCTTCAACAATTTTAGACCTAGATCCACAAGTTCTCCTAATTGTAAACCAACTACAAGCACATGTAGACATATTCCTCAGTTTGTCCAACATCACAATTACAATCTCAAGGCATTAAAACAAGGTAATCCTTAGTAAGAGCTCTATAAACTCAATAGTAACTTTAGGATTACTTTAAGAACCATTTTTAAAGCTTTTTTCTAGTTAAAAGTAATCCTCATATAGCTTTAAGAAATTCCAATTGTCATGCAAGGCACCCTCCATAACTAACACAGAGGACAAAGACGCAAGGGATTAGGGGAAGGCCCAAGGAAAACAACATTTAAACCTAGATCCCAATCATCAAACAAGATATTCTAGAAATCCTCATAAGCACCCAAATAAAGAAGCTCTTGAATATATAAGAGTTAATTCTTTCAATAATAATCAAGAAATATGATCTCCAAAAACACTAGTGCTCTTCCCAAACACCCACAGAGACCATACTTTCTTAAATAAGAAAGCAACTTTCAAAGCATCTTACTCTTAAGGCCATATGTCCTAACACAACATGAAAATTGTATACCCTCCGAATCATTAAAAAAAATAGCAAACAAAAGTGAAGCAAGAAAACGAATACAATTTTATTTTTATTTAGTTTTATGGGTAATTTACAAGTTTGGTCCCTAACTTTTACGTTGTATGTCAATTTGGTCCTAACGTTTTAAGTGTATCAGTTTAGTCTCTAACCTTTGGGTAATGTGTCAAAATTGTCCCTGCTTTTAAGGGATGGATCGAAAATATAGACATGACTAATAGTGATATTAAAATCATATTTTTTATGCTGACTGGATGCCACATGGCTTTAAAAAATAAATAAATAAATAACACAGTTTTGGGGAAAAAAAAAATATCAAAGTTTATTATTTTATCTCTTTAGCCAAATTTTCTGTGCAACCAAACACAAACTTGATAAAAAAAATTCACCATGAAGACCCACCTGCAAAGCAACAAATCTAACCCTCCTGTGAAAAACAATGCATTCCCAGAACTGAACCACTACTGAGAAAGAATGATCCTTCCCAGTGTTGGTAAAAGTGAGGGGCACACTTAAGTGCAAAGACCTCTTGGAGCCTATGCGCAAAGCGCAAGGGCGCTCTTGAGCTCATTTTTTAAAAATAATTATCAATGAGAAATGCAACAATCAAATGATCATATAAATTGAAATAAAAAATTTTATATAATTCATATAACATTTAGATAAGCGCTGATTTTGCAATTTATGTCAAGTCATTTTATTATTTTGGATTAGCTAGATATAAGTACTTCCATCTAATATCCTTTCTTAAATCTAAAATATCCATAATGCCCTATGACTAATTAGTAATATTAGTTAATAATTTAATCACTTAATGACTATAAGTTTATAAGAATTAGTCTCTATGTTCAACATCAACCACAAAAAAGTAACTAAACAATTACCACAAACATATTAGATCATACTTCTTTTTTCATGAATGAGCTAAGAATATGAGAACATAGCAAAATGGTAATTGGAACCAAGCAAATCTCCAAAAGGGAAAAAATATAATAAGAAGAAGAAGTTAGGTGGGTTACTGTTTCAAGGAGAAAAAAAATCAAGAAAAAATAAAAATAAAAATAGAGAAGAGCCGGGAGGTTGTGGCTTTCAGAACAAGTTACACTAAAAATATGTCAAATCAATGGTTTATATCAATAATGTCAAGATCTTATAGTTTTAATTCAGTTTTGGTTTTTTTTTTTTTTTTTGAAAAATATAAAAAAGCACACCTAAAGCGTGCTTCTTTGAGTGAACCTAGCTTTTGAGGCAGAAGCCACTAGAGCCTTGGGGCTTCATGCTTTGAGCTCAAGTAGGGTTGTCCATCCAATCCGACGACCCGACCCACTCGAAGGATCCGACCCGAAAATTGGCCGGCCCAATCAAGTCACCGGTCGGCGGCGGGTCATTTGTTCCAAAAACCGACTCCAGCGAGTTGGTCTCGGTTTTCCTCCCCAAAACCTGAAAAACCTGATCTGACCGATGTACTAAGAATTTCCAGCAAAAAATTTCTAGATTCCGGCAAGATTTTCCAGATTCCTGCCTTAAATTTCCAGATTCCGACTTCAAATTTTCATATTCTGGCAACAAATTTTCATATTTCAACAAGTTATTAAGTAAATCTAGTGATATTTCGTCCAAATCTAGTGAAATATCACCAGATCTAGCGAGGTCTCACCAGATCCAGTAAGATCTCTGCCGGATTTGGCATTTTTTCTCCTAAAATCAACTATTTTGGCCGGATTTTTCACCGTGGACAGTTCCAACTGAACCAACCATGTTTCCGGCGCAAAACCGACCGCGCCAATCCGACTCCCTTGCCGGTTGGCAGCGGGTCAGGATTTCTCAACCCGATTCTATCGGGTCGATCTCAGGTTGGGCACAAACCCGACTCGGACCGACCCGTGGACACCCCTAAGCTCAAGTGCATTTAAAGCGTGCTTTTACCAACACTAATGATCCTTCCTCTGGAGTCTTCGAGATAAGTGGAGCAGCGACAAGTGGTTTGAAGAAATCGACCATGTGGTGGAGTCAATTGCGTGCGATGGCGGAGGTGGAGCTGGTAGAATTGGGCCTAGGTGAGGTCAAAGCCATTGGATAATAAAGTTGATTTCAAACTTCTTTTTAACTCTCTCTCTCGACAGTTTCTTTCTTGATCTTGGTCTCACTACTCTTCAATCTTCACTATTGACCCACAAAAGCAGTAATAATCAAAACTGCCAAGGAAGCATCAAAATTTCGTGGCGTTGCTTTTCAAGTGATAAGGTACTTGGGTTTTTCTTCAAGCTTTCACGCTTCTTTGTTGGTTTTTGGAAACATTTTTAGTTTTTGTGGCCTTTAATTGGTTCTAGTTACTAGGTTTATACTACTTTGTTGTTCTTTAAGAGGGATAGCTTTATGACTTTATTAATGCTGGTGTTGTTTAGTCTAGGAAATGGGATTTAAGAGTGGTTTCCCTAAGCTTCAAATTTTTGTCTTTTCCTTGTTTGGTTGTTGTAAAAATGAAGTTGAGTTTTCAATTCTGGGCTTTAACCCGTTTGGTTCAAAGGAGAAGAAAATGAAAGAAAATAAATTTCAAATCAGAAAATGAAGCAAGGGCAGGTGGCACTACAAGGCTTTGTCCCTAACGTTTTTTTATATTTATTTTTTTAGAAACACCTTTTCTTTTTTTATGATGATGTGGCAATACACATGGCAATTTTAGTCAGCATAAAAAATGTTTTTTTTTAATATCAACTTTAGTCACATCAGCATTTTCCATCCATCACTTAACGGCAATGACCATTTTGACACAATACCAAATGGTTAGGGACTAAATTGACACATTTAAAATGTTAAGGACCAAATGGACAGCGTAAAAGGTTAGGGACCAAACTTGTAGTTTACCCTAGTTTTATTTAGAACTCCATTGTATGTTTACTATTGGTCTATTAGATTTCATTTAGATTCTATATTCTTAGATTTTATTTCAGGGCGTATCAATTAATTAGGTTATTAGTGTTTTATTTAATTTCAAGGAGTCTAGAACTCAAGATTATTTTTGAAATTTTTGTAATTAGGATGTATACCAAGTCAATTGGGGGTAGAGTTTATTCCTAGTTGTGTATATATGTGTGCTATTTTGATCCAATAAAAAGGATACGATTTTCTTGATGAAAATTTTTTTTCCAATGGCTTGGTGTTGATATCATGTAATTTTTGGTGCTAATTGCTAGGTATATTTTTTTTTTCTGCTTTCGTTAATTCTCAATTCCCTTTGTGAATTTTGTACTGCATCAAAAAACTGATGGAAGGGTTCATTAGGTTGACAGCAACAATACCCATTCTTCAAAATAAATTATCATTTTAGACCCTTATGGATAATGATTTCTAAAAATGCAAGCCAAGAAGATAAAGGGACAACTCCATGTAATTGGACTACACCTTTTTGGACTATTAAATTATCTGCAGGGAATCTATATACCTAACTTTATTAAGCAACAGAATATATTAAAATTTCATCTGATTTTATCTTAATCAAATTTCAAAATAAGACCAGACTTTTGAATATAAAATAGCAATGAACAACAACATTTATCTAAATTAACAAGAAAAATGTGTTAACATACAAACACATTCAGTTAACACATATTGACCTTGTTTGCCCACAGTACTACCACAACAGTACCACAAGTATAAAACAATGTTGATAATGGTATCACCAAAACCTTCATCATGGATATAATGCAAGTGATGTCAAGCATGATCTTGGGAAGAATTGCAACAGTTAAAGAACAACACAAGGGTATGAAGCTAGCGTTTTGGATAATAAACAGGACACATAAAAGAAAGGACCACACATTAAAAGAGAGGAGCGTATTACCTGGACCCATAATATTTTGGTTATTGATCTCAACAATGTAGGCAGAGAGAAGGTTTACATACAATGTGGTGTTGATTAGTCCATCATTAGAATTTTCAAGGGAGGCATGGAGCTGACTTGACTCATATAATGATGAACCCGGGAGAAATTCATGAAATAGAGGCTGAATGAGCCTTAGATCATGTAGATTACGGTATATTCGGGGAAATAAATTAAATTTCAATATATTTGCATCTCTCCCCCTGAATGTAACTGGTTTATCATCAAAACTGCTTCCATTCTTCAATGTTCCACATACAAAGCTCACATGTTTCTTGTTGGCTTGATTTCTAGCGGTAAGGTTGAATTGAAATCCAACTGCAGTCGCAGGATTATTAGAAAGATCAACATACTGCCAAGAAATGTACAAATTGTCTTGGATGAGTTTACAAGGGTTACATCTAAGAGTTATAGTTGGTCCCTGACTAGTGTTATGACATGAGTAGTTTGCAAATCCTGACAGAGGTGAGAATCTTTCATCAATAAAGCCAGGATTCCCAGTAACCAAAGTATCAAGACCACGTAGGTTTGAACAGCTCATACTAGAAATGGTGGTTATATTAAATTCCATGTCATTGACGAAGGAGGCTAAGTCAGGTGCATTTGTTGCTCTGATATTGTGCACCTCAACAGATCTCTTAGATATTATTTGGTATAGCAACCTGAGAAAGAACTGAAAAGCCAAGTCAATCTAAGTCATGAGATAAACAGGAAAAGAGAAGGATAAAAAAAAGCCATCCAATTTTCAAATGAGGCAGGTCCACATCAACAAATTGCAACTGCTTATTTAAAGAAGCATATCATCAAATACTCACGCAGCAAACAAACCAATGAAAAGTATCCAACTTGCAATCGAGAATGTTCCACCAAGTTCTGTCTTCCGCTTTGTAACTACCTTCTGGTCATCCTATGCAGAACATTAAACCAGTTAAAGAATTTTCTTGAAATCAAAAACCAAAATGCATTATAAAGCAGCAAATAAATCAACCATTGGTTGTAACCAGAGCTGAGAAAGGCATATAAACTCAAAAAAAAAAAGATTAACTGCCATGCAAGCCCCTCCACCACCAAGGGTGAGGGGGAGGGTGAATGTAGAAAATAGATTCAAAATGTTAGTGTAACGTTATTTAGAGCCTTATTATTTCCACCAGATGGTTAACTCTAACAGAAGAAATAATGGTATTGAGAGACTTATGGTTAATGGCAACTTGTCTTCCAATCAGGGTATGATTGCTGATTATATTACTCAATTTTTCATGAATTTATACTCTAAGCAGCAAGTTGATCGTCCATTTCTAGATGTGTGTTGGAATTTCCAATGATATCCAGCGATAATGCGGATTGATTAGAGAGACCCTTTGAGGAGGCTAAGATTTATGACGTCATTCAAACTTTCAATGGTGATAAATCTCCTGGACCAGATGGTTTTCCAATGGCATTTTTCCAAGCTTGCTGGGGGATTCTCAAACCTAATCTTATGACTGTGTTTCATCATTTTTTAGCTAAAGGTCAGTTTGAGAGAGTTTGAATGCAACCTTCATGACTCTCATCCCCAAAAAAAATGCAACAAGTGAAGTCAGGGATTTTTGCCCCATTAGTCTTGTTGGGGGGGGGGGGGGGGGGTGTTTATAAAATTATTGCTAAAGTCATGGCCACTCAACTACACACTTTAATGGAAGATATAATTTCAACTTCATAGAATATTTTTGTGAGGAAGAAGCAGATCCTCAATCCTATACTTATTGCTAATGAATGTCTTGACAGTAGATTGAAGACTGGTTTGTCAGGGTTACTTTGCAAACTAAATGTTGAGAAAGCTTTTGATCATGTAAACTGGGGTTTTCTTATGCAATTGCTAGAATGGAATGGGTTCTTTGCTAAGTGGAGGTGATGGATTTTCTTTTGTCTATCTATAGTTCGTTTCTCTATTCTGATTAATGGTTCTTCCTGTAGATTTTTTGAGAGTTCTAGAGGGTTGAGACAAGGCGATCCTTTGTCTCCTTTGTTGTTTGTCTTGGTCATGGAAGCCCTTGGAAGAATGTTGGATAAAGCAATCCATGAAGGTCGCATGTTAGGTTTTCGTGTGGGTAATTTAAAGGGAAGATCCTTGGCTGTGTCTTATCTCCTCTTTGCGGATGACACTCTAATTTTTGTGATGCTAATCTAGATCGGATTCTGATTCTTCATATGGTCCTTATTTGGTTTGAGGTGGTTTCTGGTCTAAAAATAAATCTAAGCAAGTTAGAATTGGTTCTTGTTGGAGTGGTGCATAATATTGAGTTATTGCCAAATGTCCTTGGTTGCAAGCAAGGTACTCTTCCAATGAAATATTTGGGTCTTCCTTTGGGTGCTAAATTCAAGGATAAGACAATATGGAACCTGATTCCAAAGAAGATGGAAAGGAGATTAGCAAGATGGAAACATTTGTGCCTATCCAAGGGAGGTAGAGTCACTTTAAATAAAAGTAGTCTATGGTTAGATGGGCTAATGTTTATACTCCTCTCTCTTCGGGTGGCTTAGGGATAAGGAAGGTAAAACATTTTAATGAAGCTTTGCTTGGGAAGTGGCTATAGAGATTTGGGATTGAAAGAGATGCCCTTTGGAGGCAAGTGATAGAGGTGAAATATGGATGTGTATGGGGTGGCTCGTGTACCAAATGTGTTTATGGTCCATATGGTGTTGGTTTGTGGAAAAATATTAGTCGAGGATGCCTTCTTTTTTTGATAAGTAATAAGTTTTATTGGTATCAAAAAAGGGACACTCTAGTACACAGGGAGCGTACAAGTCAACAAATCAAGAACAAAAATTACAAGAATGATTGGTTTCGCAATGCAGCCTACCAATCTAAAAAAGTTCTAGAGAAAAATAACTTGAGGTCTGATATGGATCTCTCATTATCTTCAAAACACCTACTATTTCTTTCCCTCCAAAGACATCACATTAAACAATAGAACAATTAACCATATATGACCATTTCTATGACGACCAAGCCTGCTTTGCCAGCAAGCTCGAAGCCCCACAACAGACTGAGGCATAACCCAGTTTACTCTAAATAAACCCAAAACCATTGACTACAAATCCATAGCAACTGGACAGTGAAGAAATAGATAGTCAACCAATTCACCATTACACTATAACACCAATCCAAAATCCAAACCTTCATTTTATGTAAATTGTCAATCGTCAAGCATTTCCCTAAAGCAATAGTCCAAACAAAGAAAGCCTTTAGAGAAAGGATCTTCTGCTTCCAAATAATTTTCCATGGAAAACAACAATCATTAGAGCCCACTAGAAGACTAATAATTATTAACCATGAACCCTTTATTTCTATCTGGTTTCTAACAAATCTTATCCTCACCAAACCCCCTTACTAAAGCGTCGTATATGGTATCCATGAAACTCGACACTACCTCTAATTCCCGAGCATGAACACCCCTAAAGAAACTTACATTCCAAAAAAGAACCCCATTAGTGGACTTCATAAGCTCAGCAACGCTTGCCTCCTTATCTCAGCAAAATCTAAACAATTCAGGATATGTGACAGCAAGAGATGTCTCCCCACACCAATGGTCTTGCCAAAACTTCACCCTCGACCCATCACCAACAGTTTTGGCAAGACCGTTGGTGTGGGAAGACATCTCTTGTAGCTAGCTATCCTGAATTGTCTATTGACCCATATCATACAAAACTTCACCCTTAACCCATCACCAATATCATACAGAATATAGGTTGACCATCTCTTTCTTAATTGTCCAGTTGCTATGGATTTGTGGTCTATGGTTTTAGGTTTATTTGGAATAAGTTGGGTTATGCTGCAATCCGTTGTGGGGCAGGCTTGGTTGTCATCGAAATGGTCATATATAATGTTAATTGTCCCCCATTTTTTAATGTGGTGTCATTGGAGGGAAAGAAATAGTAGGTGTTTGGAAGATAATGAGAGATTCATACCATACCTCAAGTTATTTTCCTTTAGAACTTTATTGGATTGGTTGGCTACTTTGCAAATCCAGTCATTCTCTTCTTTCCTTGATTTTCTTGATTCTTGTAATTTTTGTACTTGATTGTTGACCCCTTTACACTCCCTGTTTACTAGGGTGTCCCTCTTTGATATAAATAAAACTTATTACTTATAAAAAAAAAATGTTTGTGTAAGCTGAGAAAGAAAGGAGTGGAAGTATTGCAATACATGATTAGAAGTTATCCATCCCTTGAATTATGGATTAAGTTCCTCTAATTTGTGTTTGTCAGTATTTCGTATATGCTCACTTGGACAAACCATGGACATCCAGTCATGATCAGGCAGCTTCAAATACACCACAACCTTAAATTATGAAACATGTGCAAGCTCTGGCCCTTTAAGCATGCATGCAAGCCCTACCAAGCAATCAAGGCATTTATTCCTTACTTCACTAAAAAAAAGTTCAGAAAACATCTGCCATCAACTCAGCTCCAATACAGCGCATCTTTTAGAATTTAGAAATGCTACATGCACCACACTTTTTACAATAATTCTTTTAATAACTCACATGACTTTCTCATTATCTGCATTAGCAATTTAGGTAACTTTCGGTACCCACCTAGCATATAGGCTCTGCCTACACATTGAATTCACAGGATTTCAATTGCATAATACCTTGCAAGCAAGACAATGTAAATTTGGCAATACATATGGCATATTTCCTTAGAACCAACAATAGAAGATATAAAAATAAACATTCCATTTCTTTTTATTGAAAGCAAAATAACTCAACAACCAGGCTATTTTGTGACCTAAAATAAATTAAAGTTAATACCCCATTATAGAATTTTTCATTAGAATCCCTTATAGATATAGGAAAAGTTAGAAGTTTCTTTTTCTTGTAAGAAAAATAAATCAAAAACCATGTTAATTTGCGAGCAAAGAAAAGCTAACCCATATAGCATCTTCAGTAGAATCACTTCTAAATATATTACAAGCAAAATAACTCAAAAAACACATTATTTGAAAGCAAAATGAGGTAAATTCGAAAAATTAAAAATTCCTTTTCAGTAGTTTTTTTTTTTTTTTTTTTTTTTAATCACTTACAGTTATAGATAAATTAAAAGTTCCTTTTCATTGTAAGCAATATAACTCAACAACTATGTTAATTTGTGGGAAAAAAAAAAAAATCAATAACCCATATAGCATTTTTCATTAGGATCACTTACATTTATAGAGAAATTAAAAACTCCTTTTTATTGTAAGCAAAATAACTCAACAACCATGTTAATTTGCGAGTAAAGCAATATAAATTCCAGAACCCATATATAGCAGCTTTCATTAGAATCACTTACATATAAAGAAAAATAAAAAGCTTCTTTTCATTTTAAGCAAAATAAATTAAAAACTATGCTAATTTGCGAGCAAACCAATATCAAATTCGATAACCCATATAGCATTTTTCAATACAATCACTTTATAGTAAAATTAAAAGCTAAAGCACGTTAAATTGTGAAAAAAGCAGTTAAAAAAAAAAAAAAAAAAGTTACTGTTTATCTTTCTTACCAGCCAATGCCTGGTGGCAAAGGAAATGTCCAATCTGCTAATCCACCACCTGATCTTGAACCAGGCATTTGTGCCATCACCAAGACTCATGAAGCGCAAAAAGAAGCAGAAGACAAGCCAGGACAGTAGCATCACCAGCGTGGCTTCCAAGAAGACAGCCTGTGACTGTGTGAACTTTCTGATGGAGTCGAAGTCGAAGATGGTCGCTGGGAATCCTATGGAGTAGTCGACACCCGAGTCGGTTTGGATGTTGGAGATAGCTTGGAAGAGAGTGCATCTGTTTGCGGAGAAGTTCAGGACTTGGCCTGGTGGACATGCGCAGAGGGTTGTGTTGTAAACAATGAAACCTGGAGGACATGACATGTTTGTTTGTTTGTTTGTTTGGCGAGGACTAAAATGTTTTTGGATGAATACTGGGTGTGTCAAAATAAAAGGTCTATTTTTGTTTTGGGTCAGATGGGAGAGAAAGTGTGAAGTGAACGTGTCATGCTACTGACCTGTCTGCTGATATGAGAGAGAGAGAGAGAGAGATTGCGTTTGTGAGGTGTAGGGAGTGGATGGCCAGATGAAATTTGGACTAAAGTTTTTGGATGATCATGAGTTTGTCAAAAATAAAATTGATATCTGAGTGTTTTTTTTTTTTTTTCCTTTGGCTTTTGATTGAAAATTCTGACTCAGGGAGAAATTGTGAAGTGAACGAAAGTGACGTGACTTGTGATGGTAAAAAGAAGGGTGATTGACGGTAACTATAATGTGAGGATATTTTTGGGTTTAACGGGGTGAGAGAGAGAGAGAAAATTTTAAGTAGTTGGGGGGTGGTTTTCATTTCATTTGGGTTTGTATTGTAAAGTAGGTATTAGTGGTGGTGGTGGGTGCGTTGGAATACGTGACTTTTGTGTCTTTTCCGTATCTAGCTAGCTAGCTTTATAAAGAAAGGAATATCTTAAAAAGAGAGAGTTTCAAGTTTTTATTTTTATATATTTTTCTTTTGTGGGTCCGGAAGATTCAAGGCTAGTATGATCAGCTTACAGTTTCTGGAATATGTCCCATTATCATTATGTAATTTGCAATTGTCATGGAGATGAGAGAGAAAGATGGTAGCCGTGAAGTCTTGGGCTCGTTTGAGTCGGCCATGACTCAGGCCTTGTTTGGATCTGCAATACTCGGGAAAAAAAAAAAAATTTAAAAGGGTAGGTATTTAAGTAAATTTTTTGTGAGGCCAATTTTATAATTTCTAATTATAAGGGAGTTTTTAAAAAAATAAGGTTGAAGCCCTAATTATTTATAAGCTTATTAAATCAATGTATATGGGAGATATTTTGAAAAAGGAGATTACCCAAAAGATTGAAGTAGAAAAAGATTGACTACACCTTTGAAGTAAGAGCTTAAGAAATCTTGTTCTTTTGTTAAATTTAGACTTTATGTGGTATTAGAATATTTTTTTTATGTGAGTATTTTGGCCAATAATGAGACTGTTTATATGTCCAATGAGGTTAACGATGTAAACGAAGAAGGAATTTGATTAATTTTCTCTATGTCTAGTGTTGCGTTAAGTGTAAAAGAAGGCTCTTGGATCAGGTTTTTGCATAGGTTGACCGAATTGGGGTTTTGGTGAATTGCAAAAGGTAATGATGTCTGTATAGGCTTGATTTTGTATGATATAGAATATAGTACATTTTCCCTAGTTTTGTCCTCATCTCAAAGAGAACTAGGGGTGAATAGAGATTAAAATAATAATAATAATAATAAATTATGAGCACACGTATAGAAGATTAGGTGGTGTACTTTTGACCCTATATGGCTATAAGTATGGTGTATCTATGGGCTTTGTCCCTAGATACTATTAGTGGCAGAAAGTGGAGGATATATATATATATATACTCCCTCTGTCCCACTTTTTTTGTCCTGTTTGAAAAGTCCAATTTTTTAAAGGAACGCCATTTATTGTTTTATCTACCTTTTAAAAATGTATAAGATTCCAAAACTACCCTTAAAAAAATTTATCAAAAAATTGAATTAGTAAATTAATAGGGGTATAATAGGAACATTAGTAAATTAATGACTTTTATTTTTAGAAACAGGACAATATTTTGGGACATCTCAAAATGGAATAGAGGACAAAAAAAGTTGGACGGAGGGAGTATATGTTATGAATACGGTGGACTTTTTAACCATGGAATAATAGTGAAAAATTATTGGATATTTTTAGCCAGCTTTCTTTTGGTCAGGTATTCGTATAAGTTTTATTTAAAAATATTAAATTATTGAGTAAATGATATTTGAAAAATTGTTTAGGTGATATCTAAGGATTTTAGAAGAAGTGTTATGGAAAAGTTCCTTTTGGTATGGCTTTTGGAAGTAAATAACTTTATCCTAATTGGTTTTATTTTGTGTAATTTTAACTACTGAAAATTGTTTACAGCTGTTACAATTTTATTTCTATCGTATTACTAATTTCAAGTAAAGAATTATCACAAATATATCTAATTACTGAATATATGATGTATTTTATTTAATTGTTTTTAGTTATACTGATTCAAAGTAAAGAATAAAGAATTTTCACAAATATACATGAGCATTGAATATAAGGTTTATTTTATTTAATTGTTTATTTTAGCTATATTGATTTAAAGTAAAGAATTATAGAAATATCACAAATAGATTTGAATATTGAATATATGATTATATATATATATATATATATGTAGGGACCCGTTTTCGGGCAACCCCCTTACAATAAATTTGTAGAGAGTGGGTAGAAGGGCTAGGCACTTAAGAAGAAAAGCAACAGTCGGAATGGGCTTAAAAGGAAGATAACTAAATTTTTGGCTAAGTGTTCTTAAGGAAGGTTCGTCCTCGGCCAAGTCCGAGGACCCCCTTTTCCTTAGAATTAACAGATACAAGGATTGTCCTTTGTACATCCTAAGAAAGATAGAACTCTCTCCCAGCCAAAAGGACAAAAAGCTAAAAGTCCCTTTACTTTGGGGATTCTATCTATTATATAGTTTTGTTTAATTGATCTCTTCTGTCCACTTGTCGGCCATCTAGACTTGTGTCTGAAGGCTTGTCCCATCAGCCGCCTTTGCAGGCTTTCTATTAGTTGAAGCAACCAAGGAATCACTGTTGGCTAGTTAATTCGTTGTTGATGCGACCAAAGTGTTGGTGACGTTCATTTAATGAATGAGTGACAGCTCCCTGCCTTTAATGTCGGCCTGCCGAGGGTGTGAGCGTCCTCGGCGAGGTCCTAGAGGACTTGAGTTTCTAACACTCATCCTTGGACTTTGTACCATCTTCGGCACGGGCCTTGGGCCAGATGTGGAGTGGGCCTGGGTTGCTTAATATTCGGGCCCCACAATAGCCCCTCAAAATTCTGCTGCCCGACCTCTCGAGAGGGGAGGAGGATTTTGATGTTCCCGGGCCGATGTCTTGGCTTGTCAAGCCTTGTTTTTCTGTCAGTGTCACCATCTTTTCAACTGCCCAGGGGACATTCCTGGCACTTCGGTATCTGGAGCGTGCCTTCATTAAATTTCGGTGGCTCTGTGCTCCCCACGTTCAAGGTGTGATGATGAACGAATGGTGGGAATTCTCTTGGCCCATTAGGCGGAAAAGTCCAGGCGGTTATCTTTAATTGGGGGTATATATATATACCTAATTGAATTGACTCATCCTTTCACTTTTGCATTCAAGAGATCCTGCGCACCTACCTCGAACTTGGTCACACCTCCAACTGTACTTGCAACTTTTCATAGTACAAAAAGCTTGTCCGAGGAGCTTTCCCTCGTTTCCGTAAGTCTTCTTCTCTCTCTAATTCATACTGTTCACTTAAGTTTCTCGTTAGTTCTCTAGGATGGGTAGGCTTAAGAAGTTAGTTGAGTCCCAGGAGTTAATGGACAAATTCGTCGCCGATCATAGGATTCCCGCTACGGTGGGTTTGAGGTATTGCGGAGAAGGGGAGTTGAGCTCGAGTAGGAAAGAGGGTGAGGTGGCGATCCCTATAATCGCCTTTCTGGAGGGCGGAGTAAGGATACCCATGGGGCTGGTGATGAGGGACTATCTTAGGCACTTCAGCCTATCTCCCACTCAGTGTGCTACCAATGTATTCAGGATTTTAGGCCGTATGGATGTCTTGAATGAGAAGGCAGGGCTGGGGCTGACCCATCATGATGTGAACTGGTGCTACAAACTCTAGAGCCTAAAAGAGAAGTCTTATTACATGAGGACGAGAGACGACAGGGTTCGGCTCATCTAGTGCCTCCTTGAGTCTAGTAAGGATCTGAACAAAGACTTCCTCATTATGTCTGGGGAATGGTATGAGGGCCTTCTGTGCCCAACAGTAAAGGGTACACCAGGTGGGGCAACTAGACTAGGAGAGTACTTTTAGTTCTTTGTGTTTTAGTGTCCTGCTTCACTTGGGTTTTGACAGGAACTTGTTTTCTTTCATGCAGACTCGGGTGCTTTCGAGCGTCATTTCGGCTTGGTTAATAAGGAAGATTTGGAAAAGGTACTGAGGTCGGAGATCTTTGTGAACAGAGACGACAACCAAGTTAAAGCTGCCCACGTGATCTTGGGATACGTCCCGATCCAAAAATCGTTCTCGGCTCCGAGGCACGTGATCCGAGCTGGGGATCCTCGGCTGCATAGTATCACCGTAGTCAAGAGAGGGTTTTTCATCCCTGAAGGGTCTCCCATCCCCGAGGGCGTACCGTTGGTAGGTACTTCTTCG
The DNA here is from genome assembly GCA_023621385.1 of Quercus gilva. Lineage (NCBI taxonomy): Eukaryota > Viridiplantae > Streptophyta > Magnoliopsida > Fagales > Fagaceae > Quercus > Quercus gilva. Next base: position 60,684,268 of record CM042473.1, on the reverse strand, counting down.
TCAGCTCAAGCCTTCGAGTTTGAAGGGGAAGAGGAGGTTGCTGACTCAAGTCCATCCAGGGACGAGTTTGGCGTGTTCGACCAGCCCTATTCGCCCGAGGACCCTGCCGGTGATTTGGGCGATCTTAGTTTAACTGAAGCGGACTTTCTGTCCGAAGAAGCCACTCCTCAATCCAAGATGAGTCTCAAGAAGCGGCCTTAGAAGAGCTTGTTGGCACTGATTGAGGGGTAGCCGGGGAAGGCCGCGCAGGGTAATTCTCCTCCCGAGCTTCCCCCTCCCCCGCCCCCACAGAGTTTGACGCCTGGGTCCAAGTCCACCAGTCCTCCGGTGAAGAAGGACAAAGGCAAGAGACCTAGAGGGGAGAAAAGTCTGATCCTTCCCGAGGTGGCGGCGATGGTTGGCCGTCATCAAAACAGCTGAGGATAGGAGGCCGAGGCTAAGAGAAGCAAGCTTCTATCCAGGCCAGGGCCTAGGCTTGGCTACCTGCCCCCATGCTCCATTGGAGGCTCTGACAGATGATGTCTCCCTCAGGAGCCCTCAAGGGGTCGAGGGTGCGTTCGTGGCCGACGCATTGGAGAGGTCCTTGCTGCTTCCTGCGGACATGGCCCAGCTGGAGACTCTAAGGGGCGAGGAGATTTTCCTCGGCCTTAAGCAGTACTTGGGCATAGTAAGTTTTTTTGACTGTTTGTGATTTCCTTGACCTTCTATGTCCCCTTATCTGTTGCACAATGGTTTCGATTGGCAGGCTATTCAGGCTACTTTCAAGCTGGAGGACATAGCCAGTAGTTAGAGCCAGGTCGCTGGCTCAGAGCGTACCAAGCTATCGGACGCCGTGCAGGCCCTCAAGGCTTCCAAGTCCAATCTTAAAGCGGCTGTAGACCAGTTGAAGGACATGAAGGCGGCTCGAGATGCTGCTGGCTCGGCCCTTGCTGCTGTTGAAAAATTGGCCTTAGATCAAACGGACAGGTTGCTCAAGGCCGAGAACCAGCTGAGGACGGCCAGAGAGGAGATCGTGACCCTAGAGAAGAGGGTGCTTGAGGCAGATAGGGCTAGAGGTGCCGCGGAGTCTGTCAAGGCTGAGGCTATGAAAGCCAAGGAGGAGGCTGAATCTGCCAAGGCTGAGGCTGTGGCCTTCAAAGACAAGGCCGTGTAGGAGGCCTACGAGGAAGGGGCGGTTGAAACAAAAGACAGCCTTAAAGCCCAAGTGCCTAAGGTGTACAGACTTTATTGCTCCCAGGTCTGGAATGAAGCTCTTATGCAAGCTGGGGTTGAAGCCTCGTCCAACCTGTGGAGGGTGGAGAGTGTATACTATCCTCCTGCCATCCGTGAGACTGCCCCTCCAAGTTCTGAGGCCAAGGGGGCTACCGAGGGTGTTGGGGTTGTCTCTAAGGGAGGCACCCCAACTGCTCCTACTTCGGGCGAGCCTCTTAAGGAAGTTGATCCTCTTGGGAATGTTGAGGCAAGCTAGGGTCCCATTGCTGATGCGCTTGGAGAGATTGCGGTCTTCTTGGCTGATGCTCAAGCACCCCTTGTAGAGGAGGCATCCCTTCCAGCTGAACCTTCTCAGGTTGTGGCTCCAAGCGAGGGACCCAAGGATTCTGAGACTTCCTCTATCCAGCCCCCTGAGAGGGGAGTTGAAATGGAGCCAAAAGTGTGATCGCCTATTGCGCCTCTGCCTTGTTCCCTGTTTTCTCCTTCTTCTTTTTTGTGTTGGCATGTCCGTCTTATAAAACTCCCTTTTTTTAAAGAATCAGTAAAGTGCATATTTTGTCTCCTTTTATTCGCTTTGTTTGTATTATATTGGACATGTATGTATACATCACTTGTACGATACTGGCTTCAATTACGCCTCGGCCGACTATACTGACCGTTGTCCCCTGCAGCGCTCACTACTAGTACCTAAGTGATTAGCTTTGCTATAGGTCTGGGCCCATGGTCAACACAAGACCTTAGTTCTGTCTAGTGCTTAGGTCCCCCTGAAGTGATTAGTTTCCCCATAAGTTTGAGTCCTTGGACCATGCAAGACCTTGGTTCTGTCTAACACTTGGGTTCTCTTGAAGTAACTAGTTTCCCCATAGGTTTGACACTAAGGAGCATACAAGACCTAGGCTCTGCTCTACACTTGGTATTTTCGTGGGGGGATGGTCTCTCCATTGGCTTGGCTTCTCCTAAGGCGACTAGTTTTCCCGAAGGCTTGAGTCCGAGGACCATGCAAGGTCTTGGTTCTGTCTAGTACCTAATTATCTTTTAGTAGTTAGTTTCCCCAGAGGCTCAAGGCCTAGGTTCTATCTAACACTCGTCTTCTGAAGTAGCTAGTTTCCCCATAGGCTTAAGTCCGAGGACCATGTAAGGTCTTGCTTCTATCTAGTACCTAGTTGTCTTTTAGTAGTTAGTTTTCTCAGAGGCTCAAGGCCTAGATTCTGTCTAACACTTGTTTTCTGAAGTAGCTAATTTCCCTATAGGCTTGAGTTCGAGGACCATGCAAGGCCTTGGTTATATCTAGTACCTAGTTGTCTTTTAGTAGTTAGTTTCTCCAGAGGCTCAAGGCCTAGGTTCTGTCTAACACTTATCTTCTGAGGTAGCTAGTTTCCCCACAGGCTTGGGTCCGAGGACCTTGCAAGGCCTTGGTTCTGTCTAATACCTAGTTGTCTTTTAGTAGTTAGTTTCCCCAGAGGCTCAAGGCCTAGGTTCTGTCTAACATTTGTCTTCTGAGGTAGCTAGTTTCCCCATAGGCTTGGGTCCGAAGACCTTGCAAGGCCTTGGTTCTGTCTAGTCTCTAGTTCTCGGACTTGCCCCGCCGAGGAGGGGACCCTGCTCTGGTCTAGCCTCTTCGTCTGGCGTGCCTCTTCTGATCACGAGGCGTCCCTTGGGCTATTCGAGTAATGCGTTTGACGTTTCAGTGCCTCCTCATTAATGAGGCGCCTCCTTATTAATGTCCTTGCGGATTTACGAGGATCTAGCGACGGATAAGCATCTTAGAACTTGAGTGGAGTTATTGCCTTCCGGTAATTCCTCCTTAGGATTCTGTGCAGGCTGGCTCTCACCAACTTTTGCCTTCTATATAAGGCATTTCTGGGACAACCCTTTTCTTCAAACTTCACAAACATTTAAGTTCAAATTTCCCAAACACATTATTCAGGGGTTTTGCAAAAATAGCAATTTGTGCCCCATGAAATGGAGTGGCCCTTGGAAAGGGCGGTTACGAGGAAGCCTAGCCCCTTTCAAGAGCCGAGGATGGCACCCCGACCTTGGACGTCATGCTGGGGGTGGGGTAGGAGGAGGCTGAAGATCCTTCTTCTTATCAACCTAACTAGGGATAGAGCTCCCCTCGCGGTTTGGAGGGGGATCCGAAAGGAATGTAATGTTTCCCCCCCAGATTTGGATCTGTTAGCTGTCCAAGCTGGTGGTGATTCATCGGCTCCCAGTCGTTGTGGGACTGGGAGGGAAACCAGGCCGAACCTTGAGGTAGAATCTTCAGGCGCCGCGGCCTCTTCTTCCTTCCCCCACTTAGTGCCGCAAGTGGTGGTTGGGGAGCTGTGGACGGTCTTAGCATAGGCCTATCTCCACCTCTCCCTCCATCGCTTGCCTTGGCTTTAAAACAAGCCTGCCTAGGCCTCTCACCATTTCCTCTTCTCTTACTCCTCCACCAGCCTTGCTAGGTGTTTTTCTTTGTAGTTAGCTTTAGAACAAGCCGGCATGGGCATCTCTCTTTGTAGTTAGTTTTAGAACAAGCCGGCATGGGCATCAGTTGTAAAATGTAACTTTTTCTTCGCATATTAATAAAGAAGTAGACCCGTTTCATCTTTTTTATTTTTCGCATCTTTTTATTTCTTGTGATCGTTGCCTTCTAGATGAATGTTGTTGCTGTACACTGTGTTGTTGTTGTTGTTTTTTTTTTTTTTTTTTTTTTTTTTTTTTTTTTTTTTTTTTGAGAATTGTTGCTCTTGATCTTTTCACACCAACCATCACACTTGCTAGTGCACAAGCCCTTCCCACAGACGATACCAATTGTAGGGACCCGTTTTCGGGCGACCCCCTTACAATAAATTTGTCGTGAGTGAGTAGAAGGGCCAAGCACTTAGCAAGAAAAGCAACAATCGGAATGGGCTTAAAAGGAAGATAACTAAATTTTTGGCTAAGTGTTCTTAAGGAAGGTTCGTCCTCGGCCAAGTCTGAGGACCCCCTTTTCCTTAGAATTAACAGATACAAGGGTTGTCCTTTGTACATCCTAAGAAAGATAGAACTCTCTCCCAGCTAAAAGGCTAAAAAGCCAAAAGTCCTTTTACTTTAGGGATTTTATCTATTATATAGTCTTGTTTAATTTATCTCTGTCGTCCACTTGTCGGCCATCTAAACTTGTGTCTGAAGGCTTGTCCCATTGCCGCATTTGCAGGCTTTCTATTAGTTGAAGCAACCAAGGCATCACTGTTGGCTTGGTCAATTCGCCGTTGATGCGACTAGAGCGTTGATGACGTTCATTTAATGAATGAGTGACAGCTCCCTGCCTTTAATGTCGGCCTGCCGAGGGTGTGAGCGTCCTCGGCGAGGTCCTAGAGGACTTGAGTTTCTAACACTTATCCTCGGACTTTGTACCATCCTCGGCACGGGCCTTGGGCCAAATGTGGAGTGTGCCTGGATTGCTTAATATTCGGGCCCCACAATATATATATATATATATATGTATTTGAATAAGATATATTTTTGTTAGAAACTATAATTTCATATATATGATTATGAACAATCTAACTATGAATTTATTCTAATACCCAGTTAATGGGGGTTATTTATTAGTACTCTGATATCCAAACCAATGAGGGTTATTCATTGGTACTCTGATACCCAGCCAGTGGGGGTTATTCATTGGTACTCCAAACCAATGGGGGTTATTAATTGATACTCTGATACCTAGCCAATGAGGGTTATCCGTTGGTACTCTGATGCCCAGTCACGGAAATATAGTGTGACCATAGTCATAAGATTTTTAAGGATATGAATTATATTTGAATATTGAATTATTTTGAATTCTTAAAACTACGTATGTGATTTTGGAAATATTTAAGTATTTGAACTATTTTAAGTCACTAAACTGCTTATGTGTTTTTGGAACCTATTGTAAGGTATAGCTTTTGATATATGGAAAATTGACTATTGTCTAAACCATCTATAATATATTTGTAAGATTAAAGTATGTGATCTATGTGCAACTTATTATTTTAAGACTATGAAACTTCTTTAGTTATTTTGAAAACACATAGTATATTATAACTTTTGAAAACACATATTACATCTTATACTTTACAGATCTATTGCTTGATGAAACTTATTAGGATTTTGGTTACTTATTGAGTTGTCAGCTTACCCCTTTTTTTCCCTTCTAGTTTCAGATTGTGAAGAAAAGCAAGTTTTGGGAGTTTTGATGTTGTATTGTGAGCAGGGAAAGAAGCTTAGTGATTTTGGAATTAGGTGGTCTTCTAATAGTTTTATATTTATTGGCCAATTGGCATTATGTACATGAGGTTTGAATTTTGTTCCTATTAAATTATTGGAGATCTATTCATAAAGAAATTGTTGAGGTATTTTGGATTTATTTGATTTAATTTTTTATGATAAATTTAAGTTGCTAAGAAGGCCTTACACACTTGTAGGGTGCTTACTTTATAAGCGTGTGGCGGTTGTCACGTGCCTATCTTTATAGTTGGGTTCGGGGCATGACAGGATTCCCTTTTTTTCATCACTCAATTTTCGTCACTCATCATTCACCATTCATCACCCATCACTTAAAATACCTTACCCGTTTGGCACCATCACTCACTTGTCATCACTCAATATTTTTCACATTGTTTGTGGACCCCATACCTGTCACTCAGTGCTGTTTTTTTTTTTTTTTTTTTTTTTTTTTTTTTTTTTTTTTTTTTTCCAGTATCACCGAACCTAGTGAAAAAAGAAAGAAAAAAGAAATAAACCCGAAAACCTAATGAAGAACAAAAGAAACCCAGCCAAAAAAAGAACCCAATTAAAGTACAAAAAAAAAAAAAAAAAAAAGAAAGAAACCCATAAACCTAAACCTAGTGAAAAAAAAAAAAAAAAAGAAAAAAAAAAAAAAGAAGAGAGAAAGAACTGAACCCAGAAACCCGATGAAGAACAAAAGAAACCCAGCCAAAAAAAGAACCCAAAAAAAAAAAAAAAAAAAAAAACCAACCAACGGAAACTAGTGAAAGAAGAAAAAAAAAAGAAAAGAAAAAGAAAGAAAGAACCCAACCAACGAAGACCAGTGAAAGAAGAAAGAAAAGTGGAGAAGAAAGAAAAAAAATGGTCAAAAGTTGTTGCTGACCCTGACAGTAGGTCCTTCTATGTGTGTTTAATTACAAAAATGTCATTAAGTTATGAGTTATAGAAACTGAAAATAGTTAAAATGTGTTTTCAGTTTCCATAACTCATAACTCAAAAATTAGAGAATTGAGTGATGAAAACAAAGTTATGGAAACAGAGTTATGGTGGTGTCAAACGAACTTTTAGCTATGGGTCCCACCATTTTTGAGTTATGAGTTATGGAAACAGAGAATTGAGTTATGAAAACAAGCCATCCAAACAGCCTTTCAGTTTTTGTAATTCATAATTCAAACTCAAAACCTATAACTCATAACTCAATTCTTACTATAACTCAAAAATTCCAAAACTTTTGTTTGGTTGCTAAACCGAGTTACATATCTCAGCTTTTAACTCCACTTTTTACCGAAGTTGTGGAGCCCACCCCACTAGCACTAAACAGAACTACTTGGTTCCTACTTGTGTTCTCATTTCTAATCTTCCTCCACTTTCATATTCTCCCATCAGAAAACCCAAAAATGCAGAGTTGCCCATAAGCCAAAAATGAAGTTTCTCCCACTTTGATGCACTCGCACATTCGATACAGCACTACACCTTACATCCAAATCATTATCATAACAAACAATCACATAATATGACAATAAAAGAATATACATACATATATATATATATATATATGCAAATTATTTCCTATAAGTTATAATTTTTCATAGTTATAATGGAACTCTAGTCATCAAAATTAAGACAACTAATTAAGACAAAATCTCTTTCATGAGCTCAAACTGAGATTGCAAAAACTCATAACTACGATTATTCTTCATTGTGAGACACAAACTTAGTTTTGAAGACCTAGCCCCCCAACCAAAAAATTGGACCTCCTTAAGGCAAGCAATGCTGCACAATCTGCCAAGGAATCATGCCAACAAGTTCAACCAAGGTTTTACTATTCATAATAGAAAAAAAAAAATCAATAGCCTCTTGGGAGCACAACCCCAAAAAAAGTTCCCCATGCCTTGGTAGATCCTAGTGTCTCTGCCACCCTAATTCCCATCACATTAACATCACAATTTCCCTTTCATTCCAACTCCAAGGTTCTTGCGTTCTCCCCTTTGCAACAACATCAACACTCCTTTCAATTCCTAACCCAAAAATCACCCAAAAAATCCTCCATTTTTCCCATTTTAACAAATACAAGACAGCCCTCTAAACAAAGCCAAAAATTTCCAAGAAAGCTTCAAATAAAATTCCTGCCCTACATAACCCAAAAAGACAATAGAAAAATCTCTCATTTTTCCCAGAAAGAAAGTGAAACCATTTAACCCTAAAAAAACCAAAAAACCCAACAAAAAAAAAATTCATTCCTTTTTCACCTTCCAAAACCCCAACAATAGAGCCTAGAAACCCAACACAACAACAGAAGTAATAATAAGCGAAGAAGAAGAGCAACAGTAAGTCCAATTTCATAGTAAGAGACAAAAAAAAAAGGAAGACAAAAGATAGAATAGAGTGACATCCTAACAATATTTTCTAACTTTGTTTTCACTCTATCATATTTCTTTCCTCTTTTAGCTTAATGTCCAATCTAAAGCTTGCTCATTTTTTAGCTAATAGAGCACAACTCAGAAGTTAGACCCAAGGTAAAACCAAAAAAAAAGAAAAAAAAAAAAGCAAGCATTGAAGGGAAAACAACAACAAGTAGAAACTATAAATGGGTTGCATATATTTCCCCTGTTAATGCTTGCTTGTCTCACTAGTGAAGATTCTGAAGCACTGCGATCACGAACTATTTAACTTAAGTTTGTATGAAAGTTCAATTTGGGTATGAAACACCCTTGAACGTTTAGACCCCAATTACAAAATTACCAATTCAAGTTTTATATCAAACAGTTAATGTGCGGAACATGACAACAAGCTTATAACAGAATTGATAAATAATCTAAGTCAAATATAAACACAACCACAACAGTAAATATAAGGCAAAGATAAAGGAAGGAAGATGCAAATATACGGACAACACACGATGTGTTATCGAAGAGGAAATCGAAGCCCTCAGCGTAAAATCTCTCCGCCACCCTCCAAGCGGTCAAATAATCCACTAAAAAATGTAGTTGGGATACATGAACAGCAGAAGACCCTCTAAGCCTAATCTACCCAAGTACCTATGCCCTCCAAGCTTCTTGCTCTAACAAGGTTACGCCAAACCTATTTCTTCTTTAGCTTCCTAGATTTCGCTACTAGACCATAGCATCAACCAATGTAGATTAGTTCCTTCCTAACTGCTTCCCAACAGCACCAAATGAACCTTCTCATAGACGTGGGTGTGGTGAGATAAGGATTTGGTAAAATGCCTCTCAAAGGTATAACAATGGAGACGAAGAGAGAATAGGAATTTGTAGAGTCTCTAAGGTGAAGATTGGGGATGAGACAATCTTATTTTTCTCTAGGGTTTCTCTCACAAAATTCTCTCTAGAAGCTCTCTCAATATCGTGGGTATAAGGGTCTATATATAATGGGGTGAGAAAAGCATACGAAGAGACAGTTTTTGCCAAACAGGGTAAATTGGCGGCTTGGTCTCGTGGCTTGTCCAAGTCGCGAGTTCAAGTTGCGACGTAACGGCCTGGCCAACTTGAGACTTTTGTCTTGTAGTGTGACAGTTGGCGCGACCCTTCAGCTTCCCTATGTGCATCTCATGTGCCTGCATTTGGCGGCTTGCTAGTTGTGATCCACCCGCGAGTCCTAGCCTCGAAGCTCTGCTTCTTTGCACATACTTGAGCTTTTCTTCACATCTTCTTACACACTACCCTTACAATTTTTCCACCTAAATACAGGGTTACTAAGTGCTAAATTACAAGCAAATTAGCACGGAATAAAGCCAACAAGATGGTTGATTAAATTCAACCTTACAATCTCCCCCTTTGGCTATTCCGTGACAAGACCCTACAACAAACTCTAGACTTAAAGCGTGAGTTGGGAACAGTTGAACAAAACTTACTCACACCTAACTCTAGATTCTGTAAAGCTCTTGAACATATGAATAAGTAACTCCTGAAACACAATAACATAGCAATATCATTGTATGCAGAAAACTTGAAATGCATATGGAGCAAAAGAGGCATGAACAAGCAAAAATGAACTTAAGCATTAAAGCAGTAATTCATGGCTAGATCAATCAAGTAGTCACTTAAACAAAAGTGATTACTATGTTCATTCACACAAGGAATGAACATCTGGACATGCAAAGTGATAAGCTCAATTGAAGAGTATCATTTGCAAATCCAACACTCAACCAATGCATACAAACATAGATGCATCTAGGAACAATCCTACAAGGGCACAAGAGTGATAGTACTTAAAAAGGAATGCATAACATTATGATAGAAGTACTGATTTAACAAAGTACAAAGGCTGCATAAAGCATGGTACATACCACAAAGGCCTACAAATGTGCCAAAAAAAACATGGAAACAAACCCTTAAAGCTTACAAAAGTAACATGGGTACAAAATAGATAAACCATTGTTGAATAACTGAATAACATCATATTATATATTTAATAACTACAAAAATAAATAATTGTACCAGAGAGCCCACAAATTTTCTAAAGGTATAAGACTATACTAACAAGTTTTCCAAAAGTATAAGACTATATTAACAAGGGTAAAGGCTAAGTATGAGTAACAACTATAATAAAAACACTCCCCTTTTCAGTATGCACCCTCATTTTCATGTTTAAGCACCCTCCTTTTCATGTTTAAGCTTTCTCTTCCCCTTAAGCTGCTTTCCCCCTTTTTGGCACGAATAGCTAAAGGCTGTCTTCCAGCTTTTATTGGATGTTATCTAATTGTAACTCAATGGTTTCGAGACGCATTTGAGTTTGACTGTGAAAAGAGTTAGAAGCCGTTCCAAATCAGAAATCCGCTGAAATACATTTTCAATGAAGTAACTTTTCTTGGGAATTTGGAATCCAGGAGGAATAGATGGGGTGCTAGTTAACTGTATAGGAGTAGTTGTAGCATGAGCAGATGGAGATGCCTGAGAGGATGGTTCACTCTTAGGTTTCTTGGAGGAGTGACTCTTGCTTGCTTGGAAAGAGTACAGGGATATCGGTCGAGGACGAGACAAGAATTTCTCATCTGATGAAGGACTAACACCTTCACGAAGAACAATCTTCATGATTAGACTGCAGAAAGGAAGTATTGTTCGTGTTGCTGAACGAGCCGATGTTTTCCCAATGATTTGGAATATATGAGCACAGATGTCAATTGGTGCACCAGTAATAAGATCACACAGAAATTGAGTCCTTCCAAGATTGATGAAGGTAGTATTTGACAGAGGGTAGAGATTGAAAAACATGATCAGCTTTAAGGTTGTCAGTTCGGGCGAAAACAATGCAGTGCTTATTGATGACCCTGTGCTTCCCACTGCATGTTCATTCCCATGAACTTGGAGGATGTCTTGTGCCTGCAGCACTCTGTCATCGTATGGAGTTCGATCGACATTACTTGGTCTGGAAATGCTAAGTACCTTAGCAATGTAGTATGCATTTAGGGAAAATTCTATTCCTCGTACCCAGCATTTCAACTCAACACCTGTGAATCTGGCATTGAAGTAGAATTCTTTAACCAGTTCTTCGATTGGATCCTTAAAGTTTCCAAACAAGTTAGCCCAATCTTTGTTCTTAAAAATGTTAGGAATAAAAGTTGCCTCTAGAGTATCAAACTTGACGACTCGTTCCACAATGGAAGAAGACTCTTTGAAGATGTCTGTGTAGGTCTTTGAATCAGTAGGAGTCCTGAATCTCTCAATGGCAGTGTCCCTGGATGACTTAGACGACAATCGTGTCTGTTTAGCAACTGGGGTTGACGAATCATCAGTTACAATGCCTTTGCCTCTGGATGAACAACGAGTTAATTGCAACAAAACAGACACACAGAAACAAACCAAATATGATACCACCAAAAGCAAACATCAGATTGATTAGTTTCAGTAATAAGTCAGTTAAAGAGAAATGTACCCAGAAAAGACCAAGAGACAAAGAAACAAAATATGAAGAGTAGGAAGTGAGCATGAACACCCCAATGCAATAGCACACCCAAAATATGGAAAAAAAAATAACACAGGGCAAACCACATAATACTCATGTAAACTGAAAAACAAAACCAAAGACCGCATTCAAAGAGACCCATAGAGAAACCCCAAACCCATATGCCCAAAGACAATGCTCAGAACATAACAAGCAATTAGAAGCATTAACAAGGTACTTAGTAAACACATCAAACAAGAGAAAAGCAATACTCAAACAGTCAGACCCAACATTTTGGGCAAACCCATGTTCGAACCTAATATGTTGTAGAACACAAATGCAACTTACAAAATAAGAAACAAAACATCAAAACCTTAAGAATAAAGTAAAAGGAGGAAAAACCATACCTTTTTCTTGGAGTTTGATGAAAACATGATGCAAAAATGAAGTCTTTTTTAGTGAGACATGGAGTGTTTGAGTGAGAGAATGAAAAAGACAATGAACAATTACTGATATTCGAGGGAAAAACTGAACAAAAATTTTGAAAACTGTCTTTAAAATGCAAAACACACGTTTTTTGCAACTGGACCAAGTCGCCAAGGTAAGCTGCGAAACACTATGAAGTAAGATTCTTGAAAAATCTTCTAAGTGTTTTTCACGACTAGAAGATCTACCCGCGAGAGAGAGTCGCGAGCTGAGCCGTGAAAATCTCTGAGTGCCCCTCGCGACTGAACCTTCCACTCGCAAACAAGTCACCATATTGAGCCGCGAAATATGCAAAACACAAATTTTGAAAAAAATTTCTAAGTCTTTTTCACAACTAGGGCATTGACACGCCAGTGATCCGCGAAAAATCTCTGAGTAGGCTCGCGATTGGTACTTGCGACTGGGCCAACCCGCGACTTAGTTGCCAAAACAGGGCAACATAGTTTTTGAAAAATTTTGACTATTTTGAAAAACAAAATACTTTCCAAAAACAAAATAAAACACTAAAAAATCTTTTTGTGATTGATTAACACAGATTGAGTAAGTGAAAACACATTTAAACAAGTACAATCACACAAATGAATATGGCATTCATTGAACATAGACTTGTGTGTTGTGTGTGGTTATCAAAGATGAGATAGTCCTTAGTCCAATGTGAAGCTTCAATGATCAATTCAATCAAGGCATACACAACTAGCACTAGATAATGTGACCTATCTTAATTATAGAAACATGCATATATGACCTCCCACAAGAACTTGATTACATTCTTTGAAACTTTTCATTTGGCTCCATTTTCAACATAACTTTTGCACTTTTTGAGCAAAGAAAATCTCATTGAGAGATAGATGCCTGAAATTTTTTATATTTCAATTTATGGGTTAGCCTTTGGCCTTTTGAACATCATACATTTTATTTTGGTCGCTTTCTCTTTTTTCTAGTCAAATACTAGTATGTGCGATAGGCTTTTACAGCTCTATATCTCTTTTCATTTAGAGATTTACATTTAGAGAGCTCTTTTAAGCAAAAAATAAAGAGTGGGAAGATATATAGGCATGAGTCTATGCATGTCTCAAGATCAACAAAACCATTCACTAATTATTCATGATAAGGTTGAAGATCTATTTACAACAGTCACATAGATTTCAGAATTTCTTCCACAATGACATGAGTGCATGAGAGACAAGCTAAACTTGTTAAATGCACAAAGCCATTAGTACAAAGGTACAAGGCAAAACATGTTTTGAGACAAATCTCAACAAAACTGATCAATCTTTTTGGATTTTCTACTTTTTATGTGTTTTTGGATTTTTGACATAAAAGCAGTAAAAAAAATGATCAAAAACATAATAAAAAGAATGTAAAAACATTTGAACCAAAGACAAACACACATACGAAATAACAACCTAAATACTAGCAAGAAGCACACAACCAAGCATATTCACAATTATTGATGCATAGACATGTTGTAATGCTTATGCATGAGTACCCTTCGTCACCCACATGTCACGTGCGTTTGGGGTGATATCCTTAATGGATTGGGTATGAGAATTAGGACTATCAAACCTTCGTGTGAAGCTTTCCAGACAATTTGTGAAGGCACCGATCATCTTTATTACGTCCATCATTCCTAGATCATAGTTTTGACTTCTTGGTTGCTCACCACCCCAAGACCTCACGTCATTTCTTTTTCCTCGTGACCGAGGTGCACTAGCATTGTTGTCTGCTCTCAGCTTTTGACAGTTGGGTCTGGTATGTCCTTGCAATTCGCAATAGTGATGAACATAATCCATTCTAGGACCCCGTTGCGATCTTGGGATTGATCTTCCTCTGGCTTCATGCTTGCCCACAGATTGATTTCGGGGCTTATTCACCACTCGCTGCTCAATCACATTCTTCTTCTTCTCAACCTTAACATTCTCAGTAATGGGCTCTTCCACCATTGGCTCTATGGCCTTCACAAATTTTACTTCTTTGGTAGCTTTGGTCGATGAGCTACTCCCTCCGGTATATCCCAACCCGGACTTATCTGAGAAGTTTTTTTGAGATGAAATAACATCTTCCAGCTTCTTGGAGGAGACCCTTTCTATCTTGGCTTGAGCTTGCACCACCTCTTGCTCAAGAAATCTTACTTTGGTATAAGCCTCTGATAACTCGCCATTTAGTGTTTCAATTTCACATTTTGCCTTCTTATATCTAGCCAAAAGACTTTTGTAGTCCTCTTCAGCCCTTTTCATCTTCTTCACAGCTACCTTTGCAACCTTTGCATACTCACCCAATTTCTCAAGGAGTAAGGTGTAGTTCTCTTAAAGATTAACTGTATTTCTATCCTCTTCAGCATTTGATTCCTCAACAATCCCTAATGATTCATCATCACTATGTTGTCCAAGATCTTGTACAAGTTGATTCAGGTCCTCCAATGACTCAATATGCTCAATAACCATAAATGCAGAGTAGTTTCCTTCTCCATCACAACTGTCCTCAGAGTCAGAATTTGATGAGTCAGAATCACTTAAAGTAGTGGCGTAGGCCTTTCCTTTAGACTTCAAATAATTGGGACATTCCTTTTTAAAGTGCCCATGTCCATTACATTCGAAACATGTAATTCCTTGTGAGGATTGGGAATCTTTACCCTCTTTTCTTCTGAACTCTTTCTTCTATTTTCCGGTACTCTGAAATTTTCCTTTGTCACTGAATTTCCCACTGTTTTTGAACTTCAAGAATTTCCGGAAGTTCTTTACAAGATATGCCACATCTTTGTCTATTGCATCCTCTTTCGAAGAGTCATGAGACACCATTATCTCATCAACTGTCTTAAGAGCTAGAGACTTGCTCTTCTTCTGTGTAGGTAGGGACAACTCATAAGTCTGCAGAGAATTAACCAGCTCTTGGACCTTAATGTCGTCAAGGTCTTTGCTCTCTTCAATGGCTGTAACTTTGGCATGGAAACTCTCTGGTAGTGACCGAAGTATCTTTCTTACAATTTTCGAGTCCTCCGTCTTTTCTCCCAAGTTAAATTTGCCAACGACCATTTCGTTCAATTTACTGTAAAACAAGTCAAAAGACTCATCCTCACTCATCTTTAACTCTTCAAAGCAAGTGGTCAACATTTGAAGTTTGGTGTCCTTCACTTTCTTAGTCCCTTCATAAGTTGTCTCCAGAATTTCCCACGCTTCCTTAGCAGTGGTGATATGTGAAATCCGATGAAATTCTTCTGGAGAGATACCGCAGAAAATAGCATTCAATGCCTTGCTATTTGCATTGGCTGTAGTAAGGGCAGCCTTATCCCAAGTAGACTTGGCAGACTCCGGCCTTGTCCATCCTACTTCAACTGCATCGCACACAGCATCATCAATAGAACACAGAAACGCCCTCATACGGACTTTCCAAAATGCATAATTATTACCGTCAAAGAACGGTGGTACATTAAGAGATTGAGACCTATCCATCTTAAAGGGGGTCAGGGATCACACTAAGGTATTAAAACCACAACAAGTGTACCCGCTCTGACACCAATTGAAAGTTCAATTTGGGTATGAAACACCTTTGAATGTTTAGACTCCAATTACAAAATTACCAATTCAAGCTTTATATCAAACAGTTAATGTGTGGAACATGACAACAAACTTATAACAGAATTGATAAATAATCTAAGCCAAATATAAACACAATCACAGCAGTAAATATAAGGCAAAGATAAAGGAAGGAAGATGCAAACACACGGACAACACATAATGTATTATCGAAGAGGAAATTGAAACCCTCGGCGTAAAACCTCTCCGCCGCCCTCCAAGCGGTCAAATAATCCACTAAAGAATATAGTTGGGATACATGAACAGCAAAAGACCCTCCAAACCTAATCTACCCAAGTACCTAAGCCCTCCAAACTTCTTGCTTCAACGAGATTACGCCAAACCTATTTCTTCTTTAACTTCCCGGATTCCGCTACTAGACCATAGCATCAACCAATGTAGATTGGTTCCTTCCTAATTGCTTCCTAACAGCACCAAATGAACCTTCTCACAGACGTGGGTGTGGTGAGATAAGGATTTGGTAAAATGCCTCTCAAAGGTATAATAATGGAGAGGAAGAGAGAGGAGGAATTTGTAGAGTCCCTAAGGTAAAGATTGGGGATGAGGCAATCTTGTTTTTCTCTAGAGTTTCTCTCACAAAATTCTCTCTAGAAGCTCTCTCAATATCGTGGGTATAAGGGTCTATATATAGTGAGGTGAGAAAAGAATACGAAGAGACAGTTTTTGCCAAACAGGGTAAATTGGCGGCTTGGTCTCGTGGCTTGTCCAAGTTGTGAGTTCAAGTTGCGACGTAACGGCCTGGCCAGCCTGGGACTTTTGTCCCGTAGTGTGACAGCTGGCGCGACCCTTCAGCTTCCCTGTGTGCATCTCACGTGCCTGCATTTCGCGACTTGCCAGTCGTGATCCACCCGCGAGTCCTAGCCGCGAAGCTCTGCTTCTTTGCACATACTTGAGCTTTTCTTCACATCTTCTCACAAAGACCCTTACAATTTTTCTACCTAAATACAGGGTTACTAAGTGCTAAATTACAAGCAAATTGGCACGGAATAAAACCAACAAGATGGTTGATTAAATTCAACCTTACATTGTGTTCTTCGGTTCAAATTTTCAAATGAAATGAAATGAAGAAGAAATGTGAGAGGAAGAGGAGGAGAGAAGGATGTGGGCAAAAGTAACTATGGACTAAAATGCAGAGAAGAAATGAAATGAGAAGCTGAAGCCCAACGGTAATATCAAAGGAGTGAGTTGAGGTGACAAGTCTCTGCCACATGGGTCCCACAAAGTCACCAAAATAACTAAATTGCCACTGAAACTCAATTTTTAACTTTTGGAAACACAAAAAGAGTGTTCTCAATTTCCATCACCGAAACTCAAATTTTTGAGTTTTAAGTGATGGAAACAACACTAAAAAAAGAAGCCAAACAAATTTTTTTTTGTGGGTCCCATGATTTTTGGATTATAGGTGATGGAAACTAAGTTATATAACTCAGTTTCCACCAAATCCAAATAGCCTTTTAAGCACTCTTTTTTTGGACCAAATTTTTTTTTCTTTTTGATTTTTTCCCCCCTTAATATATAGATTGTCATTGAAGCAAAACAAAGCTAATGGTGATATATAGCCAACCAAACGGGCCAAGGTGGGAAGCCCTGATAAAAATCATCACATTTGTATGTTGAATCAACTCTTTGAAAATGTTGTAAACAAACCACTATATATATATATATATATTATGAGTGATTGCAAATTTTAAATATTAATTTCCCCCTAAAATCAAATTCTGGTTTTGCTACTACAATTTATAGCAAATATATTTGTCTTTGCTTCCAGCCCATCCATAAAGCATTCCTTGAATCAATGATATCAATCCAAGCACATGTAAAATTTCCTTCTTCAATGCCCTTATTTTCTTTAACTTGTAGTGATAGAACTTCTAATACGAAAATTTAAGAGAAATGGAGAAAAATGGATCACCTTACCTTAAGCCACGATGTGTTTAAAAAAAATTGTGCAAACAACCATTAATCAAGATAGAGAATGATGAAGTTGTGTACAGTACACTAGCTGGTGGAAATGAGCATACCGACTTGGCTACATCTTGACCCTCCACATGGACAACTTTGAGTTATAGAAGCAGGGGAAAGTGGAAACCAAGTTGGTCTAGGCCTTATGTCATCAAGAAGATTCTGTCCGGAGGAGCTTTGAAAATCATCGATTTCGAGGGCAAAGCGATGTTTTAGCTCGTTAACATGGATAGGCTCTGGAAGTACAATCCTTGAAGGAAAAGAAAAAAGTTTGTTTGGTTCAAAACTTGAAAGGGCAGTCCTATGAAACCTCGCTAGGTTAAAAATTCGAAAGGATGATCCAGGAAAAAATTAGGGGAAAAGACCATAGACATGGTGAAAAATCCCGCAGGGACGTCACGGGAAAAAGTAACACGACACAGAGAAAAGAAAAGAAAATAAAATAAGAGACAATAAAGAAAATAAATGTTGGTTATTTCATTGCTCAAATTAAAAGATGATTAAATTTTTTTCATAGGAGATTTTAGAACATCCAATCCTTTATTAACTCAAATGAAAAAACATGGAATCATAAATGGTGCAGAAAAGTAGTCAGTCAGTCCACTTTCATTTGGAAGCTCTCATTTGACTCATTTCATCTTCCTTGACTACTCTCATGTCTTTTGCTAGCCAATTCTCAAAACTAGAAGTGGGAAAGAGAAACCGTGGAAAGTGAAAGTCTTGGTTTAGACTCCTTCCAGGCCAAGATCCTTCAATCCTACTTAAGAGCCTTGTGGTAAGTTCTACCATGTGATAAGTGCCATCATTAGTAGGAACGCCTTGCTTATCGTTAAACTGACATGTGATATGGCATGAAGGATAATAGGAACAATAGCGAAGCCCGGCCAAGATAACATGACCCCTTTAAAAACCATGATAAATCATGGCTTTGATGTTCCACCATTTGACCAACCATTGGGTGTCTTTAGAGGTGAAGCAAAACAAGAACTTTGTAAGAGCAAAAGGCTCCATCTCTTTATCCTTGAGCCTACGATCCCGATAATGCTTTGGCCTATATTGACAAAGTAGAACAGATGAAGGAGGATTCAACTTGAGCTTCTCATATAATTACATCTAACCGCCGGGGGGGGGGGGGGGGAGGGGGGAGAGAAAGAAAGTGATGAGTTGAAAAATGAGAGATAAAAGGCAAAAAAAAAAAAAAAAAGATATTGAAAGACAATATAAGGAGCCTCAATGAGTTGAAATCCAAAAGGCGGCCCATGCAAAAATTAAAGGAATCCCACTAGGTTGAGATAACCTAGGAAAACGTTAGGGATCATACTTGAAGAAGAAGAGGATGTAGGTGCAAAAGCCTCACAACTGCTCGTGGAAAGTACACCTTGGCTGATTGGACCGGGCAGAGGGGTGAAAAAATGGAGTCGCATCCTAGATTAGGTCTAGGAACCATTATGTGAAAGATCGATCTTACTAAAGCATGTGTTCTAAGTTTTGGTATGAGAATGAGAAGGTGTTAGGCACCTAACCCCACTCGACCCATGGGTCGACATCCACTCATTGTGTTCCACATCCAAATTCCATCAAAGGGTTCTCTAATAGGTTATTCTACACACACACACACACACACGCACACACATGCATTAAGTCTATCCTAACATGCATCTAACACCCGACATGACATATCATATCAAGGTATAACAAGGTAGCAACACATATCCACAAGCATCCTACCATACATCAAAGTATACATAACATGATCATCCTCCATCTCATCATATTCAGGGCATATGTCCTAACACTCATCTAAGCATGGAATTCACATACATCCTAACATTCATCTAATCATGGCATATCTTATCATTCATCTAGCATTCCATGTTGTATATAGTCAAGGGTAGTAAGCATATCTATGGCAGTAACATTAATATGGCATTAATCAAGCACACTCAAACATTCAAGCATAGCATCAAGGCACTCATTATTCCAAGGAATCAATCATCATATTGAAAGATGCATGTTCATATTCATATTCATATGCATGACTTATCTTCACTTACCACACTGCATCACAACATCTTAGCACTTTTGCATCAATGCATGTTTATATTCTTATGCATGTTCATGTTTTTCATCCAAGACATAAACCCTAATTATCAATATAACAATCAAAGCATGTAAAACATGTTATTCTTCTAACCCTAGACCTAAACATGTGAAATCTAAGTTATACAAGACCTAAACATGCAATTAAAACCAAGCAAAACGTCAAGAACAACAAAAAACCTAAATATGGGTTTTTAGGCACAAGAATGAATGCGTATATATAGAATATGCGTACGCATGTGTCTGCATGCATGAAGCCTGCATACGGATACCTGCTCAAAAACACAGTTTTAAGACAACAATCAAACACAACCTAGCTTGCTTCTAAATACGAAAACAATCTAATTTAACATAGAGATATCAAAGCAATAAACAACTAAAATGAGAAACACAAGGTTAGACCTTTACCTTAAACATAAGAACTCTTTGAGCTTAAAACTCAAAGGCCAAGACAAAACAAGAAGGCTAGGAAGCTTAAAACTTGAAGGCCAAGACCAGAATAGGTCCCAACCAAGTAAAATTTAACTTGAGGATGTTTTAGAATAAAAAATCCCTCTTTAATTCACTATTTTCTAGTGAATTCAACGTGTTTTAGGAAAAGAGCCTTCAGTGACTTTTATAATAATCAAAGATAGGTGTAAGGCGGCTCCCAGCCGATGTGGGATTATGTATACACGAATTTTACATTAAAAACTTTCCATACAGGTGTTCTAAAACCCTACATGTGTGCGCATACTCTAAGTATGCATACGCATGAAGTATGCAAGCTCATACTTAGGATTTTTGTATGATTTTCTTTCACCAAAACATCCTCCAAGCTAAAGACTTAAAAGATTGGGCCTTAAACCAGCCTTAGGCCTTTGAGTGATATTGTTATTGAAGGAGCTCCAGTTGTAAGGGATACAAAATGAGGTGTCTATAGAGGACTACCGTAAAAGAAATTTTCTTCCACTTTATGGACTACATCTAAGCCATTAAGAATTTCAGTGAAGATGATAAGCAGTAGGCTTTTCTCCCTTCAAGTTTTGAATCATATGAAGAATGTTAGAATCTGCTTGATGAGAACCATGTACCAAGAAAAAACCAACAAGGATGTAGAGATAATAAGCATTGAGAAAGTAAGAACACTTTATTCCAGCAAAGGGCAAAGCTTTCTTGAAGAAATAGTTGAAGACCATTAAGATATTTAGTTGCTTAGGGCTGCACCATCTTCTAGCCACTACTTGGGTTACTCCTAAGACCTTTTGGGGAAGATGAGAAAGATCCTCTTCAGGAGTAGGAAAGATAGCAAGACCAATGTCCCACTCACCCGTGATTGCACTAAACTTTTCTATGGTAGGGCATTGTTCTACATTGTTGAACTGAATTACATGGCAAGATGGAATCTAGAACTTAGTGGATGCATGAATAACAACCTCGTCAACCTTAATTTGATGAACCAAGTATTTCTTGATGGATGGATTAAGCATGCTAACCCATAAGGAGACTTGAATTGGAGAGAATTCTATCCTTGGGAACCTTAAGGACTATGTCCTAGACTTTCTGCTGCCCAAACATTTGTATGTACATTCGAGTATGCGTACGCATGGTATTAAGTATGTGTATGCATGTCCATGTATGCATACGCATATTCAACTAGATTCTGGATACCTAATCCTTTTTAAAGTCCTTTTCTCACATCATGCACCTCCCACATGTTTCCTATAAGCCTAAGGATTGCCAATTCAGGTCCTTTGCTGGAACATTCATTCAAGTGTACAAAAAAGAAGAGAAGGAAGATAATGCGAAGCATACATGACACAAAAGTAAAGTGACAACTACAAACGTGGTGGCATGAGGAGTATCCAAATAAGCCTACAGCCCAATCTAATTAGTTTCTTAAGCCTAACCATGTTAATTTTCAAGCCCAGCAAATAAAGCCATTATTCGCCCAACAATTCAAAAGATATTTGAAGTCATTTTCTTTAAGAAGTCAAAGAGTATTTAATATTGGTTTCCTAGGAAACATTCAGCCATCATGTTTTATTCCTCCTAACATCGAAGTCTCCCAAGTTCCAGTCGAAGTGTCCTAAGATCCAGCAAGCCCAATCTGATGTCAGTCTGGCCTAAAAAGCTTTCCTTAAAGATCATAATAACAGCCAATTATTTTGAACTTTTTTTATTATTAATAAAGTCAAATAATCTTTATTTAGTGTCTCTTAGGATGAATCACACTTTATGTTTTATTTCTCCTAGGTAGACAAGTACTTTATTGTGTTTCTAAGTTCATAAGAGTTATATCTAACTTTGGTCAGGTTAAGTGAATGTATTTATTATTATTTTCATTTTCCTATGCTTGGGGGCTGTTCCAAGCTCTATTTAAGCTTTTAGCTGAATCAAATAAAAATCAGTGTATTTTCAGAATTAAAAACCTTGTGTTTTTCAAAAGATGAATTTCTTCTAAATTATCTCTTATCTCTTGGGTGGATTCCTTTAGGTGGC
This sequence comes from Quercus gilva, assembly GCA_023621385.1. Taxonomy (NCBI): domain Eukaryota; kingdom Viridiplantae; phylum Streptophyta; class Magnoliopsida; order Fagales; family Fagaceae; genus Quercus; species Quercus gilva. Next base: position 60,662,297 of record CM042473.1, on the reverse strand, counting down.
GAGTATCGGTTTTTGTATCTCTTGGGTGGTGTTAATTTGCATCCCATAGAGTGGTGAGCCAAAATAATTTTGTATCCTTAGTTAAATTCATTTGGGTGGTTTTATCTGTATTCCTTTGGGTTTACTTTGGTGATGAGCTTCTCTATCCTTTAAATTATTGAGTGTTTTCTTATCCCATAAAACCAACAAATATAAAATATATTCATCCAACCTATTTCCATTTATCATATTGGTTAAGTTTGGGTTGCCCTTTATGAATCCAGTATCAATACCAATTTTCAATGTCTAAATCAAGATTTTCCCATATAATTGTAAATAACTACATGTCTCAAAATAAAAGCAAAAATATAAAGATGTTCTTAAATACAACCCAATGTCTCAAATGAAATAAAAATTCAAAAAATAAATGTTAAAAGAAAGAGGAAAAAAAAAGGGCAGGAAATCTGTTTGTCTGTATGCAGGGACATCAAGGGCATTGTCTCCTCTGACCAATCCTCTGAGTAACCTTAAATTTAGAAGTCCTATCATCATCTCTATCATCACCATCTCCTCAACCTCTAGCGTAGCCACCAGGATCATAGAGAAAGCCATGAATACTCTGTCACCTGTAGCTTGAGGTTCTCAGCAATCAGGACAAGCTCTTCATGCTCAGCCATGGTAGGCTGATTTTGGATAAAGAGACCATGTTAAAACAAACCAAGAGAATACAGAGAACAAAGTTCAAATAGAAAATATTGAAGAACTTACATCTCAAGTCCTCAAAGGGAAATGATAACCCATGACATTAGGATTACGGGAAAGAGCACGCTTTTGAGCAATCCCATCTAACCTGCAAGCATAGACTGACCCAGCTAGAGTAGGCCAATCAAGAAGGTTCCCAGTAGCTGGGGTAGCATAGGCGTGAGGTTGAGCAGGCTCCTCCTATATTTTTTGATGTTATCACACAAGAGATATGACAAGGAAAGATTGGGAAAGAAAAGATGAAGGTTTTGGGTTTCATATTATAGCACCGAAGGAAGGCATGAGCCGACTCTGTCTAAAGGTATCAAAGACCTCATCCTCAAAAAGGTGGTCAGTGAAGAGAATACCACCTCCCTTAGTCTACAACTCTGCATTGGTTATACTAATTGGAGACAACATGAAGGATGGAGGCTTTATTGGGATAGATGGTCCATTGTAGACACCTCATTTTGTACCTCGTTAATAAATTTTGTTCCCCGGCCCCAATTATGAGCTTGAAATATGTCAAGTAAGGGTAATTAAAGAGTTCACAATAGTTTAGAAGTAATCACAACTCAAAAGTGCTCAAATTGTTTTGAAATCAATACTAAAAAATGACATCTGCTCATTGTTTTGACCATAACTTTTATCCATAAAGGTTTTTTAAGTGTGGCTTGTTTCATTGGAAATTAGACATCCTAGGCATTAATTTGAACACAAATGTTTCTTAATTTGGATTTATATTGAGTGAGTTATGGCTGTTTGAAGTTGATCTTTCCATTAACTCCTCTTTTGTTTAACATGATTCACATGAGTTCTTGATGTAGTTTCTCTAGTTATTATATTCTATTTACTTGTTGATTTTAATTATGTTTGATATGTTTTAATCTGATTTTAGGTTGTTTATAATCTGTTTTGGTTCTTGTTTTATTATTTTAGTTTCTACGTAAGTTTAACATGATTATTTATTTTATGTTAGTCTAGCATACTTATTTGATTTTGTTTCTTGTTTATTTGTTTATATTGCTTTGTTTTGTTTCATTTATGTTAGTTTAGAGTTTAGGGTTCTAACATGCTTGTTTGATTTTTGTTTTAATATCTTTATTTGATTAAATATATAAAAATGTGATTTTTCGAATCTATGCTAAAGGATGCATACGCTTCATTGAGCATATGTGCACATGTTTCAACCATGCATGCGCATGGTTCAACCATGCATACACATAGTTGAGTATATGTACGCACCCCGAACTTAGATTAGATCAAAAATCTTTTTTATATTTATTTAATCATTTTTCACATGTTCTTTGATTCTGTTTGACTCTGTTTTAGGTTAATTATTTGTGTTTAATTATTTTCCATGTTTGTTTTAGTCTTTTTGCCATGTTTGGTTTATTTGTGATATTTTTCTTTTTGTGTTTATTTAATTGTTATCTTTCCATATTTAATTTATTTTGTTTGATTGTGTTTTATTTGTTTTCTTTTATATTGTGATGTGTTCTTTAACATGTTGTGTGTGTTATTTTATTTAAGTGCATGATGTATGCTTAGGTTAAGGATTAGGGCTCTTTTAATAACTTCTTTATTTAAATATCGCCTAGTAGCATATAATGGAGGTCGGTCCACAAGCCAAGTGGTCTTGGGTGCCTAAAACATTCCCAAGTTGTACCCAAACTTTGCACCCATAATCTGGTATATAGACCTATGTAGTAAGTGATTGGCCCAAAAGGCCCAATATGGTTCCTAGACCTAATCTAGGTGGCGACTCCATTTTTCACCCTCCTCCACGGTCCACTCCAAAGGCCGAGGCGTATTCCTTTTTGCCCACACTAATCCAAAGTCACAAACTAGCTCACAACCTTCTCAGTAAGGTTAACAGTGTTAAAATGTAATTTGTAATTGACAAATGGCTCCCTATGTGTCAAAGAAAGAAGCAACTGAAATCTAAGTGTCAACAAAAGAAGAATCCAGCACCAAGCAAGCATGCAAGTAGACACCTTATGGACAAGTGTCAATTAAAGAGAAATGAAGCAAACTTCTGTAGTGTTCTTGAAGCTTGTAGTCATCCTAAACTCCTTGACACATCTATATATTGATGTGTGTTGTAAATGTAGTTGTAACATCCGAAAAAAGAAACAATATTGCAATGAAAGTTATGTAGTAACACTCTGTTTTCTTTTCATATCTAGCATTATAGTAACATATCTACAAAAAGTATAAACACTAAATTCTACTCCCGGCCATATAGTTCTAAACTTGCATCCAACAAATTTGGTATCAGAGCAAGGTTGCCAGCACTATAAACTAGACAACCATAAACCATGGCAGCAACTACAAGTATAGCCACCTTCAACTATGCCCAAAACATTGTTCCCATCTTCACCGATGAGAGCTATGATTTTTGGAGCACACAAATGAAGACACTCTTCATCTCACAAGATTTGTGGGATTTAATTGAAGAAGGCTATGAACAGCCAGAAGATTTGTCAACTTTGGCAGCAGCAAAGCTAAAGGAGTACAAGCAAAACAAGCAAAGAGATGCAAGGGCTCTACTCTTCATCCAGAAAGGGGTAAGTAAGACTATTTTCCCTAGAATTTCTGGTGCAACTATATTTAAAGAAGCATGGGAGATTTTAAAAAAGCAATTTAGTGGCTATGATAAAGTAATTTCTATTAAACTATAGAATCTTTGGAGAGAATTTGATAACTTGCAAATGAAAGAAAATGAAACTGTGCAAGAATTTTTCTCTAAAGTGCCGGCAATAATAAATCAGATTAGAGGCTATGGTGATAATATAAATGATAAAAAAATTGTAGAGAAAATACTGAGAAGTTTGTCAGTAAAATTTGAACATGTGGTTGCTGCAATTGAAGAAGCTAAAGACTTATCAAAGCTTACACTAGATGAGCTTTGTGGATCTCTTGAAGCACATGAACAAAGGATGGGTAGATTTTCTACTCAATCTTTTGAACAAGCATTTCAATCTAAAGTGAAAAGTACAGACAATAAAAACACAAAAAATGAACAAGAAAATAAAGCCAGCAGTTCCTCCCAACGAAGGAATCAAACTAGAGGGGGACGAGGAAAACAAAATTTTAGAGGTTGAGGCAGAGGAAAAAGAAGTTTTTCAAGCCAAAGAAATTTTTCTAGTAACTCTGACTCTCAATGCATAATCTATAAAAAATCTGGACATGAGTCCAAAAATTTTTATTTTCGATGCACAAAGTGTAAAATCCCAAATCACTCTCAAAGAGACTGTTGGTATAAAGATGATAAAAGTGCTAAAGAAGAACATGATGCCAACTTCACTAAGGAAGTTGAAAATGCACAAGTGTTTTTCTCATGTATGTCTGTACAACAAGAACCAAGAAGTACGTGGTATCTAGATAGTGCTTGCAGTAATCATATGACAGGAAGCAAAGAATTTTTCGTGAGTCTTGATGAAGGCTACACATCCAAAATGAAGCTTGGAGATGGAAAATTTCATGACATCAAAGGAAAAGGTGTAGTAGCTGTTGAATCAAAAGGAGGTAACTCCAAACTTATCTATGATGTGCATTTTGTTCCTAGTTTAACTGCAAATCTTTTAAGTCTTGGACAACTATTAAGGAAAGGCTACAAAATAAATTTTGATGATGATGAAGGGACAATCATAGATAAGAAGAATAATTCCATAGTGGCAAAAGTAAAAATGAATTCTAAAAATGTTTTTCCTCTCACTATGCCACTAGCTGAGAATTTTGCCTTCAAGACTGAAAAAATAGATGAAGCATATTTGTGGCATTTAAGATATGGAAATTTAAATTATAATGGCCTCAAATTGCTGAAGGATAAAAATATGGTTCTAGGATTGCCTCCTATTGCTAAGCTAAATCAAGTTTGTAAAGGCTGTATTTATGGAAAAATGCATAGGCTCCCGCTTCCAAAAACCACATGGAGAGCTCGAGCACCACTTGAATTGGTGCATGCTGATATTTGTGGACCAACAAGAACCCCATCACTCAATGATAATATATACTTTCTCTTATTTGTTGATGACTATACTAGAATGATGTGGGTATATTTTCTTAAACAAAAATCAGAGGCTTTTAATGTTTTTCTTCAGTTAAAGCTTTTGCAGAGAAACAAAGTGGCAGAAAAATGATGACTCTCAGAACAAATTGTGCTAGAGAATTTATTTATGGACCCTTCCAAAAATATTGCAAAGAGCAAGGCATTCAAAGACAACTCACAGTCGGTCATATTTCACAACAAAATGGCGTGGCAAAATGAAAAAACCGTAAAATTGTGGAAATGGCACGAAGCATGTTAAAATGGAAAGGGCTATCAAATAATTTTTGGGCTGAAGCAGTTAACACTGCTATTTATATTTTAAACAGGTCTCTTACAAAGGTCGTTCTGAACAAGACTCCTTATCAAGCTTGGTATGGACAAAAACATCAAGTCCATCAACTAAAAGTGTTTGGATGTGTTGCTTATGCTCATATTCCAAAACAAGAAAGAGAAAAGTTCGATGGAAAAGGAGAAAAGAACATCTTTGTCGGCTACAACAATGAATCAAAAGGCTACCGCCTTTACAATCCCAAAACAAACAAGATGGTGATTTCTCGTGATGTTATCTTTGATGAATCAGCAACATGGAATTAGGAAAGCGACTCCTATCAAAGGCTTAAGATGTTAGAGATTATTGAACCAGTGACAAATCAAGAAGGTTCAAGCTCTCAATCAACTCCAAGTTCAAGTCCAAGTCACAGCCCATCAGCAAGAACAAGTCCATCAATTGGAACATCTTCAGAGTTTGAAATTCCACCAGGAAAAGTACGTTCTCTTAAATAAATTTATGAATCATCTAATGTAGCATTTTTTGTATGTGAGCCTTAAAATTTTGAAGAAGTAGCTAAAGAAGAAGTTTGGATAAAAGCAATGAATGATGAAATTGCAACTTTTGAAAAGAACAACACATGGGAACTTGTTGATTAGCCTGAAAAGAAAGAAGTAATCAGACTAAAATGCGTCTATAAGACCAAGTACAAAGAAGATGGTTTAATTCAAAAGCACAAGGCGCGATTAGTGGCAAAAGGTTACTCATAACAACCAGGTGTGGATTTTAATGAGACTTTTGCACCAGTTGCTCGCATGGAAACTATCAGAATTGTCCTGGCCATAGCAGCCCAAATGGAGCTACAAGTTTTCCAACTTGATGTAAAAGCAGCATTCTTAAATGGAGAACTTGAAGAAGAGGTATGTGGAACAACCTCTAGGCTATGTGCAGAAAGGAAGAGAAGATAAGGTCTATCATCTCAAAAAGGCCTTATATGGACTAAAACAAGTGCTGCGAGCATGGAATAGCAAAATTGACTCATATTTTCAGCAAAATGGATTCCAAAGAAGTCCAAGTGAACTATCACTATATGTCAAGAAAAAAGGTATAAAAGATTTTCTTTTAGTTTGTTTATATGTTGATGATCTTATTTATGCAAGTACAAACCTAGAGATGGTTGCAGAATTTAAAGGAGTAATGATGAAAAAATATGAAATGACAGATATTTTCTAGGGATCCAAGTACGTCAATGCAAAGGAGAAATATTTATTTCTCAAGAAAAATATCTAGAAGATCTACTTAAAAGGTTCCAAATGAACAATTGCAAACCAGTATCCACCCCAATGGCATTCAATGAGAAATTGCACTCAGATGATGGCGTAGAAAAAGTTGATGCAAGAAATTATCGAAGTTTGGTTGGAAGCTTAATTTATTTAACAAACACAAGGCCAGATATTGTGCAACCAGTCAGTCTTATTTCCAGATTCATGAATGAACCAAGTAAAATCTATCTCACAGCAGCATGAAAGTTCAAAAAGGGTATACAACATCTTTGAACGTTTGGACCCCAAATACAAAAATACCAATTCAAACTTTATATCAAACAAATATTGTGCGGAACATGATAACAAGCTAATAACAGAATTGATAACTAATCTAAGCCAAATATAAATACATCCACAGCAGTAAGTATAAGGCAAAGATAAAGGGAAGGAAGATGCAAACACACGGACAACACACGATGTGTTATCGAAGAGGAAATCGAAGCTTTCGGCGTAAAACCTCTCCGCCGCCCTCCAAGCGGTCAAATAATCCACTAGAAAATGTAGTTGGGATACATGAACAATAATAGACCCTCCAAGCCTAATCTACCCAGGTACCTAAGCCCTCCAAGCTTCTTGCTCCAACGAGGTTGCGCCGAACCTTTTTCTTTTCTAGCTTACCGGATTCCGCTACTAGACCATAGCATCAACCAATGTAGATTGGTTTCTTCTTAACTGTTTCCCAACAGTACCAAATAAACCTTCTCATAGACGTGGGTGTGGTGAGACAAGGATTTGGCTAAAGGCCTCTCAAGGGTATGACAATGGAGAGGAAGATAGTAGAGGAATTTGTAGAGTCTCTAAGGTTAAGATTGTGGATGAATCAATCTTGTATTTCTCTAGGGTTTCTCTCACAAAATTCTCTCTGGAAGTTCTTTCAATATGGTGGGTTTAAGGGTATATATATATAGTAGGGTGAGAAAGGAATGCAAAACGTCAGTTTTTGCCAAACAGGGCATTTTGGCGACTTGGCCTTACGACTGGGTCAAGTCGCGAGTTCAAGCCTCGAGTTCAAGCCGCGAGCCAATGGCTTGGCCAGCCTGGGACTTTTGTCCTGTAGCGTGACAGCTGGCGTGACCCTTCAGCTTCCCCGTGTGCATTTCACGTGCCTGCGTTAGGCGGCTTGCCAGTCGCGATCCACTCTCGAGCCCTAGCCGCGAAGCTTTGTTTTTATTGCACACTCTTGAGCATTTCTTCACATCTTCTTATGCATTACCTTTACAATTTTCCCACCTAAATACAGGGTTACTAAATGCTAAATTACAAGCAAATTGGCACGGAATAAAACCAACAAGATGGTTGATTAAATTCAACCTTACACAGCAAAAAGAATTCTACGCTACCTAAATGGTACAAATAAACTTGGTATCAAATATGTGAAACAAAAAGATAGCAAGCTAGTGGGATATACAGATAACAATTGGGCAGGTTCAATTGATGACCGTAAGAGCACTTTTGGTTACTTATTTTACCTAGGTACAAAACCAATTTCTTGGTCCTCAAAGAAGCAGAAAACTATTGCAGCCAAAGCCGAATACATAGCAGCAATAGATGCAACATGTGAAGCTGTATGGCTAAGAAGAATTCTTTCGGACATGCAACAGAGTGAAGAGATGCCAACCATCATCTACTGTGACAACATGTCAGCCATTGCTATGACCAAAAATCCAGTGTTTCACAGTAGAACAAAGCACATTGAACTCCACCATCACTTCATCAGAAAATTGGTGCAAGAAGAAGAAATATAGCTCAACTTTGTCAACACAAATGAGCAACTAGCAGATGTTTTTACAAAATTTGGTACTTTCGAAAAACTGGAAGAGTTCAAGAAAACTGTGAGAATTACAAATTAAGAAGGGATGTTAAAATGTAATTTGTAATTGACAAGTGACTTCCTATGTGTCAAAGAAAGAAGCAACTGAAATCTAAGTGTCAACAAATGAAGAATCTAGCACCAAGCAAGCATGCAAGTAGACACCTCATGGACAAGTGTCAATTAAAGAGAAATGAAGCAAACTTCTGTAGTGTTCTTGAAGCTTGTAGTCATCCTAAACTCCTTGACACATCTATATATTGATGTGAGTTGTAAATGTAGTTGTAACATCCGAAAAAAGAAACAATATTGCAATGAAAGTTATGCAGCAACACTCTGTTTTCTTTTCATATCTAGCAATATAGTAACATATCTACAAAGGGTATAAACACTAAATTCTACTTCCAGCCATATAGTTCTAAACTTGCATCCAACAAACAGCCCTCAGGCTAGCACCCTCCAAGAGCTGAGTTGTTTGAGCAGAAGTCATAGCCTTCACCACCACATCCAAAGAGACCACAGGTTGTCTCCTAGCCCAAGGCATACAGATGATCTGTAGATCATATTTGACAGAAAAAGAAGAAATGGAATCGTGAATGCAATGAAAAGAAAGAGAAATAAACTCACTGAGCCAGCATTGTGGCAGTCAAACTGGGCTCGCACAGGGATAATGCTCCTCAAGTTCACCATTACACCCGGGGTGAGGAGTACATAGGGGCAAGCCCATCGTTGCAAGAGAAAATAAAGTTGAGAACAAATCATAAAATATAGATTCAGTTTGCAAGTCAATAATAGTTTGTGAGAATGGAACATGGATATAGTTTGCAAGAATGAGAACCTAGATACAGTTGCAAGAGCATGGAATACATAATACATCATAGATGGTAAGTCCAAGACAAAGATTTAGATGCAAGTCAAGAACAGTTTGCAAGAATAAATCCAAGATACAGAGCAGATGCAAGAACAAAGAAGATAGTTTGCATGAATAGAGACGATTTCAAATACAAGGCACAGAACATTTGCAAGGGTATGAAATATAGTTTTCAAGATAGTTTATAAGCACAGTTATGAAAGAAAAATCTAAAGAGAGGAAGTGATCTTACCTCCAACAGTCTCTAAGGTCCCATATGCTAGCTTAACGCCACTCAACTCACCGAATCTATGGCCAAGTAAATGTAGCCTATGCCCCTAGATCACCCCTCAGGCATCCTCAAAGTTTCAGAAAGGTTTTAGCCATCATAAACAAATAGTCTGGCCGGAGTGTGCGAAGAGAAACACTCTCACCACATAAAGTAAGGATGTTCTGGCCATCCGGGCCTTACTGCCTTAAGTCTCCTGGGAGTGGGAGATGAAGTCACCAAAAATCTGGTAGTATCAAATGGTCTCTCTGGGGTAGGCACGCCCCAGCAGCTCCTTATGAAGTGCCATCCACAACTCGCCTTCGAGTTCATAGGGAGTCACGTTCATCTCTCGACTAGCAATATTGAAGGTGTAGGTAGTGTCCTACCACCTCTCAACCAACACTTACATCAACACACTGTTGGCAAAGCTCATAGGAAGATGGACCATAAGTGTCTCAAAGCCAGCAACCCTCACCAAGGCCCAAGTCTCGGCCCTAAGTGGTTGGTACCACTCCATGATTGTAGTCACATTACCCCTGCTTGAAAAAGAAGGGAGACCATGAAATTCACAAAAAAGTGCATAAGAGTTATTGGATAAAATTGAGTGATGGAATAATATTAGAACACGTTATGGCATAAAATTGCATTTATAGGACCAAACATGTGCACGCATACTCGTGAGTATGTGTACGTATGTTGGAACCTGAATACACAAGTTTTATGAACAAACATGCATGTGCATGCACAAAAAATGCGTACCCGGGGTTTTAAACATGCATGCATATACTTGAGCATGCGTACGCATGGTGAACCCAGAATCATGTTCATCGCTATTCTTTGGTCCCCTTGGATAAAAATCACTCCTAAACATGTTTGTACCCATCCTAAGGCACATGGTTTTTATCTAGAACATTCCCACAACAAAACCCAAGTATTTACAAGTCCAAAGATGGATTGAAAGGAGAGATTAAGAAAAGAAATTAAAATGAGGAACAGTTTGAAAAACATACTAATCGGAGTCATGCATTGTGAGATAGATGTTGATCAGGCTTGTAGAGGAGTGGAAAGAGTATCATTGAGCCAAGTAGCACAATTCCAACAATTGAGATTAAATGTGTTACTAGAAAGTATGTAGGAGGTTTTTGGAGCCAACTGGGTTTGAGAGGATTTTGTGGAGAGAGAGGGAGAGAGCATTTCAAATTTTGGAGGAAGTGTGAGGAATGAGAGGAGAAGCAGTGGGTTTTTTAGAGAAGAGAGTTTGGGGATTAGAGAGAATAAGAAAAGATGAGGAAGAAGAAGAGAATCAAGAAAAAGAAATGGTTGGTAACTTGTTGGCTAACTACGTGTAGTTTAGGCCACTTCACTAAACTATGTGTAGTTTAGTTCAAAAGTAAAATCCTCCAAGTCTTTAAGTTTGTAGAAAAAATACCAATGGGTTTAGAAAAATTGAAATTTGCAAAAAGGGGCCTTGGTGGGTTAGAAATATTAGAATTTACACATAGGTCCCCCAAAGAACATATTAGAATTGTGCACATATCCTTCTTGGAATTGAACATGTTCACAGATCCCTAATGGAACACAGATTAAGATAGAGGCAAGAGCCACCTAGAGTATAGAAGAGATTTAGATAAAGGCAAAAGCCACTCAGAAAGTTTGAGGCAAGAGCCATAAACTGACACCCTAGATAAGTTCCCTTCCTAGATCGTAAGGGCACCCTTATTTGTTTGATTGATGTTTGTAGGTGATGGACTGATCTTCCTATCTTAAGATCGCTGGTCATGTTTGTTTTTCTTTTTAGTGACTTTAGGATAGTGAGCCACTCGCCTTTTTCTTAAAAACTGGTAAACCATGCTCTTTAATAGTGAGTCTGTCATTACTTGTTTCCCAAGTAGCAACAGTGTGAATTTGGACATACGAATCCCACATGATTCTTCGGAGTCGCACCCAACCCTATATATGTGTGTTGTTTACCGTGTGCATAGGAGGGCTTGAATTGTACATCATAACAAAATGGTTTGTCTCTATATCTTTTGATTCCGTCAATAGAGCTAACAAATCAAAAGAGGGGCAACTATAGACACCTCATTTTGTACCTTTTATGACTCGAGTTCTTGTTCCCCTATAACGATATCACTAGGAGGTCTATAACTAGTCTAAGGCCCAATCATGTAAATTATTTAACTTGGAGGATGATTTGGTGATAGCAAATTCACCTTAAGTATGCACATGCAAGTTGGTAAGCATGCATACGAGTACTTCGAGCATGCGAATGCATGCATACTTCAAGCATGTGAATGCACACATATTTCGAGTATGTGCGCACATTTAAGGTTTCATATGCCCTGTAAGAAAATTTTTTAATGTAAAATTCATGTAGAGGTAATCCCACATCGGCTAGGAAGAGCCTTGTACCCTTTTTAATCACTATAAAAGACCCCAACGACTCTTTTCCCAAAAACATGCCGAATTCACTAGAAAATAGTGAATCCAAAAGGGATCTATTTTGATCTTAACCTTTGAGTTTTAAGCTTACTAACCTTTTAGTTTTTGTCTTGATAGATTAACCTAGGAGGACAATCAAATGAAAGCTCCAAGAGTTCCTGCGCTTGAGGTAAGGGCCTAACCTTGTCTCCTTTATTTTTGTTTTGTTTTGTTTTTTTTTTTATTTATTATTTATTATTTTTATTTTTATTTTTTTATCTAATGCTTTAATACATTGTTTTGTAGTTAGGGTTTACTGCTTTCGTATTAGAAGCATGCTAGGTTTATTTAATTTGGTTTTTTTATTTTTTTTGTTCGTTTATGGGTTTCAACGTTTCCGGGCAAGGATGAGCGCGCATGCTTCGTGCATGAGTATGCATCTTCATAACATCTTTGTAACTATAATAAAATTTATATTAGCAACAATGTGGTGACTCAAGCTTGTGACGGCAAAGTGGGCAAAAGTTTGAAAATGTTGAATTTTATAAATGTCTCAAACAAAGAAAGATGGTTCTACTGTGACTCAAACTTGTGGAGAAAACTACGTAAGTACTTTTGTCCACTTTTTTTTGATAAGTGTATTTAAGTTCATGTAGCTAAATTGTTGAATTACTTGCATAAATTATTTCATTTAAGATTATCTTGTGTAGAATCTAATGCAAGAAAAATTAGCTGATGAAGAGGTCCAAATGACTAAGGATGAGTTAAAAGTTGGGTAAAATACTATTTTGGTCCCTAAACTTTACTAAAAGCTTGTTTTTTGTCTTTAAATTTTAAAAAGTTCTTTTTTTATTCCTAAACTTTATAAATTTTTTTTTGAATAGTATAGAGACAAAAATAAGGATGAAAAAAAAAACTTTTCAATAGTTTAGGGATGAAAAACAAATTTTTAATAAAGTTTAAAGACATAAATAAAACATTTTCAATAGTTTAGGGATGAAATATGAACTTTTCAATAATTTAGAGACGAAAAATGAACTTTTTAAAATATAGGGATGAAAAACAAACTTTTGATAAAGTTTAGGGACTAAAATAGTATTTTACCCTAAAAAATTTTAAGAAAGAATTTTCTGAAACGAAGCAACAATCGATAGAAATGGAGAATGGATTAGCTCAACAATTGATAGAAATAAAGAATGGATTAGCTCAGATGGAATATTGAGAAACACTGTAACAAAATGTTGAGTCGAATGTTTGAATTTTTTTTCCTTTATGTTTCTGTGTATTTTGTTGATTGAACGGTTGTATGACAATTATGTAGGATTGTGAATTTTGTTTCGCATAAGGTATAATGGAAAAATTAGAATTGAAATTAAAAAAAAAAAAAAAAATCCGTAAAAAGTTAGGTTATTAGCGGTGAATTTATGTCGTCATAAAAATGTGAAGTTATTAGCAACGGCACATATGTAGTCACTAATGATATCCCAATTTGCATGCCGTCTCTGATAACTACCTATTAGCAATGACAAAGGGTGTCATTGCTGATAGCTATATATTAGCGACGATTAGCCCATTTAGTTTCTTCAGTTATTTCACTATTAGCGATGATACTGTCGTAGCTAATAGTAACATATTAGCGATGACATTGATGTCAGCGCTAAAACCCTTTTCTCGATAGGGCATTTACAATAACAATTATGGCATGTTTGGATATTTAAAAAAGGAAGGAGAATAGAGTAGAATGAAGGAGAGTAATCTAATTATCTTGTTTGGAAGTTTTTTAAGGAAGGAGGAGGAGGGGTTAGGAGGGATTTGGAGGGGTTTCAACTACCTCTAACCCCTCATTTTTAATTCCCCCAAATTGGAGAGATTTGGAGGGAAAGTAAAGTAGATAAATTATTGTCCAAGTAAATTTTTTAATTTACCCTTTCTAACAAATTAATAATAGACCAATGTTGCAAGTCCATTTTTAAATAGGAGTAAATTTGTCTATTTTAATCATTTTCTCTCCTCTCCATCCTAATTTTTAAAACATCCAAACAAGAGGAAGGACTAATTACTCCCTTCCCCCCTACTAATTTTAAAAACATCCAAATAAGGTGGAGGGAAACCATTCCCCTCTACTCTCCTCCCCACTACTCTCCTCCCCTCTACTCCTCTCTAACTACTCTCCTCCCCTCTACTCCTCTCTACTCTCCTCCCTCTCTAAACTTCCAAACAGGCCATTAGTGTCATTGCTAATGACATTAGCGATGATATTTAGAGCATTAGCAATGAATTTTAGTCATTGTTAAAGACCAAATTTCTTGTAGTATCTTCTCCCAAGATATGACAATTGGAGAGGGAAGATAGTAGAGAAAATCTAAGAGATATGTGTAGTAGATTATGTAGACTTACAATTACTAACTATCCAATGGTGTTTCTAGGGTTTTTTCTTAGAAGTTCTTCCAATTTCATGGGTAATAAGAGTATATATAGTTTGGGTGAAAAGGGACGAAAATGCACACAAAAATCCAGCTGTTAGAGTGGCTCACGGGTCACTCATGGGTTGGCCTACTATAGATACTGCATTTTGTATCCCTTACGACTTGAGCCCCCGTTCTCTAATGATGCTCGAACTCTAAGGCCCAAGGCTAGTTTAGGGCCTAATTAGACATTAAATTGACTTGAGAAGTGTTAAAATGGAAAATATAACATTTTAAATAAGCATAAATCTAATTTTGAAAATAAAATGACCAAAGTGGCCCTCAGCTTGCGTACGTGGGTCGCGGCCTACGTATGCGGGCCAAAGCATGCGTACGCAGGCACATTCCTGCGTATGCAGCTAGGGTTTCAGAAATATAAGAAAGACAAGTTTTCTGCAATAATGGCTGAGGTTTGGAATGAATCCCACATTGTTTGGGAGCCGTTCAAAACTCTATTTTTTTTCAACTATAAAAAGCCTTACATGGTACATTTTCAATAAGACGGAAATCCCACGAGAAAAACCTAAGATTCGCTAGAAAATAATGAATCAAAATGGAGTTTTTTACAAAACACCCTTAAGTCAATTTTGTTTGATTGAGACATTTTTTGGCTCCAATCCTTTTAGTTTAGCGTTGCTAATCACTATTTCATTGAATTGTGATAGATTTGACTAAAGGGAATGGTCAAAATCAAGCTTGGAAAGCTTTTTGTGAGTTATTCCTTTTTAACTTCTTTTCTGTCTTTAAATCTCTCTATTTGCTTTGTTTGTTTGTTAAAACATGTTTTAATATGCTTTCTCTACGTTAGGTTTAAGTTTTGGTATGCTTAAAATGTATGTTTGTTCGCTAGAGTTAGCGTGTTAGTTTATGCTCTATTTTCTGCCTTGTTTGTTTCTAGGTTAGGGTTTTGAGTAAGTCCCATGCACGCATGCCATGAGCATGTATGCACAAGTTAAACCATACGTATGCAGGCTTCGGGCTACGTACGCAGGTTCTTGCCCAGAAACCTTTACCTAGATTCTTTATGTTGTTTGTTTGGTTTGTTTCACATGTTTTGTTCCTTTTTAGAGTCTGTTCACATGCTTATACGTGCTGGTACCTCTGCCTCACATGCTTGGTTGCTATCACATGCTAGATTAGGGTTTTTCTTCTTATACTATGCCATTCATTCACATGCCCATTCATCAATGCCATAGGTGTTGTGTTGCTGAGAGGTAAGTAAAAGGTAAGTCATGTATTAGTAATGTCCATGCATTTGTGTTTTGGTTTTATTTTGATGATATGATGAAACATGCTTAGATGTATAATCAGGATTTCTAATGTGTTGATACTTTGTTTTTGATAAGTGTTGTTGGATGATATGCTTGTTGCCTTGTTTAGATGTATGATAGGGTTTTCACATGTTAGATGAATGCTAGGGTTTCTTTTGCATGTTTGGCTTTCTTCGCTTTGTGGATAGATAAGTATGCTTGTTTAGGGATAAAGATGCCATGATTGTATGTTAGATGCATGCTAGTGTGTGTGAATTTAGGATACAAGTGTTGAGATTGTTTTTAATAAGGTTAAGACACAAGACACAATGATGGGAGGCCAACCTTAGGGTTAGGCGATCTTGGGTGCCTAACACCTTCCCAAGAGCGTACCCAAACTTTGAACCCATACTCTGGGAGTAAGATCAAAGGTCCTTCCTCGAAGGGATGCTATATATATGGTTCTTAGACCATTGCAAAAACTAGGTGGCGGCTTCGAAAACGACCCCTTATGTCCACAGTGGCGACTCCACTAGAGATGGTGAGTTTAATTCCTATGTGTCTTGTTTCTTAACCTTAATAAAGATTATTTCAATACTTGTTTTGCACACACATCACTTGTTCTCTTTTGTCCCTTAACCTTGGTTGGTGATGAGTGGGAAAATGGAGGGCTCCATTCGGGCCAAAATTTTCTGAAGTTCATCCCACAAACTCACAATCGGTGCCATCGCCTATAAAGGGCTTTGAGTACGTCAAAGGTTTGCTACCAATCCACTATGGGGTCCACTTAGGTCCTCGGTTGGAATCATAATCCACCTAGTTGTGAGTGACCTACTTATCTATCTTTTTAGCCTTAGGAAGCCTACCCACACTAGAGAGATCCTAGACCCTACCACAAAGGATACCCTTTATATATCTCTTGTTTGTTCAACCATATACCATGTGTTCACATAATTCTAAAGGACAAATAAAAGGTATAAAAATGGAAGGGATGGCCCTAAATTTATGATATACCCTAAGATGTTATGGGATAAAAGAAAAGAAGTTCTTACATATAAGAGGCTTGTCCCTAAATCCAAAGGCATATCTTAACTTGAAAGGTTCATAAGACCATAACTTAATTGCTATCATAGGCCCAAGTGGAAAAACCCTTTTTGAAAAAGAGGACTTTGGGCCTAGGATAACAAATACACTATGGACTTAGCATTTAACATCCTTCAAAGCCAAAAATGAAAATCTCTAATCTTGGGTCTCTTTGTTGCATGCTTAGGCCCAAAATGATGAGAATTTTATAGACTTTGAGAGGAAGGCTACAATGTATTCTAGCTAGAGGGTTATTTCAAGAAAAGAAATGACGAAATAATGAATAAAAATGAAAAGCCCAAAAGTGATGAATACATTGTAAGCTCATGTTTGAGACAAGGGGTTGAAAATTTCTAAGTGCATTCTAATGAAAGCTCATAAGAGCAAGATGAAAGCTTTATTGTAAATGGACCAAAGCCCATTGAAATAAGGGGCAAAAATCCATGAGAGGGAAGGGAGAGACATTGTAATTTGGCCTTCATTAAAATGAACTTAATAATTTACTAAGGACATCTAAAGTTTAAAAAGAACCTTTAATTGGGACATAAACTTAATAAAAATGGGGCTTCTTTTTAGGCATCATTGCACCATCAAAGTCAAGAAGACACGTTTCCATTCCCATTTGGATTCGAGCGAAAGGAAGGCGCTTGATCAAGATAGAAGACACATACCAAGAAGAAGAAAATCCCCAAGAAACAATGACTACCTCCATGGAAGACCCAATGGAACAAAAGATCCTTAAGGCTTTGGATTAACATGGAGAAGCTCTTAAGAGAATGGAAGGGTGTCCCACTAGGTTGGAAGAATCTAAGCTCAAGAAGCCTCCACATGTGGAAATCCATTATGATAAGGAGAAAGATGAAGAATGGGACGAAAAAGATAAAGTGGAATATGAGAGAAACAAGCAATTTGAAAAGCTCACCACACCATGGCTATGAGGGAAGAGATGGAGAAGATGCAACTTGCCTTCCGTAAGGCATAAGGAATTGATGATTACCTCTATAACATTTTGGGGGGGGGGGGGGGGGGGGAGGCTCCTATTGCATTGCCTCCTAAATTTAAGATCTTCGATGCAGAAAAGTTTGATGGGATTGGGGGATCCAAAGCAACACATAAGAATATACCTAAACATTGCTAAAATGAAAGGGTTAGATGAGGAGCAAACTTTGCATGTGTTTCCTCTCTCACTCATGGGAAGTGCATCAAGGCGGTACTATAGCCTTAATCCAAGCAAAACTAAGGTGTGAAATGAACTAGTAGAGTTGTTTGTGGATCAATTCATCTTCAACACCATGATTGATGTGACTCTAAGGGATTTAGAAACTACCAAGCAAGGTGTGGGAGAAATTTTCCAAATACATGATTAGATGGAAGAACAAGGTGTCTAGAATGGTCAATAGGCCAAATTAGAAAGACCAAATCAACGCGCTCATCAAGAACTTGCTTCTAGTTTATAACAGTAGGCTTTTATCATCGCCTATTAGCTCATTTGGAGAACTATGTGATTATGGGACAAGAATTAAAGATGCTCTCAATAATGGATAATTGGAGAAAGGGGAAAGCAAGCCTCCAACCAAGAAGAGAGATGAAGGGGGCACCACCACTAAAGCACCCAATCCTGTAAATGTAAACGCCATCATACCCTAACAAACACTAGCCTGCCCAAAGAAAGCTTGCTGAGAATTCTTCGACCTAGGAATAACCTTCACCTAAGCATATGAAAACCTATCCTCCAAAGGATTCATCAAGCCTTTGGACCCCACAACCATGCCTAATCCCATACCTCCCACATGGAACCTCAATGAATATTACCACTACCACCAAAAATCTGGCCACAAAAATGATAATTGCTTCCATCTCAAACATGAGATACAAGACCTCATAGGCAATGGAACCCTCCCAAATCCCAACATTAGAAAGAACCCTTTGCTCGATTACCCTCCATATCAAAATTGGGTGCAAATAGATGAAGTTGAATGGGATTGCTTGAAGTTGATAGAGACCATAAATGTCAATGCTGTGGAAGTCCAAGGAATATGGGATGAGGAAGATGAAGTCTTAAAGAAAGCGATAGCAATATGGGGAATACTTCCCAAAAGAGTGACGAAATTGAAGAAAAGAATCTAGGAGGACAATGTGGCAAATATCACTAGGAGTGGGAAGCACTATAAGCCATCTTTTTTGGAAAAAGATCATCCTTGTAGGGATCTAGGGGAAGGGTCCAAACCCATGGAACCCAAAGGAGACAAAGAAGAGAAGGATAGAGTCTTAATGCAATTGAAGAAGACCCAAGCTCATGTGTCTTTATGAGGCCTACTCATGGCCTCTCAAAAGCATCGTAAGGCTCTCTTGAATGACTTGAATGGGAAAGAAGTACCCATAGAAACTACACCAAAAGCAGTTTTGTCTCTCATGGGGGTTGAGGGCTCTTCACACCCCCTCTTTGCCTTTTCTGATGAAGATTTCCTTCTCGAAGGAGCGACTCATACTAGACCCTTGCAAATCACCATTGAATGCATGGGTGCTAAGGTTCGAATGGTTCTTATTGACAATGGATCTACCTTGAATGTTTGTCCTTTTAGGATCGCCCTCACTATAAGCCTAAACATGGAGACTATCATTCCTTTTCCTTTAACTGTAAGGGCACATGACAACATTTCAAGGAAGGTCATGGGTACTTTCAAGGCTTCTTGTAAGAATGGGACAATGGAAACCATTGTGGAATTTCATGTCATAAACATCACCCCAAATTATGACCTTCTCTTGGGAAGGGCTTGGCTTCACCCCTATGGGGTAATCCCCTCCTCACTACACCAAAAGATAAAGATCCCATGGAAATAAGGGATTGCCATAGTGCTTAGGGATGGTGAGATTCTAGCACCGGTTTATGGACTTGAGGAAGTAGGAAGTGAGCTTCAAATGAGTGGCTTTAAGTTTGTGAATATGGCTGACTATGGGTTGAAAGAGGAAATGTAAGCTACTGACTTATTCCCATATTGTAGCCATGAGGTGATAGCAATGATGAAGAACACGGGATTCATGCTTTGTATAGGCCTTGGAAAAGAGGGGAAAGGGGTAGTTGAGTTCCCCAATATCAAGACTCAAGTGACTAAGGAGGGTCTAGGATTCTTTGAAGGCTGTGATGGAATCAAGAAAAACCTTGGCACTTTTAATGGGAACTTTGTGAAGGAAGGGGGAAACTTCCCTTCTTGTGGCTTCTCAAACCTTGGGTAGGTAAAGATGGAAAGATGTATTTGGGTTGGGAAATGTTCTTTAATAAAAAGCTCATTTTTAATGAGAAGCCTACCGTGGTGATCAAAGAGGTACAAGAAGAGGCCGATTGGGTGAACTACATGGATGCTGAGGCAATGAAAACCATGATGAAGATGAGTAGGGACATGTTTGCCATCACCAACGAAGAGCCAAGTGATCCTTCCAAATTCATCATGCCTAGTGTGGGGCCCTTTAATTATTAGACTTGGGTTTTCTGAAAACATGGGGAAAAAGTTTTGTAATGTAAGTTCTAATGTACTTTTCAATATTTTCAATAAGATGAATTATGATTTGGCTTACTTTGATGTGTCCCATAATACTAAAATTCTGAACTTAAATGATTCAAATGAATTTGAAAATGAAATTAATAAATAATTGGAAAAGAAAATTGGACCCATGGAACCCTCTTGAAACTATTAATTTGGGCAATGATGAGAATTCACGCTTAATTAAAATTGGCTCAACTCTAAGTAAATAAGAAAGAAAAGATCTTTAAGAACTCCTCATGGAATTTCAAGAGGTGTTTGCATGATCATGAGTATTACATTGATACTCATGATCACATGGTGCTCGTCAAGCAAAAATTGAGAAGAATGAGGACCGAATGGCTCTTAAAAATCAAAGAGGAAGTCATTAAGCAATTAAAGGTAGGGTTCATCAATCCCGTACACCAAGTTAAATGGATAACTAATGTCGTGCCCGTGCCTAAGAAGGATGGGAAAGTGAGGATGTGTGTGGATTTTAGGGACTTGAACAAGACATGCCCTAAGGATGACTTTCCCTTCCCTCACATTGATGTCTTAGTGGATAACATGACAGGAAGTGCCTTGATGTCTTTCATGGATGGCTTTTCGGGTTACAACCAAATCAAGATGGCTTCCAATGACATGACCAAAACCATCTTCACTACTGAATGGGAACTTTATTGTTACACGGTAATGCCGTTTGGCTTCAAGAATGTTGGGGCAACCTACCAAAAGATGGCTATGACCTTACTACATGATATGATGCATAATGAGGTAGAGGTGTAGGTTGATGATATGATAGTGAAATCCAAGGATAGGGGAAGCCACACCATAGACTTGAGGAAGTTCTTTGAGAGGATTAAAGAATATAGATTGAGGTTGAACCCACAAAAGTACACCTTTGGAGTAACTGCCAAAGAACTGCTAGGCTTCCAAATGAGTGATAGAGGGATAAAAGTTGACTTATCTAAGATTAAAGCCATATTAGAGTAACTCCACCCAAAAGTGAGAAAGAAATAAGGGGTTTTTTTGGGTTGATTACAATACATTAGTTGATTCATTACCAAGCTCACCTCTACTTGTGAGCCCATCTTTAAACTCCTGAGGAAGAATGAACCACATACATGGAATGATAAGTGCCAAGAAGCCTTTGAACTTATCAAGGAATATCTCCTCCACCCACCTATCCTGGTGCCTCCACAACATGGAAAACCCTTACTCTTATACCTCTCTATAATAGGGGATGTGGTTGGAAGTATGCTTGCACAAGAAGACGATAACAAGATTAAGAGAGCCATATACTATTTGAGCAAGAGGTTCCATGATTATGAGACTAGGTACACTCCCATAGAAAAGTCATGTTTTGCACTTGTTTGGGCCATATAGAAATTAAGACATATCGTCTTACCTTTCCAAATATGGGTGGTAGCAAGAATGGACCCATTAAAGTATCTCTTTAAGAAACCTGTTTTGAGTGGGAGATTGTCAAGATGGTTGATCTTGTTGGCAGAATTCAGTTTGAAGTATGTGGCTAGGAAATATCATAGGAAGCGTTGTGTCAAATTTCTGTGCCGAGAATCCTATAAAGGGGGAAGATGGTAAATAAGATTTTCCAGATGAAGACATTTTGGATGTTGAGTTAGGGGCATGGAAGATGTACTTTGACAGAGCTGTAAACCAATATGGGAATGGGATAGGAATACTCTTGAACACTCCCGAGGGATCTCACATACCTTTGGCAATCAAATTGAACTTTTAAGCAACTAATAACATCGCTGAATATAAGGCTTGTATTGCTGGAATGGAAGCTTTTCTAGAATTGGGGGTAAAGGACACCTATGTCTTTGGGGATTCAATTTTAGTTATAGCCCAAGCGCAAAAATTATGGAGGGTGAAGGAGGAACATTTGAAGCCTTATCAACAATACTTGGAGGACTTGACCAAGACCTTTGACATAATAGAATACACAATCATTCTTAGAGCTCAAAATCAATTTGCGGATGCCTTAGCTACCTTAGCCTCCATGGTTGAGATACCCAAGGGAGTATGGACACAACCCTTAAAGATTGAGCAAAGTTATGAGGAAGTGCATAAAAGGAAGACCGAAACTTTAGTAATGACCATAGAGGAAGAGAAAGGCCCTTGGTACTATGACATCATGAAGTTCTTGGAACTAGGGGCATATCCAGATTGTGGCGACAAGGGAGTTCGTCGCTTTATTAGGATGATGGAAACTCAATACATCCTATGTGGAGGACAACTCTATAGAAGATCCTATGATGGCATACACCTTCATTGCTTGAAGAAAGATGAAGTTGAGAGAGTAATGGAAGAAGTTCATCAAGGGATTTATGGCCTTCATATGAATGGAAGAATGTCAGCTAAGAAAATCCTAAGGATAGGGTACTTTTGGAATACAATGGAAATTGATTGTGTGGACTATGTGAAGAGTTGCCATGATTGTTAGACATGCCAACTTAACCCATGTATCGCCTAGTGAGTTGTATAGCATGACTTCTCCATGGCCATTCTCGGTTTGGGGCATAGATGTGATTGGAAGGATAGCTCTTAAGGCTTCAAATGGGCATGAATTAATTTTGGTAACAATTGATTATTTCACCAAATGGGTAGAGGCAATCTCCTACTCCATGTTGAAGGCTAAGCATGTGGCTTGGTTCTTAGAAAACAACATCGTATGCCGGTTTCAAGTGCCCCAAGAGATCATTTCTGACAACGGTTCCTACTTCAAGGGGGAGGTTCGAAGGATCATGGAGTTGTACAATATTGGGCATCACAAGTCTTCATTGTATCGACCACAAGCTAATGGGGCTGTAGAAGCAGCTAATAAGAATGTGAAGAACATCCTAGCCAAGATGGTAGTGACATACAAAGAATGGGCTGACAAGCTTCCATTTGCCTTACAGGGTTATAGAACTTCTATTCATGCATCAACTGGGGCAACACCTTTCTCTTTGATCTATGGTAGTGAGGCAGTGCTTCTTATTGAGGTGGAGATATAATCTTTGAGGGAATTGGTGGAAACCAAGGTCTTAGGAGAGGATTGGGTTAAGGTGAGATATGAACAATTGTCTTTGATAGATGGAAAGAGGGTTATGGCATAATATTACGCATAAGGGTACCAAAAAAGGATTTTTAAGGTATTCAACAAGAAGGTGAAACTGAGAAACCTTAAAGAAGGGGACTTGGTCCTAATGGTGCTTAGAGATGAGACTTTTGACCCAAGAAGGAAGATGAAGCCAAGGTGGGTTAGGCCTTTTGTAAGGTTGAATTTATTCAACTATGTGTTGGCTTTATTCTTTGCCAAATTTGTTTGTAATTCAGCAATTAGAAACTCTGTATTTAGGTGGGAATTATGTAAGGGTTGTGTGTGAGAGAGTGTGAAGATTTGATCAAGCGTGTGCATTCAAAAGCATTCTCGCGACTGGATCTCGCGACTGACTCGCGAGTAGTGACTCACCAGAAATGTCACACATGTGAAGCATGTAGGAAGTTGAAGGGTCAGGACAGCTGGATCACAACAGGACAAAAAGTACAGTCCAACCATTCTGTTATTTGGTGACTGGAACTCACGACTTATCCCAGTCGTGAGTCACTTGCACCCTTTGTTTTGCAGAAAAATGACTTTCTACATTTCTTCTCATACCCTACTATAAATACCTTTATACCTACGAAATATAGAGAGCTTCTGGAGAGAATTTTAAGAGATAAACCCTAGAGAACAATAAGATTGATTCATCCATAATCTTATACTTTTGATTCTTAAGTTCCTCTCCTCTCACCCTTTCCATTGTCATACCCTTGAGAGGATCTTTAGCCAAATCCTTACCTCACCATATTCATATTAGTGAGAATGTTATTTGGTGCTTGAGAAGCAGTTCAAAGAGGACCAATTCATTTGGATGATGAAATGGGCTTATTGCAGGTTCCGGTAAGCTAGAGAAGACAAGGTTAGGCTTAACCCTGTTGGAGCAAGAAGGTTGGAGAGCTTAGGTGCGTTAGGTAGATTAAGCTTGGAGGGTCTATTATTATTCATATATCCCAACTGATTTTCTAGTGGATCACTTTTCCACTTGGAAGGCGGCGGTGAGGTTTTTCGCTAAGTTCTTTGGTTTCCTCTTCGATAATACGTGCTGGTATTATCTTGTGTTTGCATCTCTCTAACCCTTACTCTTTGATTTTAATTAATGTTGTGCTGTGATGAAATTATGGCTTAGAGTTATTTGCTTGTTTGGATATAGCTTGTACTTATCACTCCGCACATACATTGTTTGAGTATAAGCTTGTCTTGGTAGTTTTGAAATTGGGGGTCTAAACATTCGTTAGTGTTTTACACATCAAGTGAACTTTCACCTTTTATCATTAAGAAGATCATGTCTGGAGGTGTTACAAGAATCACAAATTTGGATTGGGAAGAGATGCTTTGCCTAATCAACATGGATAGACTTCGGAAATACCACATTTAAAAGGAAAAAAAAAAAAAAAAAAGGAGAAAAAAGCCTGCTAGGAAAAAATTAAGCAAAAGAACCCTGCTATATTGAAAACTCGAAAGGGTGGTCTAGGCAAAAGTTAGGGGAAAAGACCATGGGCATGAAAAAAATTCCCGAAGGGACGTTATGGGCAAAAATTACATAGCAAAGGAAAAGAAAAGAAAGAGAAAATTATGAATAAATAATGACAATAAGCAAAGATAATAAAAGGAAATTCTCTCATTGCTCAAATTAAAGGATAATAAGATTGTTTTCGTGGGGGTATTTGGAACATTCCAATCCTTTATTAAATTCAAAAACAAAAACATGAGAATCATAAAAGTGCAGAAAAGTAAAATATGGGGCCCCTTAAGGTGGTCACTTAGTCCTTCTTGCCTTCTTGCTAGTCTTCATGCAAGCTTTCTCATCCTTCAAAATCCACTTCATGTCATCCTCCAACCGTTGCTTGTACCTTGTAGTGGGGTAGATGTATTTAGGAGGAATAATTTCTTTCTTCACCCTACGACGTGTCCAAGCCTCGTTGATCTTGTTGGTGAACACCGCAGTGTGGAAGGCACCTTCATCATTAGGAGTTCCATGACGCTCTCCAAATTGCCTTGAGATACGACAAGTGGAGTAGTAATAACAGCATCGAAGCCCAATTAAAGTCACATAGTGGTCCTTGCAGCAACTATGGACCATGCTTGAGATATGCCACCATTCCATGACCCATTAAATGTCAGTCTCCTTAAGGCGACCCATAAGCTCCATGTACACCTCATAGCTCATGTCACTCTAATGAAGCCAGCAGTCTCTAAGATGCTGAGGAAGGTAAGTGTTGAGGGGTACAATCGGGGGTTAAAGCAACCGAAGCCTCTCTTGTAGCCATATTTGAAAAAAAAAAGAGGAAGAAGGAAAAAAAAAAGAAAAAAAAAAAAAGAAAGAGGAAAATTGGAAAGCGTGAGTGGAGGGAAAAAAAAAAATGATGAAAGACGATATAAGATACGTAGATGGGTTGAAAACAGAAAGGCAATCCATGCAAAATTAGAGGAATCCCGTTAGGTTGAGAATCTAGGCAAAAGTTAGGGATTATACCTGAAGAAGAAGAGGACTTCCCACATAGAAGCTTATTTCCTTCCTATGAAAGGCATCCAAACCATTGACGGTTTCCGCCAAGATCAAACCCACCGAATTACCTCTTTTTAGCTCGTTAGCCACCATGCACATCTGAAGATCCACACAATATGACTTTTGAACCAAGAAATACCTTCTAAGGGTACATAAGCAGAGGGCATGAAGAAAGTATGATTGTGGCCTCTCACCCTCAAGAAGGGCCGAACTGGAAAAATAATCAAAGATTAGCCTAAGGTTAAGTTTGCCAAGGACGCACCACCTATTTGCCATGGCAGTAGGGACACCTAACATGACTTGCAACAAGGAAGGAAGATCCTCACCCATGGTAGGGAAGATGAGGTCATCAATCTCCAGTTCACCCATGATAGCAACAAATTCCTCGATAGTGGGGCATAGCTCTATTAAGTTGAAGTGGAATACATGCCGAGAAGGAACTCAATAGTTGGCAGCAACATGAAGAAGTGGCTTATACACCCTAATTTCATGGTAGGGGAAGATGTACGAAAGACCATAGGGAGTGATGGAATCCTTGAAATCAAGGCCAAGCTTTCTAATCTAAGTGGAGACATCAAAAGGAGAATTTTTTTTGCCTTTAAGGGACTCAAAAAAGTGTTCTTTGGATTGGAAATACGTTGGTGAGAGTTTTAGACTCAAACGGCTACTTTATACATAAATAAGTAGGTTAGGGTTTTTCTGATTCGCAACTCACATATGCAGAGTCAACCCTGCGTGTGCAAAGTCAATGTTGCGTACGCAAGCTCATCTCCACGTACACATGACGCTTGGAAGAAGCCTATGTTCCCCTATTTTAAGCATCGTTTACTTACTCCAAAGCATCCTTAGGGTTCCTGTGACCTAAAGAATCATTTAAGACACATTCCAAGCATAAGATTGCAAGCATCAAAGAAGCAAAGTTGTATAGAAGTATACAATTTATGATATATCTTGTAAATTAAGTCCTAAGTTCCCAATCAAAAACATAAATGTAAAAATATATTCTTAATACAATCCTTTGTCTTAAATTGAATTCAAATGTTGCTAAAAGGGAAAGAAATACATTAAAAGCAAAAAAAGAAAAAAGCTATGTGTTGTATGCCTATATGTGTTGTGACTGTAGGAAATCAACGGTGCCGCCTTTTCCTCGGTTGGTAGCTAAGAGTCGCCTTCGAGTCTTCTTCCTCACCGCCATCATCGTTGTCATCATCATCATCACCACCACTGCCTCGATGGTGCACTCCTCTAGGACCGTACAGTTCCTCGAGTAGTTGGTCACCTCCAACTTGAGATTCTCAGCCAACCACACCAACTCCTTATGCTCTTGGATAATGGGCTGCAATTCAAAGAGAGAAGGGTTAATGATTGAAACAAAAAGAGAGAAATTTGGCAAAAAGAGAAAGGACAAGAGGCAAAAAAAGAACTCACCGCTTGAGTGTTGGGAGGGAAAGGATAGCCCATGACATTAGGATTACGAGGCAGAGCACACTTTTGAGCAAAGCCATTAAGGCCATAAGCATAGACCGTCCAAGGGAGATGTGGAGGATTAATGAGCTCACCAGCAGTAGGTCCCCCCTGTTACAATTTCCCAAATTAAAAGTCATGACAAATAAGGAAAAGGAAAAAAGGAGAAGAAGAAAAGATTGAGCATATTCCTGAACAGTAAGGGTAGGCATGAGGTGAGTGATGTTGAACTCCTTATAGTCTAACCCCCCAAGAAGTTGCTTGGCATAGGAAATGCCACTCCCCTATGAGTTGTATTCAGCATCAGTCATGGAGTGTAGGGCAAGCATGAACTCAGGAGTGTCCATCGAAATCTGTGGGTCATCCTTACCCACAAACTAGTACCTCACCCTTTTTGTCAAATATAGCGGCCTCAAGCCTGCTCTTTTAAGGGGTTGGGTATTCTCCGAAGTAATGAGAGCGGTATGCTCCAAGTCTCTAGTAGCAAGAAGGGGCTAGTCAACCCATGTGGTTTAGTTTACCTATAATGGTGCAAGGTTAGAAGAAGAGTATTCTAAGAAAATGCATGAAGAAGCATGAACAACTGGAACTCTTAAACTTACCTCATCCAAAATTAACCATGTAAGGTGGGCCATCACTTGAGGAAAATCATTCAAGACTAGGTCGGTGCCTGGAGTTATGAGACCATACCTAACAACCCACAATTGCAAAACAAAGCACAAATCACATGTTAGATGCAAGATGACAGATGCAAGATGACAGTTTTCAAGAATGAAAAGATAACTAACCTCAAAGAGCTTCCAAGGCCCTATCAGCTATCGCAAGGTGCCCCGATTGAGAGTATCATGAGTGGAGTAGAGATAGGCAAGACATGCCTGCCTCCAGTTAGCCTTCTGTGCCTTTCCAAAGTCCTGAAAGAGGGTTAACAACCTCAACGACACTATTTGACTACCATTGGCAAAGAGATAAGCCTCCAACAAGTGGAGAACGAAAGCCCTAACCATACAGACACACTCTTCTGTGGTCCTTTGTGGGAGGAATATGTAGTCCATCAACAAATCGAAGTAGCGAATGGTCTCAGTGAAGTACTTCCTCCCCAACATGTTGAGACCCAGCTAGATGCCCGATGCATCATCCAAACTAATAATGGCCCCTTCGAAGTTAAGGTAGCTCATGCAATAAAAGTTGTATGGAGTCACCGTTATCTCCTGCTTTACAATATGAAAGGTGTGGATAGTATCCCACCACCTTTCAATGAGGCACTGCACCTAGGTAGAGCTTGCAGACTTCTCCGAAAGAAGACTGATGATAGGCTTAAAGCCTGCCTCCTGGATATAGCCCCTGGTTTTGGGGACAAGAAGGTTGTACCACTCCACCACCTTATTGGTGCTTCCCCAACCAGTATAAGGGGATGATGACTGCAAAAAATGAAAAATGATGTTAGATCCCTGATTCAAGCAGAATTTAGAAAATATGATGTTTTGGTACAAGAATGAAGATAAAAAGAGGATGTCGTGATATGCGGATGCAAAAATGACAACAAAAGGATATTAGGATTGTGCATAGAAGTGAAACAAATGAAAAATAAGTTAAAATGGGCAGAGTAGAGCTTTTGCCAAACGTCTCACATACGTGGCTCAAAGCCTACGTATACAGACAAGACCTCTCGTACGCAGAGCCTGAAGAACAGAGCTGCATACGCATGAATATAAGTTGCGTATGCAGGCCCAAGCCCACTCACGCAAAAACATAGACAGAAGCAATTCTTTGACATTTTTCAAAGATACATAATTCAAAATCAATCCTAGATATGTTCCTACCCCTCCTAAGGTATCATGTTTTCATCTAAACCCATCTCATAGCAAAACCAAATCATTTATATGGCCAAAAACACATTGAAATAGAAGATCAGAGATAAACATGAAAATGGGAAAAGTTTGAAAACTTTCAATTCAGCGATGAGAATGTGATTCTTTGGCCGGTATGTCAATGGTGGAGACCCTACCAACCTCATTGCTCTGCTCTAGTGGGTAAGGTGGAAGGCATCAGAAGATAAAACATAGGAGGACTTCTTGGCCTTGGATGCCATTGGAGAAGATGATGAGAAAATGAGAGAAAATGAGAAAGTGAAAGGGTTTGAGAAAATGAGAGAGTTAGAAAGTGAGAGAAAGAAATAGGAGAAGGAGGTTTTTGTAGAGAAAAAAAGACCATTAGGGAGAATGTGAAAAGGTGAAGGAGTTGAAGAGAATGAAGAAGAAAAAGAAACGATTGGTAACCATTGGGAAAAATGAAAAGGCAGGAACACACCTGACAGCTAAACTACGTGTAGTTTAGTAGTTTAGGCCTCACCACTAAACTACGTATAGTTTAGTCATGAAGAGTAAAAAAAAAAAAAAAAAAAAAAAAAAAAAAAAAATTCCATTAAGAAAAAAGGGAACATCTTAAGACTACCCCAATTAAGGCATAAAATTATCAAAGGGCTCTTTAGTGAACGGTAAAGGAAGTAGAAGACTCTTCCCCCGAATCAAGCACATCAAAAACCATCCCCAGTAGATCAAGCACATCAAAGACCATCCTCAGTGGTTCAAGCACATTGAAAACACCATCCCTATGAAGGAAGCAGAAGACTCTTCTCCAGCAAATCAAGCATCTCAAGAACACTATCCTCAGTAAGGAAGCAGAAGATTCTTTCTCAAATAGATCAAACCTATCAAACATCATCATAGAGGAAGCAGAAGACTCTTCCTCAATAGTTCAAGTGTGTCAAGCACCATCCCCATGGAGGAGGTAGAAGATTCTTCCCTAATGGACCTAAGCACATTAAAGCAATCCCTAGTGAGGAAGTAGAAGATTCTTCCCCCAAATATCCCTAGTAAAGAAGCAAAAAATTCTTCTCTAGTGAGTCCTATACACCAAAAATCCCCAGCAAAGAAGCAGAAGATTCTTCCTTGAAATCCTCAACAAACCATGAAGGATGCATAAGATTCTTCCCTAGTGGATCACACATCTACACTACTCCTCAGTGAGTCTGTCCATACTGCTTCTCAGTGAGTTTCTTATCCCCATGCAAGTCGTGAGAGGCAGAAGATTCCTCCTCATACACATCTACTTCTCAGCGAGTTTTTCCACCATTCCTAGTGGATTCAACAATCAACACTACTCGTGCACATATCTTCTGGGAATTGAACATGTAGGCACGGTAGAAAAATGTAGAGATAGTGATAGAGAAAAAGACCAAGTCTTGGATGCCTCTTAACATCAACCATCATTCTCTTTTATGTGCTAGGTACCAGTACCAATGTCATATCTAAAAGCTTTGGTGGCTAGTCCCTTACCCCTTTTATTCTTATTTCATTTTTCTAGATTTTAACCATCTAAAGCTCCTTTGTTGACTTCCTCTTATGGGAGATCCCTTTTAAGTAAGTCCAAATGCTTCTTCAAGGCCAAGGTTTCTTATTATTTCCCCAAGGCCTTAAAAAGAACATTTCAAAGTTCTAGGACTTTGATGTTGACCTCTCATGACTTGTTTCTTTTCTCAAAATAGGGTGGATCCCTTCTTGATGATAGTGTAGCCGGAAAGGATCCTGGCCGCCTTCCTTCGTAGTCATCCTCATCTACTCTACCCAAGGTCCTAGGTTTCTTTATCAGGTGCTGGACCCGAAATCACAAGCTATCCCTATCATCCATTCCTTGGTTGTGGACATCTGATTTTGACAGGACACCCTTCGTCTTTTGCACCCACCTCTTATCATGAGCATGCCATTCTGAGTTGTCCACATTCGAGATCCCTTGTGCCAGTCTTTCTTCAAGGATCCCTCCCTAAGGCTCCTCCCTTCTTTATTTCTAAGGACCAAGCCTTTCTTCCCTTTTTCCTTACCTTCATGGGCTGGGTCATTCCCATTTTTAAGGGTCTGGCTCCTTATTACATTTTTAACCTCAACAGTATTCTCATACCTTTTGGAGGGTAAAGGATTGGCTTTTATAGGATGGTCACTATAACGGCCTCTTTGGTTCTAGCCATAATAATGGTGGTAGTTATGGAACACATTTATAGGGATTTATTTCCCATGACACCCAATTGTCGAATAAGAGCCATTACTTTAGCACCCAAACTTCGGAGGTTACCATTGGCCATTAGTATACTCATTTAATGGAGAAATTATAAGGTCCTCATGATGGACAAGTAATGTAGTTCACCATTCCACTAAAAGACTCCCACCTGTTTAAAATTGCTAAGTTAGGAAAAAAATTAAATAGAAATTGACTATTAACTTAGCAATTTTAAACAAGTGTGAGTCTTTTAATGAAATGAACAAGTGTAAGTCTTTTAGTGAAACGGTGAACAAGTGACGTAGTCCACCAAGAACACCTTATTATTTCTCCATCTAATGACCCTAGGCCATCTTTATTGTGGGGGGTCCTTTTTTTTTTTTTTTTTTTTTTTTTTTGTCTCAGTCATCCTAAAGTTGCAGACAATAGAAAAGGGTCATCATCCCTATTGTTGGGTGGGTCATAGTGTAGAGATAGCCAGTCTTAGAGATCCCGTTATAGAAGAGATTCTTAAGTTGTCTAATAGAAGTTATCCCATAAGATGCCCCCCATTCTAGGCTCATCATTCATATGGACAAGGGCTCAAATGCCAAGAGTTAAAGGGGTATTTTTGGTAAATTTGTTAACCTTGAAATTTGAAGGGTCGCATTGATTAGTGAAGTGACAATTGGGTGGCCTTGACACTGCCTTTTTGATACGTACGGGATAGGGTGATTAAGAAAGTAGAACTGAGTGGTTTAATTTTTAATTAGCAGGGTTTAACATTAATCCAATATGCTACCCAAACCTTTAATTAGCCAAAATCATAACTGTATCGCACCTCATTTTAATAGTCACATGTGCGATACAATGCGGTGTGGTGCAATTTAAAGTTTAGCCAAAACCATAGCCAAAACCATAATTGCACCGTACCTCATTTTTATGGTCTCATGTGTGGTACAGTGTGGTGTGGTGCAGTTTAGAATTTAGCCAAAACCATAACCGCACCGCACCTCATTTTTGCAGTCAGGATATATAAAACGCAATTTGAAGCTAGTATATTTTTCAAATTTTGGGCGTTTCCTGCCAAGTCCAAAACTGATTTTTCCCTCTATTTTGGGCCAAGATTTAAACTATTAAGTTATTTTTTCTTTATTTTGGGCTGGCTTTCCTAATCAACACTTGCTAGGGTTATTAAACTATTTTTTTTAAATAAATATATTAATATATAGAGAGGGTGTGATGTGGTGCAGTTTGTGCCGTTTTCTTATTATAAAATCGTAAACTGCATTATACCATGTGGTGTAGTGCATTGTTACTTGTAGTGTAGTGCAGTGTAGTTATGCCATTTTGCGGGCAGTTTTTGTGGTTTATGCGGTTTTACAGTTTGGTGAACACCCCTAAGTGTTGCCATGCTAGGGTTTTTATATAGCGAATGGTTCTCTCTCTTTCTCTTCATTTGTTATCTTTGAGCCTTTTGTTCTTAAAATTATTTTTGTTAAGATGCGATTTTTCATGTTTTTGTTGGCTATATTCTGTCAATTTTCTGGTAATTATTTAAGTTAATTACTTGTATTTTGTGGGATTTTTTGTATATGGGTTTAGTCTTAAGTTGGTGATGAATTACTCAAATTAGAGGATTTTGTGATTGGCTTGCGAGTAGGTCAAGACTGCAGCACCGACGAGAGCACACGTGAGTAGAACATGCTAAAGTTTAAAACTCTCTTACGCTAGGGTGTCTCTCGAGAAGCTCGTGGGTAGGTTTGGACATAAAAGGTCGTTTTCGAAGTCGCCACATAGTTTTTGCAATGGTCTAGGAACCATATATATAGTGTCCCTTCTTGGAAGGACCTTTAATCTTACTACCAGAGTATGGGTTCGGAGTTTACGTACGCTTTTAGAAAAGTGTTAGGCACCCAAGATCGCCCAACCCTAAGGTTGGCCTCCCATCATTGTGTCTTGTGTCTTAAACTCACACTTGTATCCTAAACTCTCTCTCTCACACACACAAGCATGCATCTAACATACAATCATGGCATCTTTTTCCCTAAACAAGCATACTTATCTATCCACAAAGCGAAGAAAGCCAAACATGCAAAAGAAATCCTAGCATTCATCTAACAAGTGTAAACCCTATCATACATCTAAAGAAGGCAGCAAGGATATCATCCAACAACACATATCAAAAACAAAGTATCAACACATTAGGAATCCTAATTATACATTTAAGCATGTTTCATCATATCATCAAAATAAAACTAAAACAGAAATGCATGGACATTTCTAATGCATGACTTACCCTTTACTTACCTCTCAACAACACAGCACCTATGGTATTGATAAATGGGCATGTGAATGAATAGCATGGTATAAGAAGAAAAACCCTAATATAGCATGTGATAGCAAACAATCATGTGAGGCAGAGGTACCAACACGTATAAGCATGTGAACAGACTCTAAAAAGGAACAAAACATGTGAAACAAATCAAACAAACAATATAAAGGATCTGGGTTAGGGTTTCTAAGCAAGCACCTGCATACTTAGCCCAAAGCCTGCGTACGCATGCGTGCGTGGGACTTACTCAAAACCCTAACCTAGAAACGAACAAGGCAGAAAATAGAGCATGAACTAAAACCTTAACTCTAGCAAACAAACGTACATTTTAAGCATACCAAAACTTAAACCTAACTTAGAGAAAGCATATTAAAACATGTTTTAACAAACAAACAAAGCAAATAGAGAGATTTAAAGACAAAAAGGAAAGAAAAGAGGTTAAAAAGGAATACCTCACAAAAAGCTTGCCAAGCTTGATTTTGACTGTTCCCTTTAGTCAAATCTATCACAATTTAATAAAATAGTGATTAGCAATGTTAAAATATAAGGATTGGGGCCAGAAAAGGTCCCAATCAAATAAAAATGACTTAAGGGTGTTTTGTGAAAAATTCCTTTTTGATTCACTATTTTCTAGCAAATCTTTGGTTTTTCCCGTGGGATTTTAGTCTTTTTGAAAATGTACTATGTAAGGCATTTTATAGTTGAAAAAAATGGAGTTTGGAACAGCTCCCAAACGATGTGGGATTCATTTCAAATCTCAGCCATTATTGCAGAAAACTTGCCTTTTTTATGCTTCTGAAACCCTAGCTACGTATGTAGGAATGTGCCTGCGTTCATATGCTTTGGCTCGCGTACATAGGCTGCAACCCACATACGCAGACCATGGGCCACTTTGGTCATTTTATTTCCAAAAATAGATTTTTGCTCATTTAAAAGGTTATATTTTCCATTTTAACACTCCTCAAGTCAATTTAATGTCTGATTGGGCCCTAAACTAGAATTAGGCCTTAGAGTTCGAGCATCAATGGGGAACGAGGGCCCAAGTCGTACGGGATACAAAATGCAGTTTCTACAGATGCCATCTTTTGGTTCGTGAGCTTCGCTAACAGAATCAAAGGAATAAGAGACGAAACATTTCGTTTCGATGTATAGCTCAGGCCCAACCCACGCACACGAAACACATCACGTATACATGGGGCGGGGTGCAACTCCAAAGAGTTGTGTGGGATTCGTATGTCTAAAGTCCTACCTTTGTGGCTCGGGAAATGAGCAACGACAAGTTCACTATTCGAGAACCTGTTTTGCCATTTGCAAGTAAATGGCAAGTGATTCACTATCCTAGAGTCACCTTAAAAAAAAAAAAAAAAAAAAAAAAAAAAAAAAAAAAAAAAAAAAAAAAAAAAAAACAAACAAACAAAGGGTGCTCTTACGAGCTAACCCAAAAAATAACAAAAGGATATAGTCTATGTGGTGTCCGTTCGGGGCTTTTGCCTCAAACTTCTTCAGGTGACTTGTTCCTCTCATCTTCTTCACTTCTTTCTCAACCTTTTTGGGTGAGGCTCTTGCCTCATGTCATTTCGATGAAGCTAGCGGTCCCTAAGGTGCCTTGGGAGGTAGGTGCTAAGAGGAATGGTGGGAGGTTAAAGCAACCGAAGTCTCTCTTGTAGCCATATCTGAAAAAGAAGAAGAAAAAGAAGAAGAAAAAGTGAGAGAGAGGGAGAGAGAGAGAGCGTGAAAAAAGTGCACAAGCTATCATTCACATTCGAAGGTCTATACAATACGAGTTTTGAACAAAAAAGTACCTTGCAAGAGCACACAAGCAAAAGGCATGAAGAAAATATGAACGTGACCTCTCACCCATAGGAAGGGCTAAACCGAAAAAATACTAAAAAACCAACTTAAGGTTGAGCTTCCCAAAGACACACCACCTATTTGCCGTGGTGGAAGGGATGCCTAACACGACTTGCAGTAAAGAGGGAAGATCCTCGCCCATGGAAAGGAAGATGAGATCATCAATCTCCAGTTCACCTATGATGGCAGCAAATTCCTCGATAGTGGGACATAGTTTTATTCTGTTGAAGCGGAATACATGTTGAGAAGGAACCCAATAGTTGGCAGTAGTACGAAGAAGAGGCTCATCCACCCTAATTTTATGATATAGGAAGATACAAGAGAAATTGTAGGGAGCGATGGAATCCTTGAAGTCAGGACCAAGCTGATGGATTTAAATGTGAATGCAGCGGAAAATAAGTTTTGAAACGGATCTACTGCATTCGATATTGATAACATGCATAAAGTAAATTTCAGAATTTGAGAATAAGAGATCGTACCTTGAAGCGGTGAATTTCAAAACTGAAGATTGAAGCACTTGGGAATACTTTTAATCTTCACTCCAATTCCACTAACGCCCAAGATGTGTGGTCTCTCAATTGGTAACAAAGGGATTATTAGAGAGTGACTTTCACTCACTTGCACACCATTACAATGATGTTTTTCTTACACATACATTTCTGTACGTTTTTCCCTTTATATCTAACCAATATATCTAATTGGTCTGGCCTTTTGGGCCTTACTAATTGGGCTTAAGTGTGTGGCTTGGAGTGGGACCAAAAAGGACCAATAAGACATTAGGTCCAATGAGCCTTGGGCTTTTCTGTCAACTCTTGACAAGTCCAAAGTTACCATTAACTATATTTAATACCACTATATAAATATAGTTACACTCTAGGTCTTATCTATAAATTATATCCTAAGACTTTATTATACATGCAACCCCTTCATAAAATATTTGTAGTAATACAAAGTCAATAATGTAGACTGTCACTTTGTGAATTACTACATCTTAATCCTTGAGTACCCGGTTTAATCCTTTAAATTATTCATCATATATTTATGAAATCTAATTTCATAAATATATACTTTAGTAACTACTTACTAAAGTGGTTAGGCCTAACTCTCTGAATAACAAACCCATTAAACTTATCTCAAGGGAATATTTTATATCTCCGTTAAGAGACTATGAATTCCATCTTGAGAATATATGTTCCATCAACACTAAATGTGGCTGCCCAATATACTTAGGTTTTGACCGTTACTTTAGATCTCACTCTTGATATATCAAAGCAACATACACCTTATGATCAGGTCCATTATTCTCTTAGGACTAAGAGTTCATGCAAATGTAAGTCGTGAGATTTATTATTCATTTGACAGTCCTTAGGCAAATAATAAATCTCACAGCGGTCCAGTTCAATATGTCTTAACTCTTAAAACATATTAACACATCAACTAGAAGTCTTCACTTCCATGATTAAGACAAATCATTGTAGTTGATATGTTATAGTCTTCGCAGATGAAATGCCCAATTTCATCACCGACTACGAACTATAATTCTGAGTTTACAAAGAACTTGTGATTTATATCTTTTGTGACTCTTCACATAAATCACATACTATGCATCTCATGGACTATATGATAATGTCCGAATATTCATGTTACCATTATTTCAGATAATAATAAAACAAATTTATTAAACATAATATTAAGTCATACATAATGTCAAACACAATGTCACACTTAATATCATGCATAGCATCTTACAATAGGATTTAAGAGCACCAATCCTAACACAAGCCTCCTAATCTAAGCTGAGAATTAAGTGAAGAGTTTTTTACCATTGGGGGAACTCAAAAAAGTTTTCTCTAGGTTGGAAATACATTGGTGGGGTTCTAGACTTAAACAGATACTTTTATACTTAAGTCAGTTAGGGTTTTTTTGATTCGTGGCCCACATACGCGGAGTCAATCCTGCTTATGCAAAGTCAAAGTTGCGTACGTAGGCTCATCTTCACATATGCATGGCACTTGGCAGAAGCTTATGTTCCCCTATTTTGAGCAGAGTTTTTCACTCCAAGGCATTCCTAAGGGTTTTTGTAGCCTAAGGGATCATCCAAGACACGTTCCAAGCACAAGATTGCAAGCATCAAAGAAGCAAAGTTATATGGAAACATACAATTTATGATATAGCTTGTAAATTAAGTGCTAAGTTCCCAATTAAAAGCATAAATGTAAAAAGATGTTCTTAATACAATCCTTTGTCTCAAACTAAGTCCAAGTGTTTGCTAAAGAAAATAAAAACCATAAAAGCAAAAAAAGAAAAAAAAAAGATGTGTGTTGTATGCTTATATATCTTGACTGTAGGTAATCAATGGTGCCGCCTATTCCTTTACCAATAGCTAGAAGTCGCCTCTAAGTCCTCCTTATCATCGCCATCACCTCCATCATCATCACACCGCCTGGGTGGACCACTCCTCCATCCATGAATAGTTGGTCACCTCCAACTTGAGATTCCTGGCCAACCACACCAACTCCTCATGCTCTTGGATAGTAGGCTACAGTTTAAAGAAGGAAAGGTTAGTAACTGAAATAAGAAGAGAAATTTGGCAAAAAAGGAAAGGGCAAAAGGAAAAAAGAACTCACCGATCGAGTGTTAGGAGGGAAAGGATAGCCTATGACATTGGGATTATGGGGCATTGCATACTCCCGAGCAAAGCCATCAGGGTCGTAAGCATAAACCGTTCAAGTGAGATGTGGAGGATCAACTAGCTTACTAGCAGTGGGTTCCTCCTGTTACAGTTTTCTACATTAGGAGTCATGACAAACAAGGTAAAGGAAAGGAAAGAAGAAGAAGAGATTGAGCATATACTTGAGTAGTGAGGGAAGGCATGAGGTGGGTGATGTTGAACTCCTCATAGTCTAACCCCTCAAGAAGTCGCTCGGCATGAGGAACACCACTCCCCCATGAGTTGTATTCAGTATTAGTCATGGAGTGTGGGGTAAGCATGAACTCAAGAGGGTCCATAGGGATTTGTGGGTCATCCCTACCCATCAACTGACATTAGACCCACTTTGCTAGGTATAGCGCCCTCAAGCCCGCTCCTTCAAAGGGTTGGGTGATCTTTGAAGCAATAAGAGCAGCAGGCTCTTGTGAGAGACCGCAAAAGTGCCTCTAAAAAAAGAGAGGTTTTTGAGTGCTTTTTAGAGCATCTCTTTTTGGGTAAGTGGAATGGAGTCGCCACTTATTTTTTATACCAAAACAATAAGAAAAACTAAATACAAAAAATACATGACTGAACTATACCATTCTCATTAATTGAATAAAAAAAGTACACATTTGAAAATTTGAAAAATTACATGGCTTTGGGTCCTAGTTACAAACTTCCAAATAATTACATGGCTTTTTGTCCTAGTTACAAACTACCCAAAATAAAAATAAAGACAAGGCTTAGATCTACTTATACAAAGACCTATGAACTGGCTGACGTACTGTACCCTTCCCAGAAATCCTTGGATCTCCTTTTCAGTTCTTGGGGCTTCATCTCTACAATTGCCTTGATTTTGTCAGGATCAACTTCCATTCCCCTCTAGCTTACCATAAACCCTAATAGCTTTCTGGATGTTACTACAAAAGTGCACTTCTTTGGATTCAATTGTAACTTGTAGAATCAGATTCTTTCAAAGAACTTTCGTAAAGCTGGCATATGTCCTTCACGGTCTTTGGACTTCACTATCATGTCATCGACATAAACTTCTACTTCTTTATGGATCAAGTCATGCAACAAAGTGGTGGTTGTACGTTGGTAAGTAGCACCAGCATTTTTAAGGCTAAATGGCATGACTTTGTAGTAATATGTCCCCCATGGTGTAATAAATGAGGTTTTCTCCATATCTTCTGGAGCCATCTTAATCTGGTTGTACCATAAAAATTTGTCTATAAATGATAGCAAAGCATGACTTGCTGTATTGTCAACTAGGACGTCAATTTGAGGCAAAGGAAAGTCGTCCTTTGGACTAGCCTTATTCAGATCTTGAAAATCTACACACATTTTGACATTTCCATCCTTTTTTGGCATCAGAACCACATCAACTAACCATTCTGGATAGTTGACCACCTTCAGGAATCCTGTATTGTACTGTTTCTCAACTTCTTCCTTGATCTTGAGAGTTCATTCTGGCTTAATTCTTCTCAACTTTTTCTTGACTGGCTTTTTGGTTGGATCTGTTGGAATGTAGTGCTGTACTATATCTGTATCAATCTTAGGCATGTCTTCTTATGACTAGGAAAAGACCTCTTTGAATTCTGTCAGGAGTGCCACTAATGCATATTTCTCTAAAATGGTTAGGGTATTACCCACTTGTATCATTTTAGGTTTATCATCAGTTCCTAGGTTAATGGATTGAGTTTCTTCTTTTATGGGTTCAAGGTGTCCATGTTTTAATTCCTTATTATTAAGAGTTTCTTTACCAATTTCAGAAATAAAAACATTCAAAGCTAACAAATAAGCAGAATCAAAAATCATATTAAAAGGAAAAGAGTACCCAACATACTCAGACTTAACTAAATCAGACTCACCTGTAAAACTATCACAAACAGACTTAACAAGAATAGAAATACTAGCAAAAATATACTCAATAGGGACGGAAACAATGTTCTTGGTAAGGGTGACTAGCTTGACGGTCTTGATCTTCTTGGCAAGTGTAACTGACTTGACGGTCTTGATCTTCTTCATGGAGTCCTCCATAGGGTGGGTGGCTCCCTCCCATGCTCAATTCTTTAACTCAGTAGTAGCTTCAACATTGGTAGGTGGCTTCTAGTAAGTTCCTTCTTCCCTTAGCATCAACACCGGGGGGTCTTCACCTATATAGTCCATGCCTTTATCATGAATCCATATCTGTGGGCTTGTCAGTCTCTAAATGTAGGGGTTTGAAGTATCTCCTCCCCTTGTGATGTGGGCAATTTTTGTTAGGATGTTCAAGTCGGTGTCTTGGGGTTTGAAGTGTCTCCCTCTATTCGTGGATGTTGGGCCATTTGATTGGGGTTCGAAGTGTCTCCCTCCATTTGTAGGTATTAGGTTGTTTGATTGGGGTTCAAAGTGTCTCCCTTTGTTTGTGGGTGTTTGGTTATTTACTTGGGGTTTGAAGTGTCTTGTAGGTCAAATATGGGGTTGTGATGTTACAGCAACAGAGTTTCTTCTGTGCTTACAGGCTTCAATATCGTAATGGGAGTGATAGGCTTGGAACTGGAGCTACTGGCTTGAATGTCGACCGTAGGTTCT
Source organism: Quercus gilva (assembly GCA_023621385.1). Classification (NCBI taxonomy): domain Eukaryota; kingdom Viridiplantae; phylum Streptophyta; class Magnoliopsida; order Fagales; family Fagaceae; genus Quercus; species Quercus gilva. The sequence goes on along the minus strand of CM042473.1, from coordinate 60,621,705 downwards.
CTTTGCAGCCTTCCTTTAGATCTTGACCAAATTCCCCCCTAATGATAGGCTTGGCCGAGTTAATTAAAGCTAAGACCCCATCTATATCAATCAATCAACTAAACAAACACATACAACATGCAATGCAATTTTAACCAGGACTGACCTAAGGGTAGGTTCTAAGTCATTATGTTATAGGGTGGGTTTGTTGTTTCATTGTTTCCCATAGCTAGGATGTTACACCACCCAACTTATAATGTAATGAACATTGCGTTGGTCCGAATGGCATGGTCTGTCCTTTACAATCAACAAGAAATGATCTTGTACATTTTTAGACCCCTTAAAACACAAGTTGTTTAACCTCGTTATTTAGCTAAGTGGTTACTTAGATAAATTATTCAAATTTAGGTTAATACAAGCAAATCATATCATGTAAATAATGCGAAAATATAAAGAGCACAAGATATGATAACCCAGGAAAACCTGTTGGGACATAAGTGATTTATTGTTAGGAATATATGTCACTATTTTATTTAATTAGCTAATCCTTTGACAAAATGCACTTTCCTTGTAATTGGGTAGATCTAGGATGTGTTTAATGCTTCAAGAAACAAGGTTTCAAGTTTAAGTGTTTAAAACTATGCAAGTCTGTCTAAGAATCAAGGAATGAAGTGCAGGATTTTAAAGCTCAATAGCTAGCATCTATCAAGGTTTAAAAGCTACTAAAGCCCATGGCTCGACAGTTAGCTCAATAGATAGGGTATCTGTCGAGGTTTATGAAGTTCAGTTTTTCAAGCTGATTTTCATCTAATCCGTGAATATATGTTTAGGCTTTCTTTTCTCACAACCTTAAATATATATAAGGATTATTTTAAGGGCCAAAAAAGGTGACGACAAGTTGTATAAGAGCATAATTCCACAAGTGTGAAGAATAGTGTGACTAGAAATCTAGTTTGCTCTAGTTCTTCACGAAGCTGCTGTGTTTGTACATTGTAGGGTTTTGTGACCAAGCAACTTCATGATCTTCATTGTCTGGATGACTTGAAGAACTTTGCAGCCAACATTCTTCTCAAGCTGGTGATCAAGTCGCATACTGGGATCCATGTAATTGGTTAGTCACGTACTGGGAGTCGTGCATTGAAAAGGAGAGATTGTCATTACAGAACAAGTCCAATTAGGTATTGGGGTAAGGGTTCAAATGTAGGTTTGTATAAGTTACTGGGATTCCTTTATTTGTGATCGCTTGTTTTGATAATTGTGGATTCTCGGGAGTGGTGACCTTAAAATCACCCGGTGGAGTTTTCGCCGTGTAGGTTTTCCCCATTCGTAAACAAATCACTGTGTCAATTTATTTTCTGCTGCATACTTTAGTTAATTGGTGATTTGTTTGTGCTGCCACGTACAATTGCATGTTAATTTGACTAATTAATTAACTTGGCTAATTAATCAATTAATTCATCACAAGGAGTCAATACGTGTTTGGCCTATCAAAACCAAACCAATAAAAAACCTGGGGAGGATTTAACCTAGCTATTCTCAAGGTAAAATAGATCCACTATGAAAGAATTGAAATTTGTACAATAAGACTTAGACCACTAACATCCTATTGCTATCTCATGTAGAAAACTTACTACCACGACCATGTGATAGCTTTGAGTCCACAGACTACTACTTTCCTTGATCCACTGCAACCACAAGTACTCCCACTTGTGACTTTAAGATTCCACTCAAAGGTTTCAGATCTTCTTTAAGTTCTTTATGCACCAATTGAAGCGATTACCAAGTTCTTGACATGAATCTTGATCTTGATAACCTTAAATGTGTATAAAGGTAAATACCTATAGATCTCACAAGAGATTCAACACACAGCACATCAAAGACTTCTAAAACGTAGTTAGGGTTTTTCTTTTTATACTTGGAGTAAAAAATAAAACCCTAAACGTCAAACGGGCTTGGGCTGAATTGGAAATTCTGTAGAAAAATAAGTCTACACGAGATTCGATTGATCGAGCCTTGCAGATTTAGATCAACAAATCCTGCAATCACTCGATTCCAATTTTACAAATAAACACACTTTAAGCAAGCCTAAACCTAGACTCTAATGTTTTGATCATGGTTTGCCAACACATTACAAATTGAAGTTCTAATACATTTAGTTCCTAAAGTCTTAGAACCTAACAAAATCCCCCTTTGGCAATCCGTGACAAAACACATCACAAAAATGAAATGCTTAAAGTTACAAACAGCCTAGTCAAATTTAAGATGCCCAAATACAATTCAACCTAACTACTATCTATTAGTTTCTAGTTTAGACAATAGCCACGACTGAATTAACCTGTAAATTCCTGAAACATTCAACAAACACATAAACACATGCGTGGAAAATACAAGTAAACCAAAATAAATTCTTGATTTCACAAAACATAAAGTAAAAGACATATACCAGGAATAAACTCATAATATAAATCAATAACCAATGTATCATATGTGAAACAAGAAATAATAAAAGAAATAAAAAACATAGTGTCTCCCCCTAACATATACAACCTATAAATGATAAATACATCAAAGGCAAAAATAATACATCAAAAGCCATAAAACAAAGTACCTCAAGTGCTAAGATACAATCTAGCTCCAAAACAAAAATTCCCTTTATCAACAAAAACTCCCCTTATCAACATGCATATATACTTTCCCTTTTTGTGACAACTTGCCAAAGGGCAATCATGACTTATCATCAAAAGGTGGAAGCTGCAACGTAGATCCTCTAGTACTCTCCAAATCAGCTCGTAAAGCCTGAAGCTCAGTGAGCACATCCAAGAGAAGCTAACCATGCATCGCCTGAACGGTCATGACAGTGTCCAGCATACTTCGTATAGAAGAATCACTCAATGAAGAAGCAGGATGCTCAATAGCAGTTGTAGGGTCTACAAACTCCTCAGTAGTGGGGTCACTAGTTGTAGGAGGCCTAGATGCACCTGTAGAAGACTCGACTCTAGGGCTCTTAGAGCTTGCTTTCAATTGAGATGCTCTTTGCCAAAGAAAGGTGGCACCTGTAGGAGTTATGATATGTACGGGCTCAAACGCAAGAAAATCCTCTAAACCTAAATCTAACAAAATCCTATGAATAAAAACTGAAAGAAAAGACCATGAGATTTTGCACTACTTCTATGAACCTTAGTAAGAGATTGAATGAAAAGAGTAGGAAAACTCATAGGAGCATCGGTAACTAGGGCATACAAAAATGCACATCTCTCAATGGGAATAATGTGAAGATGAGAGATAGGCCAAATAGAATGACAAGAAATCCGGAAAAACAAATAATTGAGCTCAGTAAGCTCATGAGAAGTGACACGAGGATTATTACCCCAACTGATGGTAGTACCGGTGATAAAATACATAATGTCATCAAGAGGAGGGGTCTTAGTGTATGGGTACATGGGCTGCTGTAACAAAGGTATACCAAGAGCAGAGGCCACTATTATTGGAATAATGATGTACTCTTCACCCCTTATCCAACTCCTCATATACTGAGTGTTGGAATAATTGGAGTAGACAGAGAAGTTTAAATAGAACTTTCTAATCAAAGCAGTCGGAGGAGGATGCTTAACCTCTAAAAGTGGCAACTTGGCAACTAACCCCTGCGCTTAAAGTTCCTATATATCTCTGGATCTAACTCATCTAATATAACCTTTCGTTTAGCCTAGACCAACCTAAAAATTGAATGTTCAATATGGGTATGAAACACCCTTGAACGTTTAGACCCCAAATTACAAATTATCAATTCAAGCTTATTATCAAACAATTAATGTGCGGAATATGAACATAAGCCAAACACAGAATTGATAAACAGTCTAAGCCAAATATAAACACATCCATAGCAGTAAATATAAGGCAAAGATAAAGGGAGGAAGATGCAAACACACGGACAACACACGATGTGTTATCGAAGAGGAAACCGAAGCCCTCGGTATAAAACCTCTCCGCCGCCCTCCAAGCGGTAAATAATCCACTAAAGAATGTAGTTGGGATACATGAACAGCAGAAGACCCTCCAAGCCTAATCTACCCAATGTACCTAAGCCCTCTAAGCTTCATGCTCCAACGAGGTTGCGCCGAACCTATTTCTTCTTTAGCTTACCAGATTCCGCTATCAACCATAGCATCAACCAATGGATATTGGTTCCTTCCTAACTGCTTCCCAAACCTCCAAATAAACATTCTCACAGATATGTGTATGGTGAGAAAAGGATTTGGCTAAAGACCTCAAGGATCTAACAATGGAGAGGAAGAGAGTAGAGGAATTTAAAGAGTCTCTAAGGTAAAGATTGTGGATGAATCAATCTTGTTTTTCTCTAGGGTTTCTCCCACAAAATTCTCTCTAGAATCTCTCAACATTTGGTGGGTATAAGGGTCTATATATAGTGGGGTGAGAAAGGAATGCGAAGAGTTAGTTTTTCACAAACAGGCTGGTTTGGCGACTTGGCCTCTTGATTGGTCTGAGTCGTGAGTTCCAGCCGTGAGTTAACGGCCTGGCCAGCCTGGGACTTTTGTTTTGTAGTGAGACAGCTGGCGTGACCCTTCACCTCCCCCGTGTGCTTCTCACGTGCCTGCAGTTGGCGGCTCCCAGTTGCGAGTCACCTGCGAGTCCTAGCCGCGAAACTCTGCATCTCTACACAATCTTGAGTATTTCTTCACATCTTCTCACACACTACCCTTACAAGAATCCCACCTAAATACAGGGTTACTAATTCCTAAAATACAAGTAAATTTGGGACGGAATAAAGCCAACGAGATGGTTAATTAAATTCAACCTTACAATCTCACATTTTGGCTATTCCGTGACAAAACCCTACAACATACTTTAGACTTAAAGCGCGAGTTGGGAACAATTGATCAAAACTCACTCACACCTAACTCTAGATTCTGATAAGCTCTTGAAACATATGAACAAGTATCTCCTGAAACGCAATAACACAATAATATCATTGTATGCAGAAAACTTGAAATGCATATGGAGCAAGCATAAAATGATCAAGCAAAAATGGAATAAAGTAATAGACCATGGCTTGACCAAAACAGGTAATCACTATATACTAGTGATCACAATGCTCATTCACACAAGGAATGCACATCCGGACATGCAAGCTAATAAGCTTATATGCAAAGTATCATTTGCATGTCCAACACTCAACCAATGCATACAAACACATATGCATCTAGGAACAATCCTACAAGGGCACAAGAGTGATGTACTTAAGAAAATGCATAACATTAACAAGTACATAAGCCACAAAGTATAAAGGCTGCAACAGCATGGTACAAACCATAAAAACCTACAAAATGCAAGGAAACAAATCTTAAAAGCTTACAAAAGCAATATGGGTACAGATTAACCATAACAAAAATAATAACATCATAAGTTTTGAGACAGACTTAATATAACACAAAACATAACAAATTATAAGGCACAAAATATAAAGCTCCCCCTTTGATTGTGCTCTTTCTCCCCCTGTCATTTTACTCAGATCTTCTCCCCCTTTTTGTTATGGAATAACTAGTTCTCATCTTCTTCTAGCTTTCGTTGAATCTGATCCAATTGAGTTTGGAGAAAGGTGAACTTCATGTCCCATCGAATGTTGTTATGGTGCAAAATGGGTGTGAGTTCGGACACTTTGGTGCTCAATTCGTGGACAGATGCCATAATGTTGTCTAGCTTCTTGTCGAAGGAGGATGAACTAGAGCACGAACCATTGTGAAATGCTGAAGCTTCATTTTTGATTCACTTTTTACTATGGCCAATGCTCGCGTTGAAAGTACGCATGTTGATTGGGCTGGGTTTTGTGCAGGGAGTTTCATCTTCAGATGGATGGATCCCTTTGAGCTTCAAAGTCCAAGAGATGAGACAGCAGAATGGAATACATATCCGGGACTTAGTTCACTGAACTGTTTTGCACAGAACATGAAATATATGTGCACAGATGTCAATCTTAACATCAGAGATCAGATTATGAAGAAACAAAGTGCAACCGAGGTTCATGTACCCGGTGCTGGATAGGGGGTACAAGTTGTTAAACATGATGATTGTGAGCACCCTCAATTTCGGAGGAAAAGAGGAAACACTGACTGAGTTCCTGTTTTGTGAAAATTCCAAGTCTTTGCCAAGGGCGTCTCGAAGTAATTCCTTATTCGGACACAGATTGTCGTACACTGGTGGATTTCCAAGAATTGGCCGATTGATATGTAGAATCTCTGCCAGGTATGCGGGAGAGACAGAGAAACTTTTTCTCCAACCCAGCACTTAAGTTCATCACCTTCAACAATTGCATTTGCATAAAATTCTTTGACCAAATTCTCATAAGCTTCATCAAGGTCAAAGAGAAGATAATTCCAATCTTTGTAAGCAAACCATTTAGGAATGTCGGTGGCAAACAAAGAAGGTTGATCAACAGCCCCTTCAATTAATGGTGTAGCATCTCTGAAATAATTTTCATGAGTCTGAAAGGCAGCATAGGATCTGAACTTGTTTAGGTCAAATGCACTTGATGGTGAACGAGTCCTCTTTGTGCGAGGTGAGGGATCATTGACATCAATGACATGTTCCTTCCCTTTACTGTTGCCCCCTTTCACAGCTGCTCTCTTGAATGGAGACATATCCACTCTGCATCATGGATTATCAAAGAAAAGGAAACACCCAACAGAAAAATACCAAACAACATTAGCATAGGGTTAGAATTAAAGTATGAACATTTGGAGAAACCCTAAGAATTTGGGATTTTGGGTCCAAACATGACAATGGGTGTGTGTGGGTGTCAATAGTAACACAATGAACTCATAAAAAGGAGTAAAACAGAATAAACCCAAAGATCAATATCACCACACAAACAGAAACTCATATTCAAAAAGAAGATATACCAACATCACAGATCCACTCAAAAACTTCAAAACACCAACTCAGCTCACAGATCCAAAAAAATGTTCAAATCATGAATAATGAAGTGAAAATAGGAAAACTCATACATTTTTCTTGAAGATTGAAGGGAAAAATGGTGCAGAAATGGAGGTTTTTCAAGGTAAGTTTCAGAGAGAGAAATGGGGAAGACAATGAACAGTCACACAAGTATGAGGGAAAACTGAAAAAGTTTTAAAACAAAAATTGAAATGCAAAACACGCATTTTTTGTGACTGGATTAAGTCACCTGGGTAAGCAGCGAAATACTGAGAGAACAAGATTCTAGAAAAAATTTTTTAAGTGTTTTTCGCGACTGGAAGGTTAACCCGTGAGGGAGTCGCGAGACGAGTCGCGAAAATCTCTGTGTACCTTTGCGATTGGACTTTCCACCTGCGAACAAGTCGCCAAGATTGACCCGCAAGAATGTGACTGGGGCATGCGATTGGTCTTACCCACGACTGAGTCACCAAAACAAGGCAAAACAAATTTTTGAAATTTTGACATTTTTGTTAAAAACAAAATACTTTCCAAAAACAACTAAAAACACTCAAGAATATTTTTGTGTTTGATCAACACAGATTGAGCATGTGAAAACCACATTTAATCAAGTACAATCACACAAATGAATATGACATTCATTGAACATAGACTTGTGTGTTGTGTGTGGATATCAAACATGAGATAGTCTTTAGTCCAATGTGAAGTTTCAATGATCAATTCAATCAAGACATACACAATTAGCACTAGATAATGTGACCTATCTCAATTATAGAAACATGCATATATGACCTCCCACAAAAAACTTGATTACAATTCTTTGAAGCTTTTCATTTGGCTTCATATATATCATATCATTTGCACTTTTTGAATCATAACATCTCATTGAGAGATTGATGCCTGAAATTTTTGAAATTTCAATTGATGAGTTAGCCTTTGGCTTTTTGGGCATCATACATTTTATTTTGGTCACTTTCCCTTTTTCCTAGTCAAATACTAGTATGTGCGACAGGCTTTTGCAGCTCTATATCTCTTTTCATTTGGAGATTTACATTTAGAGAGCTTTTTTAAACAAAAATAAAGAGTGGGAAGATATATAGGCATGAGTCTATGTATGTCTCAAGATCAACAAAACCATTCACTAATCATTCATGACAAGGTTGAAGATCTATTTACAACAGTCACATAGATTTCAAAATTTCTCCCATAATGATATGAGTGCATAGGGAACAAGCTAAGCTCGTAGATGCACAAAGCCATTAGTACAAAGATACAAGGCAAAACATGCTTTGAGACAAGACTCAACAAAGTCGATCAAACTTTTTGGATTTTCTAATTTTTTTTTTGTGTTTTTGGATTTTTGACACAAAGGCAAAAAAATGATAAAAAACAACAGAAGAAACCATATGAAGGAGTGCTAAAACAAACAAACTGCAGAACATACTACAAAAAACACATATGGAAGATAGATTTTAGGGAATGATACCGACACCAATGGTTTTACGCAAGGATTCAAACCTCGGGCCATCAAGAGGTTTAGTGAATATGTCAACCTTTTGATTTTCTGTATTGATGAACTCCAGACACACTATCTTGTCCTCTACTAAGTCTCGAATGAAATGATACCGGATCTTAATATGCTTTGATTTGGAGTGCTGAACTGGATTCTTTGACAAATTTATTGCATTGGTGTTATCACAAAAAACACACATGGTGTCTTGAGAAATTCCATAGTCATGTAGTAGTTTTCTGATACATAGCAATTGTGCATAACAACTTCCTCTTGCAATATATTCAGCTTCAGTTGAAAGGGAGATTGAATTTTGCTTTTTGCTCATCCATGAGACCAAGTTATTTCCAAGATAGAAGCAACCACCAGAAGTGCTTTTCCTATCATCAATGCACCCAGCCTAGTCTGCATCTGAATATCCCACCAAACACTAATTTGAATCTTTTGAATACCAAATCCCATATTCAGACATTCCATTAACATAGCGAATGATTCGCTTGAATGCTGTTAAATGGGACTCTTTAAGGGCAGCTTGAAATCGAGCACATACCTTGACACTGAATGCAATATTTGGCCTACTTGCTGTGAGATAGAGTAGACTGCCAATCATGCTTCGATAAAGTGTTGGATCAACGTCAATACCAGTTGCATCTATGCTTAGTTTCGATGAAGAACTCATAGGAGTAAAAGTGTGTTTTTTAGAATCCAGGCCAAATCTTTTGACAAGATTTTTGCCATATTTCTCTTGAGAGATAAATATTCCATCTCCCCGTTGTTTTACTTGAAGCCCTGGGAAGTAGTTCAACTCTCCTACCATGCTCATTTCAAATTCCCATTTCATTTCTTCCGAAAACTCATGAGCTAGTTGATTAATTGTAGATCTAAAAACAATATCATCCACGTACATTTGAGCGACAAGGAGAGATTTTTCATCTCTTTTAACAAATAAAGTTCAATCTGCTTGGCCTCTTTTGAACCCATGATCCAATAAGTAATTAGTGAGGCGATCATATCATGCTCTTGGTGCTTGTTTTAGCCCATACAAGGCTTTCTTCAATCTCAGCACATGATCCGGAAAGTGAGGATCTTGAAACCCCTTTGGTTGTTCAACAAAGACTTCTTCATTTAGGAAACCATTTAAGAAGGCGCTTTTCACATCCATTTGGTACAACTTGAAATCCATAATGCATGCTATGGACAAGAGAATTTGAATGGACTCTAGTTTTGCTACCGGAGCAAACGATTCATCGAAATCTATGCCTTTCACTTGAGTATACCCCTGTGCCACCAATCTAGACTTATTTCGGACAACTTCGCCATCTTCATCAGTTTTGTTCTTAAAAATCCACTTGGTGCCGATCACATGTGTATCTTTAGGCCTTGGGACCAACTCCCATACATCATTTCTCACAAATTGATGTAGCTCCTGGTGCATAGACTCTATCCAATTCTCATTTTTAAGGGCTTATTCTACCTTTTTGGGTTCAAATTGAGCAAGATAACAGTTGTATGTCACATAGTTAGCAATATACTTTGGTCCTTTTCTTAAACGAAGTCCCTCGTTTACATTGCCAATGATATTACTTAAAGGGTGATTGAAAGTTACTCTTGACGAAGGTTTCTTGGAAGTTGATGGTTCCTCATCACGAGAAATTGGGGGTTGAACCTTCGGAGGTATGAGTGGACTTGAGACTACTTGTGTTGACCTAGTCTCTCTTCTCGATATAGGGGGTATGAACTCCTTTCCTGGTGATTCTTTCTCAACATCATCACTTGGGGACATATCATTATTCTCATTCTTCTCAAGATTTAAACCCTTTCCATCATCGTCAATCTCCTTTTCTGATATAGTGTCGTCTATGACCACATTGATTGATTCCATCACCGTCTTAGTGCACTTGTTGTACACTCTATAAGCTCGGCTACTTGTGGAGTATCCTAGGAATATCCCTTCATCACTTTTAGCATCAAATTTTTCTAGATTTTCCCTGTCATTAGAATGTAACACTTGCTTCCAAATATTCTGAAATACTTCACCTTGGGTTTCTTTTCTCTCCGTATCTCATACGATGTCTTCTTTGTTCCTGCTCGAAAATAGATTCTATTGTCAATGTGACATGCAGTATTCACAGCTTCAGCCCAAAATTTTTGTGGAATGTTTTTGTTGAGTAGCATGACTCTTGTCATCTCTTGGATCACCCGGTTCTTTCTTTCAACCACCCCATTCTGTTGTGGAGTCTTTGAAGCTGAAAATTCCTTCTTAATGCCATGCTCCTCACAAAAATCTTCAAATTTAGCATTCTCAAATTCCTTTCCATGATCACTTCTGATTTTAACTATGAGAACTCCTTTTTCATTTTGCAGTCTCTTGCATAGCCTTTCCATTTTCTCACAAGCTTCCGACTTTTCCCTAAGGAATTCCACCCAAGAATACCTTGAGAAATCATTAACTACCACCATAATGTATTTCTTTCCTCCTAAACTTTCAATTCTTGTGGGCCCCATTAGATCAACGTGAAGAAGTTCCAAACACTGTGAGGTAGCAATCACATTCACCTTGTGATGATTTGCCTTTATTTGCTTTCCCATTTGGCATGCTCCACATATGGTCTTCTCCACTTTTCCAAACTTTGGAAGCCCCTCAACAGCTTCAAGTTTGGACACTTTTGCTACTTGTTTGAAATTTGCATGCCTAAATCTGTGATGCCAAAGTTCCAACACATTTACACGAGCACTTCTACACGAAATAGGTGTCGTAGGTACTACTCCATAGCAATTGTCGGTAGTCTTATTTCCCTCCAAGACTTGAATCCCTTTTTCATCGATGATTATGCACCCCTTCTTTGAGAATTGGACAAGAAAATCCTCATCACATATTTGAGTGATGCTTAAGAGATTCACCTTCAAACCTTTGATGTATAACACATATTTCAACAGAGGTAATCCACGTATTTCAACAATCCCTTTGTCGAGAGCTTGGGCATGACTTCCATCACCAAATGTCACATAATCACAGGCTTTCTCTTTAAGAGTCTTAAACAGAGATTTATCTCCTGTCATATGACGAGAACATCCACTATCAAGATACCACAAGCATGAGTTAAAAACCTTCAATGAGGTGTGCACAAATAGACATGCATGAGACAAACACTCTTGACCATCAAACATAAATTTATCTTCATTTTTCATGCTTCTGCCAGATTGAATTTTCTTTTTCATCTTATCAACCTTTTCACACAACATTTTATTTCTTCTTTTGTACTTCTCAATCAAAGAGTTAGACTCACATAAACTATTGTGTAAGATGTGATTCTTATTTTCAAAGTATTTTAGCATGTGAACAAACATGCTAGCATATTTCTTTGATTTTAACACCTCTAAGAGTTCATTGTTAGGATACCCTTCAAACATACTCATAGAGTCATTCTCACAAGCATTTGAACCACAATTCAGCATGACCTTTTTCATAGCTGTATCCATATCCAAGGGGTCTAGGATCGCACTTAGGTAATCAAACCACAATGAGTGCACCTGCTCTGATACCAATTAAATGTTCAATATGGGTATGAAACACCCTTGAACGTTTAGACTCTAAATTACAAATTATCAATTCAAGCTTATTATCAAACAATTAATGAGCGGAATATGAACATAAGCCAAACACAGAATTGATAAACAATCTAAGCCAAATATAAACACATCCACAGCAATAAATATAAGGCAAAGATAAAAGGAAGGAAGATGTAAACACACGGACAACACACAATGTGTTATCGAAGAAGAAACTGAAGCCCTCAGTGTAAAACCTCTCCGCCGCCCTCCAAGCGGTAAATAATCCACTAAAGAATGTAGTTGGGATACATGAACAGCAGAAGACCCTCCAAACCTAATCTACTCAATATACCTAAGCCCTCCAAGCTTCTTGCTCCAACGAGGTTGCGCCGAACCTATTTCTTCTTTAGCTTACCGGATTCCGTTATCAACCATAGCATTAACCAATGGATATTGGTTCCTTCCTAACTGCTTCCCAAAGCTCCAAATAAACCTTCTCACAGATATGTGTATGGTGAGAAAAGGATTTGGCTAAAGACCTCTCAAGGATTTAACAATGGAGAGGAAGAGAGTAGAGGAATTTGAAGAGTCTCTAAGGTAAAGATTGTGGATGAATCAATCTTGTTTTTCTCTAGGGTTTCTCTCACAAAATTCTCTCTGGAAGCTCTCAACATTTGGTGGGTATAAAGGTCTATATATAGTAGGGTGAGAAAGGAATGCGAAGAGTCAGTTTTTCCCAAATAGGGTGGTTTGGCGGCTTGGCCTCACGACTAGTCTGAGTTGCGAGTTCCAGCCGCGAGTTAATGGCCTGGCCAGCCTGGGACTTTTGTCCTGTAGTGAGACAGCTGGCGTGACCCTTCACCTCCCCCGAGTGCTTCTCACGTGCCTGCAGTTGGCGGCTCCTAGTCGCAAGTCACTTACGAGTCCTAGCCACGAGACTCTGCATCTTTGCACAATCTTGAGCATTTCTTCATATCTTCTCGCACACTACCCTTACAAGAATCCCACATAAATACGGGGTTACTAATTGCTAAAATACAAGCAAATTTGGCACATAATAAAGCTAACAAGATGGTTGATTAAATTCAACCTTAAAAAAATGTTAAGCTTCTCATAGGTTTCTTGGTTTTTCTCAGTTATAAACCTATCACTCTCAAAAGCTGGGGTAAAGGGGGTGGTGGTTTTCTTTACTCTAGTCTTTCGAGCCATGATGCTAAGGGTTGGAAAGGAAGATAGAAATAGAAAACAAAGAAAGAAAATAAAAAACCAAGGGCAGATTGCATTAGAGAGGGTTAGAGCACAAAAAAAATATAGAAAATAACAACCTATATGATGCATGAAATGAATGCATAGATGATGCATGCTCTAATGCATTGAAATTTGTTCAATTTTACTTGATAAACCATCAATTGACTTGAACATAGAGTTTTAGTTCAAAAACCCCAAATTTTGAAAAGCACAATTCCAAAAATTAAACCAAATTGATTAATTAATCATTACATTAGTTAGAAAACATCATATAATGATATAATCAATCAATAACACAAGTCAATTTCAACAATTTTAGCCTAATTGAAAAGAATCCCCAATTTCACAAAGTTTCAAGCCTTAGAAATTTCACTTTTCCTCAAATCACAAAATTTATCAAATTAATGTATGAGAATCATGTTAATATCATCTAAGAACAAAAACCCATTGATTTATTTTGATTAAAAACAAATGAACTGATCTCAAATCCAAAAAATGAGTGGTTCGAAATTTTCAATGAAAATGCATGAAAAATGTGATTTTAATGAAAAAGTAAGGGTGAAAGATGTTGGGATTAGTGCCCTTAAATCCTATTGTATGATGCTATGTATTATATTATGTAACTTAATATTGTAATTAATAAAGTTGTTTCAATATTATCTGAAATAATGGTAACATGAATATTTGGACATTATCATATAGTCCATGAGATGCATAGTATGTGATTTATGTGATTTAGTCACAGAAGTTATAAGTCACAAGTTCTTTTTAAACTCATAATTTTAGTTCGTAGTCGGTGATAAAATTGGACATTTCATCTGCGAAGACTATAACATATTAACTAAGATGATTTGTCTTGATCATGGAAGTGGAGACTTCTAGTTGATATGTTGATATGTTTTAAGAGTTAAGACATATTGAACTGAACCGCTGTGAGATTTATTATTCTCCTAACGACTGTGAATTGAATAATAAATATCATGACTTCTATTTACATGAACTCTTAATCCTGAGAGAATAATGGACCTGATAATGAAATGTAGGTTTCTTTGATATATCAAGAATGAGATCTAAAGTAACGGTCAAAATCTCAGTATGTTGGGCAGCCACATTTAGTGTTGATAGAACATATATTCTCAAGATGGAATTCATAATCTCTTAATGGAGATACAAAATATTCCGTTGAGATAAGCTTAATGGGTTTTTTATTCAGAGAGTTAGGCCTAACCACTTTGGTAAGAAATTACTAAAATATATATTTATGAAATTGGATTTCATAAATATATAATGAATAATATAAAAGGATTAAACCGGGTACTCAAGGATTAAGATGTAGTAATTTACAAAATGGCAGTCTACATTCATGACTTTGTATTACTACGAATATTTAATGAAGTGGTTGCATGTACAATAAAGTTTTGGGATATAATTTATTAATAAGGCCTAGAGTGCAATTATATTTATATAATGGTATTAAATATAATTAATGGTAAATTTGGACTTGTCAAGAGTTAACAGAAAAGCTCAAGGCCCATTGGAGTTAATGTTTTATTTGTTCTCTTTTGGTCCCACTCTAAGTCACCTATAAAAGCCCAATTGGAAAGGTCCAAAAGGCTGGCCCAATTAGATAATCAGTTATTAGGAGAGAAACATACAAAATTTTGTAGAACAACAAGTTCATGAAATGGTATGTATGTGAGTGTTGGACACTCTCTCATTCTCTCTAGAACATACACATATAATTGATTAAGAGACCACACATCTTGGGCGTTAGTGGAATTGGAGTGAAGATTGAAAGTGTTCCTAAGAACTTCTGATCTTTGGTTTTGAAATTCACCTCACCAAGGTACACTCTTTTGTTCTATATTCTGAAACTTACATAGTGCATATTATCAATTATGAATGAAGTAGATCTGTTAATTTTTTAGCTGCGCACACTTATATTTCCAACAAAAGAGACTTACTTAAGCTTAGAAGACAAAAACCCTTGAAAGATTTGAGTAGAAAACGAGAAAAATTCTTTAGATTGGATCAATCATGAAAAATAGAGAGAGGAGTGTTTGAAAAAGTTTGAATAGTATGAAGAACACGTGAAAAGAAAAACTATTTTTAAAACACTCACTGACCAATTTTCAATCGATCGAAAATTAGCTTCAATCGATCGAAAATTAAATTCAATCAATCGAGCAGCAATCGAGCACTAATCGAGCCAGGCAGATTCAAACCAAAATTTTTATCGCATTTTCAATCGGTCGAGAAACAGATTCGATCGATCGAAAATCTAGAAAACTCAAATTTTTGAAAAACAGAGCAATTTTATGCAGAAACTCCTCAAAGTACAGTGTTTCATGAATGAAATGCATGAGTATGAGATTAAAAGTTTTTTAAAAACACTTGAATTCAACCCAGATCTTCCAAAAACAAGTTTTTCAATCAATTTGGCTTCAAAACTCAAACATTAAACACATTTTTGCATTAAAATCGAGGAACATATAATCTTGGACGGCCAAAACAAATTCACACACAATATCATGTACTAAGTTTAGCAAAGAATAACTTGTGTAGTGTGTGCAACTAGCAATAACTTGAGATACATGTAAGGTGATATGTAGATAGTAGTTAATCACAATTTCTACAAAATTCATCACATAAGTTTGAAAGAGACTATCACCTAAAGAGTTACGTCATATAACTCTCACATCTCCTAGAAAACAAGCTTGCAATTATGTAAGTTTCTTGTTTTGCCTCATAATGCACACACCAATTTTATTTCAATGTGAAAGTATTTGATTAGCTATATAATGTACTCACCAATTTTATTTCATTGTGAATTTATTATAGCCTAATAATGTATACACCAATTTCAGCATTAATCTGAGACTACACCTTATGTTCTTTTTGTGCATGTACTATATTTTCTCGAGCACAAAATCTTATGATATGCACTAAGGTGTTCATGATTGGCTAGTAAACAGTGGTGAGATGGTTATTTATGCTTTTCTCATTAAGTTCTAGTCCAAACAATCAAAAGTATGTAACTTCAAAATCAAGATCAAGTGATCAAAAACTATAAACAACTTTCACATAACATGCACTACATAGCTAAAACTAGTAAAGTGCAGTAAAATAAGCTTATCCAAGCTAAACAAGGTACACAAGCATGTTATGTAAATAATATGGCCAGTCTTGATTACAAGTTCAAGAAAAATGATACAAAAGACATTTTTCCTTCCTTTCTTCCTTTTTTATTATATATATAAAGGGAATAACAAAAACAACCTATCATGAAATGCATGAATGTTATGCAATTCAAATCCTAAAAGCAAAAAACAAAACAGCAAAAGAAAAATGGTCATAAAGAGTATTGAGATGAAGCACAAGGACCATGTCAGAAATATTCAATTAGATTGAGCCTTTTACATCCAAAACTTTTTAGATGCAACTCTTACATTAGAGTTATTATTCATATTAGAATGATGAGCAACTCTAGGATTTGTATAAAGGTTTAAAGCTTTTACCAATTCACCAATAAGTACCATAGGATCTTGTGCTTGAGGCATAGGTACTTTTGGCTTATTTGCTCGCTTAGCAGCTTGCAACTTGAAATAGTTTGGGCGAATATGCTTAGTCTTTCCACAAAAATGACAAGCCTATAAAGGTCTATCATGCAACTTATCCTTAGGAAGGGTAGGATTCTTAGGTTTAGACTCTTTAAGATTGTTAGGTTCTAAGGTCTTAGGATTTTGTGTATTTATAACTCTAATTTGTAATGTTGGCAAACCATGATCAAAACAATGTATTTAGTCTAGTTTAGGCTTGCTCAAAGTTGGTTAAATATTGTAAAGTTGGAATCGAGTGACTGCAGAAGCATTGGCGCTTCTCGGCCTGGCTCGATCGATCGAATGTAATTCTCGATCGATCGAAAATCGGCCCAAATGCGATTCTGCAGAAATTCTAGTTCAGCCCTAACTCTTTTAAAACGTTTAGGGTTTTATGTTTTTGCCCTAGGTATATAAGGAAAAACCCTAGCCACGTTTTTAGAGTTGCACAAGTTGTATTGTTGCTCATACATTGCAGTTTTGTGTAAATCTCTTGTAAGATCTAGAGGAGCTTTCCTTTACACAAAGTTTAGGGTTTTCAAGATTGAGATTCTTCAACATCTTGATGATCAACTTGGTTGCTGCTATTGAAGCTTAAAGATAAACAAGCGGGGAGCTTGTAGCTGATTGAAGGAATACAAAGAAAGAAGTAGTCCGTGGACTCGAAGCCTGCGCGTGGTCGTGTCAGGCAGTTTTACTGGTGGGTAGCATTAGGAAGTCAAGCGGGGAGCTTGTAAGTCCTTTTGTAAAAACTTCAATTCTTTCTTAGTGGATTCCGTTTTGCCTTGAGGATCGGTGGGTAAAATCCTCCCCAGGTTTTTCCGTGTGGTTTCCTAGGTGATCATATCACTGTGTTATTTATTATTCCGCTGCATTATATTTTTAATATGATTATTTGATTGCTTTAACCTAGAATTGCTTAATTTGACTAAGTAAAAACTTGGCTAATTAATCTAGGCTACGCAATCTGGTTGTTTGTTTAAGGGGTCTAAACCCATTAAGTGGTATCAGAGCAGGTTGCTCTTTTGTTTGAGATTTTTTATCTCTGAGCTGATCCTTGACCCCTGTTGTCATGGATTCTTGGAAAATCTTTTTCCTTGTTAGTCAACTTATCTACTTACTGTCTTTGCCATTTGTTGTCTTAGTTAAATCCTTCCTTAAGTATCTTGGCATAATTACTTGTGATAAGAATTATGTTTGTTATACTGCTTTAACCGCCTTAAAAGCACGTGATTCTTGTCTTTGGTATTTGGATAGTGGTTGTTCCAGGCACATGACAGGAAATAAAGATTTATTCAAAACACTTTTTGAAGGAAAGATTGGGACAGTCACCTTTGGAGATGGAAGTAAATCTGTGATCAGAGGCATTGGCACTGTGGATATTCCAGGATTGCCAGTGTTTGAAGATGTTTGGTATATTGATGGATTGAAGGCCAATTTACTCAGCATCAGTCAGATTTGTGACAATGGTTTAAATGTTCTTTTCACCAAGTATGAATGTGAGATACTTGATGGAGGAGGTGACTGTATGTGTGTTGGTGTAAGGATAGCTGACAACTGTTATGGGATAACACCAAGTGTAAACAACAAGTGCTTTAGTGCAAAGATAGATCAAGTTGATTTGTGGCATCAACGGTTGGGCCATGCCAGTCATAAGCAGTTAGAAAAGATTTCCAAGTGTGAGGCAGTTATTGGTTTACCTAGATTTGAGAAGATAGATAAGTGCATTTGTGGACCATGTCAGATAGGTAAACAAGTAAAATCCAAGCATCCATCTGTGACTAGTGTTCAAACTTCAAGACCTTTAGAGTTACTACACATTGATCTAATGGGTCCTGCCAAAGTTCAAAGTCTGGGTGGAAAGAAGTATATTCTAGTTGTTGTGGATGACTTTACTAGATATACTTGGGTTGTATTTTTGAAGGATAAAGTTGAAGCTCCTGAGAAGATGATACATCTGTGCAAGAAATTGCAGGTTGAGAAAGATATTGTGATAGCCAGAATCAGAAGTGATCATGGAAGAGAGTTTGAGAATACCAAGCTGGCTACTTTCTGCAATGAACAAGGCACTCACCAAGAGTTCTCATCTCCCAAGACTCCTCAACAGAATGGGATTGTGGAAAGGAAAAATAGGGTTGTTTAGGAGATGGCACGAGTCATGCTACACAACAAAAATTTGCCAAAGTCTTTCTAGGGAGAAGCAGTCAACACTGCTTGCCATACACTCAACCGGGTGTGTTTTAGACCTGACTCCAAGAAGACTCCCTATGAACTCTGGAGAGGGAAGAAACCTGTTGTCAAATATTTCAGGATATTTGGTTGTGACTGTTACATCCTTCGTGATAGAGAGAACCTAGAAAAATTTGATGCCAAGACCGACAAAGGATACTTTCTAGGATACTCTTCCACCAGTAGAGCCTATAGAGTGTATAATCTGAGAACCAAAACAGTCATGGAATCCTCAAATGTTGTGATAAATGATGAAGTGTGTTCAGAAGCATCTTCAGAAAGTACTGTTCCTGCTCAAGATAAGTCTTTAGAAGTAAATGACTCTCCTCTTACTAAGGATGTTGTGAAACATAGTGAGGAAGAGCTGTTGGTGTTAAATGATACAGTCCCAGTACCTTCAAGTTCAGAACCATCCACTCCAGTTCGTGACACTCGATAGGCACAAAGTCAACTCAGTCCCTCATCTACACAGAAAGGTACTTCCACTTCTTTGGTCAAAGGTCCATCCTCTAGAGTAAGACTGAACCATCCCTCCACAAATATATTGGGTAGTCTGAATGACAACATGAGGTTAAGATCAAAAGCATTGAATGTGATCACTCACTCATGCTATCTGTCCCAATTTGAACCGAAGAAGGTGGATGAAGCACTTCAAGATGCTGATTGGGTAAATTTCATGCATGAAGAACTTCATCAATTCGTTCGGAATGATGTATGGGAACTAGTTCCTAGACCAAAAAATGTAAATGTGATTGGAACTAAGTGGATCTTTAAGAACAAATCAGACGAACATGGTACTGTGATCAGAAACAAATCAAGACTTGTTGCACAAGGATACACACAGGTGGAAGGAATTGACTTTGATGAGACATTTGCACCAGTAGCAAGGTTAGAATCCATCTGGATATTGTTGGCCATAGCAAGTCACCTAAACTTCAAGTTATATTAGATGGATGTCAAGAGTGCTTTCTTGAATGGAATGATACAAGAAGAAGTTTATGTTGAACAATCTAAGGGCTTTGTAGATCCTCACAGACCGGATGACGTCTACAAATTGAAGAGAGCTCTCTATGGGTTGAAGTAAGCTCCTCGGGCTTGGTATGACAGACTGACTGCATATCTCACTGAGCATGGATTCAAAAGGGGATCTGCAGATACAACACTCTTCATAAGAAAGGATAAGACTGGTTTTGTTGTAGCTCAAATTTATGTTGATGACATTGTTTTTGGTGCTACTAATGATTCTCTTGCTCATTCCTTTGCAGATGAAATGAAGGCAATGTTTGAAATGAGCATGGTTGGAGAACTAACTTACTTTTTGGGATTGCAGGTAAAGCAAACAAAGACAGGAATCTACATCAATCAAGCTAAATATGCAAGGAATTTGGTTAAAAGATTTGGACTGGACAAGGCTGCTCATGCTAGAACGCCGATGGCGGCTAATGCAAAATTGACAATTGATCCATCAGGTGAGTCTGTTGATGTTACTTTATATAGAAGCATGATAGGCTGTCTTTTGTATCTGACTGCTAGTCGTCCTGATATATCTTTTAGTGTTGGTGTTTGCTCTAGATTCCAGTCTAATCCTAAGGTTTCTCATTTAAATGCTGTTAAGAGGATTATAAAATATGTGAGTGGAACCTGTGATTATGGTTTATTTTATAGTAAGGAGTCAAATTTGTCTCTTGTTGGTTTTTCTGATTCTAATTGGGCTGGGAATGCTGATGACAGAAAAAGCACCACTGGAGGGTGTTTTTATGTAGGAGCCAATCTTGTGGCTTGGATTAGTAAGAAGCAAAATTCTGTTTCTCTATCCACTGCTGAGGCAGCATATATTGCTGCCGGGAGTTGTTGTTCTCAGCTCCTTTGGATGAAGAAACTTTTGGGTGATTATGGGATTCCTCAAGATACCATGGTTGTCTATTGCGATAACTCTAGTGCTATAGATATATCTAAGAATTTGGTTCAGCATTCCAAGACCAAGCACATTGAGCTTAGGTATCATTTCATTAGAGATTTGGTTGAAAAGAAAATAGTTGCTCTTGAATATATCCCTACTGATCGTCAAAACGCTGACATCTTTACCAAACCGCTTGATGGAAGTAAGTTTGAGACACTTCGTCAAGTGATTGGTGTGTTTTGTTGTCCCTAGTTGTTTTGACTTCCTTGGTCCTTGTGCTTCATTGCTTTATCCTTTGTGACCATTGTTCTTTGGTTTTTGTGTCTTTTTGTTCTAGGACTTGCATTGCATTACATTCATGCATTTCATTCTAGGATTTATTTGTTTTCTCTTTTAATAAAAAAAAAAAAAAAAAAAAAAAAAAGGGGAAAGCAAAAACTATGTTTGACACTATTTTTCTTGATTTCTGAAAACAAGGTTGGTCAATCTTTTTACACATGTCATGTCCTGTGTACCTTGTTTAACTTGGATGAGCTTATTTACTGCACTTTACTAGTTGAAACTTTGTAGTGCATGTTGTGTGGGAAAGATGTGTGTGGTTTTTTAATCACTTTGCCTTAATCATGAATTCACATGTTCTTTGACTGTCGGACTTGATCCTTTTGAGAAAGGCATAAATAACCATCTCACCATTGTTCACTAGCCAATCATGAACACCTTAGTGCATATCATAAGATTTTGTGCTCGAGAAAGTGTAGCACATGCACAAAAAGAACATAAGGTGTAGCCTCATTTAAAATTAAAACTGGTGTGTACTATTAGGCTTGATGCCAATTCACTTAATTCAAACTGGTGTGTACTATTAGGCTGAATGCCAATTCATATATAAATAAGAGGCAATACTGCAAGAAACTTACATGATTGCAAGCTTTTGTTCTAGGAGATGTGAGAGTTATAGGATGTAACTCTTTAGGTGATAGTCTCTTTTAAATTCTATGTGATGAATTGTGTAGACTTTGTGGTTGATTGCTATTCACATATCACCTCACATATATCTCAAGTTTTTGCTAGTTTCACACACTTCACAAGTTACTCTTTGCTAAACACTGTACATGCTAGTGTGTGTGTGTGTTTTTGGTCTGACCAACCAAGTTTGAAAATATCTTGAGATTTGTGCACAACATATTTTGTTGCTTGAGAAAATTGAATGGAGGATGATTGGAACTTATTTTTGATGAAACTGGGTTTGAAAATTAGGGTTTTTGAAAAAGCATTTCACTTCATACTCATGCATTTTGTTTTCACTGATCAAATGCTTTGAGTAGGTGTTTTTAAAATTAGGCTTGCGTTTTTCAAAACAGTGATTTTTCTTAAAATTTTAGTGAGTCTCTGCCCATTTCGATCGATCCAGTGTGATTTTCGATCGATCGAAAAAGTGTCTCAGAATGTGTCAAAATGACTGTTACATTCGATCGATCGAATGTATTTTTCGATCGATCGAAGATCGTGGAGAAGTTTTTTAAAAAGAAGAAATCTGACTTTTTCAAAGAACTATTCAAACTTTTTCAAAACTTTTTCTTTCTCTCTCCGACGAGGCAAGCATCACAGTCAAAGTTTTGTCGTTTTCCTCCAAATTTTTTGCAAAATCTCTCTCTCCTCAAGCCGGTAAGACCTTTTTGCCCTTCTTTTTGCTTTTATTTTCATGATTTCATGCATTTTTCATGCATTTTAGGGGAGATTTTCGGACATTACATTTTGGGATTTTCTGATTGATTCAAGCTTTATTTTATGTCATTAATCAATGGGTTTTGGTGGGGACACGTCATATACTAGTTCCTTGATGATTAATTTGATCAATTTTGAGTTTGATGAAAAATTGAAAATTCTAGGGTTCCTATTTGATCCAAATTGGGGCTTTTTGTGAAATTGAGTTTAATTGATGAAATTGGCTTGTGTAATTGATGCAATTAGTTATTATAATCTGTTTTCAACGTTGTGTAATGATTAATTCATCAATTTGTTGCAAAATTTATCAAGTGGTTTTCAAATTTTTAGGGTTTTTGTTAAAAAACTCTATGTTCAAGCCAATTTTGTGTAATTGAACTTAATTTGAATTGTGTTTACTACATTAGTACATGTATCATGGCATTGATATTGTTCATGCATCATATAGATTTTTCATTCTATTGTTTTTGTGCTAACTTGCAGTCTGCCCTTGGTTTTGTTTTTTTTGTTCTTTTGGTTTTTGTCCTTGTGTCCTTGTCCTTTCCTTAGCACCATGCCTAGGAAGACTAGAGCTCGTAGGACTATTCCTTCTCGTTCTCCTTCCCCCCCTTCCTTTGACCGTGAGAGATTTCCGAGCGATAAAAACCAAGAGACCTATGAGAAGCTCAATCTTCAGAGGAAGATTTGGGCTGAGCGTTCGGTCATTCTAGATGAGCTAGATCCTGCCATTAGGGCAAACTTTGAGCGTCGAGGATGGTTGCCTCTGTTAGATGTGTCTGACCCTCCTCCTCCGGCTACCTTGATTAGAGAGTTCTATTCGAACATCTCTATCCGTGTCTATGATTCCAACACCCTAGTTAGGAGTTGGATACGAGGCGTAGAGTACTCCATTACTCCTCAGGTAGTGGCTGATGCTCTAGGGGTACCGTTGGTTCGTGAGCCTGTCTATCCTTACACTGAGTCTCCCGAGCTGAGCGACGTTTTGTCTTACATCACTGGGACTACTGTCCAGTGGGGTTCTAATCTTAGGATCACTTCTGCTGAGCTCTCCGGGTTGCATTATCTTTTCTTTAGGATAGCCTGTCATTCCCTCTGGCCCATCTCTCATGTTCACACCATTCCTCTTGAGAGGTGTGTATTTTTGTACGCTCTTGTCACCGATACTCCTATTAGTTTTCCCCATCTTTTTCTTCGTTCTTTGAAAGAAGTTTATAGGAGTTCATCTACTACTCATGCCCTTGTTCATCCTATTTTCATTCATAGGATTTTGCTTTATCTTGCTCTTAGTGACTTCCCCTCATCTGAGCCTGTTCATGTTATTGGTCCTATAGGTGCGTCTTTTCTTAGACAGAGGGCCGCTCATCTTCGAGCTGGTTCTAAACACCCTCGGTCTGAGCCATCTTCTAGCGCTCCTCCTCCTCCTTCGTCTTCTACAGGTCCTGCTGGTGAGGGTATTCCTGATCCAGTTGGTGATGCTGCTGCTGCTGCTGTTCCTTCACCTCCTTCGGCCGACTTCAATGTTCGTCGTACTTTGGAGACTGTCATGACCGTTCAGGCGGCTCATGGTCAGATTTTGATGGACTTGTTCGATGAGATTCGAGCGTTGAGAGCAGATTTGATGCGTCTTCATTCACCTTCACCACCACCTTTTGATGGCGACTCTTGATTGCCCTTTGGCATTCCGTCACAAAAAGGGGGAGTGGATACATTGACTGTAGAGGAGTTTTGACTTTTTGAGGAGATTTTGTAGTTAGAGGGAGATATTTTTTTTAGCATGAGATATTGTTTTGTGGAGTTTATTAAATTGTATCTAGGTGCTTCACTTTGTATATCATTTTTGGGGATATTCATGTTAGGGGGAGTAACATTGATATATTGATATACATGTTTTTCTTTGATTCTTGTTGTCTCATGATTCACTGCTTATTGATTTATATTTATGAGTTGTTCATTGATATATATATCTTTATTTTGTGTTGTGTGAATCTTACAAGAATATTATACCTGTTTATATACTATTTTCTGCCACACATGCGTTTATGTGTTTGTTGAGTATTTCAGGAATATATAGGTTGATTCAACAAAGCTGCTGTCTACACTTGCAACCGATGGATAGTAGTTAGGGTTGAATTTTAGTTTATGAGCATTATTTATGTAAAGGGCTTTTCAATTGTAAACTTTGAGTTTTTAATTTGTGTTTTGTCACGGATTGCCAAAGGGAGAGTTTGTTAGGTTCTAAAGTCTTAGGATTTTGTGTATTTAGAACTCTAATTTGTAATGTTGGCAAACCATGATCAAAACAATGTATTTAGTCTAGTTTAGGCTTGCTCAAAGTTGGTTAAATATTGTAAAGTTGGAATCGAGTGACTGCAGAAGCATTAGGGCTTCTCGGCCTGGCTCGATCGATCGAATGTAATTCTCGATCGATCGAAAATCGGCCCAGATGCGATTCTGCAGAAATTCCAGCTCAGCCCTAACTCTTTTAAAACATTTACGGTTTTATGTTTTTGCCCTAGGTATATAAGGCAAAACCCTAGCAACGTTTTTAGAGTTGCACAAGTTGTATTGTTGCTCATACATTGCAGTTTTGTGTAAATCTCTTGTGAGATCTAGAGGAGCTTTCCTTTACACAAAGCTTAGGGTTTTCAAGATTAAGATTCTTCAACATCTTGATGATCAACTTGGTTGCTGCCATTGAAGCTTAAAGATAAACAAGCGGGGAGCTTGTAGCTGATTGAAGGAATACAAAGAAAGAAGTAGTCCGTGGACTCGGAGCCTGCGCGTGGTCGTGTCAAGAAGTTTTACTGGTGGGTAGCATTAGGAAGTCAAGCGGGGAGCTTGTAAGTCCTTTTGTAATAACTTTAATTCTTTCTTAGTGGATTCCGTTTTGCCTTGAGGATCGGTGGGTAAAATCATCCCCAGGTTTTTCCGTGTGGTTTCCTGGGTGATCATATCACTGTGTTATTTATTATTCCGCTGCATTATATTTTTGATATGATTATTTGATTGCTTTAACCTAGAATTGCTTAATTTGACTAAGTAAAAACTTGGCTAATTAATCTAGGTTACGCAATCTGGTTGTTTGTTTAAGGGGTCTAAACCCATCAAAGATCAACCCTAATCTTCCTAGGAAGTGGTGTAACTTCTATTGGTTTGACAATCTCACTCTTGGAGGGCTCAAAAGAAGTAACAAAGTTTGTGGAATGAGTTTCAAGAAGTCTTCCTTAGACAAAACTAGTCTAGGTTTCCCCGGTTGATGGCCCTTCTTGGATAGTATGTGATGTGTATGTTCGCGTGGAGCTTTGGGTGCTTTCTCTCTCGGTGGAAGAAGGTAGGTTTACCTTTAGCATTATGGTAGGAATCTGGACCAAATTTTAAGGGTTTTACTAAAGGTGAGTGGAGTCGCTACCAATCCTTGGGTTTTTCTAAGGTGTGATTGGTCACCTGTTTCTAGTTGATTTTATTACCGATTCTAGGTTTAGAAAAAGGGCATTTTTCCTAATCTAATGTGAATGGCAAAAAATCTTGATTCTTAGGTCTAGAAGTTTGGTTATGTGTAGGGAAGGTGTTAGGCACCCTACAATGCCTGTCCAAGGACAGTGCTTAGTTTTGATAAAATCTTAATTTTCGGAAATTGGCAGTAAAAACATGACTTCGGCATAGGCTTTCGGGGCTTTGCATGCATGAGGGCTTTTAGGTTTGTCTTTTGAATGGGTGTGGTCCCAATCTATGCTTTCCTATGGCATTCGAGTAAAGTACCAGATTTCTACAGCGAAAATCTGGCAACAAGTCACCATACTCTCGTGGCGAAAATTAGGCGTCGCTTGCTTAATTTCATACATCATCAGGCACAATGCAAGCACATAGAGCAAGAAAGTAAATGCCTACATCCCTAGAGCTTGACCCAAAATATAGGTGTAGGAAAGTAAACAGGGGCCGCCATACCCTAGAGATGAGTACGAATGGTACACGTCATGATATACCTATAGCATGGATCCAAGCATATAAGCATGTAAAGACAAGGATCTAACTATATAGCATGGAAATAAACACATAGACATATAGATCCAAGCAAGGCATAGCTAACAACATCATACAAGCATGTGAGCATGTAACCCTACCTAGAACAAAAAGAGACACAAAACATAGAAATACATGGCATAAAGCCCTAAGCATGTAGATCTAAACATACAAGCATGTAAGGATGTAGATCTAAGCATAAAACATGGCAAAAAGCACATAAACACATAGATCTAAGCAAGGAACACACATAAAGCAAGAAGCATACTAAAGAAAGCGATAAATCATGTTATTCTAGCAAAAGAAAGGATAAATGCTAGAAAAAGATTTAGAAGGTTAGGGGTGTGGATGATAGCTAAAAAAAGCTACATCCACAACCCTAAACCCTAATTCCAAAGTGTAGAACCAAGGAAAGGAAGATTGGGTACAAAAGCAATACCTTGTGTTCTTAGTGAAGAGAGAAGAATCAAGAAGTTTTGATGCGTTTTTTTTTTGGTGTTTTTTGGTGTTTGGAAGAGAGAAAAAATGTGTAGAGAAGCTGGGCCGAGAGAAAAAATTGGTAAAATTCCCTTTTTTTTTTTTGGTTTGAGAGGTGCCTGGGGCTATTTATCGCCCCAGGCGGGTTTTTCGAGGCAATGGCCTTTAAAGGGCTGTCAACGACCCTTCAAGGACTGCTAGCCTTAAAAGGCCCCTGATTTGGTTGATCTTGACTCCCTTGGAAAGATCTTGGCTTCTTATTTTTGAAAAGGTATGGAACTTGAAAATCCAACGGTCGGATCAAAAGTTATGGCTCTCAGAAGTTTGTGGTGCATCGATCGGTGCACCATCCTAGTTTCGTGATATCTTGGCCGTTCTAACTCTAATTTCAACCCATGAACAGTCATTGGAATGAGAATTTGATAATCTTCGTAATGGCATTTGTTTCAATCCGTTTTAGCAGCCAGATCAAAATTAGGGTTTTTGGGCCCACCTTAGATCGAGTTTGGGTCAAACTTGGTCAAAGTTGTTAAAAATTTCCAAGAAGCTCGGGTTTGATGAAAAACTATGAAAAACGTTGTTTTGTGAAAGTTTGGACCACGTTTGGCCCTCAGTCAAACCTAGGGTTGATAGGGGTATTTTGGTCATTTTAGTTGAAAAAGGCACGTAGGTGCTTTGGGGCTCGAACGGGTTGCGCCACATCATTCTGGATGCTCTTGTGGACCTTTGGAGAGAAAATGATATTTTTGGATTTTTCGGGGTTTGGTGCGCAAATTGAGGGTGGACAAAATACGGTATTAACAACACAAGATTAGAAGAAGGGTATCCTAAAGGAAATTCATGAAGGATGCATGAACAACTAGAACTCTTAAACTTACCTCATCCAAAATTAACCCCGTAATATGGGCCCTCACTTAAGGAAAACCCTTCAAAACTAGGTCGGTGCCTGGAGTTATGAGACCATACCTAACAACCCACCACTGCAAAAAGAAGCATAAACCACAGGTTAGATGCAAGATGACAGTTTTCAAGATAACACAGTTTGCAAGGTTATAAGCTATAAGTGAAAGTGCAAAGGATGGAAAAAGAACTAACCTTCTCAGATTATTTACATTCCACAGATGTGGTACAGCCTTTTCATCTAAGTCCTCTAAGTAGTACGCCTTTACCCCTGTTATTGAAGTAATTTGGTACGACCCTTCCCAATTGGGTCCCAGCTTTCCCCAAGAGGGACTTTTGGCAACACCCGCCACTTTTCTCAATACTAAGTACCTTAGTGCAAGTGGTCTCATCTTCACATTGGCATCATATCCCTGCTTGAGCTTCTGGTGGTAGTAGGCCAGCTAGATCATTGCCTTTTCTCTTCGTTCATTAATCAGATCTAGGCTCTTCCCTATTAGTTTGTCATTACTGCTTGAAGTGAAGGAGCTCGTCCTCAGCGTTGGGAAGTTTGCCTCTAGAGGGATAACAGCCTCGACCCCATAGGTCATGGCGAAAGGTGTTTCCCTTGTTGACCGCCGTGGTGTAGTCCGGTAAGTCCATAGGACGTGTAGCAGCTCTTCAACCCATCTTCCCTTGGCATCGTCCAGTCTTTTCTTGAGCCTATTGACTATGACCTTGTTGACAGCCTCGGCCTGTCCATTTCCTTGAGGATGAGCTGGGGTGGAGTATCTGTTTGTGATCCCCAGTTCACAACAACATCTTCTGAAGGCTTTACTGTCAAATTGGAGTCCATTATCTAAAATGAGGGAATGAGGGACCCCGAACCGTATAACAATGTTCCTTCAGATGAATTTCTTAGCATCGACATCTCTGATGTTAGCTAAAGGTTCAGCTTCAACCCATTTGGTGAAATAATTTGTGTCGACCAACAGATACCTTTTATTTCCTGGTGCCTTGGGAAATGGTCTACAATGTCCAAGCCCCACTGGGCAAATGGCCATGGACTGGATAAAGGGTTGAGGACCCCTCCTGGCTGGTGAATATTTGGGGCGAACCTTTGGCACTGGTCACACTTCTTAACATACTCTAGGGCTTCCTTCTGCATCCCCGGCCACTAATATCCCTAGGTGATGGCTCGATGTGACAGAAATCTTCCTCCTGTGTGACTCCCACAGATCCCTTTATGCGGCTCTTCAAGCAATAGCTTTGATGCCTCAGGGTGGACACACTATAAATATGGTCCAGAATAGGAGCGCTTATACAATTTGTGGTCCTCAAACAGCCAAAACCGTGGAGTGTTCCTTCACACCTTCTCAGCCTCTGACTTCTCCTCGAGGTTGGGTGATTCCGATCTTATCTTCTTCTGAGAAACACAAGGTTAGGTGGAAATTCCTTCTAGCCCTCTTCGATTCAGGCTGGGACTCCTCGGCTGACATCTGAGCCACAGACAACATTCATAAAGGGCACGTGCCTGTTTTTCCTAGCGCAGCTAAGATTACATTGATTGTCCCTGCAGGTGGCCTCCGGGCAGTATCTCTCTAGGGCTCCTAATGGATTTGGCCCTGATGGCCACTGGAATGATGCAAGAGGTGCTTCGACTTTCCTTCTCAGACCAATTGGTCTAGATAGTTCTAGAGATTCTTGCAGTTCTCCGTGGTATGTCCGTGGTCCTGGTGGTATTGGCAATAAAGGTTCTGATTGCATTTTGTGGGCTCTCCCGTCATCTTATTCGGCCGTCTGAAATATGGCTCATCCTTAAGTTTCTCCAACACCCTGTGTATTAGTTCTCAGAACACAGCATTGACTGTTTGCACGCTGGTTGCTCCGGATTGCCCTGCAAAATCCCTCATCGGGCGGTTGCTGTTATACCGGTCCGACCTGAAATCCCTCATCTCCTGAGGGATAACCTTCTCCTTTCTCTTACCTTGCAACTGGTCCTCATCTACTCGTTTGTATTTATTGATCTGATCCATTAGCTGACGTATACTGGTGGCAAGCTTGCCAGTTAGGGACTTCCTCAAGCTGTGCCCAGTTGGGAGGCTATTTTTGAAGGTGTTGATGGCGACATCATCAAAATTGCCATCTAATTCATTATACATCTCCAAATATCTATCCGAGTAGGCCTTTAGAGTTTCTCCATCATGTATGGATAAAGACAACAATGCACTCAAGGGCCAAGGAGCTCTGCTGTTGGTAACAAAACGGGAGCCAAAGGCTCGGGTTAGCTGCCTGTACGAACCTATAAAATTTTCCTTTAAACCATTGAACCACCTCATTATCACTAGTCCTAGGCTAGATGGGAAGACCTTACACATCAGCGCCATGTTTTTAGAGTGGATAGCCATCCTTTGGTTGAACTAACTCACATGCTCCACAAGGTCCGAGGTAATGTAGCCTCTTTTATGTGGTGTGCGAAAGGTGATTTGGAGAGTTGATCTAATGCTTTGCTCATGGCATCACTTCCCAAGCCCCTAGGAGATGGACTGTTGCGCTTACGCCTCCGGTAGGAGGAGTTCTCAATCTTTACCTATAGTCATCATCGCTTTCATCCTCAGAGGGCGTGTCAGGGCTAAAATGAGGCCGCCTTCGTTGTGCATGGCGCAGCTTTCTCTTCAAGTCATCTATCTCTCGTTACATGGCCAGCTTATCATCCTGTCTCTGGGATACGTGACTCTTAACTTTTTTTGATTGCATGGCCTGGTTGTTATTTTGTCTCCTGGGCATGTGACTATCCCCACGAGAGTGGCTTCCGCTAGTTTGAGTGGTGTGCACACTTCCCTCTTGAAACCTTCCATTTTCTTCATTTCGATCACGCTCAAAGTTGGGAAAGTTGCCCTGTTATTGAGTTCTGGCTGGCTCAGGCTGATGGGAGCCTACTTGATTAGGGCCTGATCCTATCATGCCTGATTGTTGCTCTTACTAACACACAAGTTCTTCCCACAGACGGCACCAATTGTAGGGACTGGGCTTGAGCACTTCTGATTTTGAATGAGTGGACTCAAACCCAACTAGCCCAATACAATGAATTTGTAGAGAATGGGTTTAAGAATTAAGCCTTAGTAAGGATTACAACAACTAAACATGGTTATGAGTGGATTAAATAATAAGGGAATAGATTCAAAGTGTGAATTTTGTCCTCGGCACTCACTTGGGGAGCCTTTTAGTTCTTATTATTTTCTCAACACTTGGTTACAAATGTTTCTCAAATCATATGAATTACTACAATGTTTTCTGCTTCTAAATGCCCCCTTTCTTCTGAAGGATTTCTTACATTATATACCCTCTTTCAGCTGATCTTGGCCCTCCACGTGTTGATCATGCAGGCTACTACTTAAGTGTTTGTCCCATCAGCCACCTTCTTCAACTTTCTGTGGCCTGCAGCAGCCTAGCTAACACTGTTCAGAGGTCTTTTCCCTATTAATGCGGCCATAAGGTTAGCTACAGGCATTTAATGCGAAGATGACAGCTTCTCCTTGAATTGCTCCTCCACCATGCTCTTGTGACTGTCCCATTGTACTTGTCATTTTTCTTGGGATGCTCTGGGAGGCTGCCCCTGATGGCGTACTGCTCTTCCTTTCTATAATCTTGGTTGGCCGAGGACAGGATTGTACTCGGCGGCATTTCTTAGCAATTTGGGCATTTCTTGTTCATCCTCGGACATTTCTTCCTCCTCAACGCGGGCGCTGGGCCTGGTGTACAATGGGCCGGGGTTGCCAAATTCTCAAGCCCCATACTAAAATAGACAGAAATTTTTGCATAAGTTAATGCAAATGCTCTAATATTGTAGTTAGAAATAATGGTGTTTTGTGTTTTTATTTTTGTAAGTATGTAGATGATTGCATTGTAAACAATGAATTTGCCTTTGTTTTTGTTGATAGTTTTTTAATACTAAATGGATATTTATTTGTAATTTCATTATTTGTTGTAACTATTTGTTGTAACTTACGTTGGAGTCATTTGACCTAAGCTTTGCCCATACTAGAAATCCGTAAAATCTTATGCCAGTTCAGAATATTCTTTCTTCCAGTGGAGACTAGAAAATCAAGTCAACTATTTCATGCACCTTGCCATAATAATAGTCCGATCATGACTTGCTGAAAATTCCATACATAATTGGAAATCATATGCCTTTCTTTCTCTCATACAGGGCTCAAAAAGAAATTAATACTTTATGTAGGGTGTAGACCAAGGAGAAACGCCTTCTTGTTTATTGCGTACCTTAATATCTCTGTGAACAATACGGCCATCTATATATTGGTGGAGATACCTCAGCGCAAGTGCAGTCTCTTAAAATCTTTACTCTTTTTTCCCATGTTAGAACCGCGTCTTTCCCTGGAAATAAAGACAAAAGAATATAATATTTTTATTTCATCTGTTGTAAAATATAAAGGCCGTTGCCTATGGTATTTGTGCACAGGGGGGGCACAGGAAATATTCTTTATAAAAACCATATTGAAAGTAACTTTTTTAATTTTTTATTTTTCCTTTTAATCTATACATATATATATATATATAAATAAAATCGAAACTTCTAAAACTCTCACAATTTTCCACATCATCACTATTTTTTTTTTTTAGATTATTTTTATTTTAGGTTTTATATCTTATATAGAATCCACCATAAAAACAATAGACAAAAGT
The DNA here is from genome assembly GCA_023621385.1 of Quercus gilva. Taxonomy (NCBI): domain Eukaryota; kingdom Viridiplantae; phylum Streptophyta; class Magnoliopsida; order Fagales; family Fagaceae; genus Quercus; species Quercus gilva. The sequence goes on along the minus strand of CM042473.1, from coordinate 60,588,935 downwards.
TTGAATTTTTATTAATATCAATAATATTGAAAAACGTATACAAACTTAGAGGCCTATTTAAGGGCTCCATAAAACTTGATGGACAAGAAAATATATTCTAAAATAAATCTTAATTAATATCTAACCATAATAGGAACCAAATTTAATCTAAAAAAACATTAAAAGTACCTAAAAACAAGGAAATAAATCACCTAGACCTAAAATAACGTTTTTTGCATAAAAATACCAAAATAACAATATCCGACATCAACTTATCACCAAAAAAAAAAAAAAAACTTTAGGATTAAGAAAAAAAGAGAGAGACTCCTAGTAGGACTCTCTCTTCTCTCCTTAAAACCATAGCAATTACCATCTCAAAACCTTAAACTCAACTTCACTTTCAGATTATAAAAATAAGGAGAGAGACTCACGTAAAAAAAAAAAAAAAAAAAAAAAAAAACGTAAGTTTTGTTTTTTTTTATTTACTTTCATATGTGCCTGAAATTTTCATTCTATCTTATTGTTTTATTATGTTTAGAATTGATTTTCTTCTAAGTATTTGGGTTAATCTCATTATTTTGATAGTGTTTTTATGGGTTTGGTTTTTGAGTTGAAATTCTAATAATTATTTTATATTGTACATGGCAGATGAAGCATCTCTATTTTTTGGAGAAAAATCAAGTTGCAACATATGTCTTCCAGCCCAAGGCGTGGTAAATTTTTATATGTTCTTGCTTTATTGAGAATTTTTATTTGGGTTCATGTGATTTTTTGTTTTTTTATTAAAGTTTTGATTTTTGGTTGATTAATTATTTGTTTGAATTAATTTCAATTAATTATTTGTTTGGATTCAACGTAAAAGATAATGAAATTAGGTGTTATAAATTTGATAATGTTCCATGTTATGAATTGTTTATATTATTTAGACTCTTAGTAGGACTCTCTCTTCTCTCCTTAAAACCCTAGCAATTACCATCTCAAAACCCTAAACTTAATTTCACTTTAAAATTAAAAAAATAAGAAGGAGAGAGACTCAACCAAAAAAAGAAAAAAATGTAGGTTTTGTCTTTTTTATTTGCTTTCATATGTGCCTGAAATTTTCATTCTATCTTATTGTTTTATTATGTTTAGAATTTATTTTCTTCTACGTGTTTGGGTTAATCTCTATATTTTGATAGTGATTTTGTGGGTTTGGTTTTTGGGTTGAAACTTCTAATAATTATTTTATATTGTATACGGCAGATGAAGCATCTCTATTTTTTGGAGAAAAATCAAAGTTGCAACCTATGTCTTCCAACCCAAGGTGTGGTAAATTTTTATTTGGTATATTATATATGAATTTTTTGAATTTGAAGGGTTTTGTTTAGTTTTGAAGTAGAATTTGGGAATTCTATAAAATTTGAAAGGTTTAAGTTTTAAGGTTTTTGGTATTTGCGTCTTAGTAGGTTGATCTTAATTATTTACCTTATATGTTTTTTTTTTATTGAGAATTTTTATTTTGGGTTCATGTGATTTTTTGTTTTCTTAATTAAAATTTTGATTTTTGGTTGATTAATTATTTTTTTGGATTAATTTCAATTAATTATTTGTTTGGATTCAACGTAAAAGATAAAGGAATTATGTGTTATAAATTTGATAATGTTCCATGTTTTGAATTGTTTATATTGTTATTAATATGATTAAATAAGATTTGTTTTTATCTTTGTAGTTTATATCAGTTTTGAGTGTGTGTATATATATAACTTTTGGGAATTTTGCTTTATTAATTTTAGAATTGTAAATTACTTTGTAGGTTTCAATAACTATGCACCTGCAGTGAGATATTAACAATATAAGCATATATATATGGTATTAACATTTTATAAAAATCTTTCTTACAATCCAATAACATTCTACGTTAGACAACACTTCTAAACTATAAAAAAGCATAGAAGTTAAATATTTATTCCCATTGTATTTTATTTAATTATGACAGATCCATTTTTTTTTAAACGCTAACTAACAAAATGTCTATAATATGCATATTATTAACCCAATTTTCTATTTTTAAATTTCTTAGATTTTATTATATTAATCTTTTTTTCTTTTAAATTCTTGGTGGGCAAATCAGTCTCTCACTAATTCTTTTACCTTAACGTGATGTTGGTTAATTGTCCTTTTATTTAACTATCCCGTGCATCGTACGGGTTAGCGACTAGTTTACATAAATTAGAATAATATTTGTAAAAGATGTCACATCTTCTCATTTTAAATGGATTTTCTCATTTCATAAAAAAAAAAAAAAAAAATTGATTCATTTAAAATATTATAAATATAAAGAGAGAGAGAGAGAGAGAGAGATATATATATATATATATAATACATGTTATTTAAAAGATAAAGTTTGTTTCCGAATTGGTTTAGAGCTATTTTTTTTAACCTATTACGTGATGATATATAAGATAGACTATCCATGTATTATTCTTCAATCACATCTTGAGTTAGAATAAGATAGCTCCAAATTAGTTTAGAATTAAACATTTTTTATTTATAATTTTTAATGGCTTATACTTAAAAAAATTAATAATTAAGAAAAAAACGAAGACCAAATCTTAACCATAAAATTTAATATTTCCATTTTGAGGGATTAACAAATAGAGACAAGAAAGGAAATTACTTAAGAGATGTTGAGCTAGGTTGCTCGCTGGACAATATTCTTAGACTAGATATTGCTCGCCACCGTCGATGCAGCAACCTAAGAGGCAAACTAGGTTTGGGTGTCGAACCCTGGAAAGATTTTCAACTTCACGTTGAAAAGAGTCAGACTTGTTGCTCTTATTTATGTGCTTAATGGCTACAAATTGTCCACTTGGTAGAACACCTTTATAAACCTGACCAACACTTCCTCTTCCAAGGTACACTCTTTCATTCCCAAAATTTATGGCATTCTCGATCTCAGCCTTAGAGAATCTATAAAGGCCAGACCACGTTTTGGTTACTTTTAATTGAACTGGTTTATGAGGCTTCTTCATCTATATATATATATATATATATAAAAAACCGAAGCCTCTGAAGTTCTCATAATTTTCCACATCATCACTATTTTCTTTTTCTTTTTATTTTAGATTATTTTTATTTTAGGTTTTATATTTTATATAGAATCCACCAGAAAAACAATAGATAAAAGTTTGAATTTTTATTAATATCAATAATATTTAAAAACGTATACAAACTTGGAGGCCTATTTAAGGGCTCCATAAAACTTGATGGACAAGAAAATATATTCTAAAATAAGTCCTAATTAATAACTAACCATAATAGGAACCAAATTTGACCTAAAAAAACATTAAAAGAACCTAAAAATAAGGAAATAAATCACCTAGACCTAAAATAACGTTTTTTGCATAAAAATACCAAAATAACAATATCCTACATCAACTTATCACAAAAATACCAAATAGTTTCTTTTTATTTTAGATTCTTTTTATTCTAGGTTTTATATCTTCTTATATTTATTAGTGTTATAATAGTTTAGTTTAAGTAAAACTCTATTAGATATATTTTGTTGGCCTATCATATCATTATTATTATCTATATATAATATAAAATTGAAGATTAAAAATTAATTATAATTTTTTAAGATACCTCACGTTAGAATTAAAAAAAAAAATGACTCACTTTAGGTTTCAATTTATTTTTTTTTTTTTAAAAAGGACTCACAAAAAAAAAAAAAAAAAAAAACTTTAGGATTAAGAAAAAAAGAGAGAGACTCCTGGTAGGACTCTCTCTTCTCTCCTTAAAACCCTAGCAATTACCATCTCAAAACCCTAAACTCAACTTCACTTTAAGATTAAAAAAATAAGAAGGAGAGAGACTCACGTAAAAAAAAAAAAAAAAAAAAAAAAAAAAAAAACGTAAGTTTTGTCTTTTTTATTTGCTTTCATATGTGCTTGAAATTTTCATTCTATCTTATTATTTTATTATGTTTAGAATTGATTTTCTTCTAAGTATTTGGGTTAATCTCTATATTTTGATAGTATTTTTATGGGTTTGGTTTTTGGGTTGAAATTCTAATAATTATTTTATATTGTATATAGCAGATGAAGCATCTCTATTTTTTGGAAAAAAAATCAAAACTGCAACCTATATCTTCCAGCCCAAGGTGTAGTAAATTTTTATATGTTCTTACTTTATTGAGAATTTTTATTTGGGTTCATGTGATTTTTTGTTTTTTTATTAAAGTTTTGATTTTTGGTTGATTAATTATTTATTTGGATTAATTTCAATTAATTATTTGTTTGGATTCAACGTAAAAGATAATGGAATTAGGTGTTATAAATTTGATAATGTTCCATATTTTGAATTGTTTATATTATTTAGACTCCTGGTAGGACTCTCTCTTCTCTCCTTAAAACTCTAGCAATTACCATCTCAAAACCTTAAACGTAACTTCACTTTAAAATTAAAAAAATAAGGAGAGAGACTCAACTAAAAAAAAAAAAAAAAAAACGTAAGTTTTGTCTTTTTTATTTGCTTTCATATGTGCCTAAAATTTTCATTCTATCTTATTGTTTTGTTATGTTTAGAATTTATTTTCTTCTAAGTGTTTGGGTTAATCTCTATATTTTGATAGTGTTTGTGTGGGTTTGGTTTTTGAGTTGAAATTTCTAATAATTATTTTATATTGTATACGGCAGATGAAACATCTCTATTTTTTGGAGAAAAATCAAAGTTGCAACCTATGTCTTCTAACCCAAGGTGTGGTAAATTTTTATTTTGTATATTATATATGAATTTTTTGAATTTGAAGGGTTTTGTTTGGTTTTAAAGTAGAATTTGGGGATTCTATAAAATTTGGAAGGTTTAAGTTTTGAGATTTTTGGTATTTGCGTCTTAGTAGGTTGATCTTAATTCTTTACCTTATATGTTTTTTCTTTATTGAGAATTTTTATTTTGGGTTCATGTGATTTTTTGTTTTCTTAATTAAAGCTTTGATTTTTGGTTGATTAATTATTTGTTTGGATTAATTTTAATTAATTATTTGTTTGGATTCAACATAAAAGATAATGGAATTATGTGTTATAAATTTGATAATGTTCCATGTTTTGAATTGTTTATATTGTTATTAATACGACTAAATAAGATTTGTTTTTATCTTTATAGTTTATATTAGTTTTGAGTGTGTGTGTGTATATATATAACTTTTGAGAATTCTGCTTTATTAATTTAAGAATTGTAAATTATTTTGTAGGTTTCAATAACTATGCACCTGCAGTGAGACATTGACAATATAAGCATATATATATGGTATTAACATTTTATAAAAATCTTTCTTACAACCCAATAACATTCTACGTTAGACAACACTTCTAAACTATAGAAAAGCATAGAAGTTAAATATTTATTCCTATTGTATTTTACTTAATTATGACAGATCCATTTTTTTTAAAACGCTAACTAGCAAAATGTCTATAATATACATATTATTAACCCAATTTTCTATTTCTAAATTTCTTAGATTTTATTATATCAATCTTTTTTTCTTTTAAATTATTGGTGGGCAAATCAGTCTCTCACTAATTCTTTTACCTTAACGTGATATTGGTTAATTGTCCTTTTATTTAACTATCTCCTGCATCGCACGGGTTAGCGACTAGTTTTCACATATTTGACAAGCACAATAAGGAGCACTAGCATGGCTGCTGCTATGACTATTGCAAATAGTGCTTTTGCCATTGAATCTGATAAGCTAAAATGATTTCTGTGAGTATTTATGATGATCTCATATATAGATTCAGATGTTTTGATTCAATTAGTATGGAACAATAAGTAGATTTAAGAAGTAGTAGTTCTACTTACAATCGAATTTGATGTAATGTTATCCTGTGGACACTGGAGAAATAAATTACAACTGGTCAATGATAGAGAAACCATAATGTAATATGACTTAAACCAAAGAAAAAAGTAAATGAATAATGACACAAGCAAGAGCATCATTAGTTGGAGATTGTTAGAAATAAATAAAATAATGATGAGCCTTTCTTCACTTACTCTCACAAACACTCGTACACCAATTAGTGTGTAAAAGTGATTCACGCTCATAAATTAAACAAATGGAGAAAAAGTGGAGAGGGAAGAGTTAGAACACTGTAAACCTTTGTATTTCTTTTCAACTCTTGCACATAATTTGACGGATGAATGGGTATATATAGTGCACCACCCAACTCCCAGTACATTTATTTTCTAACTCTTACATTCATAAAATCTCATAACTTCAATAAACCTCCCATTACATTTAACTTATGAAGTTCACACTTATTTATGAAAGGTTAATTAAAAAACAAGTTTAACTTCTAACATCCCCCTTAAACTTGTTTTCTTGATCACTTCAATTAAGGCTCTCAGCTTGTTGAATGTATCATACTTGAGTGGTTTAGTATGTCTACAACTTGATCATATGACTTTACGAACTCAAGATGAACTTCCTTTGTTGCAATACATTCTCGAATAAAATGATACCTTGTGTTGATGTGCTTGCTTCAATCATGAAAGACTAAATTCTTTGCAAGAGCTAGTGCTAACTTATTGTCCACAAATATCTTCATAGCTTCTTCTTGTAATATCTGCAACTCCTTCAAAAAACCTCTAAGCCAAATTGCATGACAAACACTAGAGGTAGCAGCAACGTACTCAGCTTAACAAGTGGAAAGCATCACAATTGGCTGCTTCTTGGACATCCATGTAAATGTAGTATCATCCATAAAGAATACAAAACCACTAGTACTCTTTAGCGGGTGAATACAACAGTCTATAATCCAAAGTACCTTTTACATAAAGAAGAATTCTCTTGGTAGTTTTCAATTGAGTCATGGTTGGTGCTTCCATTTAACGACTAATTAGCCCAATGCCAAAAAGAATATCTGGTCTTGTACATGTTAGATACCTTAAGCTTCCAACCAAACTCTTGAAGAATGTTGGATTAACCTTCTCTTCATTGTCATGCTTTGACATCTTCACTCCACATTCTTAGGGGGTTGTAAATGGATTGGAATTTAACATTTCGAACTTCTTGAGGATATCCTTGCCATATCCTTCTTAGGAAATAAGAATTTCTTCCTCCATCTACTTCACTTCAATGCCTATATAGTAGGCCATAAGTCCAATATATGTCATTTCAAACTCTTATTCATTGCTTTCTTGAAGTCCTTAAACATACTTGGATTGTTGCTAATAAAAAACAAATCATCTATATACAAACAAACAATTAGGATATCTCAATTTTTATGCACCTTACAATAAAGTGTGTGTTCATGTGGACATTTAGAAAACCCATTAACCTGAAAGTACTTGTTAATTATGATATTCCAAGCTCTTGATGCCTATTGTAGGCCATATAGAGCTTTCTTCATCTTCAAAACTTTATCTTCCTGCCCATTGATGACATAGCCTATAGGTTGGTCAATGTAATATTCTTCATAAAGGTAACCATTTCATTTGATAAATTCTCCATTGTTTTTGAGCCACTAAAGAAATTAGCAATCTTATAGTTTCCAAATGAGTAACTGGGGCAAATACCTCATCATAATCAATATCTTCCCATTGGCAATAGCATTTCACCACCAATCTTGCTTTGTATCTCTCTACCTCTTCTTTTGCATTCTTCTTTAACTTGTAAACCCATTTTACACCAATTGTGTTCTTCTTTATTGCCTTAATCTCTTCGTTCATAGCATTTCTCCAATTTTTTTTTTTTTTGTCTTGCACCACTTCTTCAAATACTGTAAGTTCATAATCAACAAATAGACAAAAAGTAACTATTACATCATCTGTAAGCTCTTCATGAACATCATTCACTTGCTCTTCCTCTCCAGATAGAGGAAAGAAATCATATTTCTCCTCTTCTTGGGTGCTCCAATCCTATGTGCCTTCTTCATCAAAGTCCACATCTAGATTAACAATGACTTTTCAGTTTTCGAATTATAAAGCTTATAGCCCTTAGAACTTGCATCATAGTCAATGAACACATACTTCATGCTTTTATCATTTAGCTTGGACCTCTCTTGATCCAATACATGTGCATATGCAATACTCCCAAACTTGTTGTGAGGTTTTCCTTGTACACTTCTTGTGGGGCAACGATTGGATGAATAGATTGCATAATCAATAGCTTTAGCCCAAAATTCTGTAGGCATTTTTTTACTCTTTAATATGCTTCTAGTCATGTTAAGATTGAACAATTCTTTCTTTATGGCACACTATTATGTTATGATGACCTTGGAACTGTTAGAGGGCAAGGAATCCCATTTGCTTCACAAAATGTATTGAGTTCATTTAATGTGAATTCCCCTCCTTTGTCAGATCTTAAGGCCATAATTTCATTGCCACTTTGATTTTCTACAAATGCTTTAAATTTCTTAAATGCACCAAATACTTCAAATTTTTGCTTAAAAAATAAACCTACGTTTTCCTCCTATAATCATCACTAAAGAGAAGAAATTGGTTACTTTTACCAAGTGATGATGGCTTGATTGTTCCACACACATCAGTATGAACAAGTGGCAATGGTTTAGTTGCTCTTATACTAACTTTTTTTGGAAAGCTCTTCCTTGATTAATTGCCAAGGAGACATCCTTCACAAAGCTAGTTAGGATTCTCAATGGAAGGTGATCCTTTCACCATCATCATCTTTGCCAACAACTGTAGTCCTCCAAAATTGAAGTTCCTAAATCTTAGATGCCAAAGCCAAGAAGAATCTTTAAAGCAAGCCTTTAGACATCTAATAACATCAATTTGAATATTTAACAAGAACATTCTATTTCTTGTCATGGGCACGTTAGCTATCACATTATTTTGATGATTCCTTATTAAGCAACTAAACTATGATCTTTCAACTAAATATCATAGTCTTTCTCAAGGAGTTGTCCCAAACTCAAAATATTAGTTTTCATACTTTACACATAATACATCATAAATAAATTGATGGTCTCCATTCTTTAAACGGATAAGAATTTTATCTATCCCCTTCATTGAAACTTTGGATGAGTCACCAAAGGTAACATTCTCAACCACCAATTCATCAATCTCCATAAATAATCATTTTATTCCCACACATATGGTTGTTAGCACGAGTATCAAGGTATTATGCGCCATGTTATTGTCTTTCTTTCCCTTCGTATGCCAACAATAAAGTCGGCTCCAATTCTTCACTCTTATCTTTAACACAGTTAGCTTTCTCCTCAATAGTTTCTAACGTCATTTTTACATTTAGAAACACAATGCCCATATTTTTGACAATTATGACATTTAACATTAGACTTGTCATACTTTCTTCTATATGGTCTTGAGAAATTTCCTTTTCCACGATTTCTTGTGGATGGTGAACTTTGACCTCCCTTCATAATTGGGAGAATTTTGATCATACCTTTCTTCGGATCCTCTTCCTCTAACACATACATGTCCATGTCCTCGACCTCTTTTGCTACTTTCATGCCACCCTTTCTCATTCAAGGTGAGCTTCAATTGTAGGACTTGCTCCAAAGGCTCTTACTTTTTCTTATTGAGCCTTTTTTCATGGGCTTGTATTGATTCCATAAGAATGGTCAATGGTTATTGACTCTTAAGTATTTTGATTCCTAAATTGTCACAACGATATAGTCAAACTTAGAACATAAAGACCATGGGATTTTTTCTACCACACAGACATCATCCAAGTTCTCACCATATCACTTTAATTGGTTTATAATTGTCAACACCCGTGAAAAATTATCTAAAATAGATTCAGATTCTTTCATGTACAAACCTTCAAACTCGCCTCTCAATGTTTGAAGATGAACTTTCTTCACTTTATCAAATCCCGTTAAAGATTTTTTAAGAATCTCCCACACTTGCTTGATGAAGTTGCATTTGCGAATTTCTCAAACATGGTTTTATCCAAACCTTGATAGATCAACGTAAGAGCTTGTAGATCTTTATTTCAGGCCTTTTGCAAGACTTCCTTTTGGTTTGGAGTTAAATATTCTTCATCTTATGACTCCACTTAACCTTTCTCCACAATCTCCCATGCATCTTGGGATTCGAGCAATGCCTTCATTCAGATACTCCAATTTTCAAAAATTTTGTTTAGTAAGTCAAGGAAATTGAACCATCATCCCATTGGCAATAGCCATTCTCACCAAGAACCAATTGGCTCTGATACTGATTTGTTGGAAAGAAATAAAATAATAATTGGCCATCCCTCTCCACACTCATAAATTAAACAAAAGGAGAGAGAGTGGAGAGGGAAGAGTTAAAACACTTTAAAACTTTGAATTTCTCTTTAACTCTTACATAGAATTTGATGGATGAATGGGTATATACAGTCCACCATCCAATCTCTAAATCCCATTACATTTATTTTCTAACTCTGACATTCATAAAATCTCATAACTTTACTAAACCTCTCACTACATTTAACTTACTTATTTGTGAAAGATTAATTAAAAAACAAGTTTAACTTTTAACAGAGACTAGTCGCCAACCCGTGCGATGCACGGGTTAATGATTTATCTAAGTTTTTGCTATAAAACATGTGAGTTCAAGCTTATAGAACATGTTTTAGTGTCCATTAAGGGCCTTTTTTTTTTTTTTTTTTTTTCTTTTTTTTCCTTTTTTTTTTGTACAATAGCATCCATAAAGTTGCAAGTTGAAACACTTAGACATGTTATGTGGTTCAAGCTAATACAAACTTAGAACATTTGTGTTTGTAGCTTACTCACGAACAAATAATTAGAAAGCTGGTATTACATTTTGATCATAAGCTGATAATATATGTTCACCTTGTAAAATAACACAAAACAAATAATTAGAAAACAAATAATCCTTTGTTGAGTAGATAACTTGAAACTTTCTCACATCTTAATCCTCATGTGTGGTATAGTGCAACTTGCTGAGGTAATTTCCCTTTGGATTCTCCCCTGGGGTTTTGCTTAGTACACTTTTTTTGGGTCTAGTACTAAGACTCACACAAACATACACATAAATACATACATAAATATTAATACGAAATGATATACTTTTAAGATCTTAGAAATATCAAGTTAGGATCTAAGACATAAACATCCATCTCCAAAATAGGCAATCAAATTTGGATCTAAGACACACACACACACACCCATACATGTATATATATTCAAACTATATAATATGATTCTAAGATTTTACCGATATCAAATTTGGATCTAAGACTTAGAAATCCATATGCAAAATATGCATGCAAATGCTACAAGCATGTAATGAAGCCACAATATTTACTTATCCTTTATTGCTAATGTGATGTTCAAAACAACAAAATATATGGCATTCAACTCAAGTACTAAAAATCATAAAGTAAAACTAACCATGCCCAAAATTTTGGAATTGAATTAAATATAGAACTTTCACCACCAAAAACAAATTATATAACCATCAACAATATAAATAAAAATACCATTACATCTCCAAAGAAGAACTTGGCTTTGGGGCCAACTGTGCCATAAGAACAGCTATTGCATTGGCAACATTGTTCTCATTATTAAAAAGATTAAGATGCCAAACAAGTAATGATAATCTAAACTTTTATTCCGTGCAGATAAGGTATATTCAAAATTTTCCCCAAATAATTTGATTGAAGAATTGAATTTGACTAATTAGGAAATTTCAAAATGTCATTTCAACTTCATCTATGTAATGACTAGTGCAAAAACAAATTAAGCATTGCAAGATTCACCATTAGTTGCAATAAAAAAAAAAAACTGAAAATCTTCAAGAAAAAGTAAGTAGTCATATTTATATAAAAAAAACTAGTTTGATGGTCATGTTGCTAACCTTACTATAAAAGATAGATAAAATAAAATAAAATAAAATAAAACTGAAGTCATATGGACTTACCCCTTCATGTGCAAGAGTAATAGCCATGATATTTGCAGCTTACATGACCCATGATAAAGGAATCCACATAAACCCAAAAATTTTTAGTACTTTGTTTTCTGAAGCAAGATAGAAGAGTAGAAGAACCAATCAATGAGGGAGATTGAGCAAGCAACAATGAAAAAATAAAAAAGAAGGGATGAATATGAAAATTTGACATTACTTTTCTAACCTTTTCCTCCTTAAGTTTGTTGTATCCAAACAAATCCAATCTTTCTTAAACTGCATTAGATCAAAAGTCAAATCTTTTCTTATACAATTAAGATGCTCAGGGGGTAAAATTTCCAACATTAAGCAACTTATAATTTTACACCAAGCAAATAAGATAAAGTACTGGAAATTCCTTTGTATTTCCATCTTTTTTGTTCTTCTTGATTCTAGGCAAATCAAAGTATCCACATGACGCTGCTTGAATTAAACATGAAAGATCTAATTTCTTCCAATTGAATATACTTCCACAAAAAGAAAATGAATAAAAAAAAAAAACTGGTTGTTTGTGGCATAACAAAATATATTCTACTAAAGTATCAATTTGAGCCACTAAACTTCTTCATCTAACTATGAAGCTAATAACATTTGGCTTTATTATTCTTATATTTGCAGCTATGAATTTTCACAAAAAAATAGAGAATATTGAATGGCTTTCATAATTGGGACATTCATTAAGGTAAACTTGGCATGCCATAAGATGATAAAAGAGTACAGTGATTTAAAGAACATCAGGGGGAAGGGCCTATTCAACCATCTTGGATTTCCTTTAGATTCAACCCTACACCAAGTTGTTAGAAGAGAATTTACATTGTCATATAGTTTCTTTTTTTTTTTTTGATAAATAAACATTGTCAGATAGTTCATTACATCTCACTCACTGTTTTCTCTTAAGTTCACTAATCCACAAACAAATTAAACAGTGCTACTTATCTCATGTGCAAATAGTTAAGTCATTCCCATTGTATTTAAGTGTTCCTATCACCAATCCTTTTTTGTTGGTGTCTACTCCTACACCTTGCCAATATGCTAAGCTCCCCACCTTATCCATTTTACATAGTTCCTAGTGGGACTCTAGATTCAATCTATAGATTGTTATTACTGAGGTAGTAGGTATAGCTGGGCCATGAAACGTTTAGTGGCCCACTATTGGACCAGTTATTTTGATAATATACTTTGTGAGTGTGATATAGTGTTAGTGTCACTCTTGGGTCATTTAATTAAGTTCTTGTGTTTTGCATATTTGTAGATGACCAAAGTATAGCACTTTTTGAGGAATTTGCATAGGACCCTGAACCTATTGTCTCACAAAGTTATGAAGTTGCTCTAACCATGCTTGAGTTTGAAAGACCAGGAAAATCATTTGAGATATACTCTCTTAATTTGAAATATATTTAACACATTGGTTTGTTTTCAAAAGTGACTGACAACTATTATTTGTGCAATACCTTTTCATGCAAGCTCCCCTTGTGTATTAAATTATTCCAAATTTTGACAAAGTAGTCATTGCATCTATGCACATATTTGAAGAATGATCTGCAATATGAAAAAAGAATGAGCTAATGATGAGCAAGCATGAAGTTGGGAAGGAAATAAGTGAGGAAAGAAGTAGGAAAGTAAAAGAATTACACAATCTTGACCTCTGTTGCATTGTTATGCTAATTTATGACCATACTCAGTGAACTGATTTGAGTTCATAAGTGTATCACTACTCTACCTGGGACTCTATGTAAGAAGATGCTTGTGTGCTTTAAGAAGAGCATTTTAAGCTTACAAAGCATCTCATCAGTTTAATTCCAATAACATGTAAAACCGCATCAAGCTCAAACAAATTCACCCCAAACAAACTTCAGATTAGCTACAAATAATCACAAATGCATAGGAAAAAAAATCAAACAAAGAAAATCAAGGGGAAAGAGAGAGAAAAAATCTAACAGTGGATTGCTATCCGCAAAACAATGTGAAAGCAGATTGTTGTAACAGAGTTGCTTCTACATTTAGTTTAATTGATCCAGCCTTAGCATGTTGATCAAAGTACCATAGTGTTCCACCTAGTTCCTTGGGTTCCATATAGGTTCAAAAGTAAAAGGTCTATAAGCAGAGCATTAATCTTTTAATAATACTTGTGAAAATCCGTAAAGGCATTTAAAGAGTGAAGTTAAAAATACTTTGAGGAAAATCACAATTATTAACCAAACAATCATACATAGAATCCTCACTGAGACCCAATATCAAACACTTCACAGGTAATAGTCTCCAATAAATGAATAACAAAAATTGATCTTTCAAAAACCCTAATTTTGAACTCAACAAATTAAATTTGGAGAAAAAAAAACCCAAATGAAGATTGGAAAAAAAAAAAAAAAAAAAAAAAAAAAAAAAAAAAAAAAAAAAAAAAAAAAAAAAAAAAACTCAAACACACAAAACTGAAATTTTCAGTTTGAATTGCCACAACCACGGACCATTCAATTTCAATAGAAAAATGGGTCGTTTGAATCAAAACCCAATAGTTTTAATCTGCAGAAATCAAAAGGCTATTAGAGCAGCTATGGCAGTGGTGGAGCCGCAGATAGTGTAGCTCGATCATGAAAAAAATTTGATATATTGAAAGGAACCAAAATTAAGGGAGAACCTATATTAGGGTTTCGAGTATTGATAAAAACAAATTCTAAATCAAAACAAAATCAGAACCAATTTCTTAAATCAAAACCAAACAAAATAGTCGAACCTAAATCCTATTAAACACCCAAAATTAATATAGAAGATTTTACCTATAGCCATTCCAGTAGTCTGATGTTAGGTTTACTTTCACTTTCTTCAATTGAAGCTTACCGTCGCCAGGGAAGAGAGAAAGCTCTGCGTCTAGGTTTTCTGTTTTTGGTTCCTGCGTATGGGTCTTGCAGAGTTTGAAGGAGAGTCAAAGAGTCAGAGGCTATCGGGTTTTGTTTAGGAGTTGGAAAAAGTGTTTTGGGGAGAAATAGTTAAGGGTTTTTTTTTTTTTTGGTGTAATACTAACGTGGAAAATTGTGGAAATTTCAAAAGCTTCGGTTTTATATATATATATATATATATAGATTAGGGAAGAGATTTGAAAATGAATAGCTAGTATTAGAAAAGAATAAAGAACATATCTCCCTTCACCCTAAGCACAAATATTGAGTTCTCAATAAAAGGAGTTAGGGTCCCTTCTCTCTTTACTGTAGCATAGTTTGTCTCCCTTGTGGGAGGTAGATACTTTCCCTATAGCAACTGAGTTACTGTTAGGGCTTTAGTGGGGTTTTCGTGAGTGGTTTATGCGACATCATGGATGATCTCACAAAGAGTTGGAGGAAGCTATCATTGTCTAAAGTGGAAGGAAATAAAGTTGATCTATCAAGAAAGAAGAAAAGTGGGAAACATGTGGTCGCTGCGAAGTTTCTTACTTGTAGGAACATCAATATTGAGGCAACGGCCCGTACATTCTAGCCCCTATGGAAAATGAGAGGCAACTTTGAGGTTAATGATGCAGGGGATAACATGGTGTTGTTTGACTTTGAGCTTCAAATTGACATAGAAAAAGTTTTGATGGGGGAACCATGGACCTTTTATAGGCATTGGTTGTTATGGAGCGCTATGATGGAACCACCCTAGTTTAGAATCTGCTTTTTAAAACAACATCCTTCTAGGTTCAAATACATGAACTCCCTTTCTCTTTTTTGACAACGGAGGTTACTCTTAGTATTGGGGAAACTCTAGGTGTTGTGACAGCCCTAAAGGATACCTCAAATCTGAGAGGAGGTAATTTCATGCGCGTTCGAATGGCTATCGATATCACTAAGCCATTACGTAGAGAGAGATGTGTCAAATGGGACCAGGATTTGGAGGGATGGATCTCTTTTAAGTACGAGCGACTGCCTAATATATGTTACTGGTGTGGCAAGCTTTTCCATGGTGATAAGGACTGTGTAATTTGGTTACAAACACTACAAAAAAAAATGCCTATTAGCGACCAAGAATTTATGATGGACCCAAAAAGCCCTCTCAAAAAATCTTATTTGCGATGGCAAAATAAAGCCCTCGCAAATACTTGATAAAATGTGAAATATTTGTGACCAACAAAAAAAGCTGTTGCAATTATGTGTTATAGTCGTCACAAATGCTAATATTTTGGTGGGAAATTTTCCCTCCATATTATTTGCGAGGGACAATTAAAAATCTCTCGCAAAAAATGTATTATTTGTGCTAGTTAAAAAAATGCCGTTACTAATACTAAATTATTTGCGAGGGCTAGGATCGACCTTCACAAATAATCATTAAAATGTAAAAAATTTTGGAGGGAAATTTTCCCACCAAATTATTTCTGAGGGACAATAAAAATTCCTCGCAAAAAGTTTATTTTTTGTGTGAGTTAAAAATATACCCTCACTAATATTAAATTATTTGCGAGGGCCACAATTGGCCTTCGCAAATAATCATGAAAATATTAATTTTCTTTGGAGATAAAAGTTATTCTAAAATTCTAAGAATATAATGATTGGTGAAACATAAAGTGATAGGAAATTTGTATTCAAAATTATGCCTATTAAAATTCATAATATCTTGTTTTTCATCTCCGGTTTTCAATTAGGCCACCAACTTATAGATGGTTTGCTCAAATTCTTTGAAACCTTCGGACTCAGCTTGACTTTGAACTTTGTAATTCTAATTTATTCATCATTTTCTATCTGTGTAATTAACCACTACAAGAACTACGTGATCACTTCTTTGGAAAGTTGCATGAACTAGACTATAGTAAAAATGTTATTTACATATCCACAACACATATAGCAATCAGTGATTGCCAATCACTCATAGTACTAGGAAATAAGATGAACAAAAAAAAAAAAAAAAAAAAGCTCAGTTTTCAAATCAGTGCAAGGCAATTAAGTGGTGAGAATTGGAGGCAATTAAATTCTGAAATTGCTTGAAATAGGAAAAACTATAACATTTTTTTCACATTGATATGGACCCTAGTGTGAGAACAGGCACTATTGATCCAAATACTCCCATTGGCACAAATGGATTAGTTCCAAAAGTGAAATGGTGATAAACTTCATTCACAACCACCAGAATGCCCAGCTTTCTTGCTGTCCCTACAATCTAAAATTCAAAAAATCAACCACCACTAACATTAACACCCTAATTACCAAAAAAAAAAAAAAGTTTTACTTATGAAAACTCACGCTTATTGCAAAAATGTTTCTAAACCATTAAATCCACCATTGTGTTACATGTAAGTAACAAGATCATATGAGAGTCTAGCAAAATAAACTAAAATTTAATCTTTGTTTTGCCACTAAAAGCTTTAAGTCATTCTTATTATCAACTTATAGACATTTTGATATTCTCAAAACAAATTTGACTCTACTTCCAAATAGACATTGGCTCAAATGATAAAGAAATCAGGTAAGGAGGTAAATTTTTAATGCTCTTTTTTGAGTTGATTGCAGTTGATATATTAAAGGTCAATGTCGTTGCTAATAACCTCCATGTATCTAAGAATTTTGATCAAGCTCAAATATGTGATTTAAATTGTGTCCATGACTCCATTGTCCCTGCCTCCCTAGTCTAAAGTGCATGTTTGAAACAAAATAGATATATAAGCATGAAGGGGACACATTCATAAAGCCAGTAATAGTATCTCCTTCGGAAAAAAAAAAAAAAAAAGCAACTTCAAGCTTAAACAGAGTCAAAATAGATAGTATAATCACATATTAAACTCAATGGGGTCAATGAGAGCATTCTATACTAGGGTAATAACCTTAGAGAATTAAGAAAGAGAGCAAGAGAGATAACTGCCTGTACCTTGTCTGTAACTAAATTTCTATTTCAATAAGCATCCTTAGTATTATGCACACGGATAACTAATATGGATGAAGCCAAATACGGTGATGGAGTGGAGGCTGTAAGCCTTTGAAGTCACTCGATTATCATATTCTCAACACCACTCCTTCTCCAATCTATATCATCATCCTCATTTTCTTCTTGCAGCACATGTGCATTAAAATGTAAATTCGACATGAATTTTGACAAATCTACCGTTAGATTACATTATCTTCATATATTTTTCATGCTTATAAAATTTCAAGGTGATCAAATATTAATTGTCATGTCATCAATCAATTGTTTAAATTCAAGCTTTTGTAGTTTAAAATAATGTATAAAAGATGAGTTTATAGATCAAATGGTAAATTACATTCGATTGACATTAAAATTGGCATGCCTGTTAAGAACATATAGAACATGTAATCCAACGGCTGGATTTTCAAAATATGAATTCAATAATAAGTTATTGGGTAGTGTAACATTTTTTTCGAGTTATGTCAGGTATAACTTGAACTCAACCTTATATTTCTTAATTCGATGTGAATTTTGACAAATTTACCATTAGATTAAATTATCTTCAAATATTTTTCATACTTACAAAATTTCAAGGTGATTGAAAATTAATATTCATGTCATCAATCAATTGTCTAGATTCAAGTTTTAGTAGTTTAAAATAATGCATAAAATATGAGTTTATAGATAAAAAGATAAATTACATCTGATTGGCATGAAAATTGGCATGTATGTTAAGAATATATAAAACATGTAATCCAACGGTTGGATTTTCAAAATATGAATTCAATTATAAGTTATTGGGCGGTGTAATATTTTTTAGAGTTACATCACGTGTAACTTGAACCCAACTCTATATTTCTTAATTCAATGTGAATTTTGACAAATCTACCGTTGGATTACATTATCTTCATATATTTTTCATGCTCATAAAATTTCGAGGTGATTAAATATTAATTGCCATGTCATCAATCAATTGTTTAAATTCAAGCTTTTGTAGTTTAAAATAATGCATAAAAGATGAGTTTAGTGATCAAATGGCAAATTACATTCGATTGGCATGAAAATTGGCATGCATATTAAGAACATATAAAACATGTAATCCAACGGTTGGATTTTCAAAATATAAATTCAATAATAAGTTATTGAGTGGTATAACATTTTTTAGAGTTACATCAAGTGTAACTTGAACCCAATCCTATATTTCATAATTCAATGTGAATTTTGACAAATTTACCATTAGATTACATTATTTTCATATATTTTTCATGCTTACAAAATTTCAAGGTGATCAAAGATTAATTGCCATGTCATCAATAAATTGTCTGGATTCAAATTGTAGTAGTTTAAAATAATGCATAAAAGATAAGTTTATTGATGAAATGGTAAATTACATCCGATTGGCATGAAAATTGGCATGCATGTTAAGACCATATAGAACATGTAATCCAACGGTTGGATTTTCAAAATATGGATTCAATAATAAGTTATTGGGTGGTGTAATATTTTTTAGAGTTACTTCAGGTGTAATTTGAACTTAACCCTATATTTCTTAATTTGATGTGAATTTTGACAAATCTACCGTTAGATTGCATTATTTTCATACATTTTTTATGGTTACAAAATTTCAAGGGGATCAAAGATTAATAGGCATGTCATCAATCAATTGTCTAAATTCAAGTTTTTGTAGTTTAAAATAATGCGTAAAAGATGAGTTTGTAGACGAAATGGTAAATTACATTCGATTGGCATGAAAATTGGCATGCATGTTAAGAACATATAAAAAATGTAATCCAATGATTGGATTTTCAAAATATAAATTCGATAATAAATTACTGGGTGGTGTAACATTTTTTAGAGTTACATTAGGTGTAATTCGAACCCAACCCTATATTTCTTAATTCGATATGAATTTTGACAAATCTACCGTTAGATTACATTATCTTTATATATTTTCATGTTTACAAAATTTCAAGGTGATTAAAGATTAATAGACATTTCATCAATCAATTGTCTAGATTCAAGTTTTAGTAGTTTAAAATAATGCATAAAAGATGAGTTTATAAATCAAATAGTAAATTACATCCAATTGGCATGAAAATTGGCATGCATGTTAAGACCATATAGAACATGTTATCAACGGTTGGATTTTCAAAATATGAATTTAGTAATAAGTTATTGGGTGGTGTCACATTTTTTTGAGTTACATCAGGTGTAACTTGAACCCAACCCTATATTTCTTAATTCGATGTGAATTTTGACAAATCTACCGTTAGATTACATTACGTTTATATATTTTTCATTCTTACAAAATTTCAAGGTGATCAAAGATTAATAGGCATGTCATCAAAAAAGCCCTCTCAAAAAAATTTTGACGGACCCAAAAATCCCTCTAAAAAAATCCTATTTCTGATGGCAAAATAATGCCCTCGCAAATACTTGGTAAAATGTGAAATATTTGTGACCAACAAGAAAAGCGGTCGCAATTATGTGTTGTAGCCATTACAAATGCCAATATTTTGGAGGGAAATTTTCCCTCCATATTATTTGCGAGGGACAATTAAAAATCTCTCGCAAAAAGTGTATTATTTGTGACGGTTAAAAAAATGCCGTCACTAATACTAAATTATTTGCGAGGGCTAGGATCAACCTTCACAAATAATTATTAAAATGTCAAAATTTTTGGAGGGAAATGTTCCCACCAAATGATTTTTGAGGGACAATAAAAATCCCTTGCAAAAAGTTTATTTTTTGTGTGAGTTAAAAATATGCTCTCATTAATACTAAATTATTTACGAGGGCCATGATTGGCCTTCGCAAATAATCATGAAAATATTAATTTTCTTTGGAGATAAAAGTTATTCTAAAATTCAAAGAAAAATAAAAAGAAACACATAAACATATAGTACTTAGTATTCTTTAGATGAACCTTTTGTTTACAACCTAAAAAAAATGTCTTTTATATACATCCTATATATAAAAGGTCTATCATTATTTTCTAATAAATTTTATCCATAAAAAATGATGGCACTTTCAACTTCAAAATGGTAGCTTGAAATTCAAATATAGTAGCCTTTTGTACTCTCTCTCTTTCTCAAAAGTGAATAAAATTTTCTTCCCATCAAGGAAAGCGAGCTTGTCAATTGAAATGTAAGCCAATCACAATATAAACATTATCAAATAAGTCAAGTCTTTTTTTTTTTTTTAGCTAAAAAGGATATAAAAGCTTTATTAGAAACAAAGAAGAATTACATTAAATAGTGCGTTTAACACGGAATCATGAAGAAAGTTTTAGCAATTACAAACAAACAACCTGTGTTTCCTTCCCATTTTGTGGAAAATGCTTATCAGATAGATGTCCAACATCAGATTTGTCCTACAAATACATCTTATCCAAATGCATACTATTATGTAAAAAATGCATGCTTTAGACATTTTAAGTCTCCATGCAACTTAAACTAAACTTTGACCGCACCTTTTTCTAAATTTGACCATTTGATTTTGACCATAATTTACCAAAATTAACTTTTCATTACACTCTTCAGATCCAACGGTTAGATTTCAAATCTAAGTCTGGCGTGTGATAGACATGTGTTGTATACCTTTATGGTTATGTTTTCTCAATCTAACCATCCAATTGGTCTCAAATTTCACCAACACTAATACGTCACCATATTCTTCAATCACAATGATCAAGATTTGAATATGATTTTCACCAAGTGTAGTGGTCTCGGGACCATCTATTAAGTTTGACCGGGTTTGACCAACTTTTACTAAACTTTGACCGCGACTTTCTCTAAATCCAACTGTATAATTGTGACCATAATTTACCAGAATAACCTTTCATTACACTCTTGAAATCTAACGGTTAGATTTCAAATATAAGTATGGCGCGTGATGAACATGTGTTGTGTACCTATATGACTATGTTCTCTCAATCTGACCATCCAATTGATCTCAAATTTTATTAACACCAATATGTCACCATACTCTTTAATCCTAATGATCAAAATTTGAATATGAATTTCACCAAGTCCAGTGGTATTGGAACCATCTATTAAGTTCGACTGGGTTTGACTAAACTTTGACTGCGCCTTTCTCTAAATCTAATCGTTTGATTGGGACCATAATTAACCAGAATTAACCTTTCATTACACTCTTCAAATTCAACAGTTAGATTTCAAATCTAAGTATGGTGCATGATAGACATGTGCTGTGTACTTGTATGGTTATGTTCTCTTAATTTGACCATCCAATTAGTTATATTATTATTTTTTTTAAAAGTAAACGTAATTAGTCACATATTAAAATTCTTATATAAATATAATAATAGCTATGATAAATTTTTTTTTTAAATTTTTAATAAGATAGAATGTGTGATAATTTTTGTTGTGTGGTATTATTATTATTATTTTTTTTTTTTGAGAAAGTTGTGTGGTGATTTTTATTGAGTATATGTGATTGTTTTTTGTTTTTAAATTTTATTTCATAACTCATTAATATTAGATTTTTAATATTTTACACTCATTAACTCACTTAGATATATAGAGGTGTTTGATTCATGTACAATTACAAAATGCATGACAAAATGATAATTGCTAGTAAAAAATAGTAATTAATTAAGATTGTCTTCTTTTATTTTTATTTTTTCCTCAAAATAAATCTGTCTTCTTTTATTTTTCCCACCAAAAATTTCCCAAAAGTTTGTTTCCCTGCCCCCCCCCCCCCCCAAGCACAACAAAAAAAAAAGCCAAAATCTGACTTTTTACTTTAGTTTTTCTCCCCCAAAATTTGTTTCACTTTCTCTAAGCCGTCACTCTTCTTCTCTCTCTCCATCCTCACCGGCCATCAAACAACATCGCTTCATCCTCCAAAGAACCTGATACTCTCTCTTCTCTTTCCCCTCACCAAACCTATTCCTCCTTCATGGCCGCCGCTGATCCCTTCAACCCTATCCCTAATCCCAAAATCTCCGCCTACTACCAGACCAGAGCCACCCACACCGCCGTCGTCACTGAAAATTTTTTGGGTAGGGGGCCCCTTAAGTCTTGCACCGCGCCTATCCATCTTTTTTATTTTATCCCTAATTGGAATTTGGAATTCCCTAAAGAGCTCTCTCTTTTGTGTTCATTTTCTTCGATTGCAAAATAACGTTAAGAAACATTTCAGGTAATTTTAATCTTTCATCTTATCTTTCTGTTTGGTTGCTTATAAAATTGAGAAGAGACAAAGAGTAGTTTTATATTTACGATTCTTTTTATCAAACCCTATGCATTGCCCATTTTGCCTTTATTTTATGCATTTCTTGTTGGTTGCTAGGATATATATATATATATATATATATTTTGATTGCGCTATGATATTTTTTTGATCGTGCATCAAAATCTAAAATTTATAATATTTAGTAGTTTTTTTTTTGTGGTAGATTAAGATATAAGAAAACATATATTGTAAATGTATATGCCTGTCTAATTTATGGCTATCTTTAGTGTTGTTAAGTTAGATCCTTATTGAATGTGTAAATAAGGTTTTAACGAGGGTTTGATTGCATGTCTTAGCTCCTATTCTTTATTTTGTAAAAAACTAATAAAGATAATAAACTTTAACTACAAATTGAAGTGTTAAGGAGGTTGGGTTTCCTTGAATTAATCCAAAACACCCTTTCATTGTCTTTTTTTTGGTTGAATAAAGGCTATAGCTATAATTATTATTTAGATATATCTTTGTGTACAATTGGGAGCAAGAAGAAAGGACAATCCTCAAGCCACACCTGAGGCTCTTCCTTTTGCTGAGAAAACTTTGCTAGCTCTCTCGAGTTGTGTAGTTACTGCACAAATTGGAAAGAAACATATTCTTAGCTTAACATGTTTTGCCTAATATCATTTAGCGATTGTCCCTATTCAACAACATAGCATGCTACATTTGTAAGTGCATTATCATCCCAGTGTCTTCACATTCCACAATCACTCTACTAAATTCCGTGACATGACTCCATTGCACTATATGTGAGAAAGGAGTAATACATGTTCTTTTAATCAACGATGAATCACAAACTCTCTCAGACAATGCAGCAAACACCTCATCTGCTCTATCACGAATTACCGCTCCCACACCTCTAGTCCCATCTTTGAAGCTCAAACCAGCAACATTTATCTTAAAACAGCTTGAATCAGGGGGTAACTACTTCACTGGATCCACAATGGGGAAGGAAATTGAAAAAACTTAAACTGGATAGTTAAATGCATGTGTTAGGATCTTGTAACTCAAATGGGAAACTCAGATTTGGGTTCATTCATGTATCAAGGTCAATTAGTCAATGTTAGTTAGAAGTAGTGCATGCAAATTTCACTTCATCAATATTGGCACTTGAACTTGTTGTTTTGCATCTGTGTTATGTGAGATTTTTTCATTTTTCATGCTATTCAACTTGCAATTCAGAGAGTGGCACTTGTGCTTGTATTCTCGTTTCAAAGGATCTTCCACAAACAGTTTATGTGGAATAAGGCTGTACTACATTCTCATGGTTCCATTGTTTCACTTCTTTTCATAATGAAGATTATCTACTTACTTGAATTACAACTAGAGGTTATTTGGCACAATTAGTTGTTTCTTATCACATTTGAATAGGTATTCTTTTGGGGGAGAAGTTTGGTTTATACTTTATAGTTAATACATATTTAGATGAAATCAGTTGCTTTTGGCATTTTACATTGTAGATATTGCAAACACGTCTCATGGACCTATGCTTTTCTGGTAAGTTCATAAATACTTTCTTTCAGCTCATTTGGCATGTTAATTGTAGTTAGTTGGTTACTTACAAACATTTATGCTTTCAGCCCTATATGTGAAGCGGCAGCCTTCTCTGTATTGTATTAAAAAAGGCTGTTAAATTTCTTTAGCTGAATTTTGTTAAACCTTTGTATGCTTGTGCAGATAAGCTTGGAGGAGGAGAATACAAAGACATTTCTTATACTCAGTGAGAATTATACTCACATTAAAGGAGGTAAGAACTATTATTTGTAGAAGTATGATGTTGTAACTGTCATATACAACTTTTGTTTGGTCTATTGATTCTCTCTCAAACCTATTAGTTTCTTAAGAGTACATCTTTGAAGCTCTGCCAGAATTTTAGGCCTGATCTTGTGTAAATGTGAATAATGAGATCTTTATCCCATACACATCACTCAGTTCTATCCTTTAATTTTTTTTTTTTTTTGGCCAAAAACCTTGGAGCTTAAAACTCTTAATCAGATAATGGCTATTCACTACCATTACCCTACTATTGTTGGATTGTGATTTGGCCCACAAAAGGGCTTGATACTGATAGTGGAAGCCTAGCTGCCAATAAAGTAGCATTTGAAGTAGATTTATCTTTCCACGTGAAGTCTTCTGCTAAATTGAATATTCATCTGAAGTCAATTATGATCTCCAGTTAGGAAGTCAATGCACTCAAGTAATTAAAGGTACCATTCGTATCAAATCAGATGTTGAGTGCATTGACTTCCTACGAATGATTTTATAATATTATTTGAGCTTGGCACCTGTGCTTAGATTGGTGTAATTAGTTTGTGCTGTGTAATTAATTATTGGTTAAACTATTACAATTTTTTGGGCCGACTTTATGAAATTTTGGCCATTTGGCTTACATAAATTCACAACTATTAATTTAAACTCTTAATTTTTTGTGTCTTAAATTCATTTTTTAATGTCATATCTATTAATCTAGTAAAACAAATAGTGATATATGTATTGTTATTAACTTATTTCACAATATTATTATACGATTCTTTCCCTTATTGGGAGAGCTTCTTTTTCTTTCAAGTGACAGGAAGAATCAATTTCTTGTGGCACTAGCATTATTTATTAAACAATTGACATAATTCTAGATAATTATGTCAATAGGTACATGTTCTTTATCAAATTTTCATTATTATTTGTTTTATCAATAGGTACTAGTGCTGTAAAAAAGAGGGGTTGAGGAAAGGCTAAAGGCATCAATGCTGGAGATGGTGAAATAGAGGTTGAGATTTATAATGGCAAG
Source organism: Quercus gilva (assembly GCA_023621385.1). NCBI lineage: Eukaryota > Viridiplantae > Streptophyta > Magnoliopsida > Fagales > Fagaceae > Quercus > Quercus gilva. The sequence continues at coordinate 60,563,149 of CM042473.1, read as the reverse complement.
TGAGTGACTTATTCCTACGTTGGTTTATTGAAATTAATTATGGTATCATAGCTATATGATATTGTTAACATGTTTGATTTCAATTTTTAGAATTATTACACCAAAAGCCACTGGAGAGATTACCATTCTTTTTCACCAAAAAACTTAATGGAGTTTGGAAAACTTTTACAAAATACCCAAATTCTGAGCTAGAGACTTTTTATGTTCGATACAGAGCTCAACGCTTTAAGCATAAGCAGCTAGATGAGGGAGTGAAGAAGGCATTTGTAGAATCAGTGAAACACCGCTATTCTAATTGGATGTTTCGCATTAGAAATTCTATTTTTTAGAAGCACAAAGAGAAAGAAGATCGTTACAAGAATGGTCATTCCTTCATTCTTACGCCTTTTTGGAAAGAGATGGTAGGTAAATGGATGGAGGGAGATTGGGGGGGGGGGGGTGAGTATAAATGAAATACATGTCATAAATTCTCTCACTCTCTCTCTAACCATTATTTGTTAATATTTTCATAGAAACTAATGTTCTAGTGTGTGAATTATGTGTGTAGGACATAAGTTTGATAAATAAGGGAAACATAAATAAGTCTGAAATTTTCTCCACTACAGGTTTTGTACCAATGGCCAAGTACAGATATGAAAAGGTATATTCTATTATCATCAAATAGTTTTAAATTTTATTGTGTATTTACATAGTTTAATAGTATTGGCCAAGGTTTGCATTTGGTGAACTTGTTGTAACCAGTGGCTAGGTTTGGACTTGAAGTTTCACTTTTGTTAACTTCAAGGGCCAAGATATATTTTTCCTGACTTCAAGCTTTGGATTGTGTAGAAGGCTTTGTTGGGTGTTGCACATAAAATCTGGAATTGTTATATTATTTTAATTTATATTTAATTTTGATAGTGGTTTAAGTGATCAAATTAAGTTATTGTTATTGTTAAATTAAAAAAAAAAAAGTTACCATGAGCAGTCTAGGGATACTAGAATTCACTTCAATTGTTTCATTTTAACTCATGTTTAATGTTTTTTTATTTATTTTTTAGGATGGTACTAGTAGAGATGAAGAGGACAACTCAGACAATAACATAGAGATTTAAAACAACTTGGAGAGCGACTCAGAGGAAGACTAATATAGATCTTGTCATAGAATAGTTGTTTAAGTTTAAAATAAAGTTGAATTTCAGGATTTCTTTGTATATTTATATTTTAAAGTTTGAACTTATATGAATTTTTATCTTTCGATGGATCAATTTTTAGTAATTATTGGACTATTGTAAAATGATGGTTAAACAAAAATGATATAAAATAAATTAAAAATAAATAATAAAATATTTCCAAAATTTATAAAATATTACTACCGATTACATAAAAATTTGGTCATGAATAATTTTATAGTGATGACAAAGTCCCTCGCAATTAATAGAATAGTGACACCCCTAACCTCTCGCTAAAAATAAGTTGTGAGGGGTTAAAAAACCCTCACAAATAAGTTTTAGCAATGTTATTATTGTGAGGGGATAAATGTCCTCACAAATAGTTATTAACGACGACGGCTTCTCCTCGCTAAAAATAAGTTGTGAGAAGTTAAAAGCCCTTACAAATAAATTAATTTGAGCGATACCATTATTGCGAGGGTATAAATTTCCTTACAAATATTTATTAACGACGACTGCTTCCTCTCGCTAAAAATAAGTTACGAGGGGTTAAAAGCCCTCACAAATAAATTTTAGCGATACCATTCTTGCGAGGGTATAAATGTCCTCACAAATAGTTATTAACGACGGCTGCTTTCCCTCGCTAAAAATAAGTTGCGAAAGGTTAAAAGCTCTCACAAATAAATTTTAGTGATGCCATTATTGCGAGGGTATAAATGTCCTCACAAATAGTTATTAACGACGACTGCTTCCCCTCGTTAAAAATAAGTTGCAAGGGGTTAAAAGCCATCACAAATAAATTTTAGCGATGTCATTATTTGTCACTAAAAAGTATTTCGTCAATTTAGAATTCGCAAATAACTAATTGCGAGGGTATGAAGGTCCTCACAAATAGTTATTAACGACTACTGTTTTCCCTCGTTAAAAATAAGTCGTCAACTTTTCTTGTCATTCGGTAATATATTTGTGAGGGTGAATTTGTTTAGTAGCGATGGTAAATTGCCCTCGTAAATTATTTATTTGCGAATGTATGGTCGCAAAATCTCTTTTAGTGACAAGTGCAAATATGACGGCCTTCGAGGGCCAAATGCCCTCTCTAATAACCTTTTGCGACGATATTTGAATTTTTTCGAGGGAATATGGCCTTCGCTAGTAGACTCTTTTCTTGTAGTGAAAGCAAGGGTACCTTGGCTGTGGAGGAAAGGCAGTTTGGATCGTGGATAAGAACAACACAATACAATCAGGCGAGGAAAACGATGGTGGAAGTGCAGGGGTACGAAAGTGCGAGGCACAAATCTCAGGATCGATCATCCGCGATTATCTTGCCGGCAAACACAGTGGATGGGATGTCGATGGTAGGAAAATGTATGATCTCAAATCAAAAAGGTTTTAGAGGATGCAGCGGTGGTGCAGGAAAGTCGTACAGAGTTGCTAATCACCGAAAACACTGTCACTAAACAGACGGCTTCGAATTTTGAGGAAATAATTTGGAATATCGATAATTCCATCAATGCATTCACAAGGAATTCAAATTTGAAATTAAACCCTGATAACGTTATCGAAGATAATGAGGAGGGAATGATGCTCTTGGATGTCCCGGTGTTAGCGGCATAATCCTCGCAAGGTGGGAGCAATCTGTTGAAGGGTAGGATGGAAGCAACAGTTATCAATGGGAATATCTTGGGTTGTAGCTTTCAAATGGGTTGGACAGTTGGTGATAAGGATAAGAAAGGAGGGAAAGGTGGCAGCAATAGATGCGGGGAGAGATACTGGGGAAAAAGGAAACACCCTCATGATAAGGTTGCAACTGTTTAGGACTCTACAATTAAGCAGAGTGGGCTGAATAAGAGTACTTGGACCAGAGTTACACTGAGGCTTACCCACTTCAAAAGTTGCGTGCATGGAGAGGATGGGCCAAAGAGGAAAAATAGTAACCAATCTAGGAACACAGAAGAGAAGTTGGTTCATGAAAAGAAGTTCAAAATGGGTGAAGAGTCCACGCTAGCACATGCTCTCATGGTTACTTAAATAGGATTGGCAATAGTTGCAAAGCAACCCTGCCGGGAACAATGAATCTGTTAAGTTGGAACTGGCAAAGGCTTGGGAATTTTCGAACAATTAGGGCCTTGCAAAATGTCATTAATAAAGAAGATCCCAAATTGTCTTCCTCATGGAGACAAAATCGGATTTGGAATGGATGGTTAAGGTTAGGAACTAGTGTAAATTTAAAAATAGCTTGGTTGTGCCTAGCAGGGGAAAAAGTGGTGGGTTGGCAATGTATTGGAAAGAAGAAGTGAAATTAGATATCCAAACCTATTCTCCTTCACACATTGATGCTATGGTAAATGTTGGAGCTACCGTGAGGTGATGGCATCTAACGAGGTTTTACAGGGAGCTGAAAATGTCCAGAAGACTTGAATCTTGGCAAAAAACTCAAGTACTTAAGTGGTATCTCAAACTTACCATGGCTAGTCATTGGAGATTTCAATGAGATAACAAGCTTATATGAGAAAGAAGGAGGAAGTAGTAGACCGTGACAATAGATGAGGAGTTTTGTGGATACAATCAATTGGTGTGGGCTACGGGATCTAGGTTTTGTTAGGCCAAATTTTGCATGGTTGTATCAAAGAGAGGATGGGTACAGATTCGGGAGAGATTGGACAAAGCCTCAGCATCGGTGGACTAGTTGAACTTATTCCTTTCAACCAAACTATTCCATCTCACTTCATCAACATCAGATCACACCCCATTGCCACTAATTTTTGAAAGAAGGACTCCGAAGAGGAATCAAGGTAAGGTCTTCAGATTCGAGTCAATGTGGTTAAAGGATTCGAGATATAAAGAGATAGTTCATGAGGCATGGGATGAAGGCATGTCTATGGGATTGAATCCTATGCTCACTAGCTGCTTGGAGCACTGTCATGTCAAGCTTAATGCTTGGAATAAAATGGAGTTTGGTCATGTGAGCCGTACCATAGCTGAACTACAAAAATGATTAAAGTGGTTGGAGGGGTAATCTTTCTCATAGGAACAAAGTCAAGCTATGAAGAACACAGGGATGAACTGAATTGTTGGCTTGAGAAGGAAGATGAGATGTGGAGACAGAGGTCATGTATAAACTGGCTGCAATCTGGGGATAGAAATACAAGGTTCTTTCATGAGAAAGCTTCGGCCCGTTTCAAGAAGAACCATATTGAGGGAATGGAAGACATTGAAGGGAGGTGGCAAGAGGATGATAACAATATTGAAGACATTGTGGTGGACTACTATAGTAACCTCTTTAAATCTAGCAATCTAACAGCTTTCACAGAATTGTTGGATGCTCTCCAACAAAAGGCAAGCCCAGCCATGAATCGGACTCTAATAAGGGACTTTACTACATCAGAGGTGAAGACAGCACTTAAACAGATGTATCACTTGAAAGCTCTAGGACCGGATGGGATGCCCCCATTATTTTTCCAGTATTTTTGGCCAAAGATTGGAGATGTGGTCACGAAGACAGTCCTTGAATTCCTAAATTCAGGTATTGCTTCTCCAAACTTTAATGAAACCCACATTGTGCTTATTCCAAAATGTAAAAAGCCAAAAAGAATAATTGAATATAGAACAATTAGCCTGTGTAATGTGATATATAAGATTGCTTCTAAGGCCATTGCAAACAGGTTAAAGAAGATTCTTCCATCCATCATTAGTGATACCCAAAGTACCTTTGTACACGGAAGGTTGATTTCTAACAATGTGCTTGTAGCTTTTGACGCGATGCACCACATCAGCAAGAAGAAACAAGGTAAGATTGGAGATGGCTCTAAAGTTGGATAGGAGTAAAGCATATGATAGGGGTTGAGTGGTTATGCTTGGAAAAGATAATATAGAAACTGGGTTTTGATGAAAAATGGAGGGCTTTGATAATGAGATGTGTCACTATTGTATCATATTCCATAAAGATTAATGGCAAGCCGAGGGGGCGTATTATCCCTACTAGGGGAATCCGGTAGGGGGACCCTCTTTTTGTTGTGTGCAGAAGGCAGTGGAGGATGGGAAAATGGGTGGTGTAGCAGTTAGTCGTGGTTGCCCTAAACTATCTCACTTGTTCTTTGTTGATGACAGTTTAATCTTTTGCAAAGCATCTATTCTAGAAGATCTATAAAGTTTATGAGGATGCATCGGGTCAGCAACTGAACCGGGCCAAGACTTCACTATTTTTCAACAGTAACACCCCATTGACGGTCCAGGAAGAGTTTAAGAATAGATTTAGGGATCAGGTAATTAAGCAGCATGAGATATATCGAAGCTTGCCTTCCCTGGTAGGTAAAAATAAGCGCAATACTTTTAATGATATTAAGGAGAAGTTAAGGAAGAAGCTAGCTGGTTGGAAAGAGAAATTGCTATCAAAGGCTAGGAAAGAAATCCTTATTAAAGGGTCCAAGCAATTCCCACTTACACTATAAGCTGTTTTAGATTGCCTAATTCCCTCTGTGAGGAATTAACAAGCATGATTCAAAATTTTTGGTAGGGCCAAAAGCAGGAAGAAAGAAAATGATGTGGTTGAGTTGGGAGAAAATGTGTTCCCCCAAAGCCAGTGGAGGGATGGGTTTCAAGAGTTTGAAAGAGTTTAATACAACTATTTTAGCAAAACCAGGCTGGAGGCTACAACAAAGGCAAAACTCACTAGTTTATTGGGTGCTCAAGTCCAAATATTTCCCTAATTGTGAGTTCTCTCAAGCCACAGTGGGAAATAACCCGTCGTATACATGGTGGAGCATAGTGTCAGTGCTGTTGGGAATATTACACAAAGTAATAATGGAAAAAGAAGATTAAAAGAAAAGACAAAAAGAAAGTAGATAACTTGGAGGCACTATATCGTTTTTTTTAGACAATATTTGCCCCCAACACTTTTGTTGCTAAAAGGGTTATCGCAAATTTGTCTCTAGGATACAACCAAGATGTTGGGTTCTACAGATAGCAATTTTGGAGAATGACCACAGTATTTCTTGTGTTTCTCTCCAACTTTTGATTTTGTGAAAATTAGTTTTTCAAGAGAACATAAGCCTCTCTTTATACCCATAGGATTATTTTTCTTGAAAAGGTACATATGGAGAGTTAGTTATTTCATGAAACCTCGTTATGTTTCATAAAAATGCACGTATGGAGAGTTAGTTACTTTTTCGTAAAACGGTTAACAAAGATTGAAACCTTATTATGTTTCATGAAAAGGCACGTATGGAGAGTTAGTTACCTTTTCATAAAGCAGTTAACAGAGATTGAAACCTCTTCAATCTTTCTTAATAGTCACCATAAAATTCTAGAAAATTCCAGAAAATTCTAGAAAATTCAGATTTAAAATTTTCATTTATAAAATTCCAAAACTTGAATTTTCGCTTTATGAAACCATATTCTCCAAACTCAACCATCATTATTACAACCTATCCTTGTATATACCTATATATACAACAGGTGCAAGCCTTAGTAAACCTTGGATCCCGATGGAAGATTGGCAATGGTGAGCAGGTACGCATCTTGGGCGACAGATGGTTGCCTGCCCCATCTACTTATAGAGTCACAACCCCAAGGATGTTCATGCACCCTGATACAGTGGTGAGTGAATTAATAAACAAGGAGGATGGGAGCTGGAAAAAAGAGGTTATTGACACTCTGTTTTTACATCACGAAGCAGAGGAGATCCAACGTATCCCACTAAGCACCCACTTTCCCGTGGACAAACAAATATGGGCTTGGAGTCCAAATGGAAAGTTCACGGTGCGTAATGTGTACTGGGTGACTAAGGAAATGTTGAAGTCGAGGGAATGTGGATCCTATTCAGATGAGCGGCACAATAGGAGATTTTGGTTGAAGTTATGGAAGATCCCTGTTCCTCATAAAATCAGGCACTTCACTTGGCGGACGTGTCGAGATTTTCTTCCCTCAAAAGCCAATCTGGTGAGATGAAGAGTGTTGCAGGACGATAGATGTGAAGCATGCAACGTGGCGGCAGAAGAAGCAAGTCACATGTTCTAGACATGTCAATGGGCTCGAGAGATGTGGGAAAGCTCGAAGATGGTGTTGCCTTTCAAATCTAAATAGGTATGTACTCTCAAGGACCTGCTGTGGTGTTTACTCATAGAGGCAGAGAGCCCGCCTGAGAAGGTAACTGTGGTGCTGACCTGTGAGTGGACATTATGGAGGAATAGAAACGAAGTTCGTTTGGGTGGGTAACGCAAATCAGGGAAGGCTTTGTTTCAATGAGCTACACAATATCTGGAAGAATTCCACGCCACGACGGACTCTGAACCTTATACTAGTTCATCGATTTCACTAGAGGTCCGGTGGATCCCTCCTCAACATCCTATGTACTAGGCAAATGTTGATGGAGCAGTTTTTCCAGACCAGAAATCCGTGGGTGTGGGCATTGTCATCAAGGATGATAGAGGAAGGGTCATGGCTGCTATGAGTAAGAAAATTCAAGCACCATTAGGGGCTGTTGAAGCGGAAGCGAAAGCTTTTGAGGTGGGATTGTAGTTTGCAAAGGATGTTGGTGTGCAAGACCTTGTCTTGGAAGGGGAATCCCTCACGGTACAAAGAGCTTTAGCCGGATTGGCGTCACCCCCCCATATTAGTGGACACAATGATTATAGGCATGCAAGTTTCCTGTGCAATGTTTTGTCAAGTTGTGTTTATTGAATTTCATACAAGCTTTGAAATATCATCAATGGTGGAATGAAAACTCAAAGAGAGAAAAGAAAGATGTGAAACTTGTAAAATGAATTGATTGAATAAGTTTACAATGCTCTGTTCTTTATATAGTGAGAACAGAGGCGGGAAAGGTGAGAAAGATTGAAACAGAAATAACTAACTGCCTAACCAATCTAAACCATACATGTGGAATAAGAGAAACAGACTCATTATCTTGTATATACAAACGGCAGTCGTTTTATAACTATCTAAAATTATTCTAAACTAAGCTATTGTAGTTTAGCTCTATATGTACAAACTACAATGCTTTGATACAAACACTGATGTCCTATAACAAACTCAATACTCCCCCTCAAGATGAAGCGTAGATGTTGATCAGGTTCATCTTGGACAGAAGAAAGTAAAATTGCTTATAACCAAGGGCCTTGGTGAAAAAATCAGCAATCTGGTGTTTGGTAGGCACATGGAAAGTCTTAATCACTCCAGTTTGAATCTTACTTCGAATATAGTGACAGTCAACCTCTATGTGCTTTGTACGCTCGTGGAAAACTGGATTTGCAGCAATGTAAAGAGCTGCCTTGCTATCACAGTACAAAGATGCTGGATAATTGTGATCTAAACCAAAAGTTCCAAGTAATCCCAACAACCAGACAAGCTCACTTGTGACAGTAGCCATTGCACGATATTCAGATTCTGCTGATGATCTGGATACTACTTGTTGCTTCTTACATTTCCAAGAGATGAGATAATTAGCAAGGAAAACACAAAATCCTGAAACGGACATTCTGGTGTCTGGGCAGGCTGCCCAATCAGCATCACAGTAGGCTTTGAGCTTCAATTCAGAACTTACAGATAGGAATAAACCTTGCCCTGGTGTTAGGAATTGGTGACTGAGATGGAAAAACATTGGAAGAAATGGAAGGAGAACTAGGGATGGATTTGGACTGCCAATGTTTAAAAGGAAACATAGTCTCTTTGAAGATAACATCCTTTGACAGAAACATAGTTCTAGTGGACAAATCATACAACTTATACCCTTTAGTCCCAAAAGGATAACCAAGAAATATGCATGCCTTTGCTCTAGGGTCAAATTTTGATCGGTTCCTAGTTAAAGTAGAGGCATAACATAGACAACCAAATGATTTAAGGTGCTGATATAAGGGGGAATGACCTAAAAGTTTCTGGTATGGAGTAAGATTGCCTAGAAGAGGACTAGGCAGCCTGTTGATGAGGTATGTGGCTGTAAGAACACAATCTCCCCATAATTTTAAAGGTAAGTTGGCATGAAATCTCAAGGCTCTAGAAACATTCAGTAGATGTTGGTGTTTTCTTTCAACAACAGCACTTTGTTGTGGAGTTTCAACACAGGATAGTTGATGTAAAACACCTTTTGAAGCATAAAATAAGGGAAGAGAAAATTCAGGACCATTGTCACTCCTAATGACCTTAATGGATACTTTGAATTGAGTAAGAATCATTTGAAAGAAGGTTTGAATTAAAGAAGAAGCATCAGATTTGTACTTCATTAAATAAACCCAAGTGCACCTACTATGGTCATCAACCAAAGTAAGAAAATATTTTGAGCCATTTAATGAAGTAGTAGAATAGGGTACCCAAATATCAGCATGGATTAAATCAAAGCAAGCTAAAGAAACACTTGCGGACTTAGAAAAAGGTAATTTGTGTTGTTTAGCTAAAGGATAGATGTGACAATCAAAAGATTTATTATTAGAAGAAACCAGATCAGGTACAATAGATTCTAGCAAAGCTAATCTTTGGAAAGAGGGATGGCCCAATCTATAATGCCACAACCTAACAATATCACTTGAAGTAGTAACAACAGGAGAAGAATCAAGATTACAAACATTGACACGTTTATTACAAAGGAAAAAAGGTAATCTGGACAGAACCTCGGAAACAGAAAGTGGTAAAGTGATGGAATCAATGGAATCAATGCACTGCAAGGTATACAACCCTCCATGTCTCTTACCCAACCCAATCATCTTCCAATGCAGTAAGTCCTACAGAAAACAGTAATGAGAAAGAAAAATGCAGCAACAGGAAGGATTTTGGGTTAGTTTGCTTATGGAAATAAGATTGAAAGAAAAATTAGGAATACAAAGGACATTTTCTAGTATCAGTGTGGCTGAGATTTTAACAGTTCCAACATGAGTCACCTTAACCATTTCACCATTAGGGAGTCTAACTGAAATCTGAGTAGAAGAAGTGACAGAAGTGAAGAAATGAATGGAATGTACCATGTGGTCAGTAGCACCACTATCAAGAATCCAATCATATGAACTAATATGAGAGGCATTTACACTAGAAGAAAAAACTGAATGGTTAAGAGAAGGGGAAAAACATATACCTGATAAGGTTTGGGCTTGAACATCCATTGAAGGCTGAGTAATGATGGTGGCAACTTGATGAGCATTTTCCAAACATGCCTTTGGTGGTGCTTGGGTACCAAAGTGGCATTGAGAGTTCAACAATCCAAGTAATTGTTGGTATTGAGCCTTGGTAAGGGCAACAGGTTCACTGAGATTACAGTCAGCAACAACAACATTGTTTGCAAAAGGTTGACCACCTTTGTTTTTGAACTTATATCCAGGAGGATATCCATGCAGCTTGAAGCATTTGTCAACAACATGCCCTATAGCTCCCAGGTTTAGTGCATTGTGGCCTGCCATTTTTGGACTTAACAAAAGTCTTGGTGTTCCCAGGTTTAGACCTAAAAGCTGCCAAAGCTGCTGATGAATTAGCCAAAAACTTCTTCCCAACACCTACTTTTCTTTGTTTCTCATCTTGTAGTAGAAAAGAGAACACTTTGCTTAATGAAGGCATGGGCTCCATAAGTAGAATTTGGCTCCTGACAGCTGCAAATGTTTCATTTAGCCCCATTAGGAAAGACATGGTACACTCCTCAACTTGATGACCACATGTACATGTCCTGTAATTGGAAAATTCATCCCAAAGACCTTTAAATTTGGCATAGTACGCATTGATGGTTAGATCCTCTTGAACCAAAGAACTGATCTCCTCTCTCAAGTAAAAAATTGTAGGTCCATTTCCTTGACCAAACCTGTTTTGTAGATCAATCCATACATCCCTGGCAGTCTTGAAGTAAACTGTGCTTGATTGTAAATCCTTAGAAACAGAATTAAACAACCAAGCTAGGACAGTGCTGTTGCATTTACACCATGTTGTGTAATGTGGGTGATCAACAGATTGAGGCTTAGGAATAGAGCCATCAATGAATCCCAATTTGGTTTTGGCATCCAAAGAGATGAGGATGGCCTTACTCCAGGTGTTATAGTTTTCTTCAGTGAGATGTTGAACCACCAAAGAAACTCCTGGATTATCTCCACTAGATAAGAAATAGGGACTAGATGTATTTTCCCAAGGCTGGACAGTGGGATGAGTAGCACTAGAGGTACTCTCAGTCATGGCTTGAGGCAGAATTATCAAAGGAAAATGATGAAGATAAAAAAAAACTTTAGCAAAGAAAATCAAGAATCAATTTTCTCGAGAATCTTTTAAGAAATAGGAAATCAAGTTGCAGCTCACAATCTTGATCAAATTACAACAGAAAATTATGGATTGGAAACCCTAAAATCGAAGAAGAGAAATTGAAACTGTGAGAATGAAGGTTCTAATTTCAATTATGAACAGGAGAATCAAGATCAAGATTTCAACACAGAAAAGAAATCAAGACCTAGAATATGATGATCTTAATGCAAGAATCAACAGAAACACAATAAGGTAAATTTCTAGTTGATCTGAACGTAGCATTAAAGAATCAAGAAAGAACGTAAATGAACTAGGAAGAATTAGAGAATACCAAAGGTGAAATGATCTCTGAAACTAGTTCTGCTCTGATACCATATTGAATTTCATACAAGCTCCGAAATATCATCAATGGTGGAATGAAAACTCAGAGAGAGAAAAGAAAGATGTGAAACTTGTAAAATGAATTGATTGAATAAGTTTACAATGCTCTGTTCTTTATATAGTGAGAACAGAGGTGGGAAAGGTGAGAAAGATTGAAACAGAAATAACTAATTGCCTAACAAATCTAAACCATACACGTGGAATAAGAGAAACAGACTCATTAACTTGTATATACAAACGGCAGTCGTTTTATAACTATCTAAAATTATTCTAAACTAAGCTACTGTAGTTTAGCTCTATATGTACAAACTACAATGCTTTGATACAAACACTGATGTCCTATAACAAACTCAATAGTGTTTTCTCATGTCGAACGCTAAGAGAATAGACCAGCTCATTTGTTAGCAAAATATACCAAAAGCATTGACGATTTCTCTTCCTAAATTGAAAAGAACCCTTGTTTTATAGAAAAAGTTCTCATCCATGATGTAACTCATTTTCAATAATTTAATGAAATGCTAGTCTTCTTATAAAAGAAAAAGAATAAATTATATATTAATGACCAAAAATATTGTTGAAGGAAAATAAAATTTATTTGTAGAGATTTGTAAAATTTATTTGAAAATGAACGAAATGTAGATGATTTGAAATAGAGACATTCGTACGGGTTTACATAGTTCTTACCTGCTGAATTGTGTAAAGCAGGCAATCATCGATAAAAGGCGTCAACGAATGCGCCATTGTCCCAATTCCCAGCTGCAACAGAAATAACAGCTGCTACACCACATATAGCTTTTTCAGTGTTGTTATCGTTGTAAGCTTGAGAATCATATTGGTTAAGTACGTATTCCCTCAAGTCTAATATTGCACCGGTACAATTTGCACAAGCCTCATCAAATGGTGCAGACTCAAAGTGAGTGCACATTTCCATGACACTCTGATATGGCATTTCTCTCTTAATATTATTTAAGGTAGCCAAAGAAAAGTTAGAGAGCTGGGTAGCGCCATTGAATAGGTCATCAAAACCGCAGTCCATGGAATAATTTTGGTGATAGGGGGAGCTACAGTATCTCCACAAATCTTTGAAAATGGTGCCTTGTTGTTGTGTATTGTTCACATACAGTGCAAAGGCTTGGGACAAGATGGTGAGGCCGTTTCGGCAGCATAGAGTATTAGGGAAGCTGTTCCATTCCTCTATTTTCTCGTGGACGCCATTACAGTAGTTACTAATTACTGGCTAGTATAGACTTCTGAAATTTAACACACAGCCTGCAGCAACATGAACATCACTTTTATCATGTTATCAGTCACAATAAAAAATATTACAAATTGTGAAAAAAAAATTTATGTTACTAAATTTATTGACGAGGACTAAGGCTTAACAATGTGAAATTATACCATTCGAAAGTAATTTTCATATTATCATTTTTAGTACTTTTTTATTTTTATTTTTTTGGATAAGTATCTTTTTTAATACTTTCATTCTCTTAAGATTAATGAGTTCTTTAGACTTCATACTAGTTAAAGGCTCGTGCGTTGCACGGTTTTATCATAAACTTATAAAATATACATTTTATTTGATAAACAATAATCTCCCAAATAATTATTATAATAAAAAAAGGAAAAAAAAATCGGTATAATAATTATCAAATATAAAATGATAACATCTAATAAAATTATTGTGGGTGAGAAGGCCCAACGCCAAGTATTGGGCCCAGGGCCCGATTTGAATATCACCGCTTGTCTGAAGAGGTGAAAGGGATCAGCGCTTAGTCTGTTTGTTGGAAATGCAACCAAGAAGGGACGAATGTTGCATCCGAAGACAACCTAGTTGGTCCGAAGAGGTTCAACTCATCGGACCGCTAGAAAACTTGATCAAGTTGATATACTGAAGACCCCAGCAAACCTCCCAGAAGATTCCACGGTGAGGAGTGAATTCTGGGCACACCTGGGGGTAAGAAGTACATAAAATATCTTAAAGGAAAAGCTGCTACCACCGCATTTAATGCACTGTAGCAACTTTCCTGGCCGCATTTATGTGGAGAAGACACCTGAACAGTGCAACCTCAACTACCACCACTCATGACAGACTAAAGCAAACTTCTGATGTGACTAGTACTCAAGTGGGCGCTTAGATGAAGAATAAGTGGACGATGAAGATGAGGAAGAAGGAGTATATATAAAGGGAATAGGCCTCATAGAAGAGGGGAAGAAAAATTTTAGTCATTTAAGTTTGTAAACTTTTAACCTCTTCGGATTCAAGAGGATCCCTACTGAATGCTAGTCTGAACACCATTTTGTTCCTTGTTTGTCTGTTTGAACCGTTGTTGAATCCATTTTTAGCCTAGTTGTTCAACCCACTCTCTACAAATTTATTGTTAAGGGTTTCATTGGGTTGAGTCTACAAAGTCCATACTTGGCCCATCAAAAATTGACCCTACAATTGGCGCCGTCTGTGGGGACAGCTTGAGCAAAGGTGAGAGCAACACCTCAGAAACGGCTGAACTGAGGCAACGACCAATGGAGTCCAGATCATCTCAGCACACCGATCCTTTTCTTAATCTGGAACGGAGACAGGATCGTGAAGGCAGCGTACACACCACATATGACGATCAAAATCAGTCACATGGAGAGAGCCACATGTCCCATGCAGAGAAAAACCAAAGCATGCAGTTGGAGATTCAAAGGCTAAGGAAAGAGCTGCGCCACGCAAAGAGGAAGCGTATTTCCTCATACTCTGATGAAGATTCTGAGGAAGAACGGGACGTTGACTACAGGCAGAAGCTTCGAGCACCAGTTAGTGAGTCTTTTCCCTACGAGGAAATGCACCACCGTGAGAGGAACCCTCAGAGCTCTTTCCCTAGAGGCGTAGGGAACGATGCCATGAGTAAAGCTCTAGATTAGATTTTCAGATCTCCTTTTACACGTAACATCGAGAATGCCAGACTTCCTCGGCGTTTCCACTAGCCTACATTCACCATCTACAACGGCCGGAAAGACCCAGTGAAACATGTGAGTCATTTCAACTAGCGAATGGCCGTTCACTCTAGGGATGAGGCCCTAATGTGCAAGGTTTTCCCATCCAGCTTGGGACTAATAGCCATGAGATGGTTTGATAGTCTGAAAGCAAGCACTATTAGCTCTTTCCAAGAGCTAACTCAGGCATTTGGGTCGCGTTTTGTCACGTGCCGAAGGGTTCCGCAATCCATGGCCTCCCTATTGTCCGTCAGCATGAGGGAGGGTGAAACTTTGAAGTCATATTCAGACAGGTTCTGGGAAACGTATAATGAGATGGAAGAAGACTGTACTTGGTGGCTATCAGCTCTTTTAAGCTAGGCCTTCCCACTGAACATCTCTTGAGGACGTCCCTAACGGGCAAACCTGCAACCAGTGTACGCCAGTTGATGGATAGGATTGACAAGTACAAAAGAGTTGAAGAAGACCAACAGCAGAGTAAAGGCAAGGATAAGGTTATCCCTCAGGAAAGGAGGGATTTCAGGTCGGACCGACAGAGCCATAACCAGCAGAGAAAGGATTGGGTCGGACAGGGTTCAGCGAATTTTCAAGCAGTCAATGCTGTATTTCGTGAGCCCGTGCACCAAGTTCTGGAGAGAATCAAGAATGAGCCTTTCTTCAAGAGGCCAAACAAAATGGCCGGAAACCTTAAAAGGTGCAACGACAATCTCTACTGCCAATGTCATCTTGACCATGGGCATACTACTAAAGACTGTAGGAGTTTGTGGAACCATTTAGATCAACTTGTCAGCGAGGGCAAGCTAAAACAACTTTTGCACCACTCATATGGTCAGGGAAGCCAGGGAAATGCAGGGTCTCGGAGAGAGGACCCTGTGAAACCTCATTTGGGCACAATAAATGTTATCTTTGCCGCACCAGGGAAGACAGGGTCTTGCCCATCCAGAGTATTGTCAGTTGCTCGGCTGCCCTCAGAGAGTGTTAACAGAGAGCCGAAGAGGCTTAGGACAGGGGCTATACCTATTTTAGGCTTTTCGGAGGATGATAAAATCTGAACTATACAGCCGCATGATGATGCTCTAGTGGTTACTTTCAGAATAGGGGGATACGACATGAGGAGAGTAATGGTGGATCAAGGCAGCACTACAGAAATAATGTACCCGAACCTCTATAAAGGGCTGAACTTAACTCTCGAAGACTTGGCACCTTACAGCTCCCCTCTGGTGAGTTTTGATGGCAAAGTGGTCATCCCGAAAGGCCAGATCAAACTACCCATGCAAACTGGGTCTGAGACGGTGGAGGTAGACTTTATAGTGGTGGATGCCTACTCACCCTACACCGCAATAGTGGCTAGACCTTGGCTTCATACCCTCGGGGCCGTATCCTCCACGTTTCATCAGAAGGTTAAATATCCATCCGAAGGGCGAATTGAGGAGATCTGAAGAGATTAATCTACATCTAGACAATGTCTAGTGGCAACTATCCATCACAAACCTCAAGCTGAGTCCTTGGATCGTAGCGATGAGGGTTTATAGCAGTTAAAACCTTCGGTGCTGGACACCGAAACCCCGACCGAAAGGGCAGAATGTGAAAGCCTAGTGCGGGTAGTTGTTGATGACGACCCCGAGAAGTTCTTTCAAGTTGGATACATGCTGCCTCCTCAAGAGAAGGAAGAGTTGATAGAGTTCCTCAGAACCAACGCTGATGTGTTTGCATGGGACTCAGCAGAAGCCCCAAGAGTAAGTCCGGAGTTCATTTGCCATCATCTGAACGTTAATCCCGCAATCATCCCCAAAAAACAACCGCTCCGATGTCCATCAAGGGAACACGCAGACGCGGTCAGGAAAGAAGTGATGAAACTCAAGCAGGCAGGGGCTATTAAGGAAATTTTTTATCCTGAATGGCTAGCTAACACGGTGGTGGTAAAGAAGAAAAATGGAAAATGGCGGGTGTGCATAGATTTCACAGATCTTAACAGGGCTTGTCCGAAGGATCCCTTTCCAATGCCGAAGATAGACCGACTAGTTGATGCAACCGTTGGGCACCCTCGGATGAGTTTCCTGGACGCATTTCAAGGTTACCATCAAATACCACTAGTTCGCGGTGATCAGAAGAAAACAGCTTTCGTGACCCCGGTGGGGAACTACTACTACAAGGTAATGCCGTTCGGCTTGAAAAACGCAGGGGCTACCTATCAGAGGATGATGACCAGAATATTTGAACCGCAGTTGGGTAAAAGCATGGAGGTTTATATTGATGATATGGTGGTAAAAAGCAAGATTATTGCAGGACACATTAGGGACCTCAGGGACGTTTTTGAAATTCTGAGAGAACACAGATTACGCTTGAACGCGTCCAAGTGTCCGTTTGGTGTGGGATCAGGCAAGTTCTTGGGATATATGGTGACTCATAGGGGGATTGAAGTTAACCCCAATCAGATAAAAGCCATCAACAACTTACGAGCTCCTCAGAACCCCAAGGAAATCCAAAAGCTAACAGGAATGACTACTGCCCTCAATGGGTTCATTTCCAGATCAACTGACAGGTGTAGACCTTTCTTCTTGCTGATCAACAAGTGGAAGGGTTTCGAATGGACTGAGGAATGTGCTATTGCTTTCCAGCAACTTAAAGACTACTTAGCTCGACCTCCAATTATGTCTAGTCCAGAGCCAGATGAGGTTTTATTCGCATACATCGCTGTAGCCCCTAATGTAGTAAGCTTAGTGTTGATCCGGACAGACTCTGATATACAAAAACCAGTCTACTACATAAGTAAGTCATTGCATGAAGCTGAAATTCGTTATTTGCCGCTGGAAAAGGCCATCCTGGCAGTAGTGCTAGGGACGAAGAAGCTGCCTCACTATTTCCAAGCCCACACCGTTATAGTCTTCACCCAACTACCGCTTAGAGCCATACTCCGAAGCGCCGACTACACTGGAAGGATTGCCAAATGGGGTACGATCCTAGGAGTTTTTGATATCAAGTACATGCCTCGCACATCAGTAAAGGGCCAGGTCCTTGCTGACTTGGTCGCCGAGTTCACGGAGCCCCATTTAGATGAGGTAACACCAACACCGGGCTTGGATGGAAGGTCCGTTGGCATGGTTTCTCTACAGAGCTCGTTGCCCTGGGAAGTGTACGTAGACGATGCATCGAATCAGAGAGGTTCAGGGGTGGGGCTAGTGCTGATATCCCCAGAGAAAATTGTCATTGAAAAAGCGTTAAGGCTGGATTTCTCTGCGACGAATAATGAGGCAGAGTATGAGGCTCTTTTAATGGGGATGACGATGGTACGAAGGATGGGAGGAAAGTCAGTCCAGATGTTCTCGAACTCAAAATTAATCGTCGGTCAAGTACAAGGGGAATTTGAGGCGAAGGACGAAAGAATGCAAGGGTATCTGAGTCGAGCCAAATCACTGCAGACACAGTTTGAAACTTTTAACCTGCGGCACGTCCCCCGAAACAGCAACACGCATGTTGATTCTTTAGCCACGCTCGCCACTTCTTCGGTGCAAGAATTGCCAAGGGTTATCCTCATTGAGGACATGCAAAGACCAACGGAATTAAGAAAAGAGGCAGTCCAGGTTCATCACATCAGGGCCACCCTAAGTTGGATGGACCCTATCATTAAGTTCTTGAAAGATGATGTGTTGCCCGAAGAAAAAGGGGAAGCAGATAAAGTACGGAGGAAAGCTACTCGTTTCTGGTTATCCGAGGACCATAAACTTTATAAGCGCTCCTATTCAGGTCCATACTTATTGTGCATGCACCTTGAAGCAGCTGAATCACTATTAGAGGAATTGTACGAAGGGATCTGTGGAAGCCATACTGGTGGGAGATCTTTGGCTCACCGAGCCATTACTCAAGGTTATTGGTGGCCTAATATGCAGAAAGAGGCCTATGAGTACGTTAAAAAGTGTGATCAATGCTAGCGGTTTACGCCGAACATACATCAGCCCGAAGGCATTCTTAATCCACTATCCAGCCCATGGCCTTTCGCTCAATGGGGTTTGGATATCGTGGGCTCATTCCCTAAGGCAGCGGGAAACAAGAAGTACCTTCTGGTCGGCATGGACTATTTCACCAAATGGGTCGAAGCTGAACCTCTAGCAAACATCAGGGATGTAGATGTGAAGAAATTTATCTGGAAAAACATCGTCACTCGGTTTGGGGTCCCCCATACCCTCATATCGAACAATGGACTTCAATTTGAAAGTAAAACTTTCAGGAATTATTGTAGTGAGCTGGGAATCACAAGCATATACTCTACCCCTGCTTATCCCCAGGGAAATGGGCAAGCAGAAGCTGTTAATAAAGTCATAGTTAACGGATTGAAGAAAAGACTAGACGAAGCTAAGGGTAGATGGGTGGAAGAGTTGCCTCACGTGTTATGGGCATATAGAACTACACCTCGCAGGTCTACAGGGGAGACCCCTTTTTCAATGACCTATAGGGCTGAAGCTGTCATACCTCTAGAGACGGGGTTTCCAACGTATAGGACTAGCTCTTTTAATCCGATCGGCAACGATGGGCAGCTAGAAAAGAGTTTGGATCTTATCGAAGAATGGAGGGAAAAGGCAATGGTCCAACTGGCGCATTACCAACAAAAGCTCAAGCAGGGCTACGATGCCAATGTAAGGTTGAGACCTTTAGAGCCTGGAGATTTGGTGTTGAGGAAAGTGGTAGGTACTGCAAAGAATCCAGCTTGGGGAAAACTTGGACCAAATTAGGAAGGACCATACCGCATCACTTCAAGAGCTGGCATTGGAGCATATTTCTTGGAAGATCTGGATAATCATGTAGTACCCCGGCCGTGGAATGTAAATAACCTGAAAAGGTATTATTATTGACTGTACTTTTTCTTTTTGAGATGGTGCCATTTTATTGTGCTAATAATTCTCTGAAGTGTTTAAACTTAAATTCAATCATGCCTGTAGTCCTCGGACCAGATGATTTGGGTTAGTTAACACTCATTTACGTTCCTCTGAAGTGTTTAAACTTAAATTCAATCATGCCTGTAGTCCTCGGACCAGATGATTTGGGTTAGTTAACACTCATTTACGTTCCTTTTAAGTGTTTAAACTTAAATTCAATCATGTCTGTAGTCCTCGGACCAGATGATTTGGGTTAGTTAACACTCATTTACGTTCCTCTTAAGTGTTTAAACTTAAATTCAATCATGCCTGTAGTCCTCAAACCAGATGATTTGGGTTAGTTAACACATTTACGTTCCTCTTAAGTGTTTAAACTTAAATTCAATCATGCCTGTAGTCCTTGGACCAGATGATTTGGGTTAGTTAACACTTATTTACGTTCCTCGTGTTTAAACTTAAATTCAATCATGCCTGTAGTCCTCGGACCAGATGATTTGGGTTAATTAACACATTTACGTTCCTCTTAAGTGTTTAAACTTAAATTCAATCATGCCTGTAGTCCTTGGACCAGATGATTTGGGTTAGTTAACACTCATTTACATTCCTCTTAAGTGTTTAAACTTCAATTCAATCATGCCTATAGTCCTCGGACCAGATGATTTGGGTTAGTTAACACTCATTTATGATCTTCCCAAGTGCTTAAACATGATTCTACGAACAGTTTTTCTCAAATGTTAGTCTACGTTATTAGTCTAGTCAGGTGCTTGGCAGAATATGCAAATTTGAGCTCAATTACGTCAACCGTTATTATCATGAGGCCCCGTTTAGCCATGTTTAAAAGATTACCATGGTTTTGGTTGAGTCTCCGTTATCAAACTGTTGTTATTAACTATAAGCGCACGATCTAACATATACCATAAAAGCAACATAGACAAAAAGTAAACCATTTCATTCATCAAAGAGAAGTACTTTTGTTACAAAATAAATGGTAATGGTCCCTAACTATTACAAGTTCAAAAAGTGCATCCTAAGCCTTTTTCTGAGGCACTGGGTCAGTCTTTGGCAGATCGCCCGCATCACCGGTCTGAAGAGGTGCCTGGCTTGTCTCAGTTGGGACTGGAAGGTTCTGGCCAGCCGATGAAGCTTCCAAGGTATCTGGCAGGTCGCAGATGTCAGGGTGGTAATAAACACTCCCAGGTTGCCTCAAGGCAGACTCTGGGGGGACTCCAGCCGCATCGAGGCCTTTGCTCCATGTGATGTCGCAGTACTCCCTGCAGACTTTTGCAAACTCCTCGGTCAGCCTCGTTTGGGTCTCTTGCACCCCCAGCATATAGGCAGCCTGCTTTTCAGCCTCAACTGCTTTCTTGGCCAATTGAGCGTCCTCCTTGGCCAATTTAGCAGAATCCTTAGCTTTCTCAAGCTTGGCCCGAAGTTCTTTCACCTACGCCTTTTCTGTCTCCAGATTGATCTCAGTAACGTGCAGCTTCTGGCATTGGTCTTCGGCTTGCTTTGCAGCAGTCTTCAGGCCTGCCTCCAGACTCCTCTTTGCCTTCGTCTCCTCTTTCAATTGCTCGGAGATGCCGGCGCACTCGTCTTTTACACTGCCCAATGCCTTCTCGGCCTCCTCCTTAGAATGGACTTCAGCTTACACTTCAACATGTTTCTTTTTATTCCACTCTTCAGCCACGTAAATTTGTTGAGTAATCTGCATGGCAAACAAAGAATTTTATGTTAGTTGTGAACGCACATAAGAGCTATGAGAGAGTCACTTATCTTACCATGGCTATATCCCTTTTTAGGGATAGAAAGAGCTCTTGTTGGTTAAAGCGCCGATAGGACTCCATGTCCTTCGGAAGGAGCAGAGGCTGCTCCAGTGCCTCCGCAATGTGTCCGGCCTTCCCTCCAGCATAGTTTCTGAGGGAGGCATCATACGGGATGGCTGCACCATCTAGTGTCAGCTTTGGGGACCATACCCGTGCTCCTCGCCGCACGTCTGCGGCCAAGGGTTCTTCCCTGCTCTCAGTAGAAGAAGCACTTTTGCTTCTCGTGTCGTGGGCTATTTTTTGCTGCTTGGTCCCCTTCGGAGGTGCCACCTCCCTATCTTCAATATCCGTCACCACCCTCTTCTTTTTCAGATCCGGCAGTGGCTTTAGGCCGAGATCTTTTGGGGCTTGGGGAGGAGGAAGAGGTGGTGGGAGATTAACCGTGGGCTGGGATGTACCAGTACCCTTGGTCACGACCTTCGGCCTCCTGTTCTTCATCAAGTCTGTTAGACTCTGCATGTCTTCTTCAGAGGAGTCGTCAGGCACTGCTATATTTAAAGGTGGAGCAACTGATTGCTTATCAAAGACCTCGTCGGCAGCCAAAATTTGAACTTCCTCCGAGGTTTCCCCTTCAAACTTGAACTGATCAATCTGCTCGTCAAGCGAAGGGGTCGAAGAAGCTACTTTTTCTCCCTCTGCTGCCGGCTGAAGAGGGACCTGCTGAACAGGCTGGACGAGCAACGGAATGCCCTGTGGGTTTGGATGAGGCGCAGGGGCAAGGTCAAATGGGGCCAGAAAATCCTTCCGAGCAACGTCGATGTGTCTAATGCGGGGGTCTCCAAGTGTTATCGCGTTGCTGACTGGCTGGAAATCCTTTGTCTTTGGAGTATAGCCAAGGATGAGGTGCATGGCCCTATGCTGCCCGTCTTCACTTGCAAAGATCTCTGACCGAAGAAGGAAGTTAAGTGCTGCTGTGTTGGTAAGACTCAGCCGAGGAGCAACGTGATTCCTATCTGTGACATCAAAATGGAACTGTCAGAAAAACTTAAAACACGATAGAGAAGGCCAGATTATTGAAAACAAAAACCCTAAGTTTGTTGTGGGGAAACCTATTTGGGGGATATCCCACCTGGCTCTCCTGGCCGGCTAGGGCAATGAAGCCCGTCATGCCACGCGACCGAAACGATCAGATAGTCGTCTTTCATCCCTTTGTTAGACTTGGGAAGGCAGGAGAGGAGTCTGACTTCATCGGATCGGGATCTAAGATAGTATCCCGACCCTTGTTTGGAACGACATTCGTACATGTGTACCACGTCGAGCCAGGTGAGCCCCAACCCCATATGTTGGTTCAGATCATCGACTGCTCCTAAAATCCTAAACACGTTAGCCGCACATTGCTCGGGGCAAAGTCTATGGTTTAGGAGATAATCTCTAGTGACCCAACCCATGGGGATGGTCATCCCCCCTTCTAAGAAGGTGATAATGGGGATTGCAACTTTGCCCTCCTCTCAGTCTAATAGTAACCCTTCCGTAGAGCAATATCTTAAGCCCACATCCTGGGGAATGCAATACATCGCCCTAAACTTCTCTATCTGGGAAGGACTATTCACCAAATATTTGAACCTACCCATTTTCAGTTAAAATAGCAGGGAACAACATAGAACAATGGTGGGGGAACGAATATCCAATGGCTGAAGAGGCAGATTGAAAAGAACACGAAAATCTTAAGTCAGAAACTTACGCGAAATCAAATTGGAGGACAGCCTTTGGGTTTGTAGGAAGATCGTGTCTGACTCTGGGACAAGCTGGAGTTGATGACAGGAAAGACTTTATGAGCGTGGATGCTTGAGTTCGCTGAGAAGTCTGAAACTTGCAAAGTGAGAGAAATTAACCCCCTCTGGGACTTTATATAGAGGTAGGCAAAATGGTGGGATTTATCCTGCCAAAATTTTGAGAAAAATCGCGTCCGTTGGATTTGTAACGTACGGTTGGATTCCTTAGACAAGATGCCGCCTGGATCAATTAATGGCGCCTCGGAAACGGTGCAACAATAGCGGCAATAAAGAAGCGCCTAAATTTATGCGCCTACGCATGTGTGGATTCAGAAATTCAATGCTTTTATTTGACAAAAGATCAAAATCCCATTTTTTTCCCTTCGGATACGAGGGAAAAATTAGAATTTTGAGGGGCTATTGTGGGTGAGAAGGCCCAACGCCAAGTATTAGGCCCAGGGCCCGATTTGAATATCACCGCTTGTCCGAAGAGGTGAAAGGGATCAGCGCTTAGTCTGTTTGTTGGAAATGCAACCAAGAAGGGACGAATGTTGCATCCAAAGACAACCTAGTTGGTCCAAAGAGGTTCAACTCATCGGACCGCTGGAAAACTTGATCAAGTTGATATACTGAAGACCCCAGCAAACCTCCCAGAAGATTCCACGATGAGGAGTGAATTCTGGGCACACCTGGGGGTGAGAAGTACATAAAATATCTTAAAGGAAAAGCTGCTACCGCCGCATTTAATGCACTGCAGCAACTTTCCTGGCTGCATTTATATGGAGAAGACACCTGAACAGTGCAACCTCAACTACCACCACTCATGACAAACTAAAGCAAACTTCTGATGTGACTAGTACTCAAGTGGGCGCTTAGATGAAGAACAAGTGGACGATGAAGATAAGGAAGAAGGAGTATATATAAAGGGAATAAGCCTCACAGAAGAGGGGAAGAAAAATTTTAGTCATTTAAGTTTGTAAACTTTTAACCTCTTCGGATTCAAGAGGATCCCTACTGAATGCTAGTCTGAACACCATTTTGTTCCTTGTTTGTCTGTTTGAACCGTTGTTGAATCCATTTTTAGCCCAGTTGTTCAACCCACTCTCTACAAATTTATTGTTAAGGATTTCACTAGGCTGAGTCTACAAAGTCCATACTTGGCCCATCAAAAATTGACCCTACAATTATTATTTTGTAATCTACCCATTGTGCTCTAATGAGAATTTTGTATTTTTGGGAGATTGTTGTATACTTCTTTGTACACTATATCCTTGTTTTTGTTTGTCATTTTTCTTTATTATAAAATTTTACAATTGATAAAAAATCATGTCAAACCATATTTAATGATTGATAAAAAAATAAAAAATAAAAACTAAATGGATAGATTGACTTTTTTTTATAGATCAAAGTGTACAGCTCTAATAGTTAGCCAAAGCTATTTCAATCAGGAAAAAAAAAATCAAATTGTTATGAACAATTTATAATCAAATTTATATCAAAACATGCTTAATTGTAAGATAAAAAGGAGATTTTTCTCTAAATCAAAATTGAGAGGATGAAAGAAACATATCACCATTAGAACCCATGTCATAAAACAAAAAATAATTTAAAAAAATCATGCCGAAGCATATTTAATGATTAATTCTCAAACCATAATCATATAAATTGAATAAATCATAAGCAAATTAGGTTAAATGAAAAACCAAAAAAAAAAAAAATATATATACAAAACCTATTCGATTTAATAAAAAAAAATTAGAGCAAACAAATACATACTTGAAAGGTTGTAGGTAGATGAAGAGAAGTATAAAGAAAAAGAACCGTAAAGTACATATTCATTATAAATTATTTAGTATATATACACTCTACATTGAAGAAATTGATATGAATAAAAAGTCTAATGTTAGTCTAATTTGTGGGAGTGTAAAGCTGAAGTCTAAATCTTAAAAAAAGTGGTAAGAGGAAATTCAAAGAATTTAGTGTTTTATTTAAATACTAAGAGTAGTTGCTGTTTTTTTTTTTTTTTTTTTACATGTACTACCTTGCTGGTTTTTTAAAGTGTACAGTGTTGCCTTTTTTTTTTTTTTTTTTTTTTTTTTTTTTTTATACGTGTAGTAATATAATTTAAATTAAAAAATAAGGATAAGTTGAAGATTTTGGATTGTAATCAAATTGATATTATTTATCAACTTATAAATTATAATAAGAAAATGATTAGATGAAGAATTTGTATTATAATCAAATTATCAACTTAGAAATTATAGGAGAAGAAGATAAGAACAAAAAAAATATGTCTATTTTTAAAAAAAAATCTAACAAAATTTTTGCAATTTGATGGAGAGTGAGAAAATTTTCAATTGTGTAGAAATTAGATTTCTAATCATTTTAGGAATTATAAGAGAGGAATAATTAACATAGGATGTATGTTTATCCAAAATCTTCATCTAATACTTTATTTTTACATGTACTATGTTGTTTTTTTTTTTTTGTTACACGTGATAATATAATTTAAATAAAAAAAAAAGATTAGATGAAGAGTTTATTGATTTTAGACTTTGTTGATAATATTTTAGATAAACACAACTGCTATAGTTGTTGTGGGGCCCTATTACATTAACCACGCTGGCCCACAACGAGCGGCCCAAGGCCCGCGCCGAGGATAATACTGAGGCCGAGGACAACGGGAAAGAGCCCACAACATCTAAGGCCTAAACCGAGGATGACCTGTCCTCGGCACACCGACATCACTAATGGGAAATATCCCACATCCACCGAAAATATCCCACCAACATTCTGACCACTTTAATGATGATGCGACCAACGAACCCAGTTGCCTCGATTACTCTGACTAATAGAAAAGCCTGCAAAGACGGCTGAGAACTAACGTAAAGTCTACAAAAACAGATGATGGGACAATCTCTCATCTAGAGTGACCGAATAAGCAACAAATGGACGACTGAGATTAACTAGAGGAACATTATATAACCAAGAGGATCCCCGCCAAATAAAGGGGGGGGGGGAGAAAAATTATAAGAAAAATAGATCCTCGGCCTAGTCCGAGGACCAACAGGCACTTTAGTTACACAGCCAAAGTGGTGATCATTCCCTACAAAAAATACTTAACCAATTTCATTTGATGAGATTATTATTAATTTCTTGTCATCTATTATTTATCAAAAATACCAAATTAATCGTTGTTCACTTCGGTGATGCCAAGTCCGTGTACCCACTTCTCTACAAGTTTTATTGTTAAGGGTTCTTTACAAATCGGGCCCTTACAATTGGCGCCCACCGTGGGGCGGAGTTGTGCGCTAGCAAGTGCAGTGGTTAGTGTAAATGAAAAAGTATCAGTCAAGACTAATACGGTCTGTAGTGGCAACATTCATTCGAAGATATATAACTACCATAAACGAAAATATAAAAAGAAAACAAGGAAATAAATAATACAAAATAGATCTACTTCTTTTATTCATACTTGAAAAAAAATTACATCTTTTACAAGCAAAGCCCAAGGGGCTTGTTCTAAAAGCTAGCTACAAAGGCAGACGCTTGGTAAAGCCGGCAGGGGAGCGAAGGGTAGAAAGCAAAGCTGGTTGAGGAGCAAAAGAAAAGAAAGAAAAAGAAACGGAAGAAGAGATGAAGAACAGATAAGTAGAAAGCAAAGCTGGCTGAAGATCAGAAGATGGAAAAGAAGTGAAGCAAGAGAAGAGGAAAGAGAAGAGAGAAGAAGGATTAGAAGGAAGGAAGGCAACCTTTAAGGCGGAAGAGGCCGAGGCACAGGACGGTTCCGCTTTTGGGTTCCGCCTGGTTCCCCTCCCGCCCTCTAGGCAGCCGGCTTGGGGGGTCAAGAACCCAGACCCAAGAGAGAGAGGTTACGTTCTCTCCGGATACTCCTCCTGGTGATGAGGAGGACTCTGTCTCCGGTTAGGTTGAAAAGAAGGAGAATCTTCGGACCTCCACTACACCCACCCCAGCGTGACGCCAAGGGTTGAGGTGACATCCTCGGCTCCTGACAGGGGCTGTGCATTCTCAAGAGTCCCCTTTTCCAGGGCCAACTCATTCGAAGAGGCTCAGATGATTGTGTTTTGACGGTGTGTTTTTAGGAGAAGTTTAGAACGAACGATTATCAGGTGTGAAGGGGAAGGATGCCCTAGGAGCGCCTTTTATAGAGGGTAGAACATTAATGAGGGCCAAATCCACAATAAATACCAGGGAGCGATTTCCGGAGGCCTTTATTTCGCCCCAAATTCCGAAGGGCCTAACAGCCGTTAGATCCTCGTAGATCCACGGCTAGCATTAATGAGGAGGCGCCCTATTAAATGAGAAGGCACCGAAGCGTCAGCACACGTTACCTGGACAACCCAAGAGACGCCTCGTAATCAGAAGAGTTCCATCAAAACGAAGAGGCAGAACACGGCATGGTCTTATCATTCACCAACTCCAACTTGTATTTATTATTTATTATTATTTCTGCTTGAAAAGTGTAATTATCTATGGCTTATTGTAAACTATAGCAATAAAGAACCAAACGGTTACGGATAAATAGCTAAAATAAACGAATAAAATGAGAAAACTAGGTACTGGACAGAACCAAGGCCTTGCATGGTCCTCGGACCCAAGCCTCAAGGTGAAACCAGATACTTCAGATGATCAAAAATGAGAAAACTAGGTACTGGACAGAACCAAGGCCTTGCATGGTTCTCGGACCCAAGCCTCAAGGTGAAACCAGATACTTCAGATGATCAAAAATGAGAAAACTAGGTACTGGACAGAACCAAGGCCTTGCATGGTCCTCGGACCCAAGCCTCAAGGTGAAACCAGATACTTCAGATGATCAAAAAATGAGAAAACTAGGTATGATTCAAAAATGAGAATACGAGTGCTGAAACGAGACCGAGGCTCCTATACGGATCACGAGTTCAAAACTAAGGCAAAGCCAACTCCCTTTCAGGCACTAAGTGAACGAGCCCCATCAGGGACAAAAACCATGAGAAATTGAATGTTATAGCACAAACAACTCAAGCCTAACCATCCTCGGACGACACTTTGCGCAAAAAGAAAGCTGAAAAAACAACCGAAGTAAAGATAAACACTGACGATAAGATAGAATCCACCAGGCCGAGAAGACATGCCGAGGTAGTCAAAATCCTCCTCCCCGCCCAAGGGGACGTGCAGCAGAATTTTGAGGGGCTATTGTGGGGCCCTATTACATTAACCACGTTGGCCCACAACGAGCGGCCCAAGGCCCGCGCCGAGGATAATACTGAGGCCGAGGACAACGGGAAAGAGCCCACAACATCTAAGGCCTAAACCGAGGATGACCTGTCCTCGGCACACCGACATCACTAATGGGAAATATCCCACATCCACCGAAAATATCCCACCAACATTCTGACCACTTTAATGATGATGCGACCAACGAACCCAGTTGCCTCGATTACTCCGACTAATAAAAAAGCCTGCAAAGACGGCTGAGAACTAACGTAAAGTCTACAAAAACAGATGATGGGACAATCTCTCATCTAGAGTGACCGAATAAGCAACAAATGGACGACTGAGATTAACTAGAGGAACACTATATAACCAAGAGGATCCCCGCCAAATAAAGGGGGGGGGGGAGAAAAATTATAAGAAAAATAGATCCTCGGCCTAGTCCGAGGACCAACAGGCACTTTAGTTACACAGCCAAAGTGGTGATCATTCCCTACAAAAAATACTTAACCAATTTCATTTGATGAGATTATTATTAATTTCTTGTCATCTATTATTTATCAAAAATACCAAATTAATCGTTGTTCACTTCGGTGATGCCAAGTCCGTGTACCCACTTCTCTACAAGTTTTATTGTTAAGGGTTCTTTACAAATCGGGCCCTTACAGTTGTAAATTAAATACTACTTTCTTTCATTACTTGATTTGTCATATTTATCCAAAAAATATGTATATATCTATTCTTAAAATCTAAAAATTTATTAAAATTTCTGCAATTTGATGAAATCACTTGGCGTAACCATGGCGTCTAAGCCTAACTTTTATTATATATAATATGATATGATATGATGTATGTTTATCCAAAATCTTCATCTAATACTTTATTTTTACATGTACTATGTTGGTTTTTTTTTTTTTTTGGTTACACGTGATAATATAATTAAAAAAAAAAAAAAAAAAAAGAGATTAGATGAAGAGTTTAGACTTTGTTGATAATATTTTAGATAAATACAACTGCTATAGTTGTAAATCAAATATTACTTTCTTTCATTACTTGATTTGTCATATTTATCCAAAAAATATGTATATATCTATTCTTAAAATCTAAAAATTTATTAAAATTTCTGCAATTTGGTGAAACTACTTGGCGTAACCACGGCGTCTAAGCCCAACTTTTATTATATATAATATGATATTGGGATCTACTTTTATTTAAGGTGGAATAGACTTCATATATATATATATATATATATTATGCTCCACTATGGTTTTGGGATTTGTGAGTTGTTCAATACTACAAATTTTTGTTTTTTTTTTTCTTTTATTTGTTTAACATGTTTTTGATGTTGAATGGTGCAACTAAGTCATGCCTAAAATCTTGGAACTCCCAGTTTTTTTCACAGGATCAGTTGAACAAGATTTGAGGTATAAAACAATAATTTTATGTGAGATATTTTTCTGTATTTATATATCAATTAGTTAATTTTTTAAAAGGGAAATAGAGAAAGATTTTGTTTATTGAATCAAGAATTATAGATATATATATATATATGTATAGAAGAGTATAATATACATATTATTTTAGTTTATTATACAAACATAGTATTTTACTTTTAGGACTAATGTTATATGGCTTTTTTTTTAATTGATTTAAGTTGGGGCCTAAAAAATTGCCTAGAGGTTGAACTAGCCTTATTTTTTCACTTTAAGAAACACTTATTGATCTATTTATTATAGATAGAACACGATCATTTTCATTTAAAATTGATTAATTTGATGGTTCATTATAAGGACTCAAATTGGATTGGACCCAAAAGAGTGATGGGTTTAAGCCCAAACAATAAAATTTCTAGAGAGAAGGTGTAAGAGCTAATTCCAATTGGTAGAAGAAGACATGACTATTCTACAACAAAGGAAACTTTAAACTAGTTTGAACAATATCCACCCTCCTCGGCTAGGTTTCAAAGGATATCTTAATAGTTGCTCTCCTGTTTCTCCCTCCTTTAATGTCATCTTCTTTCTTGTTATATACTGCTTTCCTTTTTCATTCTCGCCGTACACGTGTAGGTTTTAATCTGGGAGCTTCTTTCTGTCCCATCCAGCACTTCCTAGAACCTTTGCTTGGTGGCCATAAGGCTGCTTGGTTACTGTTCAGGTATCACCTCCACATTAATGCAGCCAGAGAGTTAGCTGGGAAGCATTTAATGTGGAGGTAGCAGCTTTAGAAGATATTTGCCAACTTCTCCGGTTCCTCCTTTGTTCTAAATTCACCTTTTAGTTCATATGCAACTTGATGAAGTACCTTGAATACTAAAATAGTTACATCCACCTCGGACCTTGGTATCAGAGGTGGATCTCATCCTCGAATGCGATTTGGGCCGCTATACACGACTTACATCTCTTTGTCTTATACTACTCTCAAAATAGCTCTCTTTAACCATCCTCGGATATGTGAATGTTCTTAGACTGGGCCGTTGGGCCACAAGCCCACTTCCTATGAATTCTATGTCATCTCTTTGGGCAACTGGCCCCACAATAGCCCTTCAAAATCTCACTTTTTGTCACCTCGGAAAAAAAAGGAGATTTTGATATTTTGCCCTCACCTCCTTCGTTGGATTTTTCTAAATTTCAGAACGCCTTTCCATTTGCCCAAGGCACACTCCTGACGTTTCGGCGTTAGGAGCACGCCA
Organism: Quercus gilva; assembly: GCA_023621385.1. Taxonomy (NCBI): domain Eukaryota; kingdom Viridiplantae; phylum Streptophyta; class Magnoliopsida; order Fagales; family Fagaceae; genus Quercus; species Quercus gilva. Next base: position 60,532,135 of record CM042473.1, on the reverse strand, counting down.
TTATTAAATGATGGCGGCTTCTTTGCCCCCCACGTTCTAGCAAGATGTGAATCTAACGGTGGTGGACTGGCGGTATGTAAAGTTGTAATTTACAACTATGTTTTTGTTGGCTTTTATTCCGTACCAAATTTGATTGTAATTATGTTCAATTGTTTAAAACCCTGTATTTGTTGTGGGACTTGTTGTAAGGGTTGTGTGATAGAGAGAGTGTTTGAAGACTCAAGCATTTGAAGAACTGAAGGATTCTCGCGGGTATCTCGCGACCTAGCATCCCGCGAAGTGAACCATGTGCCAGGCACATGCTGGAATGCGAAGAGTCAGGCCAGGTGGAGACAACTGTGTCTCGCGAGTATCTCGCGGGTAAGGCCTTCCCGCGAGACACCCGCGAGACTAGCTGTTCTGCCAGCCTGTACTTTTTGAGTCACACCTTTTGCACTTCTCCTATATATACCATCATTACCCACAATTGTTGAGGAATGCTTCAGAGAGAAAACCCTAGCCAAACACATTGGTAATTAGAGATTGTCTTCCCCATCTTTCTCTATACATTTGCTTGTGGTATTTCCTCAACCCTTCCCTCTCCATTATCCATATCTTTGAGAGGTTGATAGCCCAAACACTTACCACACCTTGTGAGTGCTGTGTGACGTTTTGGTGCTGCTGGGAAGCATTGGAAGAAGCCTTGAATGGCAGATGCAACATGGAGCTTGTTGCGGGATCCGGATAACTAGGACAAGACACGGTTCCGAGAAGCCTTGTTGGAGTAGGAGCTTGGAGGGCTTAGGTACAGCGGGTAGACTAGGCTTGGAGGGTCTTTTGCTAACCCATGTATCCCAACTGATTGTCTAGTGGATCGATTTCCGCTTGGAGGGCGGCGGAGAGGTTTTTCGCCGAGTTCTTCGGTTTCCTCTTCGTGAACACGTCTTGGTGTTTTCTGTGTTTGCATCCTTCTTCCCTACTCTTGTTTAATTCCATTATACTGCTGTGTTGCTTAGTTTATGGATTAGAGTAGCTTACTTGTTCATCCGCTCGCTTTTACACTATTCCGCACTTTGTATTAAAGTTGTGTAAAATCTATCGAGCCGTAATTTTAATTTGGGGGTCTAAACAGCTCTTGTGTTTTCAACACATTTTCGAGCTTTCACGGTATTTATGGGTGGGATTTATCCCGCTTATGATTTCTGCGCCCCTATAAAGAGCTTTTCAAATCAACTTTCTTTGCAGTTACAAAAAATCGCATTGTCTTATTGTGTATTCATTGAACCTGTCCCTCTTTCTTTCTTCTCCAAGCTCTCATAAATACCTGGAGTCTATCCGAGGAGCTCATTTTTCACACCTGTAAGTTTCCTTAACCCTCCTTAGTCTTCAATCCTCATCACTAATTTTCTTCGCAATTTTTAAGAAATGGGTAGGTTCAAGTATCTAGTCAATTCCGAGAAGCAAATAGAGAAATTTAGAGTTAAGTATAGGATTCCCCTAATGGTGGGCATGAGATATGCTTCCTTAGGAGAGTGGGTAGATGAGAGGAAAACAGGGGAAGTGGTCATCCCTATGATCGCTTTCATAGAGGGAGGAATGACTATCCCTATGGGTAGTCTTATCAGAAGTTATCTTAGGTTCTTTAGGTTGTCTCCCACATAATGCGCCTCAAATATGTTCAGAGTGTTAAGGAGCATAGAGGCCCTTAATGCGAGGATGAACCTAGGCCTTACCCATCACAATGTGAACTAGGTATACAACCTCAATCATTTGAAGGGCCAGGGATACTATCATAAGTCTAGGTTCCCTGAGGTAAGGTTAATCCAGTGTCTCCCTACATCGAACAAGGGCTTAAAAGATGATTTTCTCATTTTTTCTGGGGAATGGCATGATGGTTTACCTTGTTCGACCCAAGAGGGAACACCAGGTGGGGTTTTTAGGTTATACACCTCTACACATTGGCTTATACACTTTAGTTCAAGTTATCTTCATTTCTGATGAAATTTTTCTACTGTTTTACTGATTTTACAGACAAACGCACTACCAGGCCTCAGTTCAGATTGGTTAACAGGAAGAGCTTGGATAGAATCCTGCGGTCCGAGGTGTATGTGAACCCATCAGATGGCCAATTGAGAGCAGCTCACATAATCCTTCGCTACAAACCAATCTCCATAGCCTTTCAAGCGCCCAAGTATGTGATAAAGGCTAAGGATCCTCATCTGCACCGAATCAGTGTAGCCTTCGAAGGATTCATCGTTCCTGAGGGTGTTCCAATTCTTGAAGGCACCCCTTTCACTCAGCCATTACCTGTGGCCACTGTTTTCATAGGGGCTTCATCATCACGTTCTGTTCTTCAGGAGGTGAAAGAGGAAGAGGAAGAAGAAAAAGAAGAAGAAGAAAAGGAAGTTGTAGAATTATTGGATTCCGCAGACGACTTTGAGGTTTTCAACCAACCCCAATCTCCCGAGGTGATTTCTGACAACATGGGCATTCAGAGAAAGAACCAAAGGAGCTTGCTGGATGTGATCGAAGGCAAACCTGGAAAGGGGGCACCAGGGAAGTTGGCTCAAACCAGTCTCCCCCCTCCTCCTCCTTCTCAACTACCCCAATCACAAGGGGTTGAACCTATTGATTCCAAGAGGAGGAGAGAGCAAAAAGGCAAAGAAGTGGCGGAGACTGGGAGATCTTGCCCAACTCATGAAGATGAGGTCCAACGGGCTCTAAAGCAACAAAAGACAACTCATGGGCCTCAACGTGTTGTGGCTAGACAAAATATTCAGTCCTCGGAGCCCGAGGCCTGGCTCCCTGCTCCCATGCTCGGTGGTGAGCCTCTGAGGGAAGACGCATCAATCAGAGACTTCAATGGCGGAATTAGGTGCCACATCGCCTCGACCCTATAAGAAACCCTCCTTCTTCCCAAGGATATGGCCGAGCTCAAAAACATGAAGAAGAATGAGATCTTCATGAATATGAAAAGGTATTTAGGCATGGTACGATATCCTTACTGCTTTTCTCGCTCCTTTTAGTTTATTGCATCTCAGACTCTTTTTTCTCTAAGCTGTTCAAGCCACTTTCAGGCTAGAGGAGATGACCAATGCCTGTTACCAGCAAATAGATGAGGAGAGGAAGAAGCGAAATATAGCTGTTCAGACACTCAACGTCAGTGAGCAGAACAATGCACAGTTGAAGAAAAAGTTGGCTGACGAAGAACATGCTCAAAAGATTGCTGATTCAGCTTTGGCACGCTTCCAAAGGCAGGCTGAAGACCAAAGAAAAAGTCTGCTTGATGCCAATGCTTAGCTGGCAGCTTCCAAGGAGCAGATATCATCCTTACAGAAGCAACTGGAGGAAGCCTAGAGGCTTAGAGATCAGGTTGAAAAAGCTAAAGCTGAAGCTGAACAAGCAAGAGTCAAGGTTGAAAAAGAAAGAGACGCAGCTGAACAGCATGGTTACGACGTTGGCGTCGCTAAGACCAAGGATAACTTCCGAGCTGAGGTCCCAGTAGTATGTCGGGCATAGTGTGCTCAGACTTGGGAGGAAGCTTTCAACCAAGCTGGGGTTGAGCCATCCTTAGAGTTGAGGAGGCCTAAAAACATTTATTTCTCCCCAGCCATACGAGCTCCAGGTGCTTCTTCCTAACAACAAGAGGCCTCCTCTACTGTTACTGAACCGGCTAAAGAAGCTCAAATTCAGAATCCTTCTTCTACTGATCAGCAGAAGGAACCTGAAGTACCTGAAGTGGTAAAGGATACTTCCTCGGCTAAAGTAGCAGAGGGAACTAAAGATGGACAAGCTTCTTAAAGCTTTGCTCAGGACTTAGCTTCTACTGTGTTGCCTGCTGAGGAAGCTCCACAGGAGAAGGAAAAAGGGGTCCCTCCTCAAGAAACTAGCAAAGTCCCATAGCACAAGCTTTAAATAAAACTTAACAAATAGTTGATGTAATTTTTCTTCTTTGAGAATATTCTCCATTGTGATGTGTATTTTTCTTTCCAAATTTATATGAGAAATTATGGTTTTATCTATTACTTGTGTAATTTCTTGCATGACTGTTTTTTACTTTTACATTATCTCATGCTACGTAGGAGTAAAATCTGACACTATAAGGGAAAACTTAAATTAATGTATGCCCATTGAGAACCAAAATAGACTACAATTGTGAACTCCTCAGCTCTACAAAGGCTTGCTTCATATTCATTAAGAAATGTCCATACTGGAGATAGCCTTCCAGACAATTAGTCCCTGGAAGTATTGAACACCCTAAAATGCTTTAAGTGATGCTCATGGAGTTTGCCTTGATTTACAACGATAGTTGCATAAATCCCATTTAAGAAGCACTGATTTTTACTAAGTTAATAGTATAAACAATCAGTCATACCTTAGCTTAAGTATAATACTCCGATTAAGGTCACACCGTGTATTAATTTCCACCAAGCTGTGGTCTAAAGACTTGACATGACTTAGTCTCTGTTTAATACTTCAATAAATATCAGAGTGTATTAATTTCCACCAAGTTGTGGTCCGAGGACCTAACATAACTTAGTTTCTGTTTAATACTTCAACAAATATCATAGTGTATTAATTCCCACCAAGTTGTGGTCCGAGGACCTGACATAACTTAGTTTCTGTTTAATACTTCAATACATATCACAATGTATTAATTTCCACCAAGTTGTGGTCCGAGGACCTGACATGACTTAGTTTCTGTTTAATACTTCAATAAATATCACAGTATAATAATTTCCACCAAGTTGTGGTCCGAGGACCTAACATGACTTAGTTTCTGTTTAATACTTCAATAAATATCACAATGTATTAATTTCCACCAAGTTGTGGTCCGAGGACCTGACATAACTTAGTTTCTGTTTAATACTTCAATATATATCACAGTGTATTAATTTCCACCAAGTTGTGGTCCGAGGACCTGACATAACTTAGTTTCTATTTAATACTTCAATATATATCACAGTGTATTAATTTCCACCAAGTTGTGGTCCGAGGACCTGACATGACTTAGTTTCTATTTAATACTTCAATAGCTTGAGAAACACAAGTAATAGAATTTGGGATGAACTATAAAAGGAAAATAGAACAGAACTGTTCATATTAATAGTAATACTTCTTTAGATTGTTTACATTCCAAGGATGGAGTACAGTTTTTTCATCTAAATCTTTTAAGTAATAAGCCCCTATTCCTGCTACAGATGTGATACGATACGGTCCTTCCCAATTAGGTCCTAATTTTCCCCAAGCTAAATTTTTGGTTGTTCCTAAGACTTTTCTCAACACCAAGTCCCTTGGAGTTAACGGTCTCAGCCTTACATTTGCATCATAACCTTGTTTCAGCTTGTGCTGGTAATAGGCCAACTGAACCATTGCATTCTCTCGTCGTTCGTCTATCAGATCTAGATTCTTACTCAAAAGCTCATCATTGCCATCCGAGGTGAAAGTTCTAGTCATTTGTGTGGGAAAATCCATTTCAAGTGGAATCACAGCCTCAGCCCCATACGTCATTGAAAATGGAGTTTCCCCTGTTGAACGTCGGGGCGTTGTTCGATACGTCCAAAGGACATGTGGTAACTCTTCCACCCATTTTTCCTTTGCATCATCCAGCCTCTTTTTTAGCCCACTCACAATGACCTTGTTGACAGCCTCGGCCTGCCCATTTCCCAGTGGATAAGCCGGGGTGGAATATCTATTCTTTATCCAAGCTGGAACAATACTTCCTGAAAGCGTTGCTATCAAATTGAAGACTATTATCCGAGATGAGAGCTTGAGGAAACCCAAATCGTGTAATAATGTTCTTCCAGACAAACCTTTTAACATCCACATCTCTGATATTAGCTAGGGGCTCAGCTTCGACCCACTTCGTGAAATAGTCCGTGCCAACTAGCAGATATTTTTTATTTCCTATTGCCTTAGGGAAAGGACCAACAATATCTAAACCCCACTGAGCAAAAGGCCAAGGACTAGAAAGAGGGTTAAGAACTCCCCCAAGCTTATGGATGTTTGAGGCAAACCTCTAACATTGATCACACTTTTTAACATATTCCTGCGCTTCCTTTTGCATGCCTGGCAACTAATACCCCTGGGTAATTGCCCAATGAGATAAAGATCTTCCTCCAGTGTGACTCCCACAAATCCCTTCATGCAGCTCTTCTAGAAGTGCCTCTGATGCTTCAGGGTGCACACAAAGCAGATAAGGCCAACTGATTTTTCATCCATGCCATGCGGGCTTGCTCCTATTTCTTCAGGGCCTTCAGCAAATGCGGCCACCAGGTTGGCGAGAACCTGACCCTTCACAGAAGTACGAGGCATATACTTAATATCAAAAGCCCCTAGAATTGTGCCTCACTTGGCAACCTTGCCAGTGTAGTTTGCACTCCGAAGAACTGCTTTGAGTGGATATTGAGTCAGAACGACCACAGTGTGTGCCTGAAAGTAATGGAGAAGTTTCCTTGTAGCATGCACCACTGCCAAAATGGCCTTCTCCAACGATAGATAACGCACTTCAGCCTCATGAAGTGACTTGCTCACGTAGTAGACTGGCCGCTGCACGCCATTATCCATTCGTATCATAACAAAACTGATCGCATAAGTGGCTACTGCCAAATAGGCGAAAAGGACCTCGTCCACCTCAAGACTGGACATAATGGGTGGCCGAGATAGATATTCCTTGAGTTGCTGAAATGCCGGGGCGCACCCCTCAGTCCACTCGAACCCTTTCCACTTGTGGAGTAAAAGGAAGAAAGGTCTGCACCTATCCACCGACCTAGATATGAATCTGTTCAACGCAGCGGTCATCCCAGTCAACCTCTAGACCTCCTTGGGATTCCGAGGTGGTTGCAAGCTATTTATGGCTTTAATTTGGTCGAGGTTCACTTCAATTCCTTGGTGGGTCACCATGTAGCCCAAAAACTTCCCAGAGTATACCCTAAAGGAGCACTTGGATGCATTCAGTCATAACTTATGCTTCCTCAGAATCTCAAACGTGCTGGTGAGGTCCGTTACATGCTTAGCCACTACCTTGCTCTTTACAACCATATCATCAATATAGACCTCTATGTTGTTGCCTAATTGTGGCTCAAACATCTTCGTCATCATTCGCTGGTAAGTAGACCCCGCATTCTTCAAGCCAAAGGGCATTACCTTATAGTGATAATTTCCAGTGGGAGTGAGAAAAGCGGTCTTCTCCTGATCACCCAATGCTAGTGGGATCTGGTGATAGCCTTGAAAGGGATCTAGGAAGCTCATCCAAGGATGACCTACTGTTGCATCCACCAGCTGATCTATACGGGACATAGGGAAAGGATCCTTTGGACAGGCTCTATTAAGATCTGTGAAATCAACGCATACATGCCATTTCCATTTTTCTTCTTCACTACAACTGTATTTGCCAACCACTGAAGGTAAAACACTTCTTTGATAGCCTCTGCCTACTTGAGCTTGGTCACCTCGTCTTTGATAGCCTCGGCATGTACTTTGGACGGACGCCGAGGTGGCTATTTCTTCGGAATAACAGAGGGATTGACATTCAAATGATGACAGATGAAATCTAGATCAACCCCTAGGGCTTCATAGGCATTCCATGCAAACACATCAACTTTTCTTCTTAGGACCTCAACCAACTGCTCTTTTTCCAACGAAGGTAACAGTGCTCCAACCTGAAAGTACCTATCTGGATCATCACCAACACTCACCCTCTCCAAATTCTCACACTCCGCTTCCTCGACGAATGTGCTGAAGAGGGTTCCCAGACTCTTTGATTGCTATAAGTCATTCTCGACCATGGCCGATGTACCTACCTCTGGCCGATGCTGAATAGCCGCTATCATGCATTGTCTTGCCATGGCTTGATTTCCTAATATTTCTAACACTTGGCCTCCTGATGGATATTTCACCTTTTGATGAAGAGTGGAAGAAACAGCCCCCAAGGTATGCAACCAAGGCCTACCCAGAATCGCCGTATATGGAGAAAAAATGTCTACCACAATAAAATCCACCTCCACCACATCTGAACATGCCTGCACTGGTAATCTAATCATACCCATCGGAATGACCAATCTTCCTTCGAAACTCACCAATGGGGAGCTATAAGCTCTTAGGTCTTGGGGTGTCAAATTCAACCCCCTGTATAGGTTAGGATACATCACCTCGGCAGCGCTCCCCTCATCAACCATCACCCTTCTCATGTCATATCCCCCAATCCTAAGCGTAACCACCAAAGCATCATCATGCGGTTGTATGGTTCCTCTTTTGTCCTCATCTGAAAAGCCTAACACCAGTGAGGTGCTCAGTTTTGCTTTCTTTAGCATTGAACTGGAGCCCCCATCCAAACAATAAGACACAGACATTACCCTGGAGGGACAAGACCCTATTCTTCCTGGGGCAGCAAATATAACATTTATTGTGCCCAAGGGGGCTCCTGAAGAGGCATCTCCTCGAAACGTCGACCCTGTTTGACTTCCTCGGCCACTAGAGTGGTGTAGAAGGTGGGTCAACTTGCCTTCTCAGACCAACTGCTCCAAGTGGTCCCACAGGTTTCTGCAATCTTCAGTAATGTGTCCATGGTCTTGATGGTATTGACAGTAAAGGTTTTGATTACGTTTGGTAGGATCCCCTGCCATTCTATTGGGCAGTCTGAAGTAGGGCTCGTTTTTTATCTTTTCCAGAACACGCTGTACTGGTTCTCGGAACATGGCATTAACCGCCTGGGAGTTGGCAGATCCTAATTGCCCTCTAAAGTCTCTCCGAGGTCGGTTGTTGTTATATCGATCCGACCTGAAATCCCTCCTCTCCTAAGGGATCACCTTGGACTTTCCTCTACCCCGTATTTGATCCTCCTCTACTCTTCTGTACTTGTCAATTCGGTCCATTAACTGTCGCATACTAGTAACAGGTTTACCAGTTAGAGAACTCCTCAGATCATGCTCAGTCGGAAGGCCCTCCTCGAAGGTGTTAATGGCCACATTGTCATTGGCTCCATCTACTTCATTGAACATTTCCCAATATCTATCAGAGTAGGCTTTCAGGGTTTCCTCCTCTCGCATAGATATGGATAGTAACGATCCCAAGGGTTGAACAACCCTCCTGTAGGTAATAAAGCGAGCACTAAAAGCTTGGGTGAGCTTCTCAAAGGAGTCAATAGTATTCGCTCTCAAACCGTTAAACCACCTCATCGCCACCGGACCTAGGCTTGAGGGAAAAACCTTGCACATCAAGGCCTCGTCCTTAGTATGAACAGCCATCCTTTGACTGAAATGGCTAACATGCTCCACTAGATCTATTTGATCGTTATAAATGGTGAACGCGGGTTGATGGAACCGTCGAGGAAGATTTGCATCCTCAATACGTTGTGTGAACGGCGATTTGGAAACTTGACTCAACGCTTTGTTCAGAGCGTCTTTCCCTAAGCCCTGGCGAGGTGGGCTCTCATGTTTTCGTTCACGGTGGTGCTCCTCACCATATGAAAAAGACTCACTGGGCGGAGTTCTTGACCTCCGTCTGTAATTGGTGGCATTTGACTCCTTAGAGGAGTCCTCAGAGTTGTGAGCCATACGCTTCCGTCGCTCGTGGCATAATTCCTTTTTAATCTGTTAATCTCATGCTGCATGCCTCTGTCGTTCTTTACGTGGGAGACATGGTTTTTCCCACGAGAATGACTTCTATCTAGGTGGGTTGTTCGCGCGCTTCCCTCACGATCCCCTCATTGTTCATGGTACTGAGAGCCCCTAGACTCAGCCTGGTGTGGATTAACATCCACTTGCTGTGGGCCCACCACTAGCTGCTGTGGTGCTCCTTCTTCCATCACAACCGTTGTACTTGTCTTTCCCTACAAACGGATCAAGCTCTTCCCACAGACGACGCCAATTGTAAGGACTCAAATTAGATTGGACCCAAAAGAGAGATGGGTTTAAGCCCAAACAAAAAAATTTCTAGAGAGTAGGTGTAAGAGCTAATTCCAATTGGTAGAAGAAGACATGATCACTCTACAACAAAGGAAACTTTAAACTAGTTTAAACAATATCCACCCTCCTTGGCTAGGTTTCAAAGGATATCTTAATAGTTGCTCTCCTGTTTCTCCCTCCTTCAATGTCATCTTCTTTCCTGTTATATACTGCCTTCTTTTTTCATTCTCGCCGTACACGTGTAGGTTTTAATCTGGGAGCTTCTTTCTATCCCATCCAGCACTTCCTAAAACCTTTGCTTGGTGGCCATAAGGCTGCTTGGTTACTGTTCAGGTATCACCTCCACATTAATGCGGCCAGAGAGTTAGCTGGGAAGCATTTAATGTGGAGGTAGCAGCTTTAGAAGATATTTGCCACCTTCTCCGGTTTCTCCTTTGTTCTAAATTCACCTTTTAGTTCATATGCAACTTGATGAAGTACCTTGAATACTAAAATAGTTACATCCACCTCGAACCTTGGTATCAGAGGTGGATCTCTTCCTCGGATGCGATTTGTGCCGCTATACACGACTTACATCTCTTTGTCTTATACTACTCTCAAAATAGCTCTCTTTAACCATCCTCAGATATACGAATGTCCTTGGACTGGGCCGTTGGGCCACAAGCCCACTTCCTATGAATTCTATGTCATCTTTTTGGGCAACCAGCCTCACATTCATATTAGACAATACCAATTTAAAGGTATATTTAATATTATATTATTTAAAATTATATACTAAAATTTTTCTTAGGGAAGAGGGGAAGTGTGTAGTTATAGATGATCTTTCTTTGTGACAATCGAAAAAAATACGGATATTCTTGTTTGCTATCTTTAGTCTTTACAGCTAACATTGCAACCTTGAAATTTCCGAGCCCTTTGATATATCATATATATGATATATATATATATATATATATATGCTTTGCTATTAATTTATACAACTTATATATATACACTGGAGTCACTTACCTGGACGGGGTCAATGGGTGATCAAAAAGGCCCATGGCCTAGGCTAGTGATCTCCATTGCACTTAGGTGGGGTGCTCGCCTAAGGTCTGCCCAAGTGGCAGAGCCTACTTGAATCGAGTCTGGTCTGAGAGAAGAGAATAGAATATATAACTAATACCCAATTGTTAAACGACAACTTTCTAAATTAACCCGTGGCAACCATCTATTTGCTAAGGAATATTGAAAATCCAACAAAGAACTAAGGTCCAAAAACCCATTTAAAAGATACGATTCAAAATAATTAATTAATTTTCTTTTATTTTGTAAGAAGCAAGAACGTAAATTATAATAACTAGTCGCTAACCCGTGCGATGCACGGGATAATTAAATAAAAGGACAATTAACCAACATCACGTTAAGGTAAAAAAATTAGTGAGAGACTGATTTGCCCACCAAGAATTTAAAAGAAAAAAAGATTGATATAATAAAATTTAAGAAATTTAGAAATAGAAAATTTGGTTAATAATATGCATATTATAGACATTTTGCTAGTTAGCGTTTTAAAAAAAATGGATCTATCATAATTAAATAAAATACAATAGGAATAAATATTTAACTTCTATGCTTTTCTATAGTCTAGAAGTATTGTCTAACGTAGAATGTTATTGGGTTATAAGAAAGATTTTTATAAAATGTTAATACCATATATATATATATATGCTTATATTGTCAATGTCTCACTGCAAGTGCATAGTTACTGAAACCTACAAAGTAATTTACAATTCTTAAATTAATAAAGCAAAATTCCCAAAAGTTATATATATACACACACTCAAAACTGATATAAACTACAAAGATAAAAACAAATCTTATTTAGTCGTATTAATAATAATATAAACAATTCAAAATATGGAACATTATCAAATTTATAACACATAATTCCATTATCTATTATGTTGAATCCAAACAAATAATTAATAGAAATTAATCCAAACAAATAATTAATCAACCAAAAATCAAAGCTTTAATTAAGAAAACAAAAAATCACATGAGCCCAAAATAAAAATTCTCAATAAAGCAAAAACATATAAGGTAAAGAATTAAGATCAACCTACTAAGACGCAAATATCAAAAACCCCAAAACTTAAACCTTCCGAATTTTATAGAATCCCCAAATTCTACTTCAAAACCAAACAAAACCCTTCAAATTCAAAAAATTCATATATAATATACCAAATAAAAATTTACCACACCTTGGGTTGGAAGACATAAGTTGCAGTTTTGATTTTTCTCCAAAAAATAGAAATGCTTAATCTGCCGTATACAATATAAAATAATTATTAGAAATTTCAACCCAAAAACCAAACCTACAAACACTATCAAAATATAGAGATTAACTCAAATACTTAGAAGAAAATAAATTCTAAATATAACAAAACAATAAGATAGAATGAAAATTTCATGCACATATGAAAGCAAATTAAAAAGACAAAACCTACGTTTTTTTTTTTTTTTTTTTTAGTTAAGTCTCTCTCCTTCTTATTTTTTAATTTTAAAGTGAAGTTAAGTTTAGGGTTTTGAGATGGTAATTGTTAGGGTTTTAAGGAGAGAAGAGAGAGTCTTACCAGGAGTTTAAATAATATAAACAATTCAAAACATTGAACATTATCAAATTTATAACACCTAATTCCATTATTTTTTACGTTGAATCCAAACAAATAATTAATTGAAATTAATCCAAACAAATAATTAATCAACCAAAAATCAAACCTTTAATAAAAAAACAAAAAATCACATGAACCTAAATAAAAATTCTCAATAAAGTAAGAACATATAAAAATTTATCACACCTTGGGCTAGAAGACATAGGTTGCAGTTTTGATTTTTCTCCAAAAAATAGAGATGCTTCATCTGTCATATACAATATAAAATAATTATTAGAATTTCAACCCAAAAACCAAACCCATAAAAACACTTTCAAAATATAGAGATTAACCCAAATACTTAGAAGAAAATCAATTCTAAACATAATAAAACAATAAGATAGAATGAAAATTTCAGGCACATATGAAAGCAAATAAAAAAGACAAAACCTACGTTTTTTTTTTTTTTTTTTTTTTTACGTGAGTCTCTCTCCTTCTTATTTTTTTAATCTTAAAGTGAAGTTGAGTTTAGAGTTTTGAGATGGTAATTGCTAGGGTTTTAAGGAGAGAAGAAAGAGTCCTACCAGGAGTCTCTCTCTTTTTTCTTAATCCTAATTTTTTTTTTTTTTTGGGTGAGTCCTTTAAAAAAAAAAAAAATTTCAAACCTAAAGTGAGTCATTTTTTTTTTTTAAATTCTAACGTGAGGTATCTTAAAAATTATAATTAATTTTTAATCTTCAATTTTATATTATATATAGATAATAATAATGATGTGATAAGCAAACAAAATATATCTAATAGAGTTTTACTTAAACTAAACTATTGTAACATTAATAAATATAAGAAGATATAAAACCTAGAATAAAAAGAAAAAGAAAATAATGGTGACGTGAAAAATTGTGGGAGCTTTAAAAGCTTCAGTTTTATATAATAATTAGTCGCTAACCCGTGCGATGCACGGGATAGTTAAATAAAATGACAATTAACCAACATCACGTTAAGGTAAAAGAATTAGTGAGAGACTGATTTGCCCACCAAGAATTTAAAAGAAAAAAAAAAGATTGATATAATAAAATCTAAGAAATTTAGAAATAGAAAATTGGGTTAATAATATGCATATTATAGAATCCCCAAATTCTACTTTAAAACCAAACAAAACCCTTCAAATTCAAAAAATTCATATATAATATACCAAATAAAAATTTACCACACCTTGGGTTGGAAGATATAGGTTGCAGTTTTGATTTTTCTCCAAAAAATAGAGATGCTTCATCTGCTGTATACAATATAAAATAATTATTAGAAATTTCAACCCAAAAACCAAACCCACAAAAACACTATCAAAATATAGAGATTAACCCAAATACTTAGAAGAAAATAAATTCTAAACATAACAAAACAATAAGATAGAATGAAAATTTCAGGCACATATGAAAGCAAATAAAAAAGACAAAATCTACGTTTTTTTTTTTTTTTTAGTTGAGTCTCTCTCCTTCTTATTTTTTTAATTTTAAAGTGAAGTTAAGTTTAGGATTTTGAGATGGTAATTGCTAGGGTTTTAAGGAAAGAAGAGAGAGTCCTACCAGAAGTCTAAATAATATAAACAATTCAAAACATAAAACATTATCAAATTTATAACACCTAATTCCATTATCTTCTACGTTGAATCCAAACAAATAATTAATTGAAATTAGTCCAAACAAATAATTAATCAACAAAAATAAAAACTTTAATAAAAAAACAAAAAATCACATAAACCCAAATAAAAATTCTCAATAAAGCAAAAACATATAAAAATTTACCACACCTTGGGGCTAGAAGACATAGGTTGCAGTTTTGATTTTTCTCCAAAAAATAGAGATGTTTCATCTGCCATATACAATATAAAATAATTATTAGAATTTCAACTCAAAAACCAAACCCATAAAAACACTATCAAAATATAGAGATTAACCCAAATACTTATAAGAAAATCAATTCTAAACATAATAAAACAATAAGATAGAATGAAAATTTCAGGCACATATGAAAGCAAATAAAAAAAGACAAAACCTACATTTTTTTTTTTTTTTTTACGTGAGTCTCTGTCCTTCTTATTTTTTTAATCTTAAAGTGAAGTTGAGTTTAGGGTTTTGAGATGGTAATTGCTAGGGTTTTAAAGAGAGAAGAGATTTTGGTATTTTTAGGTCTAGGTGATTTATTTCCTTGTTTTTAGGCTCTTTTAATGTTTTTTTAGGTCAAATTTGGTTCCTATTATGGTTAGGTATTAATTAGGGCTTATTTTAGAATATATTTTCTTGTCCATCAAGTTTTATGGAGTCCTTAAATAGGCCTTCAAATTTGTATACGTTTTTCAATATTATTGTTATAAGATATAAAACCTAAAATAAAAAGAATCAAAAATAAAAAGAAAAAGAAAATAGTGATGATGTGGAAAATTGTGAGAGCTTCAAAAGCTTCGGTTTTATATATATATATATATATAGATTATATATGATTTTTTCACAAATTCTATTTTACAATAACACGAATCAATTGATCAAATAAATAAATAACATCAATCAACGTAATTATAGCACTCTTTAAATTTTTCTTTTTTATTTCAACTCAATGAAGTTCTATGTCACCCAAATTTTAAAATATACTATCTAACAAAAATAAAATGACATAGATTTTTTTATTTTTATCTAAAGAGGGAAAATCTAAGATTGACGGATCTCCATGAGATGGGCTTGACAGATCAGTCTCCGTAGGTCGATAGTGGACGGACCAAATATCTACACAGTTTGTTAAGGACGGACCCCGCATGAACGGAAGAAATAGTGATGGGTCCAATACCTACGTGGCAGGCAAAAAACCCTTGATGTGAGATACTTGCGACACACACCATAGAATCACAAGATAAAAGGAATTCTAGCACAAAAAGGATTCCGGAAGATACACACATTAATGTAGATCCTCTCTACAACGAAATATCTTGTCCATCACGTTTGGGATTATTCAAGAGGTTTCCTATAAGGAAAAGACTTTCGCACCAAGGAAGAGATGTCAACCCTCTACTACTATAAAAGCCTCAATACCCTCATAAATCAAGGTACACATAATTTATCCACTCTCTAGCACTCTAGTGTTGTGAGAATAGTTCTAACTTAACCTTCGGAGGGTAGTTGGCCGGCACCACACCGGTGCCCTCTATTAGGTTTTCTCCTTGTGTTTTGCAAGTATTACTTTTGAGTGTGCAAGTATCGTGTGGCTCACTGGTGAATTTCTCGGCATCATCAGTTGGTGCCATCTATGGGAAAACGAAAGTTGAGATTTGTAAGCCATACCATTGTTTTCCAGACAAAAGGGTTGCATGGTACTCACTCGCTCAATGGCAACCATTAATGACATTCAAGGAGAGGAACCACCCACGACTGCTCTCGAGAGACAAGTTCGAACTCTCGCTGTTGCCATGGAACGCCTCACCAAACAAAACCACGACCTGGAAGAACAGCTGCACCAGAAGAATGCAGCATCGAATGACCAACAAGGAGATCAAGAAGGGACCAGCACTGAAAGAAGGAACCAAGAGAGACCTGAGGGCAGCAACGCCCCAAGCAGACCGGAAAGGCAAAACATAAGCCTCCCAGCCTTTACGGACATAACTCCATAACCTATTAATGCGGAGATGCAGGCGATGAAAGAGCAAATGGAAGTCATGATGAACGCCCTCAAGGGACGAGTGTCCAGCGATCTTGACGACCTGGTCAATCGCACCGACTCGCCGTTCACTGCGGCCATCAACTCTTTCCCTCTACCACATAAGTTTCGTATGCCTCAGATTAACAGCTATGATGGAGTAAAAGACCCTCTAGACCATCTGGAAACCTTCAAAACCTTGATGCATCTTCAAGGGGTAACAGATGAAATCATGTGCAGGGCCTTCCCTATGACACTGAAGGGAGCAGCCAGGATTTGGTTCAACCGACTAATGCCTAACTCCATCAACACTTTTAAGGAGCTAAGCGCTCAGTTCACTGCACACTTCATTAGAAGACATAGGTACAAGAAGTCCACGGCATGCTTGATTAGCATCAAGCAACGAGAGGATGAAACACTGAGATCCTACATAACGTGCTTCAATAAGGAAAAACCGAGAAAAATGGAGTGACAAGAAGAGGTCCGACAGGACTAAGGATCGAAAAAGCCAAGAACAGGAGACCGAAGGGATGAGAGACGCTCTAAACCGTCGGGAGGAAGGTTTACGAGCTTCACCCCTTTGACTGCCCCAATAGACCAAGTCCTAATGCAAATCAAGGACGAGGGGACTCTAACTTTTCCCAGAAAACTAAAAGGAGATCCCAACAAGAGGTCTAGAGAAAATATTGCCGCTTCCATCGAGATCACGGTCATGACACAGCCGATTGCTACGACTTAAAGCAACAGATAGAAGCCCTTATCAGACAAGGAAAATTATAGAAGTTTCAGCAAAGAGAGGACGTATCTACCTCCTCAAGAACAATAGCCCCGATGGGATAATGAGCGTCCTAGACCCCCAGTCCGAGACATAAGGATGATTGTAGGGGGCACAACTTCAGGGTCATCAAAAAAGGTCTGAAAGACTTATCTCAGGATGGTTCACAATGTGCAGATGACGGGCTCTGTGCCAAAGATAGCATGGATAAAAAGCCCCATCATAGGGTTCTCAGAAGAGGACCCTCGGCGCCTTCACCATCCTCATGATGATGCATTGGTCATCACCCTACTAGTAGGAGACTTCAATATTCACCGAGTACTGATAGATAATGGTAGCTCAGCAGACATCCTATACTACCCAGCGTTCCAGTAGATGAGAATTGACAAAGAATGGTTAATACTGACAAATGCTCCCCTAGTTGGTTTCGGAGGTACAAGGGTATTCCCATTGGGTGCGGTCACACTTTCGGTATCAATAGGTGATTATACTTAACAAATCACGAAGGATGTAACTTTCCTTGTGGTCGACTGCTTGTTCACCTACAATGCTATCATCGGACGACCAACTCTTAATTCATGGAAGGCGGTAACATCAACATACCACCTAATGATCAAGTTTCCTACAGAGTACGGGGTTGGAGAGCTGCGAGGAAATCAGATGGCCGCACGTGAATGCTATATTACCATGATGGAGATGGAAGATCACCAGTAGACCATGTGCATAGAAGAGCAAAGGACCATGGTGGAACCAGTCGAAGAACTGGAAGAAATAACTCTTGACGAATCAAGACTTGAACGAATTACTAGAGTAGGAACGCTGGCTAGCCAGCCAATTCGTCAAGCCCTCATAACATTCCTAAGAATGAACCAAGACGTGTTCGCATTGAGCCACGAGGACATGCCTGGTATCGATTCATTAGTCATAGTTCACAGGTTGAATGTGAACCCCACATCCTCTCCCGTCCGACAAAAAAAGAGAGTATTCGCCCAAAAGCGAGACAAAGCGATAGCGGAAGAAGTCAGGAAGCTGTTGGAGGATAATTTTATTAGAGAAGTGTACTACCCTGACTGGTTAGCAAACGTAGTTATGGTAAAAAAGACTAATAGGAAGTGGCGAATGTGCGTTGATTTCACAGACCTCAACAGAGCATGCCCAAAGGACAGCTACCCACTCCCTCGGATAGATACCTTAGTAGACTCGACGACAAAACACCAGCTCCTGAGCTTCATAGATGCCTTTTCAGGCTATAACCAAATCAAGATGGATACGGCCGATCAAGAGAGAGCTTCCTTTGTCACCAGCCAATGACTCTTTTGCTACAAGGTGATGCCGTTTGGGCTTAAAAACACGGGGGCTATGTATCATAGATTGATGAACAAGATGTTCATGCACTAGATCGGGAGGAACGTACAAGTCTATGCTGACGATATGTTAGTAAAGAGCCTGCGCAAAGATGATCACTTAATGGACCTCTAGGAGACGTTCGACATGCTTCGCTCGTATAACATGAAGCTGAATCCGAACAAATACGCATTCGGGGTAACGATGGGAAAATTCTTGGGTTTCATGGTGTCTCAAAGAGGTATAGAGGTTAATCTAGAGAAGATATGAGCCATAATGGAGCTGGAACCCCCAAAGACGGTCAAGGAGGTGCAAAGCCTAAACGGCAAGGTGGCGGCACTAAATTGGTTTGTTTCAAAAGTAACGGACAAATGTCTTCCCTTCTTCCGTACACTGAGAAAATCATTTGAGTGGACGGAAGAGTGCTAGAAAGCCTTTGAAGAATTGAAAAATTACCTATCATCCCTACCTTTGCTCAGCCCGTCCAAACTGGGGGAAGAGCTTTACCTCTATCTAGCAGTTTTGCAAGCAGCAATTAGCACAGCCTTAGTAAGGGAGGAGGAAGGATCTCAAAAATCCGTCTACTTTATAAGTAGGGCATTTTGAGGAGCAGAAGAAAGGTACCCCCAAATGGAGAAGTTGGCCTTCGCACTGGTAACAGCGGCACAAAAGCTCAAGCTGCACTTCCAGGGACATACCACCGTTGTCTTGACGGACCAACCTTTAAGAAGAGCCATGAGTAGCCCTGAGACTGCCGGACGGATGGCTTTATGGGCAGTAGAATTGAGTGAATTTGATGTACAGTACCCCCCGCGAACTACGATAAAGGGGCAAGCCATAGCCGACTTCATTGCCGAGTTTACTGGATCGAAAGGTATAGGGCCTAAGAATTCGACAACCCCAGTCCACTTTATATTGGGCCTTAGGCCCCACGTTGAGGAGATAGAAACGTCTGAGGATGAAAGCAGAGAGCCCAAGTTGCCAAGAGACATTGCTGAGGAGGCCCCTGTCCTCGGATAGCCGAGATCATAGGAGGGAAGGGCAGTAAGTCATCAGGGGCAGCCTCCCAGAGCATCCCAAGGAAAAGGACAGGTACATGAATCAGCCATGGGAGCATGATGGAGGAGCAATTCAAGGAGAAACTGTCACCTCCACATTAAATGCCTGCGACTGACATCCTGGCCGCATTAATGAGGAAACGACCTCTAAACAGTACTGCCTTAGTTGTTGTAACTCACAGAAGGCTTGGAAAGGCGACTGATGGGACAGGCACTCAAGTATAGGCTTGGATGATCAACAAATGGAAGGCGAAGATCAATGAAAGAGGACTATATAATAGGAGAAACCCCTCATAGAGTGGAGGCTGGAGGATTCCTGTAACTACTCTTATTCATTAATTATTAGAGAAAAGCTCTTCAGATTAGGTCGAGGACAAACTTTCTTAACCTCAGTTAATCTCTGTTTGATTTCCATAAAAGCAATATTGACTGTTGTCCATGCGTTAAAGCCTAGTTCTTTGGCCAACTCTCTATAAATTCATTGTATTGGGCTAGTTAGGTTTGAGTCCACTCATCCAAAACCAGAAGTGCTCAAACCCAGTCCCTACAATTGGCACCGTTTGTAGGGAGATCTTGTGCGTTAGTGAGTGCAACGGTCAATCATGGTAGGACCGAGCTCCCATCAACAAGGGTCCCTGAAGAGAGTTATTTTGGCAACGGTGCATGCCAAAAATAAGCTTCCTCTTTATTCCTATGAGCGTACACGGAGTTGTTGCCGTAACTCAACCTCCGCTCAAGTATGCACTTCAAAGTACTAACTACGCAGGGAGAATTGCTAAATGAGGGACAGTCCTAGGGGCTCCAACGTCAAGTATACGCCCCGTACCCCTACAAAGGGACTAGTTCTCGTGGGTCTAGTAGCCAGGAAGGAATATATTGATATCCTGGAACCTTTTATTGTGGTTAAATGAAGCCTTAACCAGGCTAGGTCTTCAGACCCCCTGCTTCGGGAAAATCAACGCGCACTGGCAACATTCTTTTATGATTGTACAGCCTGCAGTATAGAGCACATGGTTGTGTTCCTGATTGTTCCCATGTTGTTAGCTCATTTAAAGTTAGCGGTTGAATGCTACTGTCGGTTTTGTTAAAGTTGGGGTGACAATTTTTTGTTACCATCAACAACACCAACTCCAAGTCCCATAGGAGGGAAAAACAACAACACACTCACTCATGAAGCAATTATCGTAAAGAAATGAAATATTCAGAAAGTAAAGTAAGTAAAAAGTACAGCCACTTCTTTATTAAATAAAGGGAAAAGTACATCATACACCAAATGGCTTAGGCAGGCTTGTTCTGAAGCTAACTATAAAAACAGAGGCTTAGGCAGGCTTGTTCTAAAGCTAACTATAAAAAGAGAAGCTGAGGCAGGCTTGTTTTAAGGCTACCAACAGCAATCGAGCCAGTATGGCTGGAACCGATGATGAGAAAGGAGAAGAAGCAGAAGCGCTTGATGGCCCCATCTCAAGATGTTCCGTTGATTCTCTCCCAGTTTCATGATAATTAAGCATTGGAGGCGGCAACAATGGGGCATCAATCGTTCCGCAATCTTACAAACCTCCATCGGCAAGTAAACTGGACGCGAATCACTACCAGCTTGAAGGGTAGGCAAATCCATGTACTGGAGAAAAATGTTGTTTTTCTCACAAACCTTCCTCCTAACTGCAAGATGCCCTACCATCAAGGTGAGATCCAAGCTTTGTCGCACCGAAAGTCTGATGCAATCTACACCCGTTTCAGCTCTCGGCTAAAGAAGAAGGGTCTTCTTTCTTGCTCGGTCGAATGGTAGAAACATCTTCTGCCTTTGCTTCCTTCGCCTCCACTGCGTCCTCCAGGGTCGGGGTGGAATTCTCGGTTCCTGAAGGGGGCTTAGCTTCCTTGCCCTTGCCCTTATCCAGGGCCATCCCATTTCCCTAGGCCTTAATTATAATCTTGGCAAGGTCCTTGGAAATGCCTAGAAGGTGGAGAACTTAAAGATATTAATGCGGATGTGCCTCACATACCGAAACGTCAGGCACGCAACTCTAATAGCCAAAAGACGCCTCATAATTAGAAGTAGCAAAAAAGTGATGCAATGGGGCTACTGTCGTGCGTGGGGGTGGAAGGTCAGGCCGCCCATGTCTAGGTCAGTGTTGGGCCAAGGGCCCAGTTTGTGGAAGGACCCCTCCTCAGCAAAGCAGGCTCAAGGCCATTATCACTCTAGAGGCTAGCTTTCCAACGCTGAGGACAAGTCCCTTCACTCCAAGCAGTAGTGATAAAATACTAAACTAAACCAAGGTCTTGCATGGTCCTCGGACTTAAACCTACGGGGAAACTAGTTACTTCAAAAAGAACCTAGGTGCTAGACAGAACCAAGGTCTTGCATGGTCCTCAGACTCAAACCTATGGGGAAACTAGTTGCTTCAAGAAGAACCTAGGTGCTAGATAGAACCAAGGTCTTACATGGTCCTCGGACTCAAACCTATGGGCAAACTAACTACTTCCATCAAGGATGTGAACAAACACAAGCCCATGAGCATCACTTAAGGCATTCCGAAGTACCTTGAACTTAACTCCACAGCGTAATCAGCAGCTGACGGTTTTCTTAAGGTCAATAAATTTTTAGAACATACTTATGAGTGTCCTTGTACATTGTGCCGTGGTATTTGATCTTAGAATTTAAAGGCTTATCTTTATGAATACTGTGTGCTTAGCATTCCTTTTTACCATTCATGGTAACCAGTTCATGAGGTGCAGGATTAATGTTGTAAAGTCATCCCCTTAATATTCAATTCAGCAAAAGCAAGTCATATTATTAAGGCTCAATTATTAACCACAGTCTAAGTGGGAATTATCACTATAGACTTAACATTTTTTAGCTGCTGATTCAAAATAAAAAGTAAGCCATTATAGAGATTGTTCAACTAATAATCAAATCACAAACGATAAAAGTAATAGAACCCATCACAATGACAGTAAACACATAATGTGAAGAACGAAATCTTATACATTCAATCCAAAAGTCACTTTACAATGTTGAAAAAAAGAAAGAAAAAAAAAGATAGACGAAGCAAAAATACAACTGGTGCCAGCCAAGGGAGGCTACTTCTTCAACTTTATTTTAAGTCCTTCCTTGGGGAGTTGGGCAGAAAGGGTCTTCGAATCCTTGGGGCCTTTAAGTGGGGGAGTAACCCGCAGAGGATCAGCTGGAAGAGGTGCCTCCTTAGCATCAAGAGCCTAGGCTTCAGAGGAGGGCCTTGTAGCATCCTGGAGCACTTCCTGGTTAGGGCCCTCGTGTGTCTCATTTACCCCAGGATGCTCGGCTTCCTTGGCAGGCTCATCAGAAGTGGTAATAGCCAAAGCAGCTTCACTTGGAGCAGTACCAACTTCCTTAGAGACCACCTCAGCCTCAGAGTTAGGTGGAGCAGCCTCACGGATGGCCGGTGGATAGTACACATTCTCCACCTTCCACAGGTCAGATAAGGCCTCAATTCCAACTTGTTTGAGGGCCTCATTCCAAACCTGGGAGCAGTAGAGCTTGCATACCCCAAGGACTTGAGTTTTGAGGGCAGCCTCCGTCTTAGACACCCCCGAGGCATAAGCCTCCTCCTCGGCCGCCTCCTTAGAGGCCTGAGCCTCCTCATTGGCAAACTCTGCCTCCACCTTAGCCCGTAGGGCTTCATCCCGGGCAAACTCTACAACGTTCTTGGCTCCCTCTACCTCGGTTGCATTTTTCTTCAGCTCAGCGATTTGCTCTTTGGCAATCGACAGCTATTCCTCTGCCTTGAGCAAGCGCCTCGTTTGGTCCTGAGCCTGCTTTTGAGCACCTGCCAAGCCTACTTTAGCGTTATCCCTGGCCTTAGTCATCTCCTTAAGGTCCTCCCTGGCCTTCGCGAGATCGGACTCAGAGATCTTAAGGGTTCGAATAGCTTCTAAGCGCTTATCATGCTCATTATCTAGGGCCCTACTCTGGTTATTGACCACCTCTTCCAACCTAAAAGTGGCCTGGACAGCTTGCGAATTGAAACAAGCTCACAGTAAGTTGGAAACCGAAAAGCAAAATTCAATGAAGGCACAAGTGTCAAAGGTCTTACTATGCCCAGGTACTTCTTGAGACTAAGGACCACCTCTTGCCTCCTCAAGTTCCTCAACTCGGCCATATCAGTTGGCAACAGCAAGGACCTTTCTAGCGCATCGGCCATATGGGTGCCCTCACCTCCTTGGAAGTCGCTAAGGGAGGCGTTGTCCATCAAGGGAGCCCTGTGAAGCATCGGTGTAGGGAGCCAAGTTTAGGGCTCAGGCCGAGTATTAACTTCTTTATCCTGGCCCTGATGCTCAGCCTTTAGCTGCTTCGAAGGTTGCCGAGCCTCATCCACTTCCTATGAGGAGAGAGATCTATCAACCCCCATAGGCCGTTTGCCTTTATTCTTCTTTTGTTTGGGATCAGAGGGCTCAGGCCTTGATGGCAAGCTTGGCTGAAGGGGAGGAGGTGGAAGCTTAGATTGGGTAGAGGACTTGGTCTGAGCAGGCTGAGACTTGGGGGGAGAAGGAGGAAGCTTGGAATGAGACCCCCCTGGCCATCCTTTCCCGGCTGGCCTTTAATCAGATCGAACAGGCTGGTTTGGGGCTTCCTCTTGAAACCTATTTCGACCTGAGAAGAAACCCCTTTGACAAGATGTCTGCTTCGGTCAAGTTGGGGTCGGCAAAGTCACCAGAGAGATCCTTGGGCGAATTGACTTGGTCGAAGGCACCAAATTCATTCTCGGACGGACCCAAATCAGCGACTTCTTCTTCTCTCTTTGCACCTTCTCCCTCATCCTTCGTAGCCTGATGGGATGAAGACGGGCCTGACGAAGGAACACCCCATGGGATAGGAGATCCTTCAGGAAGCAGGAACTTGTGTTCTACTACAGTAATCTTATGAAGCCGAGGATCTTTGGCTCTGACCACATACTTCAGAGCCGAGAACGATTTCTGCATTGGGTCGTATCCAAGGATCAAGTGGGCAGCCCTAACTTGATTATCTACTTCATTCACAAAGATCTCCGCCCTGAGGATAGTTTCCAAATCCACATTGTTGACCAAGTGGAAGTGCCATTCAAAAGCGTGCGGATCTGTATAAAAAAAAAAAGGCATGTTCGTATTAGCAACCAAGCAATGTAGACTGCGATAACGCAAAAGGTCAAACCCTCTCCTACTCTAAATACCCCACTTGGTGTCCCCTCCACTGTCGAACAATGGAGGTCGTCGTGCCACTCCTCGGACAGAATGAGAAAGTCCTTATTTAACCCCTTGCTGGACTTAGGGAAGCATTGCATAAGCCGAACCCTATCCTCCCTCGTCTTCATGTAATAGGACTTACCCTTTAGGTGCTAGAGGTTGTAACACCAGTTTACATCGTGGTGGGTTAACCTTAGCCCCATCTTCTCGTTCAAGGTGTCCACACAACCCAGGATCCTGAACACGTTGGTGGCACACTAGGTAGGAGCTAATCTAAAGTGCCTAAGATAGTCCCTCATCACTGGCCCCATAGGGATTCTCATACCGCCCTCAAGGAAGGCAATTATGGGAACCGCTACTTCACCATCTTTTCTTCTAATATACCACTCCCCTTCTTCACAGTATCTTAAACCCACATTACTAGGTATCCTATGATCTGCGATGAACTTCTTCATCGCCTCTTCAGACTCAACCAACTTCTTAAATCTACCCATTCCTAGGAATAGTTAAGAAACTCAAGGAAAGACGAAGGAAAATGAGGAATAAGAGGGAAAGAAACTTAGAGAGAGATAGGAGAACTTACAGAAATGAGGAAAAGCTCATCGGGCAAGTTTTTTATGCTGAAAAGAGATGTAAGATCAATTGGAGACTTGACCCAGTTCAGAGTTTGTGCGCAAGAACTCTTGAATGCAAAAGTAAAGAGGCAAATCGGTTCAAATGGGTATTTATACCCCCAGTTAAGAGTAACCGTGTAGGTTTTCTGACCCATAAAGTCAAAAAGATCCCCACCGTTTGATTATCATCACATCGTTGAACGTGGGAAGCACAGAGTAACCAGAATTTAATGCGGGCGCGCTACCTATATCGAAACGCTAGGAACGCGCCTTGGGCAGGTGAAAGGGCTCTGGCACTTAAGGAGGACGAGACTTAACAAGCCATGATATAGGCCCGAGGATATCAAAACCCTCATCTTCGACCGAGGAGCCGGACAGTAGGATTTTGAGGGGCTATTGTGGGGCCTAAGAATTTAGAAGCCCCAGCCCACTTTATATTAGGCCCAAGGCCCATGCCGAAGAGGTAGAAACGTTCGAGGATGAAAGTAGAGAGCTCAAGTTGCCAAGAGACATTGCCAAGGAAGCCCCTATCCTTGGACAACCAAAATCATAGGAGGGAAAGGCAGTAAGTCATCAGGGGTAGCCTCGTAAAGCATCCCAAGGAAAAGGACAGGTACCATGGATTAGCCATAGGAGCATGGTGGAGGAGCAATTCAAGGAGAAACTGTCACCTCCACATTAAATGCCTGCGACTGACATCCTGGCCGCATTAATGAGGAAACGACCTCTGAATAATGCTGTCTTGGTTACTGCAACTCACAGGAGGCTTGGAAAGGCAGCTAATGGGACAGGCACTCAGTTATAGGCTTGGATGATCAACAAGTGGAAGGCGGAGATCAATGAAAGAGGATTCCTGTAACTACTCTTATTCATTAATTATTAGAGAAAAGCTCCTCGGACTAGGCTGAGGACAAACTTTCTTAACCTCAGTTCATCTCTGTTTGATTTCCATGAAAGCCATATTGACTGTTGTCCATGCGCTAAAGCCTAGTTCTTTGGTCCACTCTCTACAAATTCATTGTATTGGGCTAGTTGGGTTTGAGTCTACTCATCTAAAACCAGAAGTGCTTAAACCCAGTCCCTACAGAAGGCATAGGGGCAAAAATAGCTGCACAATGGAGCATCCACACGGACAGATCTTCCAACAGAAACGTAGGAGGGGCCGCTGTAGTAATCCAGACCCCTGAAGGAGACAAAATTGAGTGCATGATCTGACTAGACTTCCCTACAACCAATAACGAGGCCGAGTATGAAGCACTAGTGGCAGGGCTAGACCTCGCAAAGGCAGTAGGCGCTGAGAACATGGTCATACATTGCGACTCCCAGGTTGTAATAAGTCAGATCAATGGCGGCTACGAGTGCAAGAATGAGAGGATGAAGCGGTATCTAGAGGAGGTGAAGAATAGTATCAGCAACCTCGAAGTCAGATTCATTCAAATCCCGAGGGAGGAGAACGAACGTGCCGACCGTCTAGCAAAGCCGCATCAGCAGAATTTATGCTCGCCCTCGAACAGGTATTGTCATTTGTTCAAGTCTCCTCAGTTATTGATGACAAGGCAAATGTGCAGGAGGTAAATACAAAAGGCAATTGGACTACGCCGATAGTATCCTACCTAAAGACTGGTACGTTACCCGACGGAAAAGATGCCGCTAGGAAGTTGAAGGTCCAAGCATCACGATTTGTACTGATAAAGGATGTATTATACAAGAGAGGATTCTCACAGCCGTACCTGAGGTGTTTAAGCCATGAGGAAGCAGACTATGTAATGAGGGAAGTCCATGAAGGTATATGCGGAAACCACTCGGGGGCATGATCATTAGTGCACAAGTTGATCCGAGCAGGATATTATTGGCCTACAATGCTGAAGGACACTCAAGCCTATGTCAAGGCCTGCGACAAGTGCCAGTTCAGCAGCTTCATCAGGCAACCATCCAAATAACTAACCCCCATGACATCCCCTTGGCCATTCACTTAATGGGGACTTGATATCATGAGCCCCTTTCTGACACCAATAAGGCAATTAAAGTTTTTGGTAGTCGGCATTAACTACTTCACTAAATGGGTGGAAGCAGAAGCCCTAGCTACTATCACGGAGCAAAAAATTTGAAGTTTCGTTTGGAGGAATATCATCTGCAGGTATGGCATACCTAGAGTTCTTGTCTCTGACATCGGAAAGCAATTCGACAATAGCGCATTTAGGGACTTCTGTCTAGAGCTAGGTATCAAGAATCACTACTCATCGCCAACACATCCCCAGGCCAATGGGCAGGTTGAAGTCACGAACCATTCCTTGCTCAAGATCATCAAGACCCGGCTCGAGAGGGCAAAGGGTATCTAGCTTGACGAACTACCAAGTATTCTGTGGGTACACCGAACCACAGCAAGAACACCAACTAGAGAAACGTCGTTTCAACTAGCCTACGAAAGTGAAGCTATCATCCCAGCAGAAGTAGGACTCGAAA
This sequence comes from Quercus gilva, assembly GCA_023621385.1. NCBI lineage: Eukaryota > Viridiplantae > Streptophyta > Magnoliopsida > Fagales > Fagaceae > Quercus > Quercus gilva. The sequence continues at coordinate 60,504,490 of CM042473.1, read as the reverse complement.
CCTATCGAGTGGAGAACTACGACGAAGACAAGAATGAAGACGCCATGCACCTTCAGCTCGACCTGGTGGATGAAATGCAGGCAGCAGCAGAACAAAGACTGGCGCGGCATCAGAACCTCATGGCAAAACATTACAACTCCAAAGTCAGGCATAGAGACTTTCAAGTTGGAGATCTTGTACTACGGAAGATAATGGGCTCTACTAGAGATCCTTCGCAAGGAAAGCTTAGTCCCAACTGGGAAGGACCCTACAAGATCACATCATGGCAGAGGAAGGGAACCTACCACCTCGATACTCTAGACAGGCAAAAGCTGCAGCACTCATAGAACGTGGAGCACCTACGGAAATGCTACCAGTAGAAGTGATATGAAGAACAACAGCGCTCTCCAATCTCCAGTTTATTTAGTTTTTCTACAGTTACTAGTTTTACTTAAACAATTTTTGCTACAATATGTTTTAAGCACAAGGGGGCAAGTATTTTTCTACAAACGCATGGTTTTTAATTAATCAAAGGACTATTCAGGCACAGCTATGTTTTTTTGAACCATTTTTATAAAATCCACAACGTGGACGAACATAAAAGTTAAGTCCATAAAGTGGACGGATCATCCCAAGAGGGTGAGAATTTTTACAAAGTCCACAATGTGGACGAACATAAAGTTAAGTCCATAAAGTGGACGAATCATCCCAAAAGGGTGAGAATTTTTAGTCCACAACCTAGATGGACATAAAGTTAAGTCCATAAAGTGGACAGGTCATCCTAATCGAATGAGAATCTTTACAAAGTCCACAACATGGACGAACATAAAGGTTAAGTCCATAAAGTGGACGGATCATCCTAATAGGATGAGAATTTTTACAAGGTCCACAACGTGGATGGACCATCCGAAGCAGGATGAAAATTCCGAGTCCAATAAAGTAGACGAAGTCCACTGGACGGATAATCCTAAGAGAATTAATTTTTTAGTCCCCAAATGGACGGGTCATCCAAGGGGACGACAGTTATCAAGACCACAAAATAGACAGATTGCCCCAAGAGAATAAGATTTTAACAGTCCAATAGGTGGACAGATGCAGGCAAGAATCCACTAAAAGATACGAATATAAACTACCGTCAATAAACGAATCATTATAGTAGACGGATATTAAACCAAAATGACATGAAGATAAAACAAAATAGTTAAAAGAACTAAAGGATTAAGTGTTTACATATCATCCATAACAGATAGAAATTATTCTCCAAATATTCTTAAAAAAAAAAAATGGTAACTTCAATCTGCAGCTGGGGCTTCCTTTTCCTCACTACAATGGGCCTGACTATCTTTTGGGTTACTTTCAACTATCACTTGGTCTCTAGGGGTGTTGACAGGGGCATTCTCACCAAAGAGCTCGTCCGTATCTTCAGAGTGAACAGGCCAGACAGACATTTGCTCCAGGGCATTGATGTTGACGGAGGTCAAATCTAATGCAGGATATAATGCCTTCACCTGACGGATGTCCTCATCAAAGCTGTCGCTGTACAAGACTACAAGCTCAATCAAAAGGGCGTCAAAGTCGCGGTACTCTAGTATGACAATGTCCTTGGCTTGACGGATCTCTTTCTCTTTATCTTCAACAACTTTCTTCAACTCCTCTGTTAGCAGGTACTACTGGTCCCTGGCCTCCTCAGCCATTTGGAGTTTTTTTTCCTAGACCACTTTCCAGGCCTGCAGCTAGGTAAGCTCATCCTCCGTCAACTTTTCTTTTTCCCATATGCAGCCCAAGGTCGTCTCATGATTTAGATACCGTCCCATCAAACCTTTCATCATGACCATGGCCTGAAAAATGGGAGATAAATTAACTTCAAGCAAAGGCATATAGGTAGATGGATGAAAAATAAACGGGCAAGATTACCTAAGCGATACTGAACAACCCCGTCTTGCTCATCGCCTCCGTCAAATGGTTACTTAAGTCCTCGTAGTCCTCGGAGGTAATGATGGACGAGAGTTGCTCCAAGGCGTATTTGGGGTCATCTCAAAGAAGGGCAGGTGGCTTCTTCAGGTTGGTGGACGGACCCTTCATGATGCCTTTGTTGGCCTTGTACTTTGCTGGGGTAATAACCTTCGCGCCCTCAGCCATGAGCCCCATGCCGGGCTCTAAAGGGGCCTTAGGTTTCTTTGAAGGACAGTCACCTTTAAACGACTACTTTCTCTTTGTAGACGGGTTACTTATGCCTGTCTCCTTAGGATCAACAGCGCCGGCCTCCCTGTTCTTGGCAGCATTTGCCCTTATTATTGACCTCCTCTTAGTGTCATTCATTTCTGTAAAGATGAACAAATGAAGTTAATTTCTTTAATAAAAATCAACTTTTCAAGTAGAGTTGAAACGACGGACTTACGTTGACGAATCTTGGCTTCGTATTTGATGGCTGCTTGCATTCGTGCGGGTTCGTCACAGTACCAGTGGATGGTGTCAAGATTGACTAGTTTAGCCCAAGTCTTTTCCTCGGGCTTGGTTTTGTTAAAAAAAATTTCAAGAAAACTATATTCCTCAAGGTTAACTTGTGGACGCCGTGGAACTACAAAAAAGAGGACGGTTAGAAAGTGTTGAAATAAATATAATAGACTAAACGGTTAAGTAAAGTCTTCACACATTAGAACAGATACATACCAAACGGAGACAGTATGCCCCATGTAGTATCGATGGGCATGTGTTCCGTATCCCCTAGACGACACATCCACTCGTCACCCTCTAAGAAAAAATAACGACTCTTCCGGTCCTTGTTGGAGTCTGGAGTTTCAAATATCACCTTTAATAATGGACTCCTAGGTACAAAACTGTATATCCCCCTTGATTTGTCAATTTCATTTGGACGGTAGCAGTGAAGGAATTCACGCACCGTCAACCTCCTAGCTCCATTTGACCAAGCATCGTACAGGACCTCCATTGCTATGAAAACCCTCCAGGCATTGGGGGATATTTGGTTGACGGACAGACCTAGATATTTGAGAAGCTCATGATGAAGGGAGCTTAGTGGAAACCTAAGTCCTTCATTCAACATTTGCTTATACACCCCGGCACCTTCTACCCCTTCATAATAGCATTTCTCTGATTTATAGGGTAGACGGATGTGAATGTTATCTAGGATCTGGTAATTAGCCCTAAGTGTTTTAAAGTGCGTCTCCTTGATAGTAGATGTGAAATCGTTCACCGTCCACTCTGGAGGCATGATGAACTCCTTTGGTCCATCAGCTCCTATGACGGGTCTTATTGGTTGTTCCTTGCCGTCATCAGAACCTTCCTCTGGTTCAGCCAACTCCATATTCTTATTTGTTGAGGACGGGGAAGAGGCGGAAAAACTCCTTTCTTCGCAGGGACTCTCTTGGTCTTTGTGACCTGACGGGTATACCTCCTCATAATTCGCCCCATCACGGACAACTAACTGATTACTTGACTCACAAGACATTGCCTACAAGCGACGACAAAACCTAAGACTCTGACGAGTCTAAGAATGGGTAATAGGAGTAGCTTAAGATATAAAATTAATCTGACGGTAAAAAGGCGAGAAAGAGTGTACTTACAGTTCAGTGAGTGAATAGAGATGATGAATGCAAGCAATTGAACGAAGTAGTCTCTGAAAAGGGTGAATGATTGCGCTCTGACAAGTGTATTTCTGTGGAAAGTAGAAAAATGAGAGGCAAAGGATGTGATATTTATAAAGGAAGTGCATGGAAGACAAAACGACACCTCGATCAAGATACCATTCAATGGAAAAACGACACGTGTCATACTTCATAAACATTGTCCAGATGATCTGTCGGAGTGGGAAACAATTCTCAGGTAACATATTGAAATTGTCGACCCACAGTCCTCTGAACCGTCACTCCCTTAGGCCACGAACCGTCACCCCACGTGTTATATTAAAAGTGTGATGGACCCATAGGGTGAGGGGGCAACTGAAGAGGGAAAATCTAAGATTGATGGATCTCCATGAGATGGGCTTGACGGATCAGTCTCCGTAGGCTGATAGTGGACAGACCAAATATCTACACAGTCTGTTAAGGATGGACCCCGCATGAATGAAAGAAATAGTGACGGGTCCAATACCTACGTGGCAGGCAAAAAACCCTAGATGTGAGATACTTGCAACACACACCATAGAATCCCAAGATAAAAGGAATTCTAGCATAAAAATGATTCTGGAAGATACACACATTAATGTAGATCCTCTCTACAACGAAATATCTTGTCCATCACGTTTGGGATTATTCAAGAGGTTTCCTATAAGGAAAAGACTTCTGCACCAAGGAAGAGATGTCAACCCTCTACTACTATAAAAGTCCCAATACCCTCATAAATCAAGATACGCATAATTTATCCCTTCTCTAGCACTCTAGAGTGGTGAGAATAGTTCTAACTTAACCTTCAAAGGGTAGTTGGCCGGCACCACATCGATGCCTTCTGTTAGGTTTTCTCCTTGTATTTTGCAGGTATTACTTTTGAGTGTGGGAGTATCGTGTGGCTCACTGGTGAATTTCTCGGCATCATCATTATCAATAAAGTTCAAGAATCTTTAAAAAAAAAAAATCCATTTTATATTGTAAAAACCTACATTTTTTATTTTACATCATTTTACAACTAACTCAACATCCAATTTCTTGTTTTCCACACCACACGTAATACTATTCATTTCTCATTCTTTTTCTCTCTCTTCCTCTCAAACCCACACAACCGGTCAAAAAAATCCAACATCCACTCCACAACCACCCACCTTTCCCTTCCTCTCAAACCCACACAACTGACCAAAAAACCAAACCATACACTCCACAAATAGCCATTGTCTATGCCACTTACCTCTCTCTTCCTCTCAAACCCACAAAACCGGCCAAAAAATCCAACCATCCATTCCATAACCAGCCACCGCCATAGCCACCCACCACCATCGCACATAAAACCCACAACGCACAAAATTAAACCCTACCTACTGCCATCAATCCAAACACAACCCATAGCCATAGCCACCAATCCAAACACAACCTAACCCATTGCCACTAATCCAAACACAACGATCAAATGACCCACAAACGACCCACAAAACCCAACCTACTACCACAAATCCAAACATAACCCAACTCTTGAATCGTCAATCGGGAGAAAGAGCAATAGAGAGAAGAGAAAAAAGGATTGAGAGAGAGACAGAAAGAGACCCACTCTATCAAGAGAGAAATGAGAGGCAAAAGAAAGAGGGCATATAGTTTTACAGGAGGGAGAGACAATAAAACCTATTATTTTATTTTACACATGTCAATATCGTATTTTGTCTACTCTTGATTTACATGCCGACCCTTGGAAATTCCATAAGAACATCTAGATTATCGTGGTCCAACCTATTTAGGTATCGGAGCACTCAAAGTGCCATTTCAAGTCAAAATGACCAAAATGCCCCCGATTAAATTTGACATAAATTGACTCCCAGCGACGATCAAAAATCTAATTTTGATTTGACCTTCAAAATGGGTTGAAACCAGTTCCGTTGCAAAGAATATCAAATTCCATTTCCAACGACTGCTCATGGGTTGAAATCGGAGTTAAAACGATTAAGATATCTTGAAAACTATGCTAGGCATGTTAGCTTGCTTCCTAAGGCCATAACTTTTGATCTGACAGTCCAAATTTCAAAAAGTCAAGCTTTCTTGAAACTAGACATTTGTACCTTTTTAGTGACACCAAAATTAGGTCAAACCAAGCCTAGAAAGGCCTTCAAAAGAGCCATCAAACTTAGAACTGAAAAGCTGGAAGATAAAATAGAATAGCTAATGTTAGTAGGAGAGATAAAAATATATATAAGTCCCAGACCCCCCAGATTAAAAAAAATAATAATAATAACTATTTTGGCCAGTTTTGAGCATTTTTCTAGAGATGTTTTCTCTCCATTTTTCTCCTAAATCCTCTCCTAAACATACACAAACAACCTTTAATTCACTCATCCTTCACACATCAAAAGGTAGAGTTCTTCCTTCCATTTCCTCCTACTTGGTACATCTACCTTGATTTTGAGGTTTGGAAGGTGTGGATGTATCTTTTTAGCTACAATCCACACCCATTTAATTTCTAGCACTTTTATTACTTTGTTTTAATTTCCTAGCATGTCTATTGCATTCCCTTTCTCTCTAGCATGTTTTTTCTACTTTAATGATGTTGGCCTAGACTTTTTGGGCTAGGATATGCCTAAATTTCTTGTTTATGCTACGATGCTATGTCTACATGTTCAGATCTACATGTTTTAATGTTATCCTTGAGTGCCTTTAGCTTCAATAATTTTTCTATGCTATGTTCTTCTTTCTTTGAGTCATGGGTAGGGTGTAGATCTAGATCTGTTGGTCTAGGCCTATATCAAAACACCTAAGTTTAATATAGGGTTTGAATTAGAGTCTTACTTGCATGTTTGGCTTCTCACATGCCTTTTACTTGCTTTTTCTCTTAGATCCATCCTTTATGTTGCCATGTTTGGATGCTCCATGTTTAGATTTATGTTCATTCGTGCTTGCATGTTTAGATCTAGCTTCTTGCATCTTTATTATGCTTCACATGCTTTTTGCTTCCCTTTAGTATGTGTTTGTTTGCACCTTTTGTGCTTTTCTTGCCTTGTTTGGTTTCATCTTTCCCTTTTGTTGGTTGTTTGGATGTAACTGCTTGCATGAGATCTTATCTTGTTGTTGGCATGTTTATACTCTTGCCTCCCTCTCTTACTTAGCTTTTATCCTTGAGTGTGATAACATTCTTTGCTCTTTTTGTTGCTTACCTTGCTTGCTTTATGCCATCATGTACGATTTTCATGTGATTGGTTGCATCCTTTGCATACATACTTGTTTACCTTGTCCATGCATGTGTCTTTGCTGGTTTGTTCGTGTCTTCAAGCATTGCTCCATATATTCGGTGTGGGTTCATACCTATTTTTACACATTGGATCCTGAGTCCTTTTCTTGGAGCCATACTTGTTGGCATGTGGGTTGTCCATAATCCAACCTAATGGATCTATGGATACCACATCCAAACCCATATTTTTACCCTGAGACACATATTCTCTTTGTTTGCTTGCTTGTTCACATGCTTACTTTCTTCTTCACATGCTTTCTCTCCTTGCTCGTTTGTTAGCATGTCTCCTCTCCTTTGCTTAAGTGCTTGTTTCCTACATATTTTCTTTGTTCCTTTGCTTGTCTGTTGCCTTCCTTTTCTTGCTTGTTGCATGTACGAACGGAGCATGTGCACAACTTCAAAAATGCAAGCAAAAGGGCATAGATTAGTAGAATAGGAGACTTAGCCTCTCCGTAAGGTCCATTCTTTCTCTTAGCCTTTTTCATTAGAACCATGTCTAATCACTTTCCTAGATGAAGGTTCCTTTTCCTGTACCTTGCTTTGGTCACACCCTTCGGGGTGAGGAAATGACTGATTTTCTTCTCCGCTCCGTATGTGATATATTGTGCATGTTGTAATGGTAGTTATGCATTTCATATGATGGGCATATATGGTTAAGGATGCAACCCCTCCTTAATCATTGATGCTCTTGATCTTGGAGTGTGGGTTTACATTCAAGGCTTATGCTGTAGATGCATATGCATGCTTTATTGGGTGCATGACCCACCACATGTGATCATGCTTATCTATGCCAGCTAGTGATATTGGTTTCCCTATGTATGCGACACGCGTCACGTGCTCGATACATTGGTGAGCCTTGGCAAACCTTAGTCCAAGCATATTGATGCATGCCATATACGTAGGCATGAAACCCTGCCAATGAACTGTAGTGTACCAAACGTGAAACTCTGCTGGATTTTTGCCTTAAAAATGTGGCATTTTCTTGCCATATTCTCACCGCAAATGTTATGGTGAGAATAGTGTTTTATGTGCTATGATGCACCTAACCCGAAATGCTATGCCACAAAAATAAGGTGAAATGCTAATGGATTTTCATTGTGGAAATTTGGTAGTAATTAAAATGTGCTAGCAAAGCATGGAAAAAGACCACATCCATTTTCGAATGCAAACCTCAAAGCCCATTTCTTTAAAGCCCCCAAAGCAAATGCCAATAACTCATTTTTATTTGCCAATGAACAAAAATTAAGAATTCATCAAAACTAAGGACTATCTCAAGATAGACAATGTGGGGTGCCTAATGTTAGGGTTTATGCCCCAAAATCCAATTTATTGGCATGTTAAAAATAATTAAATTATTTAATTATATGAGACTATTTGTAAATGAACTAATTGGACATTATCATAGTCCTTAAGATGTATTGTATGTGAATACAGAAGATATAAATCACAAGTTCCTTGTAAACTCAAAATGTAGTTCACAGTTGGTGATGAAATTGGGCGTTTCATCTGCGAAGACTATAACACATCAACTAAGATGGTTTATCTTGATCATAGAAGTGGAGACTTTTAGTTAATGTGTTGATATGTCTTAAGTGTGTAAGACATATTGAACTGAACTGCTGTGAGATTAATTATTCAATTAATGACTGTCACCAGAATAATTAATCTCACGACTTCTAATTTTATAGACTCTCAATCCTAAGAGGATAGTGAACTCGATTATGAAATGTAGGTTACTTTAATATATTAGGAGTGAGATCTAATTTAACGGTCAAAACCTCAGTATGTTGGGTAACTGCACGTAATGTTGAGGGAACACATATTCTTAAGATGGAATCCATAATCACTTTCCTAGAGACACAAAATATCCCCTTGAGATAAGTTTAATGAGAACTGGTTATTTAGGGCTAGGCACTTTAGTAAAGAGTTACTAAAGTTTATATTTATTGAAATAGGATTTCATAAATATGAATAACTAAAAGATTAAACTGGGGACTTAAGGAATAAAATAGTTGTTTACAAAGTAACAGTTTATTATGACTTTGTTCACTATGGATATTTCATGGAAGAATCGAATGATATCATATTAGAGTCGTGGGATATAATTTATTAATAAGGCCTAGAGTGCAATTGTATTTCCTTAGTGGTACTTGTTATATAATTAATAGTAACTTTGGGCTTGTCAAGAGTTGACAGATAAGTCTAAAGCCCATTAGAGCTAGAACCTTATTAGTCCCTTTGGTCTCATCCCAAGCCACACACTTAAGCCCAATTAGGCTAGCCCAAAAAGGCTAACCCAATTAAATAATCATTTTTTATTTAATAAGAGTTATTAAATAAAGCATATGTTAGGGCAGTTAAAACATACGTATGATTAAAAGATGAGAAAACAGTTTTCTCTGAAGAGTATCTTTTTAATACACTTTTCTTTTGGAAAATCAACATACTTAAGAACTGATTGAGAGACCACTCATCTTGGGCACCATGTGGAATTTGGATGAAGATTGAAGGTATTCTCAAGTTTTGTTTTTGAATTTCACTGCATCAAGGTACTCTTTCTGTTCTTTGTTCTAGAATTCAAGGTTATATGTTATCTCTCATGAATGAAGTAGATCCATGTGTTGCTTCCGCTGAGTGTTTTGTATGAGATGTAAAACCAGTTTTTCTAACACCTAACACCTTCCCCACATAACCAAACTTCCGAACCAAGAATCAAGATTTTTTACCATCCAATTAGATTAGGAGGAAACCAAATTTTTCTTAACCTAGGATTAGTAATAAAATCAAATAGAGTCAGGTAAGCAATCACACCGTAGAAAAAATCCAATGATTGGTGCCGACTTCACAACCCGTGATAATGAAAAATGACTCATTAGTCATAAAAGCATGCACTCAAGCCTGCGTACTGCCTTTTAGAGAAAGGCGCACATCGTCATTTCAAGGTACATGATGACTTGGAGGTATCAACAGACTGGATACTTAGAAAGTTTAGCCTTTAGAGCTTTTGATTTGCTCTTAATATTTGGTCATTGGCTTTCAAAAACCTTTACAACTGGCATTAGCCTCTGGGGCTTTCCTTTTGAAAAAGTTTTCAGCATGAACTATTTTAAAAACCCAACATATTTTTTCAAAAAAGAAAAAAAAAATCATTTTTCAAAAAATAGGTGTTCCAAAAATGGCTTTGAGGTATTTTAAAGCATTATGTATATATGTAAGCTTTCATGCTTTTGTCTGCATGCTTTACAACTTTCCTCACATGTGCAAACATAGGGTAGTAAGACTTACTTCTTGCTACACCTTTATCTGTGTATATATCTATTATGTTGTTGGAAAGTCTTTCCCCTTTCACTTCAAATTGAATATCATACCACTCATATTGGGTTGAACTTGGACTTAGTGCTTAAATGCCTGACCTTCATACCTTAGATAGATACTGGATGCTGAATTGTAGGTACTTTTGGGTCCATGGTAAGGACAGATGTTACTGAAAAGGCCCCCTTTATCCGCACTATCTCATAACTTCTATAAAGGGAAGGATTAGATGACTTAGGTCCCCCCTAGGGAAAGGATTGGACAAACCATTTTGACAGTGTCTCATATAGTTGGCATAGAGTAATTAGACTATCCTAGTGAGGATTAGGCAAAGCCAAGCTGGGTGACCATCCAAGCCTAGGATAGGATGTCCTTGCTAGGACTATTTTTCAAAAATGAATCAAGGGGAAAGTGTATGGTTTCCATTTGTAGGTCATGCCCTTTTGCTTACATTGAAAAGTTGTGCTCTACTCCAGGTTCTTTCTGTTTCATTTGCACAGCATTTGCAACTAACACCTAGGGAAGAGTAACCAAGTTACTTATTCATTAGATCAATCCAAACCCCAATGGTTTCGACCCTACAAGGGCATGCATGCATACACTAATGTTTCTTTCATCTAAATGTGTACAGATAAAAATTGATGGTAAGCAGCTGGAATCCTACATCAAGAGGACATTGCCAAAAGTCAAGATCCATTTTAAAGAAAACTAGGCAATCAAGAATGAAATCTCTACATTTTTTAAAATGGAAATTATTTGTATTCACCTCAGAGCATTGTAAAAAAGCCAAATTTGTAAAAAGAATTCTTTTTAATGAAAAAAGAGGGAACTATTCTGTCTTATTCATTTTCAAACATGATGTGAAAATTCCAAATGTTTGCCATAGCATTCGTATTAATTTTGCATGATTGTAGAAACTCACCGTGATAAAAACCCGACCAAGCTAATTTTTGAAAATGATAGGTGCATCCTAAAATACATGAGAACCTAAACTAACTTTTTTTTTCTTTTTGTGTTTCCACAATATTGCAATTTCACATGTACCTCGATATGTTTTCCTTTCCGATTCTTTTATTTCTTCCAGAATTATAAAGAGAAAAGATTGCTTAAAGGAAACAACCAAGATTACCACTACATCGTGATCCTATTTATCACTAGGTCTCATGCTAGAGAGATATCTACTAGTGATACTTCAGCTACCAAGGTAAACACCACTGAGTTTGCTTAGATGAAAGAGCAAATGGCAGAATTGATGCACATGATGAAACAACTAGTTGTAGGAGGTGGCTGTACTACATCTAGTCCATCTAGTTTAAACCATGAAGAGCAGGTTCCCACACCTTCAATAGACAGTAAGAATGAACCACTCAATATTGAGGATAAACCACCTAACAATGATTGGACTGTGCCACCAACCAGCCTACAAGGGAGTAGCACTAAAACTGGCCCATTAAAGGACAAGACCCTAGAGCTCAGTTATAGTCAGGTTAAGAACTAGATGGAAACACTAGAGGAAACGATCTGCATTATCCAGGGTTCCAATTCCTGTGGAAGTGTCGACTTTGACAGCTTAACTTGATTCCCCTAGGTCATAATGCCGCCCAAGTTCAATCCACCTAAGTTTGTGAAATATGATGGCACTGGTGATCCTTATACTCACTTGCCTATGTTTTGTAGGAAGATGGCACCTTACGGAGATAACCAGCCCTTGCTTAGTCAAGCCTTTTCGGATAGTCTGACTAGCTTTGTAGCCACATGGTATTTAAGATTAGAGAGATCTCGAGTTGGAGAAAGTTCGCCAACAATTTCTTGGACTATTACCATTTTAACAATGAGATAGCTCCTGATCGAACTGCTCCTCAAAGAGTAGAAAAGAAGAGTGGGGAATCTTTTTGAGAGTATGCCTAGAGGTGGCATGAATTAGCCGCACAAGTGCTTCCTCCTATGATGGAAAAGGAGATGATTAAGTGGTTCATTGACAAACTTAAGCCTTCATACTTTGAGAACATGAACAGTGCCCAAGTCACGCACTTTGCAAACTTGATTCCTATTGGGGAACGTATCGATGAGGGTATTAAAAGCAAGAAGATTGTCGATCTTGATGCCCTGGATTCCATGATAAAAAAAACAGGTGAAGAAATTGTCTATCCATAAAGGGAAGGAAGCTGATGTTCATATAATTGCTAGAATACATGATAGACCTAAAGGCGCCACTTTCGCTAATGTCACTCCAGCTGCCCAATTAGCTCAACCACACATTCAGCTAGCCCAAGCACCCTATAAAGCCTTTGACCAAAAGGGAGAGCAAGATCAGCCTCCATATCCTAGAAGGGAACCATAGAAGTTCCATCCACCACTAATGCCCTTGTCGCAGCATTACTTGTGGTACCATATTTTTTCCACCCTCAATTTGTATGCCAAACCCTAAAAATCCTAAAAAATATATTTTTTTTTTCACCAAGGGACTGTAGGAACATCTAGGTCATTGTGGTTCAACCCGTTTGGGCATCAGAGCACTCAAAGTGCCATTTCAGATCAAAATGACCCTAGTCAGCCCAAAGTTGACTGAAGGTCAAAATTGGTCGAACCACCCCAAAACAACATTTTCCATGTTTTTCCATCAAACTTGAGGTTATCGAAGATTTTTGTTAACTATGACCAAGTTTGACCTGAAGTTGACTCTTGAAGGTGATTGAAAACCTAATTTTGATCTAACCATTAGAATGGGTTGGAAACCAACTCCATTGCATATAGTATCAAATTCATTTTCCAATGACTGCTCATGGGTCAAAATCGGAGATAAAACAGTTGAGATATATTGAAAATCGTGTTGGGTACATCAGCTAGCTTATCGAGACCATAACTTTTGATCTAACTATCTAATTTTGAAAAAGTAAAGTTTTCTGGAAACTAGACATCCATATCTTTCCAATGCCACTAGAAAAAGACAAAAAGCTAGAAAAAGACAAAACTACTAACACCATTCGACTTGCACTAAGTCATGTTGGACACGGTTTTGCCTATAAAATGCCCGAAACAGCCTTAGACTTCTTGGATTTTGATAGGAAAAATAGTTGGAGTCTTGTGGCATCTTTTTTGGGAATTTTTCTCTCTATTTTCTCTATATTTCTCTCCCAAAACACCCATAAACCTTTGATTCTCAATTTGTCTACACATCAAGAGGTAGTTTTCTTGCTCTCATCTCCCTCTCCTTAGTCCATCTGCCTTGGATTTGAGGTTTATGGGTGTAAATGTAGCTTTTTAGCTACAATCTACACCCATTTAATTTAGAGCTCGTTATTGCTTTCTTTTAATTTCCTAGCATGTCAATGGCTTTTCTAGCACGTTCTATTGCTTTTTGATGAGAATGCAAAATGTCATATTTTTCTCCCTTAATGTTTAGTCTTTTATACTTATTTGGTGCCTAAATGTACTCATTATTCTTATATTTTGATTTAGGATGCAAATGGAGGCATTAAGTGCAAAGCATAGTTAATTGGGTGATTCTGGACAGCTTTGACATTGCTTTGTAATCTGGGCATAACTCTCTCATCCAAGATCCGATTGAGATGATTCAAGACGCTATGGAACGCTGAGACAAAGCTCTACAACTTTCATGTTTTGAGTTTGGAGAGATACATGCCGTATCAAGGTCGAAATCGGGCTTGAATTTGCTGCACCTGCACTGTTGACATTCTGGAATATTCCTTTGCCTGCAATTCTAATACGCAGATCTGATGCGGTTTATTTTCAGAAGTTTCCAAATCTGTTGCACGAAAATTCCAGCTGAAAAACACCACTTTCCTAGTTATATTAGGACTTTGTTTTATTTTTAATATTTTTCCTTAATTAGTCAGATTTGGATATTATTATTTAGAATATTTTTAGGAGATTTTGTAGGCCTGGGAAAGGGGGAATTAACGTGTAAAAGGGGGAGGAGAAATCAGAATTGGACACACACTCTCTCTCTCCCCTCTTCTCTGATTTTCTCCTTTGAGTTTTCATCATGGCCCTACGTGGCTAAACTTTTATACTTGGTCGAAGGAAATTGAAGCCTTAGAATCAATAAAACTGTGAAATCTAATTTGTTTTTATTGTTCAAATTA